>JBAIZL010000005.1:238600689-239270689 GCA_036971475.1 Prosapia bicincta | reverse complement strand
ATGAAATTATAAGAAAACGGTTCTTTGCAATAGTGAAGCAATACAAGGGGTGGATAGAATGAGAAGTTACAAACCACCATCAGATTCATAAATTAGATACGACAAAAAAGAAAGACAATATACAATAACAAACAAATAGTCCAAGTGTTTGGGAAATTCCCTTTCTATTTGCCACTTAATATTGTGATTCTGCTATATGTATATACATATTTATATTAATTTTAATTATAAAATAAAAAGTTAATAGAATCGTTTTTTTTTTGTCTACCTCAATAGGAATTGGCTTTGAAGAATTCTTTTTCTATATTACTTGTTATTAAATTCCTTTTATTGGCTCACACTCTCCTGATATATATCTTGTACAAATTTTCAATCGGTAATAAAATACGTTTTTATTAATCCAATCAAGTTGAAATACTTTTTTTAACCTATAGGGGATGACAATTGATGTTAATACTGTTTTATCAAATATTCATTAATTAAATTATGAAGTTTATGGGGTCCAGCCGGATTCGAACTGATAATCTTCATGTTCGAAATCTAGCGCGCCTTACCACTGCCTCAACTTTCCAATACGTAGAACTATACTTCTCAGAGTGTGTATGCATTCCCCTCCCCTATCTGATTGTAGTCGAAACCTCCGTTATACAAGCTTAAACTGTTACCACATGGTAAACTGTTGCCACGGTTACCACACAATATCATAAATAGCTATATGGTAACTAAAATAATTTTTTTCGTTGATCTCAGTAGGATTTTTCTTAATTTTTTTTATTACTTGTTCAATATTTTATTTATACACAAGTAGCCGATGTTTGTCAGTTGAGGGTGTGTGTGTATGTTCCAACACTCGACGAAATTTCAGACTATTTATGGTTACCAAGGTTTTATATAATTTTTTTATAATAATATAATTTTATAATATAGTAATAATGTAATATAGTAATAATGTAATATAGGCTAATATGTAATATAGTAATAATATTATAATTAATATAATATAATAATAATTTTTATCACTTTCCCCAACTTCATAACTATATTAAAGTGATGATAAAACCTATTTCACAATAAGGTTAGGCTTCGGCAATAAAACGACGGGTTCGAAACGCGTCAGAAAGTAAGTTAATAGTTTTCACTTGGTTCTTTAAATAGTTACATGTGATTTAATCAGTTGAATCAAAATTAATTACAATAAGAAACTTTATATTCTATAATATTTATAATATATTCGCCTGTGAATTGGTTGCTGCGTTTAATGGGAAAGTACCTTTTAATGTAAGTAGGCCTACTACTTTTGGGCTTTATAAACATTTTATGAATTAAAGCTGTTAAGTGTAGAATGAATAATTCCCGAGAGGATATTTGTTTAACATAAATACACGCAAGTATAAGCCATTCCCATCAATTTTGACTATATAATAGGAGTGGTTATTGTTATAAAAGTGTTACGTTGAATAGCAGCTTAAGTATATAGGTTAGTGTATGGTAAATTGATAAGGCCCTCGGGAAGCTGAGTAATAGCGCCTCAAGTATTAGGGGTGGCATTGTGACGTTGGCCATCTTGCTCTGACGTAGGCCATCTGTTACACCCTTGTGTAAATAACTATTTGGAATATAAATATAATTAAGTTAGGGACACTTCGTGAAGGCGATGTGTAAGGATTATGCCTCTTCTTGCAGGACATACAATGTAGCCTTGAATACTTTGCGACTTAAACAGAGCCTGAGATTGTGGAGTACTTGCAAGTTCCTTACTCTAGTAACTGTACACATAAACCTCGCGCGCCCGTGATCTGTTACTGTAACTACTCGCCAATGCCAACGTAACGGTAATAAGTGAGTCGTTCAGATCTTATTTACTGGATTGTTGCAGCATTGTGAAAGGCGTTTTATCGCTTATACCTCACCCAAAGGCCTTACTACTTCCTCAAAACAATATCAATATTAATTAAAGTAAATTACTTCCAAAATAGGGTTGATTCAGATGCAATCTTTTTGTTGCAAATAATCTTTATTTATTTTTATTGATATGATTTGGCAAAAACACTACTTACTTAGGTTTTACAGCAGACGCGTTTCGCACGAGATGTTCAGTGCTGTGAATCACGGACAAAACTGTTGCTCAAGTGTATTGTATTATTGTGAGTCTGAGGTGTATTGGTGTTCTGTGGTGTGTTATTGTCCATAGAGTAGTTGTTAATTGTTAGCAACTAATAATGACAATATCATTATAAAGTATAAATAAGTAGTGGTTTTTCGCCAAGTGATATTAATAAAAATAATTGATAAAAAATCTCAAGATGTACGACAAAACAACTGCCAGATTTTTATTTGTTAAAAATTCGAAATGATAGTTGAAACAAAATTCGAATAGATTAATTAACCATGTAATTTTAACTATTAAAGCAGTGTCTGGTTTTAAGTTTTATGAATTTATTTTTTTTTACTTCGTCCAGCTTGTTCTATTTTCCTTATCAGGTAATTTTATTTTTGGTAACTTTTAAACTCGTTCGGAAAACGCCACTTTTCAGATGCCTAGATACGTGAAGATTTATAGTTATACGAGTATATATACTCGGAGATAAAACACCGGGCCATGTGTCTTCATTCTAGTTTTTTTTTTTTATTTATATACTGTTTAATCTTGAACTAATCGTCTCATTTAAAAGTTGTTATGTACAAACATATGCATATAAAGAATCTGTAAATTGATTAATCTACTACTATTTATTAAGAATATACTGTGGTTGAATTTAATAATAAATACATAAAAACCTCTTGATCACAAACTTCCTTTATTTTACTCTTATGTACATGTCAGTTATCACGTAACCAATCCTCAGAGAAATAACGTACAAAAGCTATCATACAAAGAGTCTGATAGTCTGAGGATGGTTATGTGGTAACTGAAATGTACATAAAGGTAAAATAAAGAAAGTTTGTGGTCAAGAGGTTTTTATGTATTTATTATTAATATCTGAAGAATATCAAATTCAATAAAAAAGTTCTTTACTTTGCACTAAGCTGTGTCGTTACTCAAACTAGTCGGTAGAGAGCGCTACTGCTTGGTCTGTCCTTTGTAGTATCTGAGTATCCTTTTCAGTTTCGAATAGGCAGCAGAAGAAGAGGTGCATGTCATTCCTGCCATAGACTCACTAACAAGGTATTTGCAAGGTAATACCTCTCCTTATTCCTTAGCATAAGGTGATCCAAACCCCCAGGGTTCCTGTATGATCTGTCTCGGGATTTTTCCTGGCAGGGTTTCTTTCTTGTCAGGTTTTTTCATCCCGCTCTTAGCTCGACACTTTCTGTACTGTTTCATTTCAATATCTCCTGATTATCCATGTAAAGAGCTTATGAGCTTGGTACATGGTCAATCAATCCCGCTTCCTTCACTCGCGGTAGGGATACTAACCGCATGCGCATGTGAGACGGAGGTAGCTCGCTAGAGGCTTGCCTAGTTTGACTTCTTTTGCACTTTTGCAAAATGTATATTGAAACGTAAAATTGACTTAGCTATAATTTTAATGTAGAAGGTTTGGCGCATTAACCTCCTGTTGGTACTACTTGTTGGTTCCGACAAAGACGCTTCGATATGTTCGAGTCACTATATAGCCTTCACATTTTTTGAATTCTTTCTAGCAGGCAAGCTGCAACAAACACATGCGCTGTTGTCTATAAAACATTCACAAATGTGAATGTTAATGCGAAAGCTTGAATGGAAGCGTGAAAAGTTGTAAAATTCCGTTTTTAATATATTTTTAGATATTACAGCTGTAAAGGAATGACGAGTGGTGAAGCTTAAAATAGAGAAGTAGTAGAGTTAGATAGAAGATAGAGAGAGGTAGAAGAAACATGAAGAATGATGAGAAATACCTGAGATAGAGAGGGGTAGAAGATAGAGAACTACCAGAAGTACCTGAGATAGAGAGAGAGGCAGAAGTAAGACAAAGAATTATGAGAAGTACCTGAGATAGAGAGAGGTAGAAGAAAGATAAAGAATGATGAGCAGTACCTGAGATAGAGAGAGGTAGAGGAAAGATGAAGAATGATGCGAGGTATCTGAGATAAAGAGAGGTAGAGGAAAGATAAAGAATGACGAGAAGTGCCTGAGATAGAGAGAGGTAGAAGAAAGATGGAGAATGGCGAGAAGTACCTGAGATAAAGAGAGAGGTAGAAGTAAGATAGAGAATGATGAGAAGTATCTGAGATAGAGAGAGGTAGAAGAAAGATATATAATGATGAGAAGTACCTGAGATAAAGAGAGGTAGAGGAAAGATAAAGAATAATGAGAATTGGCTGAGATAGAGAGAGGTAGAGGAAAGATGAAGAATTATGAGAGGTACCTGAGATAAAGAGAGGTGTAAGAAAAATATAGAATAATGGGAGGTACCTGAATAATGATGAGCAGTACCTGAGATAGAGAGAGGTAGAGGAAAGATGAAGAATGATGAGAGGTATCTGAGATAAAGAGAGGTAGAGGAAAGATAAAGAATGATGAGAAGTGCCTGAGATAGAGAGAGGTAGAAGAAAGATGGAGAATGGCGAGAAGTACCTGAGATAAAGAGAGAGGTAGAAGTAAGATAGAGAATGATGAGAAGTATCTGAGATAGAGAGAGGTAGAAGAAAGATATATAATGATGAGAAGTACCTGAGATAAAGAGAGGTAGAGGAAAGATAAAGAATAATGAGAATTGGCTGAGATAGAGAGAGGTAGAGGAAAGATGAAGAATTATGAGAGGTACCTGAGATAAAGAGAGGTGTAAGAAAAATATAGAATAATGGGAGGTACCTGACTAACATCCTCGCCGGTAATTCTGCTTCGATGGACCCTTTAAGAGAGCCTACTCCAGCGTATGAACTCAATAACCCCACGAAATCTTTTCTCAATCCTGGTACCAGGAGAACAGAACCTCCGTCGGCTTAGTATTCCTTCCTTCCAGTAAATGCGGCGGCAGTGTGTTGTGGAAAGTTGAAGAAGAAGAAAGAAGTTGCAAATAAGAAGGTGGTAAAGACTACCTGTCTTTCGACTCAACCTCTTTACCAAAGCACACAAAGATATATCCTTCAAGTTGGAATTATGTCCAATCGAGCGTGTGAAACTACTACCCCCACGAATCCAACCTCAAACTCTCGTCCGAGTGACTAGCGTCAGGTTCGAGACGAGGGGCTTGTTGCCACGACCCGTGGTACCATTATGTAAGAGTTTACGACCTTGCTATATGGCCTACACTCGTCCAGGGACGAGACAAACTCTAACTAGTTACAGCGGTTCGACCACTTTTCCAGAACTACTCGAAACCAGTAGAACCTTCCGAAGGCCAGGGTTTTTTCCGTACTTCTATACCCGTCTGATTAGGTCGGTCCAGGTACGGTAATCAGCACTTTATCCACTCCTGGGTGGCTTTACCTAAGGGGTAGGATACCCCAGACTAGAGACTTATTCCTAGGCGGGCATAATCCACAGTTTGGCGCTTTCTTGCAGTACAGTCACATTTTCTATTTTTTCTGTATAACGTTTCATTTTATTATGAAGTATACATGAATCTTATCGAGATAAAGGATCGTAGCCTCGTGAGACATTATTGTCCCTTTAGAAGACATCCTCTATCCCTACTCGTAACTTAAGAGTTGAGGCCCCCATTATATAACCCACGATAATCCGAGCTTCTACCAGGCAGGTTAAGATTATCTCCTACATTATCTAAGAAAGATTTTTGTCAATTTCCATCATTGCTTGATGAAAACATTATCCATGAAACCAAATGTATAAAACTGTTTACAGTAAGGTAAAAACTAAACTTAAACTTAAGGAAAATTCTGATTTGCTAAAAAAATTCGTCATTTTATATTTTGATAATTACTTTTTTATTTTGATAATTATTTTGATGAATTAAATTAACAACTTTGCTTTCAAAAAGTTAAAATTTTGGCTTTGAATAGAATATGGCCTATTTGTGTTTGTTAATAAAATAAGGGTTGTTAAACAAAGAATTGTTTGAGAAACGTTTATAGGCGGAAACGATTTTAGAAGTATTTTATAAAAGTATAAAAAATGTGTAAATACAAGGAACGTACCTCTTCGTCTTCGTGTCGATGTGTCTTACCTTCATAATTCCCTCTGCTCTTTCATGTTTCGTGTCTTCATATTTCCTTCTATTTCTTAATTTTTCCTTATGTTTCCTTCCATCTCCTGTAGCTTCATATCTCCTTCTGTTCCCTCATATCTCCTTCCGGAACCTCTTATCTCATTCTTTTCCTTCATATCACCTGCAGTCCCTTCTTATCTATCTCCTTCTGATCTTTCATTTCTTCCTGAGGTTTACTTTACTTGTTGAACAGAATCATTAAATATATAAACAGCTTAATGAAGATTTTCACAAATATATTAAAATGTATGTTGCGTAAATGTCGTCTCCCTTACAATAAATTGTCTGTCGGATAGTGCTCGGAGCGCCGTCGTAGATTCTGCGCGTGATTTTATTCAGCTGGTTGTGCATGACAGGAATTGTAATCACGCTATCGGCCTCAAATAATGTTTGGAATAACTTAAACTCTTCTCGTATTATGCTGTAAAACGCCACATGTTCACTCATATTTTCCTGCCGTTCGCTTTGAAAGTTATCGTTCAACAAAACAATAATAAATATAAAACGCAGTTTAGTGATTATAACATAAACTCTTGCTGCAAAGAAAGAAAGAAACAGTCGAAACACCTAGTCTATTTGTATGTTTCGCTAAAACAGTTAACATCATCAGAAGGAAGCAACTAAACTGACACAAAAACGTCCAATATAAAATTATGTATATTTTTTTTATTCCTTCAATTCGAGCTTATAGTTTTATACTAAAACACTTTAGCATATATTGTTTATGCGGCCGGACATTAAGAAAGAGGAAGACCCTATTCTATTATCAACTCAGACCATAACTACCTCCTGGTCACGGTCCTTTATAACCATATAAAGGTCCCTGCCGTTCCAGACTGTAAATGACCGAACAATTAAGAGGTCAGTTACGGTCTGAGTTGACGATGAGATACATCTCCCGAAACGGCCGTCCTGATAAAAAATAAACAAATATGTAAGTGTAAGTACAAGCAAGTATAACATGTTTCAGTGTAACATGTATATATTTTAAAATAAAAGTGAATAACACAAAACAGAACGGCAAGGTACGAAGAAATATAGAATAGTTTTAAAATATCTTGGTCTCAGACATAGACCCTACTGTACATCTTCCCCATTATGTACATTAGGAGATAAAATTGTTTTTGGAAACCAGGTAATACATTTAATAACAAAGCAAAAAGCCGTAAACACATGAGTGTTTACACCCCTTTAAGATACACCCCAATGATATTGTATTTTTGGGCTTTACGTCTTATTATGGGAGAAACTTCTTGTAGGAGAAACTTACGTCTTAATATGGGAGAAACGTAGGTCTTATTATGGGAGAAACGTACGTCTTATTGTGGGAAAAACTTCTTATAGGAGAAACTTACGTCTTATTATGGGAGAAACTTACATCTTATTATGGGAGAAACTTACGTCTTATTATGGGAGAAACTTCTTATAGGAGAAGCTTACGTCTTAATGTGGGAGAGACTTACGTCTTATTATGGGAGAAACTTACTTCTTATTATGGGAGAAACGTACATCTTATTATGGGAGAAACTTACGTCTTATTATGGGAGAAACTTCTTATAGGAGAAACTTACGTCTTAATATGGGAGAAACTTACGTCTTATTATGGGAGAAACGTACATCTTAGTATGGGAAAAACTTACGTCTTATTATGAAAGGAACGTCTTATAGGAGAAACTTACGTCTTATTATAGGAGAAACTTACATCTTATTATGGGAGAAACTTACGTCTTATTATGGGAGAAACTTGTCTTATTATGGGAGAAACTTACATCTTATTATGGGAGAACCTTACGTCTTATTATGGGAGGAACGTCTTATAGGAGAAACTTACGTCTTATTGTGGAAGAAACTTCTTATAGGAGAAACTTACGTCTTATTATGGGAGAAACTTCTTATAGGAGAAACTTACATCTTATTATGGGAGAAATTTACGTCTTATTATGGGAGAAACTTACGTCTTATTATGGAAGAAACTACTTATAGGAGAAACTTACGTCTTAATATGCGAGAAAACTTATATCTTATTATGGGAGAAACTTACGTCTTATTATGGGAGGAACTTCTTATAGGAGAAACTTACGTCTTATTACGGGAGAAACTTACGTCTTATTATGGGAGAAACTTCTTATAGGAGAAACTTACGTCTTATTATGAGAGAAACTTCTTATAGGAGAAACGTACGTCTTAATATGGGAGAAACTTACGTCTTATTACGGGAGAAACTTACGTCTTATTATGGGAGAAACTTCTTATAGGAGAAACTTACGTCTTATTATGAGAGAAACTTCTTATAGGAGAAACGTACGTCTTATTATGGGAGAAACTTACATCTTATTATGGGAGAAACTTACGTTTTATTATGGAAGAAACTTCTTATAGGAGAAACTTACGTCTTAATATGAGAGAAACGTCTTATAGGAGAAACTTACGTCTTATTATGGGAGAAACTTCTTATAGGAGAAACTTACATCTTATTATGGGAGAAATTTACGTCTTATTATGGGAGAAACTTACGTCTTATTATGGAAGAAACTACTTATAGGAGAAACTTACGTCTTAATATGCGAGAAAACTTATATCTTATTATGGGAGAAACTTACGTCTTATTATGGGAGGAACTTCTTATAGGAGAAACTTACGTCTTATTATAGGAGAAACTTACGTCTTATTATGGGAGAAACTTACGTCTTATTATGGGAGAAACTTACGTCTTAATATGGGAGAAACTTCTTATAGGAGAAACTTACGTCTTAATATGGGAGAAACTTACGTCTTATTACGGGAGAAACTTACGTCTTATTATGGGAGAAACTTCTTATAGGAGAAACTTACGTCTTATTATGAGAGAAACTTCTTATAGGAGAAACGTACGTCTTATTATGGGAGAAACTTACATCTTATTATGGGAGAAACTTACGTCTTAATATGGGAGAAACTTCTTATAGGAGAAACTTACGTCTTAATATGGGAGAAACTTACGTCTTATTACGGGAGAAACTTACGTCTTATTATGGGAGAAACTTCTTATAGGAGAAACTTACGTCTTATTATGAGAGAAACTTCTTATAGGAGAAACGTACGTCTTATTATGGGAGAAACTTACATCTTATTATGGGAGAAACTTACGTTTTATTATGGAAGAAACTTCTTATAGGAGAAACTTACGTCTTAATATGAGAGAAACGTCTTATAGGAGAAACGTACGTCTTATTATGGAAGAAACTTACCTCTTATTATGTTTTCGTAGTCTTTTATTATGTATTTATTTTCCAAAAAAATGCACAGAGTTATAATAAATTTTTCTTACTGATTGCCCTCAGCCTGTAGCGTTTTTGCATCAGAACTCTATGCCATTTTCCAAGCTATAAGATGTATTCCATTAGCAAAATCTAATTATATTGTGTGTTCCGATTCCAAAAGTGCTTTCCAGGCTATTCAAGAAATGTATCTTTAGTTGGAGACATCTTGTGCTTAACACACAGGCAATAATTAAGGGGTGTCGAGGTGTCATTTCTCTTTGTGCCTGGTCACTGCGTAATATTCGGAAACACTAAAACAGATGAAGGTCCAAAATTAGCGACAAGTATGGTGCCATCGACACAACGTGTGATGGAATCAGATTTTGTATGCAGTGTTAAAATTACACTATTCTCTGTTTGGAATGAAGAATGCCAAATGTAAATAGAAACAAGCTGAGGGACATCAAGAATACCGTCCTTCCATTGAGGTAATCTTTTCGTTCGAATCGTAGGGAGGAAGTGGTGTATACTCGTCTTCGCATCGTCCACTCTTTGTTAACGTATGGATGGTTGATGCGACATGAGGATCCACCATTATGTCAGTTTTGTGAAAGTACCATCACAATCAAGCAAATTCTGCTTGATTGTGATGAGTTGACAGTTTTGTGTTTACATTACGTTCTTCGAGGTATTTTAAAGGTGGTTTTGAGGGACGAAGTCACGGCTATCGACCGTGGCATCGCTTTCTTACTACAGCTGAATCTATTTAATAATATTTAAATTTTGTATAATTTTAGTTTTTTTAGTTTTAGATAATTAAACTTAGTTTTAAACATTTATTTTATTTTGATTAGTTTCATTTATGGATCATTTATTCATTTGCATTTATTTTTAACATTTTAAATAACACTTGATGTAGTCGTTGATAGCCTTAGTAGGTTTTCCACGTGCAAAAAAAAATAGAATGAATAAAAATTTCAAATGATGTATAACAGGAAACTTAATGTTAACAGCGAACTTGTTTCATATATTGTGCCATTTTCAAATGCTCTATATTAAAGTTTAAGCTATAAAGGCAAAATATCTCTACACTTAGTTTAATTTGTGAATCCTGATAATTGTTATTATAATTAGATGTCTTGCCATAAGAATACCTTGTGTTACCAAACTGTAGTTTAACAAGTAATGAAAACTAAAATGTTTTAAAGTCAATTCCTACTTAGGTCACGAAAGAAATATTTTATTTTACTAACTTTTTATCAAATAATTGCAATTAATATAAATCAAGTGACATAACTTATGCGCTAAAACAGCTGTTCTACCACATAACCTTAAACAAAAATCAGATGTTTGCATTCCTTGCGCCTTTTGTGAAACGTTTTACCATACAAAGGTAAAATTAATTCATTAAATTTAATTAATGAATTAAAACTGTATATGAAATAACTGTAACATCAAGTGTCATCCACTATAGGTTTAAACAACTGTATTTGAACTTGAGTGGATGAATAAAAAGTATTTTATTAACGATTGAAGGTTTGAACAATGTGAGTGTGAGCTAATAGAAGGAATTGAACAAAAGCTTTTATTTTTGTAAAAATTATAATAAACTCTAATTTTAAATAGAGTGCGTGTTATTGCACTATTATCCCTTTGAAGGCGAAACTATGTTATAGAATATAACGTAAGCGAATACTCTTATGGTTGCACGGTAGTTTTATATCTCACTAGCAGAGTACCCGTTCTTCGTACGGGTTGGACGAATATTTCTATTGATTTAATTTGTATTTGTATTTGGGTGGAATTAATTTACTGAAATTAAATCCCAATAAATAAATCAAGAGTAAGATAAATATATCAAACTATAAACTTACCGATTATTGTCTTGGAAAACCAAGAGAAGGTGAAGCTTCTTACTTCACTTTATGCAACGCCCATCCGCGGCTGTTCCGCCATTCGACGTCGAGCCTCCCAATATAGACTGACTATATTCTGCGGTGTTGACTGTAGTTGGGGGCATAGGAAGAGATGTTCGCCGTCCATTCTTCCTACTTGGCACAGGGGGCAGGTGTCTTCATCTGCTAGGCCGATTCTATGTAGATATGCTTTAAGGTAGTCGTGCCTCGTCAAAGTGCGGAAAAGGGCTACGGATACGTGTTTATCAATGTTACGTGTTATTCCGCCAGTTGCCAGGCTCGCCCACTTCCTTCCTTCGCTTTCGTTCTTTAACTTTTCGGTAGTTTGGCGTGAAACGGTGATATCAATGTAGCTACAGGCGGATCGCAGAGATTGAGCCTGCGAGGGTTGCGGCATCATGGCTCCCTGCTTAGCCAAATCGTCAGCCTTCTCATTTCCTACTATGCCAATGTGGTTCGGGATCCATTGGAGCCATACGGTCCAGCCAGAAGATACCAAGCTAGCGAGTGCAGCGCGGCAGTTCATGGTTCTCTGACAGTCTGTAGGCTTGTTCTTGCCGAGAGCTTGGATGGCAGATTGGGAGTCAACGAATCTTGAAAGATGAATAATCACAAACATTTACTATCAGCTGATTAACCCAAATATATAATGGAGTATAGATAATTGAGTGTTAAGGGAGCTTTTAAGGCCTGTGAGGGGTAGGTGCCCAGATAGTATTTCTAATTAAAAATTGGCCTATGTGTTGAACCAGGGCCTTGAGAATGTCCATGTAAAATTTCAGCTCAATAGGTGCAGTAGTTTTTACGTGATTAACACACACACATGCAACATTAGATTTTTATATAATATTACAGATTATTTTTGTATTCCTGTGTGTTTCGAACTATAACAAATAGTGTTATATAATAAATAAAGAGACTACAAACTTGCCAAACAAAGTCAGCCATTTTGGGTTACTCAGTTTTTATAGAAGCACTTAAGTTAATTTAGAATCTCGCGCTTTACTTTCGCAGCTGATGTGTTGTTGAAGAAATATGATGATGGACGATTGTGTTTGGGATAAAAGACGGAGGGTAGAAATGGAGGGTGGCAGAATAGAAAGGCGAGAATGAATGGTAAAGGGAGTGTAGAATAATCAAGCAAAATGGGCCTATTGTCCGACCCCGGTTTGTTTTATACGATACCATGGATTGATCGATTAAGTTTCCCGACACTCTTGTCCGTCGAGTTCTTTTGTAGTTTGGGTTATTATCAAGGATTTGAGCTGCTGAAGTTTGCTCATAGCCTGTCTAATGTTAGGGAGTGTTGTAAGGGTGAAGCATTTGTTCTAGCGTTGTGCGTGCGTGCGTGTGTGTGTGTGTGTGTGTGTGTGTGTGTGTGTGTGTGTGTGTGTGTGTGTGCGTGCGTGTGTGCATGAGTGAGTGATTGTATGTGTGTGTGTGTGTGTGTCTGTGTGTGCGTGTGCGCGCGCGCGCGCGTGTGTGTGTGTGTGTGTGTGTGTGTGTGTGTTTACAGACATTCTGTTGTGTATCCCGTTGGCAACATTAAAGGTCAAGGGTTTTTTTAACAAAATCTACCACGTGTTATTATTATTTATATTATAGCGTAAGGAGATGTTCCTCCTAGTCCTTACTCAATAGATTAAGCCTTTATCTTTTATTAAACATCGGGAGCTATATCATCTGGCCATCGGTCTGTTGTTGGTTGAAAAGCAGGTTTTCGTCGTTCTAATGATATTTATTCATTTCTCTAGTAATTATCAGTGTGGAAAATATTATTAAATAATTTTAAAAAGCTACTTGTGTCGGCTCATACATTCACTTCAGATGTTTCTTCTGAACGCCTAGACTGTAGAGACAATATAGCATTGATCTTGCCTACTAAATGCGAAGTTCCTATCCTCAGTGGTGATTACAAGGTCAATTCCTATTTAGGTCAACAAACGAAAATTTTATTTTAGTTACTTTTCATTAAATAATTACAATCGTCATAAATAAAGTAACATAATTTATGCGTTGAAACAGCTGTTCTACCACATAACCTATAACGTAAGTACATCTGTTTTAAGATATCAGGTTATCATTTATTTTAAGCAAAAGTGTACGAAATAACTACATTGCATACTTTACCCAGTTTGTGAAAAGTTTTCCTCCTATATAAAGGTAAAATTAATTTTTAAAATTTAAATAATGAATTAATATTTGAAAAAAAAAATATTTACATCTAGTGTCATCCACTTCAAGTTTATAAAAATGTATTTGAACTTGAGTAGATGAATTAAAAGTATTTTATTAACGATATATTTTATCGTAATAAAACGATCTTTAAAACGATTTTATTTTATAAAGATATGTATGTATAGGAAGAGTGTGAACTAAGGGAATGTATTAAAAAAACACTCAGCTTTAGTGTGTTTTACAAAACGTAAAAGTACAATTTACCCAATATTGTGGGTCCTGTATGTTTCCAGAATTTGGAAGCTGCAAAATAAAGAGCTGGTACAATTCTGATCAAGCTATCTACGTGAATATGCATGTCTTTATTAGTATAGGGCTGGACGTCGAAAGTGACCTTTGATATGTGCTTTGTGACATTTACGTCGTTGTCTTGCACAGCATATGCCCTGTTTACCACATCTCTTTCGTCATTTTATTGTTTTTTGTCATATTTATCTTTCTTATTGAGGTTTATTTTTCCAACGGCTTTTTGTATTTTGTTTGTTTCATTGCAATAGTCAATAGGACGCCCTTCTTTCTTATTAGATTTCCATTTCCCAATTCTCAGTGGTATTGTTGTCTCTTTCATTCTTCGCATATGTCTATACCAAAGTATTTTTCGTCTTTCTGTATGTCTCCCTATGTTTTCACTTTGTAATTTGTCTCAACATTAGTCTGCAACTTTTCCAAAACAATATTCTCATCGCATTTAACCAGTTTTCCTTTCTTTTATTCACCACCCAACCGTACAGTGAGCAACTCTCTACTATTGTTTTAATGTTTGGTGTTATTTGTAGTGTCGTGGTTCCGTATGACCGACTGTAATTGCGAGGTATTGTTTCCTCTTTCTTACTTTATTTATTACATCTGTTTTATCTGCTTTGTGAGAGTTGCAACCAAATAAGATTAAAAAATTTGTCAAGGACAAACAGTGGCACTTCTCATTAATTTTTTGAAAGTGACTCATATTACATCCTTAACTACCTAACACTAAATGCTTCTTAGTTTTAAGATTCTGGTTAATATCAACTTGTTACAACTACACTAATAGTATTGTATGCAGTATCTCGCTTCAGCCATCCTAACCTAACCAGATTCATTTACATATGTGAGGCGTGAACTCACTTCAGTTCTCCAAGGGGGACACAGAGCGTGAAAGGTTCACAACCCATATATTTAAATGTTGAGGTAAAAATGTTGGACTAGTAAAATCTAACAACCACCATATTTATTTCACCAACTGACTTATGTTATTCTTTTAATGTTCTACCTAACCCTTAAATACTCAAAATAAAATATATATAAATAGTTGTTTTATTTAAAGCTAGACAATTAACAATTTTGTACAAATATTATAGCAAAGAGGTTAATTTATAATATAGTAAAAAATATATATTCAATTATATATTAAATGTGTTTAAAATTGTTTAATAATATTAAAAAATCATAAAATTTATAGAAAATAAATTTTTCTTGAATTTATTTAAACATTTTTCACTATATCTACATCATTTTTCACGGTTATTATTTTGTCTTTTCCAATAGTCGTTATAAATGATTCTTATTTGCTTTTAGTACTTCTCAATCTATTTTTTTATCAACTACTAACTTCTCTAGATTTTCGGCTTTGAGCAACTATATTCATAAGACTTGAGCCAGCTTCAGTCAAAATGAGCATGCCTTAAACAAAGGGAGATTTTGATGAAAACCGAGCTAAAACTAACCTTGCTATCTTAACACAAATTTTTGTTATTAGTAAGTCAGTTTTTCTCTGCTTTTTGGGTCAACCCACCCAGTATTTACTTAGGGTTCCAATCCACAATTGTTAATATATTTTATGAGTCTTCCAGAATTGGAATTTTTGACAGAAATAACCAGAATTTCTAAAGCCGTTAATAAAATGTTAGTCCTCGAGTCAATTGGTCGTTCCTCTAGACTACTAACTAAACCTTTACGCTTGTTGTAGTTGACCACAAACGCCTTCTGGTAACCATCGATATGTAATAACAATAATGCACTGCGCATGCGCTTATCTCAGCTTGAAGTTGTTATTCTAGCAGGTAATAGTTGAAAGTTATATGTACGTTCTATGCACTTATGTATTTCCACTTTGTATTATTAATTATTTGTTACATGCTGAGATCATATTTTCATCAAAAGACGTATTCAGGTGGAACTTAATGAAAAACTTGAATGAAAGGACGTTCATGAATCTTTTGCGTAGTTTCGCGAATCGAAATCAAAACTTGCTTACAGTTAAGTACTCATTTTATGCTATAAGGATTCTCGCCCTGCTTTTACCAATCGTAGTACTTGTAATATATTTTGTTAGGGGTGTAAGTTTTTCGGAAATATACCTCGTAGGAGAATAGGTTTATGAGGGAGACACGTAATATTCGCATTTGCTCAGAGGTGTGTGCGTACTCCGCCCAAACAACACATACATCTGCACTCACAAAGATAAGTAATACAGACTAGTCCGTATGTGGCTATAAAACCGTGATATTCGTGACTTACAGCGACATGTGTCGTGTAATTTTTTTTAATGGACAATGTTTGAAATAATGTTAAAGTAAATTATTCGTTTGTACCCTCGTAGCAGAGCTGTCCTTAGCAAATGCGAGGCCTGGGGCAAACAATTTTTGCGAGGTGCTTATTAAAAAAGTGGAAGTCATTTCTTCTAAAAACACTCCAATTATTTACGTGACTTTTTTTATTTCCCAGGGTTGAAAGGCCGCAATTATCAAACTATGTTTTGCATTCTTCTGGTCGCGATACCGACCTCGGTATCTCGTTCTTAGGTTATGTCTTTAATCAATAATGTAACATATTGCGAGGGTAATCAAATAGATATTTTACACGTATATCTGTACATTATTATATTATTTTCATTCACCCAAACATTTTACTAATTTTTTTGACCGAGGCCTGGAGTGACCGCTCCACTCTAAGGACGGGTCTGCCTCGTACGTAGTTCAACTATAATTTATTCTTTATTATAAAATGCTATAATACGACTATACTACTGCAATTTATTTACACTTGAATAGTTTCCATTTGTTTTGATACGGTAATTTATGTTTAAAGTTGTATGATAGTTTTATTTATATATTTTAACGTAATTGCTGAAATTATTCACTATAAGAAATTTGTTCTTTACACATACTGGTAAACGTAGCCGAACACATATATACACACTGCAGACTTATACCCACAACGTAAGGACTGAAAAGAAAGTAGGCTACAAATATAGACCGATCGCCGCATTCTATATATTATCTCGTGCATACGTTCATCGGCAAGCGCTTTTAGAGTCTTGCTTTTACAATCGTATAAAGGAGGTCTATGTGCGGGATATCGTGTTATCCTCCCCCGGTACTTGAGTCGTTATGTCCTGTCTCTATTTCCGCTATCCTCCTACACGTGAGCCATATCCCAGAACAGAGATACTGACCGTCAGAGTGCCTATTGCTATTGGTTTGATGTCTACGTAGTTATTCCTTTATTTAATCACACCGAGTTCAGTAGCGAACTATCTTACGGTAATGGTGTAAGCATATGGTAAGACTTACACATAAGGTAAGACAAGCTATGGCTACATACGAACACCTAAAAGCTATGTCTATAGTAATTTCGGTTACATAAGACGAGATTTTAGTCTTCATTCCTTTATACTAGCGTTGCTTCTTTTGTCTTCAACAAGTTTATCTAGCGTTTTTTTTTATTATACAAACATCTTTTAATTTTCATTCCAATAAACAATGAATCATTTTCTGTGTCACGGTTTATAATTTAAATTAAAGTAATTGGATTGGGTCGACAAACTGTCAACTGGTAGGCGATTTGACTTGAATGAGCCACCTCTTGACATGGAAAGTAATATTATAATTATGTCGGCTTCTAAAACAGAAACAAGAAACAACACGGGCTGAAGTTTCACTAGGAACTCACTGGTCTGACCTGTCCAATCCAACCGAAAACTGGCGACTGTAGCTAAAGATCATTCGATCGAGTTATATGACAACAAACTTATCAAAATATTTATAAGTGTCAGCGTCTTATACCCTAACTGACATCGAAATTGATTGACCATTTTCAGAAGGGTGGTTTTAAATGGGTGGGGAATATAATGACTTTTCAATTTGGGCATACGTCGAGGCATGACTAATGGCAACAACAGTTTGAAGTAGTGGTAAGACGGTTTTTTAATTTATTGCATTACGTTTCTGTTGCACCAAGACACTCAACTTTGCAGGTTTCTTGTAACGCGAGACAAGTCCGTCACTAATTACAGAGCCGTTGCGTAACAGTTTTCCGCCTTAACAATTCGTATCCAGTAAGGATATCTTTTCCTGCTAACCTTTCCAGGAGAATTCAGGAATTACTTTGCTAAACAACTTTTCAGGGTTTACATTTAACAACAGAGAGAGAGGGGGGGGAGAGAGAGGGGTTAGTCATAGAGAGAGAGAGAGAGAAGCGAGCGCGCGCACACACACACACACACACACACACACACACACACAGAAAAAAGAGGGAGAGGGAGAGAGCGAGGCACAGAAAGAGAGAGGAATGGAGATAGTAAACAGGCACAGACATACGCCTCTCTCTCTCTCTCTCTCTCTCTCTCTCTCTCGCAGAGACGTACGCTTGTGCGCGAACACAGGGCTATGGTGTGTGTGTGTGTGTGTGCGTGTGTGCGTGCGTTCGTGCGGCTGCCTCCAAGGTAACTAGATACTGTTGTGTCGATGGACAAGGCTAACACAGGATGCGGGCGATGTTCTACATCAGGGATATCGCACAATACTACTTCCTGAACCTCAAACAGTCCAGTCGCGCTGGATATGCCCGTGCTATTTAAGGCCCTACTATTGCCGAAAATGGATTGAGTCCATTTTTTTTAATTGAAGCTGATAAGTTCTATTTAACCGTTATATTGTACTCTTAATAGCCCTTCTTAGAACTTCAGCTGTAAGTTCACCAAACCCTGCATTTACTCCGAATTTGTAAACTCTTCTGCATTACGTTTATATCACAGTTCCATTAACTTAAACTCGGTAACAGTTTTTTTTTTGGAGCGAAATAATTTACTGTCTACCGCTAATTACTTTACCTCTGGGAGACTAAGTGGGGTGTTTGTAAGTATTTCTTTGAGGACGTCACTTGAAAGCCAGCAAATAGTTGTGTTTCAGTAATGCTCGCTGTTATTACTCTTACGATGGTTTCGAGAGAGCAGTAGCAACGAGAAGGTTCTCACTGACTGGACGTGCCATGGGAATCTTCCTTCGCCCCCAGCTACAATTCTCAGGGCAATGTTACTATAGTGTATGTAACATGCCTTCTCTACCACTCTGCTCAGGCATGGGTCGACCTAGGTAGCATAGCGGTCAAGAAGACAAGCTACATCATACAGACAATAGTGTGTAGTGTATTGAAGTAGTCTGTCATAAGAAAAATTAATTTTCCTGTTTTATCTAAATATTCTGAGAAGTGTATTTTCTCAACCAACCCATTTTAAGTTTTAAAGTAGCCAAACTTAATGTAAAGGATTCTACGGACAGTGTCTTACTGTACATCTAAAATTACCTTCGTAGCGGTCTGAGGCGTTTATCTTCTGGTAGATGGCGCCACATTGTGTTCTTATAGAGGGAACACAGTGGGACTAATTATTCAAGTTGCCTATTGGATATTGCTTAACGACTGACACTCACACCACTTTACCTCTAATCGCATTCTAATATGTGATTTGGAAGTCAACATTGGGTGTTGTTAAGCCTTTAATGATTCTTTGATGGGGCTGCTACATCTGGTCAGATTTCCTTAATAAATCAATCAGGTTCCGCCCACGCCTTTCAACTTCGGCTTTCAAATCTAATCCAATTATATGCAAAATTTACTAATTTATGTTTATCTTAGGTTTCTGTTAAGAGCTTTTTAATTTAATGTAAAACTATTTTAATCGTTGTCGTGCCAGTTTGGCAAAGACAGTGACGGATTTGGATAGAGTAACTAATCACAGCATTCACTTTTGGATACAGTAGCCAAATTAAACGCTTGATTTTAGTATACATACTTACGACATTCGTTTCCTTCGTTGGGGTTTCTCAAGGTCCAACGGGTTGTGCTATACCCACCTATGATCCAAGCCCTAGCCCGAGGGTTTCGCTTGTAGGTAAGGACAGCCGGGGTGGATGAAGGTCCGATTGCATGTGGATCTGGTTCGTGTTTGAGTTTGGATTCGTGGTGGCGTTGGTTCACGTGCGGGAATACGAATGTTCCCAAAACATTCTACAAAGTAATGTCTTTCGACGAAGATATAGAAGACGAGTTCTTACGTCCTCTTCTTCAACATGTTTTATTCTTCTCCAATTTTTACCCAAGCACATTAGGGTTGTGTCTTGGTGCAGGCTTTTAAAATCTATTTGTAGTTCGGAATTGGTCTAACACTTCAGTCCAGGTCCCTATTCTGAGGGTCCGGGCTTTAGGTAAGGTCAACTGAGAGTAGATGAACTTCCGATTGTACTGCCTGGACCAAGCTATCTAGAGGAGGCTCTCTTGGGGTCCGGAAAACCTGGTTGGGCGAACCGTAGTGTCTAGTTTAGTCTTAAACAGTTCCTCTAATGTTACATACTGGACATGGCAAAAAGCCCCAATCTCGGGACGGTCGCTAATCCTCGGGTTTCGGAGTTACGAGTTTTAGGCCCTCAAGATGTTAAATACTGGTCATGGCACCAAACCCCCATCTCGGGACAGACACTAATCCCCTGGTTTCGGAGTTACTAGTTGGAGGTTAGATTCGTGGTGGTAGTGGGTTCGAATACTGGCGTTTGGGTAACCCCTGGATTGCTCTATAAAGTCCTTGTATGACGGAAGTGTGGGAAATTCTGTCTAAAAGGGGTATGGATATCGTCTTCATGTTTTACCTCCTTTCTTCTGTCTGTCTCAAATCACAGTATCTTTCTTTAGGCAAGAATCATAAACCGTTTGTTAATTACTGTTATGTGTTTTCAGTTTATTTTCTAATGTTTTTTCAACATATCATTGTCTCTCTTTACAGCGAATAGAATCAACATTTCTGTTTAGCTGTATAACGCTCTGATGGTTCGTCACGGTTTAATTATTGAGATAGATAATATGATTTCTCATAAAACTCTACCGAAGGCGTTCCAGGTGTTCCAGCAAAAGTATGTTTTAGTACTGGCTGTTGTTCTTAGCTTTTGACACTAATGCCGATTTCCACTATTTGCACTCAAACTTGTTATAGTTTATAAACTGCAGGACATCCGCTGCAAGGGAAGTAAGCACACGCTGTGACCTAGTTGCAGTCGCGTTTATATTTATATAGTCTGAGATGACGTTTAACTTATGCTGAACCATACGGCGTAATACAGTTTTATATACAAACTTGTGCTTATTAAATTAAAGTTGTGTTATTGTATCATCGAAGTTAAACTTTACCTGTTGTTTCTACATCCCTCATACCACAGTCCGTTTCCCCTCCAGCCTTCCCTCCTTTCCCCTCCATCTCAACTACATAGATACCAGTACATATACACATTTATTTCTATCATTCCTCTCCTCTCTCCTTTTTTCACGATATTACTTATCACTCACACAATCTTTCTCTCTTTCCCCTCCATCTCTCCTATATAGATACCAGTACATATACACATTTATTTCTATCCTTCCCCTCCTCTCTTTTTTTTCTCGATATTACTTATCACTCACACAATCTTTTTCTCTTTCCCCTACATCTCTCCTATATAGATTCAGTAAACATACAAATTTTTTCCATCCTTCCCTCCACCCCTCCACTTCCCTTTTTTTATCACTCAGACAATTTTTTTCTCTTTCCATTCGTCCCATCTTTCTCGCTCATTATTTTTTATGACTGACTGACTAATTTCCCTCCATCCCGCACGCACACACACACACACACACACACACACACACACACACACTCGTTTTACTCTCCCCTCTCTCTTCCTTCGTTCTCTTTATATTAATTACGTCATACGCGTGATATAAAGTTCTTTAGACATTAATCTAGATGTTTTTGTATGAAGATTACAATCTAAATATATAAAACCAACACGCTCTTTATCAAATTATTATTTTCAAATAGACATTGTTTACAATTTATAAATTTCAGTAAGCACGAGTAAACATTGTTCCTAATTCCTGTAATATTGTATCAATAATAGGGAATGTTCAAGGTAGATTGTGAGGCATTTCACAGGTCATTCGTAACTAGTATTCATGTCCACAAAGCATTCCTCGCCAATTCAGTAGCCGACTAAGCTATTGATCGTAGTGTAGCTACTGAGCTACTAAGCTATTGATCGTAGTGTAGCTACTGAGCTACTGATAAAAATTTGTATCGTAGTACAGCTATGTGTTTTTAATGAAACTAGTTTGTGAATGTTGAAGAATTTTGAAATTAGGTGCATAATAATTTAAAATTATAGGCCGTTAATCCATGTTGATATTACTAGTTAACAAATAAAAATATTTATGGAATATATTATTTCCATGATGCTCCGAGTTTAACTAAAAAAAAATTCGTTATAATTTAATATTATTCAAGAGGCACAAACGTTCCTGTTTAAAAATAGTTTAAATCTCTGAAAAAGAAATATTTTATTAACACGCGCTTGATTTATTTTGCAGTCTTCAACATTTCGTTATTTTCTGTAGATTTCTTGTTCACAATTTGTTTTCCCCAAAGGCAGGAGACAGAGAACCCTAATTCCGTCAGATTGTGCTATATCCATGTACGTCATGGTGACAGGACTCCATTAGCGTTCGTTTTGTCTGTATTATGAGTTCTTGCCCCTACACTGAGTGTACCTTCGTTTCACCCTCCTTCCAGTCTTGCTTAACGATACAGCCAGTTTCTTTTCCCATTTATTGTTATCCTGATACATTGTCTCCCTGTATTCATTATAACGTTAATATTTGAATCCAAGCTACGTCTAGTCACTTATACTTTCACGTTAAAATAAACCGTCGACAATATGTTGTGCTCTAACCATGTGTTCTAATGAACTAACGTAATATGGAATTTTGGTCATATTTTCAAATAATTATACTTCAACGAAATAGTGCTTTTAAAAAAATAGGAGAGGTGCATTTCTTACAGTTTCTTGAATTTACATAATCTTGAGCTGAAACTGCTACTGGTTAACTTGAACAAGTAATATAAACAACAAAATTTAAAGGCAATTCCTACTGCGTTCAGCAAATAGAAGTTTTATTTTAGTTACTTTTCATTAAATAATTACAATTAATATAAATAAAGTAATATCATCTAAGCGTTGAAACATCTGTTCTACCACATATAACACAAAACCACCTGTTTTATGAAATTGTTATCACTTATTTTAAGCCAAATAGGACGAAATGACTAAATTGCATACCTTGCCCCTTTCTTGTAAAAATGGTTTCTCCCATATAAAACTAAAATTAATTTTTTATATTTAATTATTAATTAATATTTGAATAAAACTTTATTAACATCAAGGGTCATCCACTACAAGTTAAAAAAATGTATTTGAATTTGAGTGGATGAATAAAAAGTAGCCTATTTTATTAACGACTGAAAATTTGAAAAAGATATATATATATATATATATATATATATATATATATATATATATATATATATATATATATGTTGTTCAAATTTTCAGTCGTTAATAAAATACTCTTTATTCATCCACTCAAATATATATATATATATTTATAATATATAGGGCCTAATATAAAAAAATTAACAAAATTTTAATTATAATTATAAAATTATAAAAAATATATATTAGGGATAGTGTGAACTAATAGAAGGAATTGAAAAAGGTTAGGTTAGGTTAGAAAAAGTATAATCACACTTGTTGTATATTATAAGTATACAAACTATTTTAACTTGTACATAACATAACTTATACATTTTAAAATGTATAAACGTATATAAAACATTTGCCTCGCCAAACACTTTTGATAGCAATTGAGGATAGTCTTCACAGAAGATAAATCCCCTTTTCAACTGGAATTACAACTGACCTCTTGATGGTAAAAATAGAATAAGGTAGGGGAAAGTCTATAAATATGGGAATAGGGTGGTTCTACGAGACTGAAGCTTTAGTTATGGCAAATAAGGCGTGAACATTCCGGGGGGGGGGGGGGTAATTTGAATAGTTTATTCATTTCATATTTGTCTATTCTTAGAAGTTTAGACATAGAGTACAGGTTATTTTATATATGCCAAAAAAATTGAATCTTAGGTATGGAAATTTAATTAAACGAATCATAGTGTAGGCTATTTTGTTGTAATTGTATTAGGAAAGGGGATTATTTGTTCTTATGTTCGGTTGACCAAAAAAGTAGACTTATGCATGTTGTAGGCTTATCTTGTAAGCGGTTTCAAGTAGATATATATAAAATATAATGAATCTATTATTGCATAGCTATATTCAGAAAACTTGTTTGTGTTGTGCTTCTAAAGATATTTTCCCATTGTGTTGTAGGTGTGAGGATGAAGGCTTGAAATCTGTGTGAATCGTGTGGGGCTTTTGTATTAAATTGTCAAGTAAAGGTATTTGATTCTGTTTATTTAAACAGTAAGGTTTGCATAAGAGGGCATGGAATTGAAGTGTTTAAAAAAACGTGTCGGCCGAATGAACATTACTGCCGAAGAGGGGAATACTAGCAGCACAGTAGCACTAATACGAGTTTACTCTGTCTAAAACTAGTTCTTAGTGTGGGCCATTTGTTGTTTTGTATAATGTTTTGTTGGATATGGTAGATGAATGTTACTCTAAAGATGTTGGCAGTAGAGAACCCACCTATAATGATAACCTACCCGAGGGTCCTTCGTTCCTACATCCTTCTCTCGCCTAGTGTAATGAAGACAAATGTTAATACTTCTATATACAATGACAGTGTCCGTTTTTTAATTAAGAGGTGTTAAGGAGAAGCCGAATTTCAAAAATGATTACAGTATTTATTCACTACACACTTATTTCTAATCCAATACATAATAGGCTACAGTATTTAACTAATAATATATTAATGTAATTAACACTAATACTAATGTACAGTATTTAATTAATAATGTAGGCTACCTTTTTATAAATACAATAAATAATGTACCGTACTGTTATTAAACATAAATTCTAATGCAAATTTTATAAACACTGAAACAATACAGTAATACAGTACTGTACATTTTTTTTTAATTTGTGAATTACTGTAGAGCCTAGCCTATAATATTTTAAAATTAATCGTCGTTTGTTTTGATGAGCGGGACGTACAACAGTTAGCCGCTCTTTTGAAATCCCTCCCCCTAACACACGTTTCGTTTTTAAACACATCGCTTTTCCCGGTAAAGCACTGAAAAACAGTCCTGTTTCATCGACATTGAAGACAACTACATCAAATTTTTAAAGAAGCATAATAAAAAGTAATCTACGTTTTGAAAAATACTATGCTTTAAACTAAAACTGTAACCTTTAAAATTAAAATTTATATGTAATCTATACTCATGGTTGGAAAGCAATGCAAATTCACGCAAGTAATAATTTACTCTAACTAAATTTACGTCAGAAAAACAAAATTATTTTAAAAAATCTAGCAACGATTTTAATTAGAATGGACCGTTATGAAGGTCGGGGAAACCACTGCCGTAGTAGTAATGCTGCCATGAAAGTTGATTTGGTTAAAGTAAAATATCGTTTCATAAGTGTTAAATATTATTAAGGAGAGATAAAGATGCATTTATTTGTTAACCCTTGGTGAGCCATGCGAATGTATTAAAAACTGATGCGGGTGTTACCTTGGTAAGGAGAAAGAAGTAGAGAAGGAAATTCTTAGAAATCCCCACTTTTCTGGCAGCCATTCCTAAATAGGAAATCATTTGTTTGTTGGACAACGTTTGTGGTGACATCTAGGTTCTTTCAAGTGAATTATTCAGTAACGCGGGCATCAATGTTTTGTTTTCTTTTGCATGAAATATTCTAAATATGGTTGTTATATATAATCTTGTGAGTGGTTCAAGTGTTATTGTATGCGCTTTGATATAAAATAAGAGTAGTTATAGTGTCATCGTCTTAAAGTACATTGTTAAATGCTTTCGTTTCTTATTTTACTTGCTTGGAATGCTGAGTAAATATTTTGGAGGTTATAATATTGGTAAGCGAATTTTAGTAGCTGTTTATTAAAATGTTATGGTTAGTTTTAATGTATTTATAATCAAACAATATTTATATTAGTTTTCTCCGATCTCGTTTTCCTTGTCACTAATATTATTATGAAGTTGTCTATATAAACCAACGGTAATTAGAAATGTTTTATGTTTGTGTCAAGCATATAAGCCTGTATGTTTACAATCTTATAGGCCTATTGAAAGTTTTATAGTATTTTAGGCTTCTTTGAAGTTTGGTTATTTTAATCAAATATTAAGTTATAGCTAGAAGAAATAAAATTAATAAAATTCAGTGTGTAGGGTCTATTACTCATAGCGGAGCTACGAAAAAGAACTAACAGCGAGCTATTGCTGTTGTTTCAGTGTCGCGCGTGTATCATTCCGATGAATAACATTTAGATTCTGTGAATATTTTGGACTTTTTATGCAACGCTGGGACCCAGCATTTTATCAGTTATATGTTTTAACTATCATAATAAATAATATGTTGGTTTAGTGTGATAAGCAACGTTCTTATAATGTATACATGTTCTTCCAGGACATTTAGAGACAATGTTGAGTAAATATACCTTCTCTTTTCTCTCATGTAAATGTTTTTAATAATTAGGTCTAGACGAACTTATTAATTTTATTTTATTTTCTCCTTTCATATCTAAATATAGGTTTACCACGACACTGATTTTAAAGGAATATCCTAAACAGGTCTTTTTCTATATTATCCTACCTATTTATATTTCTTAATTTCGTATGAGCTACTTTTTAGTCTAAGTGGGCCAATTCCTATCGGTTTTCTATTTTCCTTCACCATTTCTCTCTCTCTCTCTCTCATATACAATTTCAAGCCTTCTCTCCACTGGTTGTAGGAATACCCTTAGAACTGTTTTCGTTTTTACCTTAGCAGTTTATCATTTTATAATGCTTAAAAGACCGAACTCATGTAACCATGAGGTAACGCACTCTATCCTTAATGTAAATATTTTTTCGTCTTTTTCAGCTCTCCATTTTTTAAAAAATAAGCTGTCTATTTAATTGATTTCTTGCTTTATCTCTTCTGTTTTCGGTTGTATTTTCTCTTTCCTATGGTTTTACACCTCCGAGTTCTGACTTCCCATTAGGACTCTTTCCACCTGTACCCTAGAAAGACTATCATCACCCATAATCTGTAAATCTCTGAACTAACGTAACCCCATCTTTATCTTATAGATACCTTCTTGTGTGCCCTGGCTTTTGTATTGATTCCTTGTCTTATCTCCTACGGCCGTACTCTTTATTATTGTATGGAATTCAATTTCTCTTACCTCCACTCTCTCTCTTTCTCATATATCTTTCTATGTGTGAATATTCACATTTCTGTATTTGGCAATTGGGAATAATCTCTCAATTTCTCTGACCTGCACTATCTCTCTCTCATTCTCATTTATCTATGTGTTAATATTTGGATTTCTTTATTTGGCAATTGGGTATAATCTCTTAATTTATATTACCTGTACTCTCTCTTTCTGATTTAACTTTCTACGTGGTTATATTCGGATTTCTGTATTTTGCAATTGGGAATAATCTCTCAATTTCTCTTTCTTGCACCCCCTCTCATTTTTCTTTCTATGTGTTAATATTCGCATTTATATATTTGTCAATTGGGAATAATCTCTATGACTATGTACGCCATATGCAAAGGAAGAGACAAAATATTTAGTAATAAAAACACTATTACTGGTTAGATGTAGGCTATGTGCCAGGTAATAATGGGTTCGGAAGTAAGTGGCAAAACACTGCTGCTGATATGCTAGGTAATTAGGGGGTGCTAGTTTGAAGTATTTTCAATAACCTCGCATGTGTTGTATAATAATTCCCCCTCTGCCTTAATTTAAATTCATTTGAAAAGCGTACTTTTTAAGTGGTCGTTGAGCTGTTCTCCCTCTTCCCCAGCGCACGACAAATTCAGAAGTTTCTGCGCTATGCAACTTATAAATTGGCTTCTTGAAATGAAAGAGGTTTCGTACGAACGTGGTCAAGTTTCCAACCGCCAGGAACACGTGAAGTGCCTGCTTAGTTATTGATGGAGGGAGTTCGCTTTTGTATGTTTCAGTTTAATTGATAGTGTAAGAGAACTATACGGTCTCTTCCGGTTAAGTTGGCGCCCACCTTCACCTTCTCCATCTTTATTACATTCTCGTGGCTTCGTTCAGAGCCGTGCTCCTTACTTTGTACTTGTTTCTATTAATTGTTTAAATTTTGTATTCTAGGAATTCCTAGTTTCATAGCTTTTATTAAACACAGTAAAACCCAATATTATACCATCTATATAAATTAATTCATCAACTGTAACTTGACACATTGTGTATATTCTGATTAAGCAGCCATACTTGAAGTTCTTTAGAGGAACTGAACTGAACCTTATAACTGTATAACTGAACTAAAGTCGTAGTTATTCACACCATGTAGTTTGAATACATTGCTATACACTGCTGCACTAGTAATAATTTATTCAAAGAGACTGAGGTAACTTATGTGAAATGAATTGAAATCCATTGGAACTATAACGTATGATATCGGCGACTCAGTTTTACATTTCAAAATAAAATAGTTTAAAATTAATTAGAAAATTATTAATGTAATGTAGGAATGTCAGGTAGATCACAATGATTTACTTGAGTTACTATTCTACAGATGCAAACAATTTCATAGCTCAGCTCTATATTTATGCTTGTATAATGTTTTTAAGAAATGTAATATTTTAAATTGTCCTTTATTTAAGGGTGATCTATTATTGACTGTAATTAATATATTTCACTAAAACAAATTGCACACAAAATAAACTAAATTGAAGTAAAAAGTAAATAAATGTATTCCCGAAAACAGAAGGGTGATCGCGACTAGATATTATATACGAAACGTTAGCTTGCTATTGTATTGGTTCCGCCAGCGAGGGTTTAATATGGGAAGACGTTTGACTACATGTGTAGCGGAAGGGAATCTCTACACTAACCCGTTGTATTAAAAATATGCTGTGGTGATAATTTACTGCGCTACAAATTATAAGGTAGATAAACTGAATGAAAAACATGGCCAGATATTTACAATATCAATCAGTGAAATGTAATGTCATGCATTTTACTGTAAGAGACGTTGCAATATAGAAATATAAAAGTTTGAAACTTTTCAGAGTTTAATTAAAACAAATAACATAAACAAACCCTGTTTTAACTCCTTCTTTGGTTAACAATTTTTAAAAAAATTTAGTTAATTCTTCTTAATAGGCCTAATTAGAATTTATATAAATAAAGTAACATGACCCAGAGAAACATAAACCAAAGTCCCATAACACAGATGTTTTACCACATAACCTATAACAAAGTCAGCTGTTTTTTGAAAACGTATGTTATCATTTATTTTAAGCCAAATAGGACGAAATATTTATATTGCACACTGCATACCTTCCCCCTTTTGTGAAACGTGTTTCTCCCGTATGAAATTAAATTAATTAATTAAATTTAATTAATGAATTAATATGAAAAACTGTAGTAACATCAAGTGTCAAGTTGTAAAAAAATGTATTTAAACTTGAGTGGATGAATTTAAACTTGAGTGGATGAATAAAAAGTATTTTACTAACGATTAAAAATTTTAAGTATGTATATATATATATATATATATATATATATATATATATATTTAGAAAAATAATAAATAAAAAAATTGGAAATGGAGCAGACATACTTTGGTCTTGATTGAGTTGGTTAACGTTTTAATGGATATCGGTTTAACATATGACGTAGTGGTCGGTGATTTTATTTATTTTTCTCAGTATCAGATGGCTTATACAATTCAAAAGGTTTGCTTGTTAATAAAAGATAAGAATCTTTTTTATATTTCTAATATATTTGCTAACTGTCATTATTGTTTTGCTAATGATTAACGTTTGTTGCAGGTAAGGGCCTGACTTGAGTGTTGCGGTTGTATACTGTGCAGTGAGTACTGAGTGTAACTTTAAGATAACTTTAAACCTTCCTTGGTAGAAACGTGGAAAGCCTCACCCAACGCATGTTGTGGTTCCCTAAAGATATTCTCCATTTTGTCAACATCTTTGCGCTCTGGTTCCCCTTTCCTTTTTACAAGCTGCCGCCCCCTTTCCGAGACAGTTCCCTAATTGAGACATGTATAATTGAAGTCTGGCATTATATGTCAACTGTCACCAGCCCTATATTCTATCGATTAGCCACAGGTGGTCTACGATCTTCCCCCCCCCTTCCGTTGCCGCGCCGGATTTATTACCCCGTACAATTGTTTTAGCCTCCCCCGTCCCAGCTCTTCCGCCCGTTGCATATGCAAGCCGTGTATTTCTCTTTTTTTTTTTTAATAGCCTGTCATTTCTTGTCATGTCTGTGTATTGTGCGCGTTTTTTACTGTCGCTTTAATGGAAAATCCCAATCCCTGGATTTCAATATGCTTGCGGTTGGATGTTCTTTAATACTTTGTTTTTATGGAATTTTTTTATAAATTTGTATAACGGTTTATTGTATTAAAAAAGATAATAACTCTTAAACAGGTTGAGGGGTAAATGCCTCTCTTCACAGATACTCAAAACACGTCCTCTTCAGGTAAGCGTCGTGTCCACACAATGCTGTAGACTATTGTTTACAATTTCAGTTAGTACTTGGGGACCATTATGCCCTGTCCATAAAGCTAATTAATTCCACGTACATTCTATCATCCTTCTTATAAACGGGTGTATTGGATACGCACTTCTTTATTGCCCCGATAGAGAGGCTGTCTCCTTCAGCTTCTTCTTTTCACGCAATGTCATGATCCTCTCATACCATAGGTTTTTAAGTCGCTAAGATAGAACACGAAGAAAGAGTTAAAACTGAGACATGTTTAATAAGATGGAACTGAGTTGGATTGTTCGCTCGGTTTGCAATATACATCATAAGCATATGCTGTTCCATACTTTAAACAGTATGTAAATATATGTAGCAAACAGTTATATCTTTACAAGGGAATCCAGTGACGTAACGACCGTCTGTTTTACAGAGACCGTTTCGTGTGACCACTTAATAAATTCCTTCTATTAGCTTACACTCTCCTCATATACATATCTTGTACAAATTTTCAATCGTTAATAAAATACGTTTTTATTCGTCCACAATTAAGTTCTAATACATTTTTTTTAAATCTACAGTAGATGTTAGTAGTTTTTTTCAAATATTTATTCAATAATTAAACTATAAAAATTTTGGGCTCCATCCGGATTCGAACTGTGAATCTTCATGTTTATACTTTAGCACTGCGCCATCTTTAAAATACCAAGAAATAAATTTCTCAAAGACGTATGTGAATGCCCCCCCCCATATGGTTGTCGTCGGAACCTCTATTGTATAACCTTAAACTGTTGCCTTGGTTACCACAAATTATCATAAATAAGGTAGAAAATGAATAAAACGAATAAAATAAACAAACAAACCAGAAATAAACAATGATAAAATTTTTCTTTCTTGAGTGAGAATTAACATTAAAATTTTTTTTGTATACTACTTGTCAGTGAAGGATATGTAAAGGATCATGTATACATGACAAGCTCACCGTGTGTACATTTTCTGGCTACCTGTCCTGAAGGGTTAGACTACCGGAAACAAACAGCTCACTGCTTGTACATTTTCGCTTTACGTGGCTATCTGTCCTGAGGGTTAGACTACATTCTCTTCTTCACACATTACTATTATCAACTCTTATATGACTTGCACAACTTATATAATTACGCTACTATTAAGCCGGATTACCCTCCATCAGATCAGGAAGTTAAATCTATACGCTATAAAATGTCGGTACTGTTATAAGGACATATTTAGGCTTTTACCGTTTTTTAAAGTCAAATTCTGTACGGGTACTAGAGATCACTGATGCGTGCGTAGGCTATTATATTCCATCTAATCCGAAAATACAGTAGGGTGTGTTCTTTAATATTATAATCCGTTAAATACTATTGGCATTATCAGGACTCTCTTTACCAGTTAACAGCTTTAAAAACTCTTTTCTCTGGTGTGGCAAAGTTAGATGTACTCCTTGCCAACTCAGACTGAAACTCTATAAAAGTGACGCTTACATAAAAACAGTCGCACAGGGCAAGTTTTTACTTATCTCAACGAGTACAGGTTTTGTACTAGTAGCTCAACTTGAAGGGGCAAATTACACAATATAAAATTATTTATACTTAATGTATTTTTAAAATTCTTGGCCGTTTTGACTGGAACCTGTTCGTTAATTCCTCTTAAGAAAAGTTATAATGTTCTATGTAAACAGTTGTATTTTGTGTAAAAATACTTATATTTATTTCAAGATAGTCTAGGTTCTATTGTGTTTCACGGCATCGTGCACTTTTTTTATAGCCTAACCGCTCATACTGTAAAATGATATTTTATAACTAAGCAATTGCTATAATAAAATTAAGGTCGTAAGGACTGTCATCTTAGTCCAGCTTCAAGTAACTGAATCTTTTCACATCTCTGTGACCACTAATTTCCATTATACTCGTACTCTAGTAGTAGAATTTAAGACGATGGAGGATCTGAAACGCGTCTTATACTTTTAGGTTGAATATGCTGAGAACAGTAGAACATTGTACTCAATTTAATTACGTAAATCCTAGCAGTTATAGTAATAATTAAAATTTTAATTAAAGTTTTAAAGTGGTTTTGGGTGTTAATTGAAATGATTACAAACAAATTTCAGAGTAAAGAAAAAGCAGTTTAGTAAAACTATTAATTTGACATTATACTGAGAAAACGTTTTATTTAATATTCCGTTGCATTTTAAAGTAATTCCGTGAGGAAAGGCATTTTTAAAACAATGAAGAATAATAGGCATTAAAGCTTTCATAGGCAACATATAATATTAAAAGTTGGGCAAATTTCAATTAAACTGGACATAGATATTCTAAAAAAGTGTAAAATAATAAAAATAAAGTTTGCATACATAGGTAATATAAAATATAAAAAGTTATGCATATTCAAATGGTGATTAAATAATTAATAAGCCATAAATAAATCCAAAATTAAAAAAATATTACGCTGCAACTACTAGGGGCATTCCAGACGAATCAGGGAAAGAAAGACTTAGGATGGTTCGCGAATTATTAAAATCGTCTCAAGGATCGAACGGTTTGTGGTACAATTATGGAACAACGCTGACAGAACATTGGGTCACGTATACCAACAGTTTTTCCTTACTGGCTTAACCACTCGGTGTATTGTTGAACCTTATTGCCAGACTAGTAGACAGCTGGTGCAAGCTCTATACACGTGTATGCTGTTTGGATGTTGACGCCACCAGTGCACTCGTGTTGAGTGATATTATTCTCGAGTGAACACTTAGATCTGAAATATTAATAATTTGTAAGCGTAACGTTTTATACAAATATCCATAAAGTGTTTGAGAGTGAGAAATTTATAATTGTTGATGAAGAATGGATGGTAAACCGCTTTGGTGATACTATTATGTTATAAATGAACTGTATGAAAGTTAAACAGTTCTTTGACACTTATTTTAACACCTATGATAAACAAGCTGTTTGCAAACTATATAGGATAGAACAAAACCTGTCCCATCGACAGTATATTATTCAATAATATTCTGGTTTTGCATGTTTTTCATATGCGCCTATGTTTTATTTTGTAAGAAATTATTTATAAGAAACAGCAACATTGAAACTATTTTTTGTCACTGGATTTATGCGAATCATGGCTCGAGTAATTAGATTGCTTGCTTTAAATACATTTTAAATAGAATATGCCTACTTTGATCCAACGTACTATTATCTTTCTGCTATTGGTTTGAATCCGATATCTAAGTTTTTATTGAAAGTTGCATACAGAAATGCAATTTAAAATAATTTGACCGTAAACTCTGATTAATCTCTAATTTAAAAGGGAATAATTGTTGTATAAAATTGAATGCTATACATGAGGATGATCATATGGTAGTCTATGAGAGATTTGTGTTAGATTCGTCTACAACTTTCCCCAATGAAAAAGTGTCTCTTGTTTTTGTAAAAGTTTACACTTTATAAATAGCGTCACGTTTAAAGAATTGTACCTCGGTTGAGAGGTAAGAGGCCATATCTACGCCAAGTCATATTTATCCCAGTACCAGATATAATTTATTTTCTTAGTTCACCTGTTTACGCCTGTTAAGTTATACAGCTATTGTGTTTCTTTAAATCTTGCGTGAAAGTTTTTAAAAATTTCCGTTTCCGTGCAATTCAGCAGAGTAACGGAAAGTGTCACGGGCGCGGGTATTCATGTATGCGAAATATGCGCAGAGAATGTTAGCGTAGGCACAATATTTGTTCAGTATTTTGCCGACGTAGTTTGAACGCATGTATTTTCAAGCAGTAAATGAATGCTCGTTGGTATAAGCAGCTGTAATTAGGCAGGGTCGCGGCCTATAGGGAACTGCGTTGCGAGAACGTGGCGACCTTTAATAATGCAAATAATAGTATAGACATCATAGTACTTATCAACTCTCTTTCAGTTTCGTTTTACCTACGTCCGGGTCACAAGTCTTCTACTTTCTCACACAAGGTGTTTACGTAGAGGCGAGTATGGACTTGCGTCTAAACTACCTCATGAAGTGTTACCAACAAATTTGAAACTGGTTACGCTAGTTAAATATGGATAAAATATACGTATCACTTTAGGATAAACAGAAGAGTGAGATAAAGGGCGTATTCGAAGACCTCCTAGCTTTTGAATACGCTGACAGAACATTGAGAGAAAGGGCGTATTCGAAGACCTCCTAGCTTTTGAATACGCTGACAGAACATTGAGAAAAAGGGCGTATTCGAAGACCTCCTAGCTTTTGAATACGCTGACAGAACATTGAGAAAAAGGTCGTATTCGAAGACCTCCTAGCTTTTGAATACGCTGACAGAACATTGAGAAAAAGGGCGTATTCGAATACTTCCTAGCTTTTGAATACGCTGACAGAACATTGAGAGAAAGTGCTTATTGGAAGACCTCCTAGCTTTTGTCAGAGTAGACAAAAACAGAACTCCCCCTACAGGACTGAGCTCCCGGAAACGCGCCCAGACCTCGCCATTTCCAGTCTTTCTGGATTCTCCCACGTTTGTATAAACAGAGTGTTAGTTTCCTTGCAGCGTAGAAAGGAATCAGGAATGATTTCCGGTGTTTCAAATTTAAAAATCTTTCCAAGTTAATCGGAAACAGTTAAATTTAACAGAAGGTAAGTAGGAGATATGAAAACTGGCATTCGAAAGCACTCTGTAGGTAAAACTCGGAATAGATCATGCAGGAAAATATACGAGCGTACTGAGTGAAGCCCTTGTTCTGCCTTAATTATCTGGTATACCAAGACCCTGGTTTAATATATTTCCTTTGAGGTTCCATTTGCTAAAGCTGCATGCTCCAATATTGACGTTTTACGTGAGGGATATAAACCTATATAGTCTAATTAACATCAAGGCACAGATTGTAAACCCTTTGGAATCAGTATAACTTCTACCTATTTAGTGTTACCAAACATCGCTTCTTGCCGCCATTTATTTCATTAGTAAGCCTTTTCCAAGAAGTTAAAACTCTAAACAGAGTTAAAGAACTTGTGTTTGACATTTCATTTACCAATATTGCCAAATTTATCGAAATAGGCTTTTCGCGTTTTCCTACTGGAATATAAAGGTTTCAAAAAAATTATTTTACAAATTTCTCTTATTACACGTTTTTTTCAGTGTTGAATCAAATACCGAGGTTACATTGTTGTAACAAACATGGCAGTTGGTCAAATTATCTTTCACCCTCCAGTCCTAATTCAAACAATTTCTTTGTAATTGTTAGCTTGCTAGAAATTACCTATGGCTGCCATGACAAATCCTATATACGAATACATAAGGTAACTTGCTCACAAGTGAAGTGGCTCTAATTTTGTTTCAAGTTTTCATATCGCCGCACAGAACAAGGATTCAGTGTTTCATTTAAAGTTGCACCTTGTGTTTACCTCGTGGATTATAAAAGACTATGTTACAGAAAAAGAGTGAACCTAATCTAACCGAACACTTTGAAGCTGTATATACATTACGACGTAGTGCTCTGTTTTATGAAAAACCCTTGATTTTATAAAGTTTGGGTAAATGTACCTTTTTTTCTTAATTGTGAATTTTTTGGGGCGTCAGAGTCGTTTTATTTTTGTGTCTATAAAATTTTACGTAAATTATATATACGTAAAATCGATGAGAAACTAGTCGATAGTTTCCTAATACTGCCTCAAAAAGTTATCAATTTAATCAACAGATTTTTTTCAGAATATTGACTGCTTCTTTTTAAATACCTTCTATTAGCTCGCCCTCTCCTGGTATATACATCTTACAAATTTTCAATCGCTAATAAAATACGTTCTTACACATCCAATCAAGTCCAAATGCATTTTCTTAAACCTATAGTGGATAACAAATTGATGTTAATACAGTTTCTTTCAAATATTTATTTAATAATTAAATTAAAATAAAAAAATTGGGGTTTCTATCCGGATTCGAACTGAGAATATTCATGTTCGAAATCTAACGCGCTTTGGCACTGCGCCAATTTTCCAACCTCTAGAAATTTGTTTCTCAAATATTTACTGTATATGAATTCCTCCCCCCCCCCCCCATCTGATTGTCGTGGAAAAAACATTATACAACTATAAACTTTTGTCATGGTTATCACATATTATAAAAAGTACTCTAGGGTTGAATAAAACTGAACAGAATAAAATAAAGGAACAAACTGGAAATAAACAAATAATGATAAAAAATCCGTTGACCTCAGTAGGAATTTACTTTAAACGTTTGTTTTATGTTACTAGTTTATATTTTAAAATTTATATTGTTATGATTGTGGTTCCTGTTATCTCCATTGATAAAAAGTGACTTTCGGGTATTTGGTTTTATTTTTGTACTAAGAAGTTGTGATCACAAAAACATGTCACTGAGCAAACAAGCCGTGTTTAAAGTCGATGATAATGTATCGCAATAAATATAATTCTTGACACCCTACCAGGTTTTATTTCCAGTCAGGATGCAGTGTCTGAAGTTCTATTTCCTATTGTCACCAACATGTGTTACTTCCGTAAAGAGGGTTGATGTGACGGATGGGAGAAGACTCATTTGCCATCCATTGTCAACCCCCGTTCCACTTGCTTGCAATCATCCCTGCCCTTCTTCCTTCACAGGATGACATGTTTCTGTCGCGGTTTCTTATCTTTAAATTGCATTATGTCTCGTTATGTACGATGTTGTAGCAGGGAGTAAATACGTCATTTTCTCGGGTTATCTTTATCTGAAGGGGAAATGGTATTATGGACAATTATCGATTATGAAATTTATTTATAAATTATCTTTCACAGTTGGAATAAAAATGTAAATCATTTTTAATAATAGTTTAGTTTAAGTTGTATTTTTACTATCGTTAATTTTTTTTAGAGTTTCTATAATTCTTTCTAAAAAATTGTTCAGTTTAAAAAAAATTTTATTTACGGTTATCATCACCTTTAGCTTAATTCTCGGTCGTATTTATTTATATAATGTTATATATATATATATAAGCTATCGGTTTGAATTTTCCTTTTTACAATTCATTCTATTTATTCATACTCTACCTTTATATATATATTGTTCAGATTTTCAATTATTAATAAGAAAAAATATTCATCCACTGAAGTCAAATACATTTTTTTAAAATTCTTTTTATTAGCTTACACTATCCTGATCCATATCTTGTACAAATTTTCAATCGTTAATGAATTATGTTTTTATTCATCCAATCAAGTTCAAATACATTTCTTGTAACCTATATTGGATGAAAATTGATGTTAATAAAGTTTATTTAAACATTTATTCAATAATTAAATTATAAAAATTTTGAGCACTATTGGGATTCGAACATTAAGTTTCATATTTTAAGACCATCGCGCTTTGGCACTGTGCCAACTTTCCAATACCAAGAATTTAATATCTCATAGACGTATATGAATTTTTCCCCCATCTGGTTGTCGTCGAAACCTCCAAAATGTACAACCTTAAACTGTTGCCATAGTTACCACAAAATATCATAAATAGCGCTGTAAGCTTAAAAATGAATAAAACGAATAAAATAAACAATGATACTTTTTTTTACCTCAGTAGGAATTTACTTTGACACAAAATTTTACATTAATCGTTTAACTTATCGTGGATGCCACTTGATGTCAGTACAGTTTTGTTTTCAGATAACAATTCATTAATTAAATTTAATGAATTAATCTTAGTTTTATATGGAAGAGCAAATTTTCACAAAACGTGCAAGGTTTGCAATATTGATATTTCGTCCCATTTGTTCTTAAACAAGTAATAACATAAAACAGCTATTATTATGTTATAGGTTATGTGGTATAACAGCTTTTTTTAACGCTTAGTTGTAATTACATAGTAAAAAGTAACTAAAATAAAATTTTTAGTCTACCTAAGTAGGAATTTACGTATATTTTTTGTGTTGTTAATATTACTTCTTTTATTTTAAAAAATTATAACAGACTATACACTCATTCAAGTATAGACCTACTAGTCAATTCTTACAATTTTAAAGTTTATTAAATTTCGTTTCATTAACTAAGTTGCCTATTTCTGGCAGTAAAGTAGCTTTGTTGTTTATACCTGTATGTATTGTACTAATAAATCCTAATTGAGTGTGAGAATCTGTAAATTGGCATCAAACGTTTCGGCTCAAATATATATTTATAGCATTTTGTTTTTCACGAAGATAAAAATATCTATTATTACTTCCACTAAGAAATCAGAATTATTTTGCAATCTGTATCAGAAGTATGAGATTGTTTCGGTACAGGTTTGTAGTTTGATGTGGTTTGCCACCTCTGTTCCACGCCACTCTGGGTTTTTGCGTATTTCACTTGTCTTCACAAACGACCTGTAATTCTCTTCGCCTGGCACAAAAGGAGCTTATGATCCCACCACGGATAAAGACCTCTTTTAGAATGTCATTAATTCCTTGTCCCCGCGACTCACAATGAACCCCCTGTCCCAGCTTGATTCACGACCCCATCAGTTATCACATAACTCTAATGTCCTCTACACGTTATAACGCGGAAAACATGTTTCTAAAATTTAAGCCTCGCATCTCCGTTTTTAGGGATTTTACATTGCTTTGTTTCAATACCTCTCTCTCTCTCTAACTCTCTCTCTCTCTCTCTCTCTCTCTCTCTATATATATATATATATATATATATATATATATATATATATATATATATATAGAGAGAGAGAGAGAGAGAGAGAGAGAGAAAGAGATTGTGGAGGAGAAACAGTCGTACATTTTCATTATAGCCGTAAGTAACGTTTTGTAGTCGCAAAGTGGACACGCGAACAAGGTACGTAAATGCCTCGACACAAATAAGAAATAATCATTATCGAAAAATTATCTTTTGTAGTAGGCTGTATATTAACCTTGAAGTTTTATCTACAGGAAATTGTTGAACTTGTGGTTTAAACTGTGATTGTTGACGGTTTCCTTATTTATAGATTCATGTTTTCATTCATATAATTAGTATATACTGTAAATCTAATATAATTCATTAGAGGAATAATAAAACCACTGATATGTTTAAGGTTTTCTTATTGATGCCTTTTATATTTTATTATTGTAAATACACTGCACGTGTTAATAGTAAGGTAATATTTTATAAAAAATTATTTTTACGGTGTAACTCACGAGACATGGCAAAATACCTTAACGGCGATGCGCAGTTGCCTACTTACATTTACAAGGGGCGGGGGCTCTGACTCGATGTTTGTCAAACCTTGCAGCTATACGTATCGGTTTGTCGTAATCACTGTCATGTTCACCACTGTGCCTAGAAGAGAGAGGGGGGTAGAGAACTGCCTGGCCAACCTTGCTGCTATACGTATCGGTTTGTCGCAACCACTGTCATGTTCACCACCGTGCCTACAAGAGAGAGAGGGGTAGAGAACTGCCTGGCCAACCTTGCTGCTATACGTATCGGTTTGTCGTAATCACTGTCATGTTCACCACTGTGCCTAGAAGAGAGAGGGGGGTAGAGAACTGCCTGGCCAACCTTGCTGCTATACGTATCGGTTTGTCGCAACCACTGTCATGTTCACCACCGTGCCTACAAGAAAGAGAGGGGTAGAGAACTGCCTGGCTAACCTTGGTGCTATATGTATCGGTTTGTCGTAATCACTGTCATGTTCACCACCGTGCCTACAAGAGAGAGAGGGGGGTAGAGAACTGCCTGGCCAACCTTGCTGCTATACGTATCGGTTTGTCGCAACCACTGTCATGTTCACCACCGTGCCTACAAGAGAGAGAGGGGGGTAGAGAACTGCCTGGCCAACCTTGCTGCTATACGTATCGGTTTGTCGTAATCACTGTCATGTTCACCACTGTGCCTAGAAGAGAGAGGGGGGTAGAGAACTGCCTGGCCAACCTTGCTGCTATACGTATCGGTTTGTCGCAACCACTGTCATGTTCACCACCGTGCCTACAAGAGAGAGAGGGGTAGAGAACTGCCTGGCCAACCTTGCTGCTATACGTATCGGTTTGTCGCAACCACTGTCATGTTCACCACTGTGCCTAGAAGAGAGAGGGGGGTAGAGAACTGCCTGGCCAACCTTGCTGCTATACGTATCGGTTTGTCGCAACCACTGTCATGTTCACCACCGTGCCTAGAAGAGAGAGAGGGGTAGAGAAGTGCTTGGTGAAGTCTCTTGCCATGTCTCTCGAGTTATAACAATGTATAGATTGCAAATGGACACAAGCTGATCCGGCCTTTTAACATTAATTTTTTTAAATAAAATGAAATGCTTTACAATGACTTAGAAAATGTATCACTTACACTCTAACATAAACAAAAATCTTACTTGGTATATGTGCGAGTTAACATTCGAAGACTAATTACGGTGCCTTCATTATCGAGAATCAACTGAAAACGATAATCGAATAATGACCAGATGCTACATCAAACACTGTCGGGTGACGAAATGCTCAAAAGATAAAGTCATTGGTTCTTATCATCTGTAAAAGATGTATTTTTTTGTGTCAGCTGATCTCTTTTCTACACCGTTTATTTCATAAAAGAAACCAGAATTAAAGTTTCCTCTACAAGAACGGGGGAAGCAGTGAATTTGGTACTCAGACTAGTAAACAATGCACAACATTTAGGTATGGGAAAGTAGACTTACATTCAGTAAAATCAGAAGGTAAATACCAGGAAAGAATAAAACACCGGAGCATCTCCCGGTTTTAGTTTCGGTAAAAATTAAAATACTAAATATGTTTTTAGAGCTTTTACACGGACATTGGCTAAACATTGCCAACAAACTAATTTCGCCCTAAAGCTGATCCCCGATGCATATTGAATCCGTAATTGGACATGTGAATTAATTGCGTATTCTGTTTATCTTTTGTTTTGTTGATTGAAGTGATCGATCAATCATCTCGATTGTTTTCTCTGTTCAGTTAGGGAGTGGTAAATAAATGTGCAAATCCATATGGATTGCTTTTGCATATGTATTGGTTCAGCGTTGATCATAATAATGCATTCGTTATTTTAGCTTGTTCAACATAGCATAGCATTACTTGAACATGTCTTGTTGAACAGCATACATTCAACATACCTTGATGAACATGGTATAGCATGGCATTCGCTGAACATAGCGTGTTCAAGTGCCAAAAATCTGCAAAAACCTGTTAGGTAACCCAGCTTGGGAAACGGACAGTCTGGCAGCGGCGGTTTATGACCCCTGTCAAGAAGCAGAGGCCGGACAATATGCCAGCCGCAGGTACATTGTAGGGGTTACAGTGGATGTGGGGGAGGGGGTTGCGAGAGAAGAAGAGAAAGCTCTGACTCGTATAAACTTCGCACAAGTGTGGTTGTAAACGATGTCCTTCGGAAGAGTAATTTTATAACTGCGATAACACGCAAACGGGTTACAATTACTTCATAAATTCACGACCAGCATCTGCTCTAAACGTTTGGTTGTTTTATTTTATGCTGCTTCAAGATTTTACATAAATTCTCGAAATTAATTTTAATCCTAAAACTTCAATTGTTCGTGTTAGTGTGGAATATTTGTAAATTTCTGTTGTCTGAAGCAAACACTCCTTAAAAACAAAGTAAAATAGACAAAGTATTTTGCAAAGTAAAATATGAAAATAAACAATCACATTTAAATACACCGTTTAGTGCGGATTCACATGCAATAAATCTCTTAGATAAAGGCTATTGTTACGTTTTGAAACGGCGCTGCACCCGCCGGCGATGCTGTCCACAAATTGTTAGAGCTAGTTGGACCTGTTCAGATACGCTTAAAATATTTAGCTTACACTTTAATGTCCTAAGCTGGACTAAAGTCTATTTTATAAATAATACCAATAGAATCTACCTTAAGCAAGGCCACATTAAAAATATCGTTGTCCTTATTTATTCTTTTTTACAATTTTTATTTATCGTTTTTCCTACATGATTACAATTTTATGTAAATCCTAATTTTACAATTTATAAATTGAGCTATATTTTTAATTCTATTAAAAATGTCCTATTAAATGAATTTAATAGACATAGATTTCTAATTAACAAGTCGGTATCTAAAGTAACTACATATTTATACGATTAACATATTACCTACAATTGACTAAGATCTACATTTTTAAAAACTGCTGAAATAAAATACAAAAATTTAACAAACCTACTTAGGTACTCGCAGATTGTTACACACTTTCCTGTGTTTTATAGATTCACTCCCATAATATTACATTTCTTTTTTTCACACTGGGAAAGACGTTCCAGTTCAATAAACGTCTCAAGGTTTGTTGTAGAATTTTAAAATCACTTTTATTTCGGTGCATGTTGTATTAAGGTAGGTTACATACGCAACAAATTAATATTAAAATGTCGGCGGCAGCTAATTGCCCTCACGTCTGCCTACCCTTGATGAGGGCAACGACGTGGAATATTTGAATATTGCCTTATTACACCGCACAATTTAGAATTAAAGTGATTTATTTACATTTAGAAACTAATTGAAAACAATCCGAAACTGTATGTTTATCATATAGGAAGTTTTCGAAAACAGTTTCCAGCTATGTCGGTCTTTGTTATTGCCAATTTTAAGTTTTAACCTTAGGAGTTTTCTAAGAGTTTTTGTCCATAACACAATTATTTTCTATTTTTTGGTCCAAAAATGTAAAACATATTTTTTTAAATTTTTACAATAATGTAAAGCATAAAGTTCTCTACGCTTTTCCTCAAATAATTTTTGTGTATAAGAGCATATGTAGAGTCATAGAAGATATATGGTCTGAGGTCTAGTCGAGTACTCAGCTACCTAAAGTGGGCGTGTGAGGGACTAAGAAGACCTTTGGTCTGAGTCGCTGTATGGCGTGAGGTCCAGTGGGCTTGTGAGGGGTCTAAAAAGACCTTTGGTCTGGGTCGCTGTATGGCGTGAGATCCAGTGGGCGTGTGAGGAGTCTAAGAAGACGTTAGGTCTGAGTCGCTGTATGGGATGAGGTCCAGTCGTGTCGCTCAGTTCCCTAAAGTGGCAGTATGAGGGCTCTAAGAAGACCTATGGTCTGGGTTGTTGAATGGTCTGAGGTCTTGTCGAGTTGCTCAGTTCCCTAAAGCGGCAGTATGAGAGCTCTAAGAAGACCTTTGGTCTGAGCGGTTGTATGGGCTGAGGTCTAATCGAGTCGCTCAGTTGCCTAAAGTGGTACAGCTCTAAGAAGACCTTTGGTCTGGGACGCTATATGGAGTGAGGTCCAGTCGAGCCCTCAGTTTGCTTTAGATTTTCGGAATAATAGCGTGGAGAAATAGGTCAAAATGAGCGAGAGTAGAAACGACCGGCACCATGTGAAGTGAATAAATAACAGCCACAGTATAGGGCCTCTATGTGTTACAGTCTTGCGCACGATATAAATACTGATAACGGTCATGTAATGAATATATTTGATCTAAATCCGAATGCTACTCATTTATAGTAGTGACATTTTAGAATTATTGGTTCGGTTTAATTACTACTTATTTTCTTGTAGCTATTTAAGCGCTACATTTTTCTTTTTCGTTACTTGAGGGATATATAATTATAGAGGAGTATTCCTATTCCTCATTGCGTTATTTTAAATATAGTATGCAGGTATATCTGTGCGTCTATATGGTTTTCCCAAGAGGGTTTTCTTGTTCAGATACGTGAAAAATTAACTTTAAATATTTTTTGTAATTATTGCAGTCTAGAAATGATCTGGTAATCAATATTTAGAATAAAATATGTTCCTTCGGTTGAAAAATTACTGTCAGACAAAAGCTTTTTTTGTATGATTTATTAGTGAGGCGTGGGAAAGTATCATGAAAAACCCCTTATAAACAAATCGTGATGAACGTTGATGAATTTATAAGTTAAGTTGTAGTAAATTGCCTCATCTATGTTGTTTAGTCTAATTACCTCATCTATGGTTTTAGAGATTTTAAGTGTTGACTTTGAATTTACATTGTCTAATCACATTTAACACTAAAATACTTGTCTGGTTATTATTGACAGATAAGTTCACATTAATTAGATGCGATTATAAAGGTACCGCCACGGTATAACGTGTTCCGCCGTGCATCTACTCCGAACTGGAAGGGGTAGAGAACACCGCTTTATTGCTATACCACGCCAACCTTTTGTCAAGCTTCAAGAGCCCTGAAGAAGGGAGGCCTTGCGGAGAGAGGTTCTCAACCTGCCCTCATTAATCCTGGAGCTCTCCATCTGTGTTGTCAGATCTTGGAACTCTCGCTCCAACTCTTACCTTATTTGTTTCTAAAACTTGCCTTTTTTGTTCTTGTTTTGAGTCATTGTTAATCTTAGAGTATTCTTCGTCTAGGTATCAGGATTTAAGTACTACCCGTCTTATCTTAGTTGCACGTCGAACAAAAGTATGTTGGCAGCTAGCCTATAGAGGCTTTTAACTGTAGGTTCATATCTTACGGCTTATTCCACGACCAGAGACTTTAAAATGGACAATACCAAGGGGCTTTTAAAAAGAATTGAAGGAGAAAGATTGTGAAACAAGAAGAAATGCGAAACAGAATATAGGCAGAGTTGTGAGGTGTGTACTAACTAATATCACTGTGTTGGACAGTCACGTGCATGCGTCGGCAGATAGCCCCCTCCTCTATTTCATTTGCTCCCAAATCTCTCGGCTGGCGGACCGCTACATATAGTTTTTAAAACATTGGCTGTACCATTCTGTACTGAAAATGATTTATTTGTACAATATATTTTACCCTCAGATTCTATTATTGTTTATACTGTATCCCAAATTCTGCCGCGACATGTGCGTTCGCAGATAAGTATGTCAGCTGACGTCCGTTGATAGCATCTACCAGCCAAAAACAAGTAGCCCGACTAGTATCGCATTTTTTATGGAAACTTTCGCACGGTCCCTACCTCGAATCTAACTTTCTGCCCAACCCCCTGCACTAAGCTGTTTTCTGCAAAGTGAATCCAATACTGCTTCGATCCGGGGTGCCAGTATGTAACTACTGTTACATATGTTTGACCTACTGGCTACTGGACCGCCGCTTCCATAAGACGATGTTCCAGCCAGAGAGATTTAATTGGGAATTGGAGATTCTTTTGTACCGCTATGAAACCCATTCAGATTAGTTCGGGCCAGTGCAATCGGGCCTTCATACACTCATGACTAAAGTCGCAAGTAATGCGCATTTTGTTAGTATTTCCGTCATATAACTATTCTCAATCCACTTAAAACGGTTTTGTCCAAAGGGAAAATAACACCAGAACTATTTGTGTCGCAACCTACCCCAAACTTCAATGCTCTAGGTTTTGCGTAGCATTTACTTATTGTTTAAACTTGTACGTTTTTCAATTTTTAAATTTCCATAGAGCGAAAAATTTTAAAAAGAAAGTAGCTGACGTTTAAGGTACCGTCATTTCTGTATGCGTGGAACCATCCTGTAAACATAATACAACAGCGATTAATAACCATCTGAAGACTGAGAAATGTGAAATAAGAACATTATTATAACGATATAACTGGAAAGTACAAAACGCCGCAGGGTGTTAATTAATTGGCATTCGTCAGTACCGTCCTGTAGGCGGTGGTGCTTTGTATGCAGAACAAAAGCATTATCCTCAAGACAACGGCAAAGAGATCTGGTAACAAGAGTTATTAAAACCTTAGCCCGGGGCTGTGCATTGTGCGGTGGACAAGTTGCAATTAATGTATTATTGTCATTGTGGGTGCACGTGGAGTGGCATTAGTTTAAGGGATGTTTGACCCGTTCTAACGGGAACAGCCTTCAACAGACTAATAACAGTATGGCTCTAAACATGTTATGCTTAATTTCCGTTTATTGTTCCTCACATATACTCAGGTAAGTTCGCTTGCGAGCTAGAAATTATAACCTTGAAATTAACTTTATATAGCACGCATATACACCAGCGAAGCAGTTGAGGCGCGAATATAAAATTTAATGTGTAAATAATGGTAATGAGAAGCAGGCTTGAACATTATTGCGTAGTCGGCGGTTTCCAGTCTTACACGCCGTGTTTGCGCACTATTTTATACAATTAGTGTGTCATCAAACTGTTGTCTTTCTTACTTCCCGTCTCTTCATCTGTTTCCGAAGCTAGCTCTCAGGTTCTAATGAGATGAGTTTTAGCCACGTCTCGGACCAAGTTTCGAGTCTGAGTGAACGGCCCTTAGCTATGGCCAAACGGGAGTCGATAAGGGTCCGGCTCCACTCTACCTAGACATGACGGGGTACTGATGGTATGGAAAAGCTGTCTGGTCGGAGTAAGTCTCGTCCCAAGGGCCTATCGGTCACTAGTCCGGGTCTTACTGTGCGGTCGAAAGACTCTTGCAGACTGTTACCACAGATCGTGGCACCAAGCCCCCTGCTTCAGAGCTGACGTCACGCTTTGGTGGTTGGATTTGTGGGGGCGTGGATTCCAAATGCTTGATAATAAATTCTCCCCATTACGCATTTATTTTGGTGTTTCTTAACGAGATAGAGGTAAGAGCTAAGAGGTTAGGTACTCTAAATCCAAACATTTTTTTTTCATTTACCATCGTATTTTCTTCTTACAAATTTTCACAATAGCACACGTAGTAATGTTAATGCTGCCAAAGCTAGCAATGCTTTTTTATATGCTTAGTGTGTGACGCGATTTATCTCGTCATTTGGGTAGCACAAATGATTTGACAAGGGAAGTAGTGTTTTGTGACGACTGTTGCAATGGAAATGCCTGTGATATCGCATCACCTATTATCTATTGTCGATCAGCAATTGGAAGTTCACAACCAACCCCACTTGTACGTCACACACTGAATTGTCTCTGTATTCGATCCTTTCTAGAGTGCGCTTTAGTACGACACATTAGTAGTAGCTTCTCAGGGCCATCTATTGTAAAGTGCTGCTGATACTATTTTAGAAGAATTTAAACCCCGACGCGACGGTTCAATATCGTTATGCTTGGTGTAGAAACAGACACTTTTGTGGATAATATTTCTCAAAGCGTTTCAATGCTTTGCTGTTTCAGTATAACTGAATTAAAATTTGTCTATGAGGTATTTGTATGGAGAATAGCACAATATATTACATATTTTGTTCATTCTTTTGGAAGTCTGTGATTCAATAAAGCGTGTAACTAGAACGAAATGTATATTACAATAAATTTTAATGTTGTATAACTTTTAAAACCTTTACTGAAGTAATATTTTGTAAACCATCAAATATTTAGTATTTGCCTTATATTTCATGAATTACTATATTATAATTAATTAGTATCTAGTAATTAGGATATCGATGTAGGCCAATGATTTTTTACTAGGGTCACTAGTAAACAATATATACGTAAGACAGTATAGTATTTCGGTTAAAGATATCACTGGTCACCCATAAGTAAATTAACTTTATTAAAAATATCACTGTCCAAACCTCTGAAAAATATACAGGTAAAACATTTTTATATGTTAATGCTACATGTTTGTGAAGTGTTAATATGGGATATTTATAATGCAAATAGGTCTAGATGTCATATTTTTTCTATTTATGCTTTTTTCTGGCTCCCGCTTCAGGGGCTGTATGCTGTAGCGTGCTCGGATCATACCTTAATAATCGTTTGTCGTATAATATTCATACAGCCTGAGGATTTAAAACGTTTTATATTCGCTTAATAAATAAATAAATAAATATATATATATATATATATATATATATATATATATATATATATATATATATATACTTAATATAACCCTTAAATTAGTATATTCCAGGGTGTTATTTATCAGGTGTAAATGTCCTGTACACATGTTAATGTTCTTTGTACATGGTTAGAGAAATATATACACGGATTCGCAAGAGTTGTTCAAGAGGCGATGTTGCCATATTTTCGGTCCCGCTCTGTTAACAATACAGGGCAACAGTGTACAGTCTACCAGCAGTAGAAATGGCTATATTTAACACTGTATTTTAGCTTAAACCCGTAATAACTCAATATTGACTTTGGAAACTAACTCGGGCACTTCATAGAATACGCCTCGACGTTTTAATAGAGATTCGATAAAACAATAAACTGCCAAATTCGGCGAGTTAAACGCTTGCCTGCCTACGTTTATTACCTACGCAAATGTTTGCATTCATTCTGACTAGAAGTGTTTCTTGTAAAAGCGGTGAACTTGTGGGCAATGATAGAATCGATTAGTACTATCGATTGACAGTGATTCGATTGTATCTATATCTCTAGGCGAGTTACGGTATTTTTGCAATAGAATAGTTAACTTATACGATATAATGCGTACAAAGTGCTCCAGTCGGAATACCTGTCTTTACGACGTGTAGATAGAAAGACCAACTAACGGTACGTCACCAACAATTCGTAACCTGGAAAGTAGAGATCCAGAACTGGCAGAAGCCATGGCAATGAAAAGAGACAGATGCAATTTTAAGACAATCAGTTGTACGATTGTTTTTGGCTAATAAGGACAGGAAAGGATTGTGTATGTAAAAAGGATTAAGGTAGGGACAGTGGCGAATTTACGGGGGGCTCAAGCCCCTCCCAAAACATGGAAAAGTGGAAATCTTTAAACTATAAAATAACACTCTAAATGTAAACTAAAATGCCATTTCCGATGTCTGCGTTCGTCCCCGATTTACATCTACTTAATAACAAATCCATATTAATCACTATAATCCCATACTGTATTCATTATTAAATAGGGCCACCCGTAATGTAAAAATAAGTGATTTACATTGTAAATATATGGTAAATGGGGCTAAATAATGCGTGTGTAATACAGCATCACATAGCAGGTCTATAAATATTTTCCGGACAGGGGAAACCCTTTTCCTCCCCTCACACCAGCCCTCCCCAAAATATTTTTCCAGATCCGCTCCTGGGTAGGGACAATCCTCTCACTGGTAGAGGATCATGGATCACTAGCGCAGGGCAGCGAACCTGGAGTAGGCTGTAGCTACTAGCTATCGAGGTCCTAAGAAGGAATACTATTAAAATGAATCTTACTAAATAAATGTAATAATAAACTGTCAGGACTGACGAATAACACAAGTCAATGTACAACTATAGTAATAGCAAAGTACGAGTGCCCCTGCCCGCCAGGTAGACTCATACACACAGAGCCAGAGGATTAGGACGGGCCGTATTCCTTCCTGCGCTCTGTTTATAAGTCACCTAGTGGAGCTTCCTTGATCAAACTCTAATTTTTTCATTTATTAACACACCTCAGAAAGTTTAGCATACATTAATGTTGCACATCATTACTAGAAAATTGATACCAAACAACGTACAATTTATTGTCGCTGTTCATGAGGGGATAACATGAAATAGAAATGTGTTAACTGTATTGGCATTATACGTCAAAGTGACTAATTACTACCAAAGTAAATCAAGGGTAGTTTGGTATCGTTTTCTTGTAATTTTAAGTAGAGTCAGTATTTATTAACTATTTTTAGTTAAAATTACGACTTAAAAAGTTACAGTTTGGTTAGAAGATACTACTAAATGACCAATGTGGCGGAAATATGGCCGGTCTTGGGTCTACCCTAATCCTCTGCGCTCGTACGGGTGAGTGTGCATGCGTGCGAGAGAAACTGATCGGGCGTCCAGGACATTCCCATTTTGATATTGCTATAGTTATCTAATTAAATTCAATATTTTCGTCCTAGTTTCAGCCATTTACAGTTGTTTCTTTACAGTTTTATGCCTTATGGATATTCTCAAGACAAACATTCAACGATTACAAAAGTACACAATAGAGAGGTGACATAAAGAAATCTTTTATAAAAAGAAAGGTAAAAGGGGGGACGGATTAGGGAGGACTAAGGCAAGGTATTTTAGACCCACTGGTTGTATGGTCTCGTGTCCGTAAGATAGCTTACTAAAGTTGGCTGAAGGCAGCAGTTTACCCCACTCGGAAAAATTCCAGGTGAACGGGAGTGGAACAAGTCAGCTATGATGGCTTCACTGTGGTCGAATAATGAAAATAACTCTACGTAATAATGTAGTGCTAATAATATTGTATACTTTTGCAAAATTGTTTATTTTTCCAAGTTTATAGGTTCAGGATTACTGAAAACCATCGTGAGACCTGACGAAGTAGAGGTTATTCTGTAGCCCTACGTACTGTAGTCAAAAATAAATAGGCTTCTTCAGAATGCCAAGTACTGTTTACTTGAATCTTTCTACAATTTTTTGGTTTTGTTTATACTGTAGTGAAGTTCCTTATAGAGAACCGGACATGGACAATTGTTCACCCATTACTACCGTGTCCCTTCGGAGGATAGGTGAAGGATTAAATAGAAGAGGTTTTGGTTTAAACATCCCTTGCTTTTGTCGTTTTAATATGTTTTATAGGAAAAGCATATAGGGATAATTCTAGAATGTAATACTTTTACAGAAGACTCTGACGGCCACCGGTGGCTCACTGACCCTCTGAAACAATACAAGTTGGCTACACGAGTAGCTAGTTTGGCGTGCTGTAGAGTGGATCTATCCTTGAGTCGGTATCATTCTCTCCCTCACTCGTACCTTTGATCTCCTTTTGAATTAGTCGAACTCAAGTGTATAGCCCAGATGGGTGGATGTTTAATACTGCCTGTTAGATATAAAGCGACATTACGTTAACAAGAATCATTATTCTACAGGCTGTGAAGGATTCTCTGAAACTCTCGCTTTTCAACGACTCGGCGCTAATTATAAAAACGAGGCTTGGGGGAAAAGTGTACAGCTAATTGTAAGTTCATGTTAGTTATGTAGCTGCACGTGTGCGCGAATAACAGACAGGGGTGGCCGGCAGACATCGTTAAGTCAACTCACCGTGGGTTAAAGAATTTAATTTGGAAAGCCGTTCAGTTTTACTTTTTTTTAACTTTCCATTCCCAATTCTTTTTACTTCCATTCCTAAGTTGTCGCCCCGTATATAAACACAGTTAAGAATGTCAGCAAAATAAAAATACTAATTTCAGCAGTTTTGTACTTGCGCCGGGTAATATTTCAATACTGTAATGTAAAACCGTTTAACATTAAAACCGCTTATATTGTAATTTGTTTATTTTATGATTATTTTACAGGAGGTAACTGTCTAATGTATGAGTTTTCACTACATAGATATTTTTATTTTAAGAGTTCAGAACATATCTTGTATTTTTGCGAACTGGATCCAGTTGAACTGTTTACATTTGATTTAATAATGAAACTTTCTCAAGCCATGAATATCTTTGTGAATCATATATATGGCAGTTATACAATTATCCTCCGTGGCTTCAAGACCATTACACAAGCAAGTAAATTATAACTAAAGCAACACCAAGACTACATGCCGTGACTATTTTATAGACACGCGTTCGGTTTTATAAATATACGTATTTACTACGAGTTTGTTAATAAATAATTCACATCTCAACTCACAAGTCAACTCAAACCTGTTAAATATTATGCTATCTTTCACTTTAAGGGTAGTAGTTAACCACCTCTGTAACTACTTCATGAAACATTTCGTATCCACTCGACCCATCATTCTCCCCCTTAATGGAAGCACCAGGGGGAGATCCCTATCTATGTGTTCTTTGAAGCTCAAAGCGTAACATTGAGTGTAATAAGTATCTCCTCAAAGTATTTCTAGGTTTGAATGTTTAAAGTAAGACGCACAAAACGTCTACCAATGGAATACTGAGTAGGACGGGTGCGTACTGGCTGCACGTTCTGGATGTTGATTGGTGTATTTCACTGTTCTCCCCAAACAGACTTCACAACGACGATCACCACAACAAAATACAGCATGAAACACGAGTTTAACCAGCGCGCGCGTGCGTGTGCACCCACAGTGAGCAATTCTACTTCCGATAATAATTATGGAGTATTATTATGTCCCTAACTTAATCATGGCTATATTCAGAATTCTTTTTCATCCTCTCTAGGTGATACATACTCGATATAAGATTGCCGCACAATCCCACTTGATTTGTTCAAAGGGCTTTAATACCTTCATACCGCTTTCAAAGGTTTTCAAAGACATTCAAATGCTTTGTTATATATTTAGTAGACCTCCCTTCGGACAGCGGTATATCTCCTGTGGGTCATCGTGTTCATTCGCTATGTGTTCCTTTATATCATGTAACACTCTTAAAAATAAAGTGTTACATATAAATTCATTTATATATTTGATTTTTATTTAATAATTATATCGTTCCAATATAAAAGAAAATTTTTGTTTCATGGATGCACATTGTGAAGCTAGCATAGATAGTAGCGCCCCTAGCGGGTAAAAATTTAAAATATCTTACGAGTGGTAACTTGGGGTAATTAACCCACATCACCTCATGTGACGTAAGCATGGTCTGATATCGCATGATCTGACGGACCAATCAGAATATTCAAAATAATAAGTAAGGGTGGGAAATTTCCGTTGGCTTGCCCTTGCAGAAGCCCCACTTCTCGAGAGGTTCTTGAACAGAACAGACGTGATGGCATTTTCGGATGTAACCTAGAAATTTATAAGCTTCCAGTATTCCAAATTTTAAGATGTCAAGACCGGTACCAAATTTTATTAACGAGCTAAAGAAGAAGTCATAAGCGATTATTTATGTATTTCATATGAGTAAAAGTTAATATCATTTTTGTTTAAGTGCGCTGATTTGCAAGAGCGATTTGTTAAGTGTTTAGTGATTCCAAAAGCCATGGGCAATGTTTAATACGAGTGTTTTAAAGTGTTTTATAAGTGATGTGCACAATCAGGTACGTTTTAGATAATAATAAAGAAAATGTATTTTAATGTTAACTAAGTTGAAGAATTTTTAATTGATAAACGGTTAACACATGAACGGTAGAAATTGTCCTTTGAATATTCATTTCTAAAAATTTAATCGAAAAACTTAAGTTACTATCTTCTCGATATATATAAATTTTAAAGGTTAATAAGTAATTAAACAGTATGGAATAATTAGCAGTAATTAAAAGTAAATTACTCGACACATTGGTGTCATTTGTTCTTTTGTAATTTGTCACTGATTAATAAATTGTATGACTTTGTATTTTAAAAATTTAAATTTTTATTTCACAAGTAAACTAGAACGTTACAAACTTTCAATTTTCATTTCAAGTAACCTAGTTCTATCTTCCGAAGATATCAGAAGATCGTTTACAGGAAGACATTATTATGCCTGGCTGAAAACGGAGAACTAGATAGAGCCCTGGGTAAGTAAGGTAATTAATTTGTTAATTAGTAATTAACACATATTTTTAATAAAGCCCTGATAAATACTTACCCCAGGAAAAAAAGGCTCAAACAGTTACAATCATTTAAACCCCTTTTTACCTGTATCTCCTCTCCTTAGAGGGTTTGTATTGGGTTTAGCTAACTCTCCATGAACTCGTTAGAGATTAGTAGTTCAGGGCTGCGACCGTGAGGCAAGATCCTTCCTTGCATTCTAAACCAATAGTTTCATGTCCTTACGTATTTCTCCAACGTATTGTCACCTACGCCTACGTTATCCTTCTGAAGCGATAGTCATTTTGGCTGGTTGCTTTAAAATCAACCCCTTTCCATTGCAAACAGTACTAGCATTGTCAAAGACAAGTACAACACTTATACAGACAGTTTCGTCACAGAATTGCCATTATATAAGTTATGTACGGCCTAGAAATGTTCAACTACAGTATTACGTAGCAAGGGTCATCTTACGTACCTCGGTTTTTCAAGAAGCAGTAACTATTAGACTACCTTTATATATTTATAGTCACACTTAAACTTATATATATATATATATATATATATATATATATATATATAAAATACGTTTTCTTGTTTAATAATTTAAAACAATATCCTGTCTTGTTTTAAAATATATATATATATATATATATATATATATATATATATATATATATATATATATATATACATATATATATATTAAATATGGTGATATGTTTTCTTGTAATATAGTTAATAAATTAAACATATTTTAAAAACAAGAATACTTTTAATGAATACATTTATAAACAAATATATTCATTAAAAGTATTCTTTTAATGGGGGGGAGAGAGAGTTTTTAATTCAGAGTGTCCATAAATTAGTTTACCAAATTATTCACCAGGTTAAAATAAACAAAAATGTTTTTATAAATTATAATCCTTGTTTTTCTGCCGGTCTGCGTTTTTATAAAAATATTTTTTTCTACAACTGATAATAGGTTGCATGGGATAAGGGTGTGACCTAGTCTCTGTCTAGTAGTTGCCTACTGCTGGTGGCTGTTGCCAAGGTATTGCGATTTTATGAAAGCTTCCCTTTGATGGATATACCTTATCTAAAGCCAATACGCTGCTGCGATAAACCTTGCGAAATGCAAATACAATGTTGTCAAAGATTAATCTCTTGTCAATTCGTTCTGAGCCGGAAATTAAATACGGTTTGTATTATAAGCTTCCGGCGACAGAGATCTACAAATATTTGATATTTTCGTCATTTCGGTTCGCTTTGCCGGTTTAAAGTAGGCAATCTCTTCCCTTAAACCTTTAGCGCTGTTGTGCGATAAAGTCTCCAAAGCAAAGCATAAGGACGATAATGGATTTTGTGTATAGTAGCAAATCCTTTCGGGTTTCATCACCCGTAGAGTAATCGGAAGGAGTGGATTGCGCTGAAGAAATGAGCGGAACCAATGTTGTCCTAGATTACTTGTGCCTTATTAGCGGGAATATTGGTCGCCAGATTGCCTAGTGGAGTGAAACCATTGTGCGTTGGTTATGCAATCTGAACACGGTTAAGATTTCACCTCTCCAGTTCGGCAAATTTAATGTCCGTTTAGTTGCTCTCTTAGGCGTAAATTCAGCATTTAATGGCACAGCCTCTGGGGATAAATTTGGAAATTTATTATTAAAACCTCAGTATATGGAGTCACTTAAAATATTCTCAAAGTACGGACGCAGTTATGATATTAGGTGGTTTGAACCGGCCAAGTGGCTTTTAAAATTCTTTAGCAAAATTTAAATTTTTTTCAAAGAATACTGTGGTGACAAATGTCTCTCTCGATATTCGCTATGCTAAGAATCTGACGATCACGATTTCTTTATCCAGTTTGTAGAAACAGAAATCTAACAATAAGTTCAGGTGAGAAACATAGCCCAATAACAAATGTTGCTACACAAATGCTATCCTTAAGGCATTTTGTTTCCTTTGTTTTTCGGTTAGTTTGATCGTTGCCGACTATGAAGGATAAAGGAATTATTGTGAACAATAGGTATGATTGAGGAAGCGTCACAAAACGTCCTGATTAGGGGAAGATCATGACTCATAGTGTCTAGGGTCAACGAGACGTGCGTCTGGTTCTTTAGGGTGCTGCCTGTCCTCTACAACGTCTGTAAAAAAAAAACAAGAATAAGAATAAGTGGAACAATAATAAGAATGAGAAAGGAACGTAATAATGATTAGTAGAAGTAGGAGAAAATTATGACTCGGGGTAGTGTTGGTTGGTTCGTGTCGTAACCTCTATAGAATCAAATTGTATTGGTTTTCTTCAGTTGTCTTCATCATATGAGGAGGTTGGTTGCCAGATCCTCCGAGGAGGTAGGACCTTTGGTTCGCGTGAGGTACTTTATTTCTCTTCTACCACCCAAAGGATTAACCAATATAGGTATCCCCCTATGTAGGCGCATCCCCAAGTAGAGACTTTAGCCATGTAGGGGTTACAGGCTCCCCTCTAGCGGTGGGGTAGAGTTGCTTACCTTAATTTCATATGTTCTTCTATCGGGGCCATAGAGCTTTGTCTATCCGGTACTGATGGACAGGGATTTCGGAAGTATAAATTTAAGCATCATTTATTCATTTTGACTTAGATATCCACGGATATAATCAAAAGGTATAAGGAATAGATAGTAAATAATTGAAAATTTCGCTTTTTTGGAGACCAATTAAGCAGGCAACTAAGAGAGAATAAGTAACGAGTGAGATAAATCTGAAGCAAACCTTATATTACTTTTAATTACTGGCAACGGACAGAAAGTTTAAGCGCAGTTGCTTTGTAAACGCGTTAGTTTTCTCGCAATGTTGAAGGATTATTGGATAGCAGAGGGAGAGCAAAGTAAGCACTTGATGCGACTTGACATTTGCTTGCAAGTCAAGTTCTGTCGTCACTTCACTGCACTTTACTGCAGTGTGACTACAGAGGGCTGACTGAAATAAATGTGGCCAAGTGTCTTAGCGTTGAGATTGAATTTTTAAATATTACTTTAAAGGAAATATGTTCAGAAATAATTGTTACATGAAAATAAAATTATAGGTTGACTTGAGGAGTAAAATTCAATCAGTATTACGAGTCACACTACTAACACAATACGGTATATATTAACAATAAATACTGTGGCGTTCCTAACGAGGTTCAATAATATATAAGACAATTTTAAACTATATAACTATTTATTAATTATTACAGTTGTATAATTAAGTCTAATAGTAACTACCGAGTTCGCTAATATTCTATATACACTTAACCAGCACTACAAATGTCTCTTTGTCACTAAGGCTTTACTCTCATCACTACATTATAAACACTAGTATCTCTTGTCGCTTAACAAAACATTTATATCGACTTGCCGCCTCCAGTAATTTCTATCCGCTTATTTCTAGAAGGTCCTAGACTTTACGTGACAAAGTACTGTTGTGTCTGCTCACTCGTGAAAGGAGTAGTACTTGTCAAGCCGTGTGCCATAAATCCTGGTGGGGCATTGTCCGTTACAATACGTTTGTTACATCACCTGAGCTCTCTATTCTTTTACTTATACTGGCTGCAAGTTTAGTTGTTCGAGAAACATGCCTTATGTAATATGAGCTGTAAACGTTAAAATCCCAAAGCCATAATAGGCGCTACAGAGCAGCTGAAAGTATCCTAGGAACATGATTTGTGTAATATGAGGTGAGAACATAAAAATTCCAAAGCCTTAATAGGTGCCAAAGAGCAGCTGAAAGTATCCCAGGAACATGCCTTGTTTAATATGAGTTGAAAACATGAAAATTCCAAAGCCTAAAGTGTGCCAAAGAGCAGCTGAACGTATCCTAGGAACGGGCCTTGTTTAATATGAGTTGAAAGCATGAAAATTCTAAAGCCTAATGAGTGCCAAAGAACAGCGGAAAGTATCCTAGGAACATGCCTTGTGTAATAAAAGTTGAGAACATGAAAATTTCGAGTTCTAAGAGCAGCTGGAAGTTATTTTAGAAACATGACATGCGTAATATGACTCGAAAACATGAACATTGCAAATTCTTAGTGGCTGTTGGATACACCTGAAAGCATTTTAAAAATATATCTTATACAATGAGTGAATAATGAAGACTGCAAAGGACTAATGGGAAGCTAGGAATACGTGTAAGGTAATCCAGAAATATATATTATGTAATCTATGTTTGGAAGATGAAAATGTCAATGACTTACTGAGTGCTGAGAGCAGCTTTAAAGCATTACAAATGGTCTACTAGTCGTACGTAGTATGTTTTAGAAACATGAAAATAGCAAAGGCTTAATGGGAAGCTAGGAATACGTGCAAGGTAATCTAGAAATATATATTATGTAATCTATGTTTGGAAAATGAAAATGTCAATGACTTACTGAGTGCTGAGAGCAGCTGGAAAGCATTACAAATGGTCTACTAGTCGTACGTAGTATGTTTTAGAAACATGAAAATAGCAAGGTCCTAATGGCAAGCTAGGAATATGTGTAAGGTAATCCAGAAATATATATTATGCAATCTATGTTTGGAAAATTAAAATGTCAATGACTTACTGATTGCTGAGAGCAGCTGGAAGGCATTACAAATGGTCTACTAGTCGTACGTAGTATGTTTTAGAAACATGAAAATAGCAAAGGCCCAATAACGGTTAGGAGTAGCTTGAAAGCCTTGTAGAAACGTGCCTAAGGTAGTATGCGTATTGGACAAACCTCCATGTACTCTATAAGGTTCAAGTTCTAAGCTGTTGCCCAGATCCCAACTCTCCGTGGAGCTTTGCAAGAACCAACTTCAAAGCAAACTATTCATGCTCAACGTTTTGCTGTCGTAATCCTACGGGGAAGTGAAAGGGCGAAGTAAATTTGCCTAATGAAATGAAGAGCCACTTCCTCCTCCTCCTAGTAGTGGAACGGTGAGGCCTTCTAGACTTGTCGTTCCTATGAACTTGTGTTCCGTTAATTGTGAAGCAAGCTAAACGCTTCACACGGCACATTTTACCACTACTTAGAGAACTGCGTAACCAATCGCAGTAAATAATGGTACACATCTGTTTGGAATAATGGAATTTGTCTGGGCTACAACTTCCGCTTTGTAACGCCATTAGGTTCCGGTAAATGCTTGGCATTCCGAAGGCGCTCATTGCTCAGCATTCTTGACGGCTTTCAGAACTTTTATTACCCGTGTACGTTATAAGTTTAAGTAATTCTCGGCTGAGATGTGTCACGTACTCAAGTTGACGCGTTTCGGTTAATCTTAGTTTTTTCTCAGGTTTAACAGTTATAGAAGAAATATATTTTTTATTTATAAAACATCTAATTGTGAATTATATTGTGATATTAATAAGTCAAATGAAACACAACATTCATCGTATCTGTGATAAAAATGTATTGTACATGATGTGATTGAATGTTAGTTGTGTGCTAAAAATTGTTACGTAAGGTAAACATTGTACTGTAGGAGCCAGACAGACAACATTAATTGCCAACTATGCTACGGAGTGCATTGTTCAAGTGTACTTTGTGTCAAAAACAAGCCCTCGTGTCATGTCCCCTTCAACTAGAGACCGTTAACAATTTTAATATAAAAGTTTCTATCCCTGCGCTCAGATCTCCAGTGTCCCTGACGTTGACAGATTTATTAAACTCTGAGGGCAGAGACGGGGTGGAAGTTTGTAATGAATTTACCTCTGCTGTAGTAAATACAACCGGTTATGCAATACGGGTTTATATTACTTTTATTTTATTTTAAAAATAATAATTGATTTTAAAACACCATTTAAATTATTTTTGGAAAGTGAATAAACTAAAAGTTGATCGTTGAGCGAGAGCACTTCGTGGAATGTAGAGTTTAGTTCTAAGTAGAGATGTGTTGTTAGGAATGTGTTTATTAGAGATGAAAGAGTATAGAATCAAAGCTCTAATATATATGGTCGTTTCGTGGAATTAACGTCCTCTGAATCGGGGTTTAGTTGAGGTGTTATTGCTACCCTAAAGTATTACACAAACGAACTGTTCGTTACAAAGGATTTTAATAACGTTTTCCACAAGCAGATGTTTTTTTTACGTGTAACTCTTGTAATACCATTTACGTTGGAGTAGATCGGTACAACGTGACGTCATTACTTAAGGAATCCACAAGAAAGTGTGTAACAGTGTGTAACGAGTTTTCCGAAGATATCCTAACGCAAATCATAGCTGTTAATGCTTGTATTCTTTTACATATTGTTTTCAGGTTGTGTTTAAATCATTTTCAAACGCAAATCTCTACATATTCAGCAAAATTATACACTTGGTTACATTAAATGACAACATATGTTATCATACAACAGCGGTTTCTATTGTCACAGATTTTGTTACCGTATGTGTTTTGTAAATAAGTTAGCGGTAAGTATAGCTACAGTGTCGCCGATAAGGCCCCGGGCGGAGACCCTTAACTACTCCATTAAAATAATTTAAAAAATCAATCGTAAATGGAAATAGAATCCCATATAAGCGCATAGGCCGTTCTCGCACAATTTAATCAATGACTTGTTTACGTTATTATTCTGTTTATTAAGTTGACTTTGAAATAGTTTTTTTCTGCTATAGACGATTGTGAGGTAATAGGCCTAATAAGTGAAAATGTTATAGGCTTTGCATTGGATCCCTAAAATCTGTTTGATACGCATTTTATTAAAGGGGTCCCACATTTATTTTCGCAGGGATCCCCCGATCGCTTACCGCCGGCACTGTATGGTTACAATTCGTTAACGCTAATAATTTGACTTATAGGCTACTGCAATTGTCAATTAAGTTAATTTATTGAAGTGTATTTAGTAAAATTTAAAACAAAAAATTTATAAGTCATTTAAATTGTAAAATTTAAATAGGATACGTTTTTTTAACTTGCTAAAAATTATACAAGTAAAATCATTTCTTCTCTATTCATATCAATACAAAATTTCTCAAAGATTGTTTTGAAATAGAAGATAGTAGATTCTTCTAGGTAAGATGTAATTGTAAAGTAATTAGAAATAATTTTTATCTAGGAGAGTGCCTTGATACGGCACTAATACGCTACTACACGGCGAAGGATCTGTTACGTGGCACCGCTACAAAGTGTATTTTGCAGTAGGCAGCGTTAGTAATACTTTGGCGTGAAGTTGGACCAAACTACCAACAGTGTACACCAAGCTCGAACAGACCACAAGAGCTTTTTAAATTTAAAGTGAAAAACCACGAGCACACTATAAACCAGCCCTTTTCTTTTCAGTGCCTTGACGACAGGCCGGGGTGACTTTCTGGAATGCCGTAGATCTAAAGACAGCAAAATGTTTAGAAATTGAACGTGCAATTTAAATGCTCGACGCAGACATATTTATCATTGATGAACCCGGAGAATACACGGGTAGCCTTGGTTTTTTTATCAAATTCTGAGACATTTTCTGGTTACTCCAAGAAAGCATGAGTCGGTGCATTAGGGCTATTGCCTGTGATAACAACATGTTTAATCTTATCAAGTATGTTTCGACAACCGTTGCCATCATCAGTGATGTATATCGTTATATTGTCCATGTATTACCGCCAACGATAAAGTATAGTTAGTGCATAATTAGTGTGCGACTGCAACATCAAGGCTGCCAGAGTATGTGGGGTTATTATCTTTTCGAGTACTACAGGAAACCCAAGCAATGGTTCCGGACTTTTTCTCTTCACTGCTACGCCTCGATCGGGAGTTATGGTGTGTTGCACCGTACGGGGAATGTAATGGTCTATTTCTCCCCTCCTTGAAGTGTGTGTGAAGTATCAAATTTGTCGAGAAAGCTTTTAGAAATCCAAATCGCTGTACCAATAGATGCAGGCACGAAATTATTTTGGTCTGGATTGTACACGCGGGCCTTAATTATATTGTCAACACACTGTCGACCGGTAGCGCAGCCGCATAAACCCCGCGGCTTTGGTCTTATGTTGTAAACAAACTTGTTTATACGACGCGACTTCCTCCTTGTGATCTGAGGGATTCCACCTATTTCTGTGTTATTTCTGGCGTTCAGTATACCCAAAGGGGAATGTGCAATAACACGCTTTTGTTATAACAGAATTTTGCATATAGCCTTCTTCTCTCGTATGGCCTCGCTATAAGAAATATTTTCTTACGTAGTTTTACCAATGAAACTGGAAATGTATGCAGATAATGTTAGATATTCGTTTCTGCATAAAATAGAAACTTCATTTGCATGCCACAGTAGGCTGCACACTCTTCAATACAGAATACAGATTGTCTGTTAGGAGCATGTGAGCCTGCCTTCCTTGTAACCGGGAAATAAGTTCAGCGAATTTAAATTCTGAATATACCCATCTCTATTTCTGCTGGGAATATTGGTGAACAATCGAGTTCTTTCTGGCTTTCCTAACATTAAAACATTGTTCTTTGGTGATGCGTTTCGGATTTACTCTGTTATCAAAACTTTAAACTGAATTGTTCGCCCATAACGCTTTGATAATGAAAGAGTTTAGCAGTTTGCTGTGAAAGTATCCATTAACGGCTCTGGTATCCTTTTATTTTCAGCTACGGAAACTGTTGTTGTATTTGTTTACTTTTCTAAAAGCATTTAAAAATAAGCAATGTAGGATATAGCATTTACAGTATTTTAGTTACCACAGTTGATCTTTTACCAGTCAAACAACACGTGATTGTAGGTTGGCATTAAGCAGTACAGTACTCTTTCGTTATTACATCGTACAGAAACTCTCTTAAGGGCGACACTTCTTAGATTTGCAACGTTATTTAATAGGCCTACACCATTATGTGTATAAATATTAGATCTTGACACTTAACACGAGGATTGCCCTCTCATCTAGCGTTTACTCACTAGCCTGTGTTAAATTCGCTTATGTTTCTTCGAAATCACTGTAAAAAAAAAAACATTTCGATTTATTTCGTTCGATTACTTGAAATAGAGATCAACAAAGGAAGTACAGTCACACGATCATGTCCGTTCGTACAAGACGTACGAAGGATTCCAAAGCTCCCCTACGACCTGCAGCAAGTTGTATGATCGCAAGTTGGGACATAAATAGTGAACGATTCGCAAGTTGGGACATAAATAGTGAACGATTTCTCTTTCAATATTTATATATATATATATATATATATATATATATATATATATATATATATATATATATATATATATATATACATATATAAATACATATATTGTATATATAAATATAAAATATGTTTTCTTATTTAATAATAAAAAACAACTCAGGTTATTCAAATACAAGAATTATTTATTAATTTATATTCAAAGCTTTTCGTTGGTAAACAGTACCAACATCATCAGGAATGATTAATACTATGAATAATATGAGTTAGTATAATAATAATAGTATTATATATTGAAAATACATACATTTAATTAAACTGGTCGCAAGCTCAGTGTCAGCATTCTCGAGATATAGTTGCCCTGTTGAGTAACAATACATAACACGCAGGTTAACAGGCGAGGTGGCTCAACAGTTTAACGTTTTTCGAGAATACTGACATCGAATTTTAGCGAAAGACGTAGACAGGTTCAGTTAGATATTGTTCTTGTTATGAATTGTATATATATATATATATATATATATATATATATATATATATATATATATATATATATATATAGATAGATAGATAGATAGATAGATAGATAGCGTTTGATCAATTTAATATTTTGGCGTTATCAAGTGTCATTAACAGTCATAGGTGAAATAAGAATTCTTGTCCTTATAGAAATGTATAGGCTATATTCATTGATGAAACAAGATTAGTGTTTGTTAGTGGAAGGGCTTTGGTCAATCTGTAGCTTATGTTTCAGTTGAATTCATTTAAAAAGAAACAAAATTAAGTAGATTCTTCATAGACTCTTCATTAACATGCTTTGTTGCTCTGAAAAATGCTCTCTCTCTCTCTCTCTCTGTCTGTCTGTCTCTCTCTCTCTCTGTCTGTCTGTCTCTCTCTCTCTCTCTGGTCTATTTTAGTTATTTTGCATTTAAGTTTGATTGCAGTCAGTAATATTCTCGCAATGTAAGTTCCCAGTAGTTTCGTAGGAAGATGAAATTACCAAAGTACAGCTCTCAACGTCTCCTTCAGAGATTGTGTTACTACTCTGTCAACCCTTCCCCGTCAGTACCAGGGATTAATTATGTCCATTCCTCATCTTTTTCGTCTAATCTTTTGTGTTATATTTTTAGTTCCTTTTTCTTGGAGTTTGCTGGACTAATAAGGTGTATGTCTATTTCAGATATACCACCTTGCATTCGTGATGTCAAGATCATTCTTTATCAGACAGGGTAGAGGTATTACGTTAACTTAATTATATTCTAAGCTATTGGGTTATTCTTCGAAGTCGTGGAACAGGTATCCTACTCTTTCACCATCTTTCTTTCTCCTACACTTACCCAGAAAACGCTTCATTAATTTCTTTGTATTTGTGTGTTGTGTATAAATGTTTTATCTGTTTAACTTTATTATATTTTCTTTTCTTGTTATAGTGTTATCAATATTTATCTATTGTTATCTGTTTTGTTATTAATCGCGATGTTGTTTTTTTTGTTTGTTGTTATATTTCTCCTTATTGTTATATATTTATTGTTATATATTTATTTTTATATTATTACCGCTATGTTTGTTAGGTTTTATAATGTTTGTGGTTTTTAAATTTAAATTTAATTTCTAATTTTTCCTGATCTAAAATATCTTGATTTGGTTTTGTTGCTGATTGCCCATGATAACCATAACTGGTTTTTCGCCAGGAAAAAATCTGCGTAGAATATAATTTGACCGAATCTTCCTTTCTTCGTCTGTTGTTCTACTTGATCTTCTTTAGTTATTGTATCTCCTTGACAGTTTTGTCATATTCGAGGAGCAACAAACCTCTCTCAGTCGCCCTGCTTATAAGCGTAACAATAGCTCTAAGAGGCATCTTTGTTTTTTGTTGCAGAACACCTATACCAACGCCGAGAAGCTACTGACGGCCGCCGAGGAGTTGGCGCAAACGGGCGAGTGCAACGCCGACGAAATCTACACCGTAGCGCACGAGCTAGAGAGTCATGTGACGTCATTCGCCGCCCGTGTAGAGCAGAGACGCCGCCGATTGGATCTTGCTGTGCTCTTTTATACTCACGAGAAAGAGGTAAGTGCTTGGTCACTGCATTCATGTGTTTGTATTGCGTGCTGAGTGTCCGTGAACTCTGACCGGATCCCATTCACTTGGTTCACCATTTTAAGACTTGCCTTTTTGATATAGTAATAGTGTTTCATACTTCAGTGTATTACCTAAAGATGACCCTTAACATCAGTACGATTCAAGCTTGTCACTGCCTCTTACGGCTGAAACCTACATCTCCAAAAAGTCTCCATGTTGGATGATTCATAGAAAACAAACGTCGTAGAACATTTCATGACCATTGATGTGACAGGTTGGAATAATCTTGTGCTATGGACCTAAGTTTTTTGATAAAATTGCTTTGGGTAATGTTTTCTAATGTGGGTTGGTTTATTATCTACCATTATAAGGTAAAATAATTTTTTGGCGGAGACTGGTATAGTTGGTTAGAACCAACTAACATAGTGGATGTCAGTTTCTGGTGGAGATTGGTGTGGTTAGAATCAACTAGAACAGTGGAAATCAGTTTCTGGTGGAGAATAGTGTTGTTGGTTAGTGTCAACTAGCACAGTGAATATCAGGTGGAGATTTTTATGGTAGGTGAGAATTAACTAGAACAGTGATTGTCGGTTTCTGGTGGAGATTGGTGTGGTCGGTTAGTATCAACTAGAACAGTGGTTATCAGTTTCCGATGGAGAATAGTGTGGTTGGTTAATGTCAACTAGCACAGTGAATATCAGGTGGAGATTTTGTGGTTGGTTAGAATCAACTAGACCGGTGAGTGTCAGTCTCTGATGGAGAATAGTATGATTGGTTAGTGTCAACTAACTAGGACATAGAATAACAGTTTCTGGTGGAGATCTGTGTGGTTGGTTAGAATCGGACAACACAGTGAATGCCAGTTTCTAGTGGAGAATGGTGTGGTTGGTTAGAATTAGTTAGAACTATACAGTGAATAAAAGTTTCTGGTGGAGATTTCTTGTGGTTGTTTAGAATCAGATAACACAGTGAATACCAGTTTCTGGTGGAGAATGATGTGGTTGGTTAGAATCATACAATACGGTGGTTGGCAGTTTCTTGTGGAGAATGGTGTTGTTGTTTAGAATCAGACAACACAGTGAATGTCAGTTTTTGGTAGAGAATGTTGTGGTTGGTTAGAATTAGAACTATACAGTGAATAATAGCTTCTGGTGGAGATCGGTATGGTTGGTTTGAATGAGACATCCAGTGAATGTCAGTTTCTGGTGGAGAATGGTGTGGTTGGTTAGTTGATATAACTAGTACAGTGAATATCAGTTTATGGTGGAAATCGTTGGGGCTGGTTAGAATCGAATAGTGCAATAAATATCGGTTTTTTGTGGAAGTTATTGTGGTTGCTTAGAATCAACTTTTATAGAAGATTTTATAGAATTTTTATGAATATGTTTCTGGTTGGTTTAAAGATGAATAAAAAATATGCTTTTTTGACAGAGATTAGGGTGTTTGGTTAAAATCAACTTATATATATAATATATATATATATATATATATATATATATATATATATATATATATATATATATATATATAATTATTTTATAGTAAGTAGTAATTACAATGTTTTTCTTTAATAATTATTTAATATAATTGTCATATTAATACATTTCCTATTTATAGTTTTAATATTTTGTATTATATTGTTAAGGAGTTTGACTCCAAATAAACTACCTGTAATAACTTTATGTGAGTTATCGGTTATACGGAAAAGAGACCCTGCTCTTTCCATGAGTTATATAATTGCAGGGGTATACAGAAATGCAGCGATAAAATAATTTATTCAACGCCGGTGGTCCGCTATTGGTTAGAAATATGTATCGCAGGATAACCAGGTGTAACAATATTACAACCGTAACAGCACCGGTGGTTGTTTTAATTAAACAGGAGGTGTAATACGTTTACCGGTTGTGTAATTTCGTTCTGTTTTATTCGATTTTTGAAAGATAAATGCTTAATTCTGATAACTTCCCAACCTGCATTTGGGCGAGTTCCCTTTACAGGAAATAATGTGTCTGAAAATCGACACTATTAACGTGAGCGATGATTCTTGAACAGATTTGGGCAATGTTTACATAAAAGGGTAATTATTCCGACGTGCGACTACCGCTATTTTCGTGAATTTTTTTTACTTTTCTTATGTATTTTTACGTCCTAGACACGATCCAACATTATTTTTTGTCGCTGACGCCGTTTTTTTAAAATATACTTTAAAAACATAACCTAAACTGACCTTTATTGACGTACGACTAACGCTATTTTCGTGAATTTGTTTTTACTTTTCTTATGTATTTTCACGTTTTTACATATGTACGTTCCCTACATTTTTATGTATTTTTGTGAAAGTTACTTTATTTCACATTTTAAATGTTAAATTGTAATGACATGTAGGCCTATAGCGTGAACCGAGCGTGCAATAGCTACAGCGCACTGCACTACGTCTAGATCTGTAATTTTATACATTACTATATACCTACATTAAAATATACCTACAAAGTATCCAGTCAGGTTAGATTTGATAATAATTTTATTCAGAATACTATCTATTTTTATTAAATTATAACCAAATCTATCCTGACTTGATACTTCATAGGTTTATTTTAATATAGGTATATAGTAATATAAGAAAATTATGTAAATAATTAAACCAAATTGGTAAATAATAATTAAGAAAATTGGTTAATAATTATAACCAAATCTATCCTGACTGGATACTTCGTAGGTAATTCACGAAAATAGCGGTAGTCGCACGTCGGAATAATTACCCATAAAAGTATTAACATTACGTCATTACGGATTGCTGAGAAAGTGGTTCGACATTGGCGATCTATCCTCACTCATGATATGTTTCATGTAATGTTATAATGACTTGTATCTATAGACAGAGGACGCAGGCATTTTCATTGTACACTGTATAAAGATCACTGTTTTCCCAAGCATAATTCTAAAAATGGCCATTATTATATGTAACATTGCCGACAACTTACTGCGACGAAATTTCCCACGTAGCAGTGTCACTATCACAGTTCCCACATCTGTGTATTCCACGGGATTTGCTATAATCAGTGAAGACCATGAAGTGTATGGCTGAAAGTATAATTTTAGAAGGTTTACAGATTTATCAGGCGACAAATACTTTTCGTCCGCTTCTGACAAGTATTACATCAAAATCACAGTTACGTTGAAATGGTCTCCGATCACATTCCTCCAGAACGTAAGCGTGTGTAGAGGAATTACATCACGTTCGGTGGGAAACTAAGGTGGGACAAAGCTATGGTATTTTGTATTATTTTATTTATGGAATTGCAATAGTATAGTAATTTCCTTAAAACGAAATTTGGGAACAGCTTACATTTTCTTATATTTTGGTTAGGGATGGGCCGATACCTAAAATTTTCGATTCTGATTCCTATTTCGATTTTCAAATTCTTCAATCGATTCTCGATTCTATTAAGTTATATAGGCCTACATGATATTCTCTAATAATGAGTTTATTTAACATCTTGGTCGTATGGAGAAGCCATTTAAAAGTTCCGTTTTAATGTAATAGGCTACAAAAACTTTCGACCGTTATTTATGAATAGGAATTTCTGAAAGAGTGACAAACCTATTTAATAAAAGTAATGGTAATTACAAATATGAACTTCAGTCTTCAATTACAATATAACTTTAGTAATAGGCATTTATGTTTGTATAACTCGAGAAATTGGAACTACTTTTTCCTTGTGTTTTGTTTCCACATGTATGAAGCTGTGGCGGAGTAGTGGCGTCCAGAGACGGGGAGAGTGTCGAGCCTTCCCGAGTGAGACACCAGAGCTAGAAGAGCGGTTTACAAACAAAAGGCCCAAAAAATGCTTCCGATCGTCTTTGTTGCTGCGTCATAAATAATAATAATAATATTTTCGTGATCTCAAATAGACATTTATTATAATATTTTAATTCATTCAAAGCAACTTGAATAAGAGATGGTTGATAATTAATAATATTTCCTATAAATTACACAGCACACGTGTTTTAACAGTTAAATAACGAACCGGAATCGACATTTTATCCAATGGAGAATCGAGTATCAACTATTCCTGGAATCGAGAATCGCAACGGTCCATCCCTAATTTTGAATAATACTGTATTCTATTTAACCTTCGATATGGCTCATGCGAAGTTTTTCTCCGCACGTATCATTATTTGTGAAGAAAATATCTTTCTAGTTGTCAGAAGTTTATTTTCACCTCGTTACTCCACAACCTGCATTCTAGGAAACGGCCGAACCTATTTTTGTCCACTTGTTCCTCATAGCTTTAGTGTGAATTTAATCTTTGTCACGCGCGGTCAGATTGCGGAGGTTTCGTCCGCAAGCGCCCTTTCGTGTAAGTTATTTGTGCGGAGTTCCTCGTGCAGTTATTTACATTACAAAAGACTTTGTGGAGTTAAATTATTAGCCTACTTTTTTTGTTGTATGTCATCTAAGTTTCACATTTTACTATTGTTCCATTTGAAGAGGAAAGAATTTGTAAAATGCTATGTGGTGTCGAAAAAGAAGAAAATCAATAAATATTTTCTACCAGAAATTTTGTTAGACAGCTCTTAGATGGTTCTGATAAAAACGAGTCTCTTTGCCAGATGATGAACCTGATGAACAAGTCAATGAAATTGTAAATGAAACAAATGAAGACATAATAGGTAAATTTGAAAATGACCAATTTGTTGAAATGTTGATAGATTTTGATGTTATAGAAACAAACCCCCTAAAAATCCGCCAGGAAGCTGTTACAGTGCAGTTTCACAATAGAAAATAACCTTTTTTTTTAGTAAAAAACAAAAATATACTGATCCAGAAAGGCAAGAGAGAATGGCAAAAAAACATAATTCTCATGAGAGTGGATCATGTTTACGCTACACTAGTGGTGACTAGTCAGCTTAGAAATGATTAATTATGAATTGTTTTTTCGACAAAGACTGTAAGATTCTGTAGAACCTTTATGTTATAAAGCCAATATTATTTTCATCTACTAACATTTAGTACAGTACTAAAACACTTGTAAATATTTACAAACTTGCCTATAGTAGCACCTACTTATATTTGGTGAGGACGGCCGTTTCGGGAGATGTGTCCCAACGCAAGGTCTTTCGAAGGTTAGGGTATTAGGGTGGGGTAGTAGAGTATTAATAATACTCACAAAATACACCCACACCGCCATAATATACCATCCCCACCCTAATACCCTAACCTTCGAAAAACCTTGAGTTGGGACACATCTCCCGAAACGGCCGTCCTCACTAAATATAAGTAAGTGCTATTATAGGCAAGTTTGTAAATATTTACAAGTGTTTTGGTTTTGAACTAGTAGCTCACGTGAAGATGGAATCAACAAATATATAAATTTTAGTGTTATATATTTGAATAAAACTATTCCATATTTTCACTAAATAATATGATTCATTTCATATTCCTATATGTAGGGCCTACCATCACGATAAAATATTGTTTTGTTTAGACGTTGAATTACTTCATTACAGAAAAATAACCCGCAAACACCTCCCCCGTAATAAAAACAGTGTTCTAGTATGCATTGCTTACACGTTTTAACGATTCAAAATATTTTATAAATAATGCGTTTAGAAAATTAAAATTGTACAATAATTATGTCTAATATTATTTACAATACATTTATATAGTATTTAAATATAAAATAGTAAGTAAAAAATAGTATAAAATAGTATTTAAATATAAATATTTAAATATAAAATCATAAACCGGTTAAATGCTAAAAAGTATTTGTGCGGAAGAAATCTCGGCAAGCGCCCTCTCCCGTTTGAAACTCTATGCGCCCTCTCGAAGGTTACTGGGTCTTGTTTAGAAGTTATCAAGTAAACCCCCCCCCCCCGAATTCAGTACTGTTATTATTCTGTTTGTGAGTGGGGCCTATTTGAAAAAATACATATTTTTCAAGGGAAAAAAGCTGATACTGTTCCATAAGATTTAACCTTAGTTTTACGCTATGGCAATAATTGGAGTACCTGCCCCACTCAGTATTTAAGCCTTGCTTCCATCACATGTTACGGGGTTTACATTTTGTCTTATATTTTAATTGTTTTGCGCACATCCTGTTTGATTGATTTTGCGCTGCCTAATAAATAACGTTTTCAATTAACTAATGACTTTTGTGTAGCCCAGTAGTGCAGGCAGGAATTTCTTCTGAGGAGTTGTTTGTAGTTTGGGAAATTTCGTTGCGACCTTGAACCTTCAAGAAAAAATTTTAAAAAGAGATAAATGAAATCTTGTCACTGTAGCCCTTAGAATAAGACCTCAAGTTGATAAAATAAGTTAATTAAATGTTTTCTGAATGTACAAATATAAAAAATAGGGCCTGCCTACTCAGTGAACATTAATTTTTAGTACATCTACAGTATTTATTTAAAAAGTCAGGTTCAAAGCTTGCAAGGAACATCACCCTGTATCAGTATAACAACTTGCACAGTATCATCACCTGCATGTTGCCATCTAGAGAATATGGATGCTTGATCCAGTTACTTTAACGGATCGTTGATTTGAGTAACAGCGTCAGGTTTGGATCAGTGACCGGTGACTTTAGTATCGGTGACAAGGGATACTGAGACTCCTCTGTATGTGCAAATAACAAGCAGGGATACCACACTGGTGAAATGATTCGGCTTATTTTATTTAAAAATAAACTTTTACGAAATTAAGAATAAACTACCGAGTGAGAAATAGCGTCTACTGTACACAACACTGTCATTATCTTGATACCTGACACAATTCGACCACCCACTCACGACGTAAGTAAGTAAAACCAGTGACAGCGGCAAATCAACCAATTACAGCCCTGGTAAAAAATATTAGTAACTTTCAGTCGCGACAGCAACATTTTGCCCAATTACAACAGAGACAAGTCCCCTCTCCCTTGCAGTCAATAACACTGCACAATAATCGGAACCGAGCGTTGAGATTGGCAGAGCCAATGACAGCCACAAATCAACCAATGGCAGCGTTTCATGCAGTGACTGCATCTTTTTCGAATCACAGGACAGGCAACTTCCGATCATCCATTGTCACTGGAACTGCCATTTTCCATATTTTGTCACTGGTACCCATAGCGAGAAACGAACATCAGTAACAAGTCACCTTGACAGAAAATATCGACCATCTCTACCCCGGAACACACAGATTTACTTTCAATTTCTTACATATAAAACTTCACTTGGGACGCAAGATAGGACTGACAAATGTCAGTAGGTCTACTATGTTCAAAAATTAAGTGTATGTGCAGAAGAAACCGTCTATCTGGTGTGTGTGATTGGGTGGTGACATTCGTGGGCAAAGACATTGAATGTCTGCCGTTGTTAACAAACGACGCGACTTGATGTTCTCATCGGCAAAATAAGGAGTTTATGTGCAAAGAGGAGGTATGTGTTCAGGAAGATCAGTATAGGTAAAAAGTGTTATTGTATGAAACGAGTTGATTTGCTCAACTTCATGAGTGACAAGAGGTCTTGCTTAAAGGCTATATTGTCAGGAGTGGCCCGTGTAAAGAAAGTATTGTTTATGGCAGAGGTTCCCAAATGGTACCATGTCCCCTCTTCTTGAAATGAAATCCTCCCACGCCTCCTCCACTTTACACTATAGGTTAAATAAATGGTATGGGCATATGAAAAAGAATCAAATATTATATGAGAATATATTGGAAACAATTCATGTGTTTATACGTACTTTCACAAGAAACATGATATAACATTTCAAGTTTTAATTTGCAAGGTGAAATTAAACTGATGAGAGAAAAATCTGTTTGTGAGATGGATGAGCTTGAATTTTTTCCACTAGCATGCCTATTTGAGGTTGTAGGCCTATTTTAGTAAGGGCACAACCCAAGTTATTAGCAACATCAGGTTTGTTTCTAGAATATAACATATATTTAATTTATCTTATTATTTTCCTATCTCACGACGCCCTGACTTTCCCTTACGCTCTTCAAGGCCCCCCTCCCGTTTGGGAACCGATGGGTTAAGGTGATTAGGCACTACGTATTGCTATCGTTGGTGCTAGCGAGCCCTTGCTGACTTAGCTTTACGCTCTTTAAGGGGCGCCCCCTCCCAGTTTGGGAACCGATGGGTTAAGGTGATTAGGCACTACGTATTGCTATCGTTGATGCTAGCAAGGCCTTGCTGGCTTGCCTTTACGCTCTTCAAGGGGCGCCCCCCCCCAGTTTGTGAACCGATGGGTTAAGGTGATTAGGCACTACGTATTGCTATCGTTGATGCTAGCAAGGCCTTGCTGGCTTGCCTTTACGCTCTTCAAGGGGCGCCCCCCCCAGTTTGTGAACCGATGGGCTAAGGTGATTAGGCACTACGTATTGCTATCGTTCATGCTAGCGAGGCTTTGCTGGCTTGCTGTTCTCCTAGAGTTACACACAAGATGTCGGAACCAACATGTTTAGCAGTTATGTTATTTTTGTCGTCTTTCTACTGCAATTAGTCGTTACGCTTATTTGTGAACCGATGGGTTAAGGTGATTAGGCACTACGTATTGCTATCGTTGATGCTAGCAAGGCCTTGCTGGCTTGCCTTTACGCTCTTCAAGGGGCGCCCCCCCCAGTTTGTGAACCGATGGGTTAAGGTGATTAGGCACTACGTATTGCTATCGTTGATGCTAGCAAGGCCTTGCTGGCTTGCCTTTACGCTCTTCAAGGGGCGCCCCCCCCAGTTTGTGAACCGATGGGTTAAGGTGATTAGGCACTACGTATTGCTATCGTTGATGCTAGCAAGGCCTTGCTGGCTTCCCTTTACGCTCTTCAAGGGGCGCCCCCCCCCCAGTTTGTGAACCGATGAGTTAAGGTGATTAGGCACTACGTATTGCTATCGTTGATGCTAGCAAGGCCTTGCTGGCTTCCCTTTACGCTCTTCAAGGGGCGCCCCCCCCCCCAGTTTGTGAACCGATGGGTTAAGGTGATTAGGCACTACGTATTGCTATCGTTGATGCTAGCAAGGCCTTGCTGGCTTCCCTTTACGCTCTTCAAGGGGCGCCCCCCCCCAGTTTGTGAACCGATGGGTTAAGGTGATTAGGCACTACGTATTGCTATCGTTGATGCTAGCAAGGCCTTGCTGGCTTCCCTTTACGCTCTTCAAGGGGCGCCCCCCCCCCAGTTTGTGAACCGATGAGTTAAGGTGATTAGGCACTACGTATTGCTATCGTTGATGCTAGCAAGGCCTTGCTGGCTTCCCTTTACGCTCTTCAAGGGGCGCCCCCCCCCCCAGTTTGTGAACCGATGGGTTAAGGTGATTAGGCACTACGTATTGCTATCGTTGATGCTAGCAAGGCCTTGCTGGCTTCCCTTTACGCTCTTCAAGGGGCGACCCCCCCCAGTTTGTGAACCGATGGGTTAAGGTGATTAGGCACTACGTATTGCTATCGTTGATGCTAGCAAGGCCTTGCTGGCTTGCCTTTACGCTCTTCAAGGGGCGCCCCCCCCCCCAGTTTGTGAACCGATGAGTTAAGGTGATTAGGCACTACGTATTGCTATCGTTCATGCTAGCGAGGCTTTGCTGACTTGCCTTTACGCTCTTCAAGGGGCGCCCCCACCCAGTTTGTGAACCGATGGGTTAAGGTGATTAGGCACTACATATTGCTATCGTTGATGCTAGCGAGGCCTTGCTGACTTGCCTTTACGCTCTTCAAGGGACGCCCCCCCCAGTTTAGGAACCGAAGGGTTAAGGGTGATTAGGCACTGCGTATTGCTATCGTTGATGCTAGCGAGGCCTTGCTGACTTGCCTTTACGCTCTTCAAGCCCCCCCCCCCCAGTTTGGGAACCGAAGGGTTAAAGGTTATTAGGCACTGCGTATTGCTATCGTTTATATTAGCGAGCCCTTGGTAACTTACCTTTACGCTCTTTAAACCCTCCCGCAGTTTAGGAACCGAAGGGTTAAGGGTGATTAGGCACTGCGTATTGCTATCGTTGATGCTACCGAGGCCTTGCTGGCTTTCTGTTCTCCTAGAGTTACACACAAGATGTCGGAACCAACATGTTTAGCAGTTATGTTATTTTTGTCGTCTTTCTACTGCAATTAGTCGTTACGCTTATTGTTATTCGGTTATTGGAACAGTTTCGCTTTCGCTCGTGAAAGTTAGCTGTCATTCCAGTCGCGTTATTCTGCGCATGACCGTAACTAGACAAAGCTTTCGTCATTCTGTTCTTTAGGCACTCCTCACCGGATTAACATTGCTGCTGCCTTGTTAAGCTTTAGCACATTTTACATAATGTTCGAATTTTGATTTATTTCTTTACTTTTAATTGTAATTGTTTTGCCTGGATTGAAACCTCTAAATCACTTAAATGATTTATGGGAATAAAAACAGGTTTTTTATTAACTCATTCACATTCTAAAAATCTAGCTATAGCCAATCAGGTCATCAGCCATCAACGGCTTGACTCTACAAAGTAACATTGAAACAAAACCATTTACTATAATTAAAAAACCTTCTCTTGATGTAAACAAAATATATATTATAAAGGAAAAACTAGCAATTATAAATCGGTATACCCTAGTTACAGTAGTTATAAAGTGAATGTTACCTTCTAGATACTGGAAATATTTGGCTTTGGATTCAATTCATACTCAACTCTTGTTCCATTCAAACACAGCCATCAACAACGGTTGCTGCCAGCAGCGACTGTATTGTTGTCTCATACAGTAAAAGATCGTGCTTCCAGTTACCCTTATCGATTATTTCTATATCAATGCAGCTGGCCTTCACACAATGCCACCAACAACGGTTGCGGTCAGCAGCGACTGTAGTGTTGTACAGTACAAGATTGTGCTTCCCTTTACCCTTTTCGATTATTTGTATACCAATGCAGCTGGCCTTTATACACAACCAACAACAACATTAGCGGTCAGCAGCGACTGTAGTGTTGTACAGTACAAGATCGTGCTTCCATTTACCCTAACCGATTATTTGTATACCAATGCAGCTGGCCTTTATACACAACCAACAACAACATTAGCGGTCAGCAGCGACTGTAGTGTTGTGCAGTGCAAGATCGTGCTTCCATTTACCCTAACCGATTATTTGTATACCAATGCAGCTGGCCTTTATACACAACCAACAACAACATTAGCGGTCAGCAGCGACTGTAGTGTTGTGCAGTACAAGATCGTGCTTCCATTTACCCTAACCGATTATTTGTATACCAATGCAGCTGGCCTTTATACACAACCAACAACAACATTAGCGGTCAGCAGCGACTGTAGTGTTGTGCAGTACAAGATCGTGCTTCCATTTACCGTAACCGATTATTTGTATACCAATGCAGCTGGCCTTTATATACAGCCAACAACATTAGCGGTCAGCAGCGACTGTAGTGTTGTGCAGTACAAGATTGTGTTTCCCTTTATCCTAACCAATTATTTGTATACCAATGAAGCTGGCCTTTATACACAACCAACAACAACATTAGCGGTCAGCAGCGAATTTAGTATTGTACAGTGCAAGATCGTGCTTCCCTTTACCGTAACCGATTATTTGTATACCAATGCAGCTGGCCTTTATATACAGCCAACAACAACATAAGCGGTCAGCAGTGACAGTAGTGTTGTACAGTACAAGATCGTGCTTCCCTTTACTCCAACCGATTATTTGTATACCAATGCAGCTGGCCTGTATACACAGCCAACAACAACATTAGCGGTCAGCAGTGACAGTAGTGTTGTACAGTACAAGATTGTGCTTCCCTTTACACTAACCGATTATTTGTATACCAATGCAGCTGGCCTTTATACACAGCCAACAACATTAGCGGTCAGCAGCGACTATAGTGTTGTGCAGTACAAGATCGTGCTTCCCATTACCGTAACCGATTATTTGTATACTAATGCAGCTGGCCTTTATACACAGCCAACAACATTAGCGGTCAGCAGCGACTATAGTGTTGTACAGTGCAAGATCGTGCTTCCCTTTACCCTAACCGATTATTTGTATACCAATGCAGCTGGCCTTTATTCACAACCAACAACAACATTAGCGGTCAGCAGTGACTGTAGTGTTGTACAGTACAAGATCGTGCTTCCCTTTACTCTAACCTATTATTTGTATACCAATGCAGCTGGCCTATATACACAGCCAACAACAACATTAGCGGTCAGCAGCGACTGTAGTGTTGTGCAGTGCAAGATCGTGCTTCCCTTTACCCTAACCGATTATTTGTATACCAATGCAGCTGGCCTTTATACACAACCAACAACAACATTAGCGGTCAGCAGTGACTGTAGTGTTGTACAGTACAAGATCGTGCTTCCCTTTACTCCAACCGATTATTTGTATACCAATGCAGCTGGCCTTTATATACAGCCAACAACAACATTAGCGTTCAGCAGCGACTGTAGTGTTGTGCAGTGCAAGATCGTGCTTCCCTTTACCCTACCCGATTATTTGTATACCAATGCAGCTGGCCTTTATACACAACCAACAACAACATTAGCGGTCAGCAGTGACTGTAGTGTTGTACAGTACAAGATCGTGCTTCCCTTTACTCCAACCGATTATTTGTATACCAATGCAGCTGGCCTTTATACACAGATAACAACATTGGCGGTCAGCAGCGACTATAGTGTTGTACAGTGCAAGATTGTGCTTCCCTTTACCCTAACCGATTATTTGTATACCAATGCAGCTGGCCTTTATACACAACCAACAACAACATTAGCGGTCAGCAGCGACTGTAGTGTTGTGCAGTACAAGATCGTGCTTCCATTTACCCTAACCGATTATTTGTATACCAATGCAGCTGGCCTTTATACACAACCAACAACAACATTAGCGGTCAGCAGCGACTTTAGTGTTGTACAGTGCAAGATCGTGCTTCCCTTTACCCTAACCGATTATTTGTATACCAATGCAGCTGGCCTTTATACACAACCAACAACAACATTAGCGGTCAGCAGCGACTGTAGTGTTGTGCAGTACAAGATCGTGCTTCCATTTACCCTAACCGATTATTTGTATACCAATGCAGCTGGCCTTTATACACAACCAACAACAACATTAGCGGACAGCAGCGACTGTAGTGTTGTGCAGTACAAGATCGTGCTTCCCTTTACCCTAACCGATTATTTGTATACCAATGCAGCTGGCCTTTATACACAACCAACAACAACATTAGCGGTCAGCAGCGACTGTAGTGTTGTGCAGTACAAGATCGTGCTTCCATTTACCCTAACCGATTATTTGTATACCAATGCAGCTGGCCTTTATACACAACCAACAACAACATTAGCGGACAGCAGCGACTTTAGTGTTGTACAGTGCAAGATCGTGCTTCCCTTTACCCTAACCGATTATTTGTATACCAATGCAGCTGGCCTTTATACACAACCAACAACAACATTAGCGGTCAGCAGCGACTGTAGTGTTGTGCAGTACAAGATCGTGCTTCCATTTACCCTAACCGATTATTTGTATACCAATGCAGCTGGCCTTTATACACAACCAACAACAACATTAGCGGACAGCAGCGACTGTAGTGTTGTGCAGTACAAGATCGTGCTTCCCTTTACCCTAACCGATTATTTGTATACCAATGCAGCTGGCCTTTATACACAACCAACAACAACATTAGCGGTCAGCAGCGACTGTAGTGTTGTGCAGTACAAGATCGTGCTTCCATTTACCCTAACCGATTATTTGTATACCAATGCAGCTGGCCTTTATACACAACCAACAACAACATTAGCGGACAGCAGCGACTGTAGTGTTGTGCAGTACAAGATCGTGCTTCCATTTACCCTAACCGATTATTTGTATACCAATGCAGCTGGCCTTTATACACAACCAACAACAACATTAGCGGTCAGCAGCGACTGTAGTGTTGTGCAGTACAAGATCGTGCTTCCATTTACCCTAACCGATTATTTGTATACCAATGCAGCTGGCCTTTATACACAACCAACAACAACATTAGCGGTCAGCAGCGACTATAGTGTTGTGCAGTACAAGATCGTGCTTCCCTTTACTCTAACCGACTATTTGTATACCAATGCAGCTGGCCTTTATACACAGCCAACAACAACATTAGCGGTCAGCAGCGACTATAGTGTTGTGCAGTACAAGATCGTGCTTCCCTTTACTCTAACCGACTATTTGTATACCAATGCAGCTGGCCTTTATACACAACCAACAACAACATTAGCGGACAGCAGCGACTGTAGTGTTGTTTAGTGCAAGATCGTGCTGCTCTTTACCCTAACCGATTATTTGTATACCAATGCAGCTGGCCTTTATACACAACCAACAACAACATTAGCTGTCAGCAGCGACTGTAGTGTTGTGCAGTGCAAGATCGTGCTACCGGTTACCCTTTTCGATTATTTTTATACAAATGCAGCTGCCCTTATACTGCACAACGATAGAGAGATGCGTGAATTGACGTTTGCCAAAGCGGAAATAGGTCTGTTCAGCATCTTGTTAGCCTAGACAGAAGTCAAATAACTTTTTACAAAAGCATCGATTTAGTTTCTACAACATAATTGCTTAATTATATACAGTAGCCTTTCATATAAAGGCGCTTTCATCACACACGTTTTGATGTATCTGGATTAATAAAGACGCACATCTTTGCCATAATGATTTATTCGATAACAAAAGTATTTCTGTAAATTGTTATTGTTTTGTCTTGTGCTTAAAGTCAGAATTACTACTCGTCATGGTTTTTACATTCTTAAAATCAATTTTTCGTTATATTGCATTCCTATACCTAGATTACTTATTTATGAAATAAGGCAAAAAATGTACAAGATACGTAGTTCTTGTAGTAGCGCTATTGCAGCTGCATTAGCGATGTGGCCTGTGCCACTTAGATCCTTTGTAAGTTTTCCTATTGGCCGAATACAGCGTAATAGTTGCGATAACCTCATTATTATGACCATATGCTTGCGTATCCTTAATCCTTAATACAAATATTTCGGAATAATAAATTCGCTGACAATACTATGTAAAATCCTATTGCCGTGTGTTACTTTACTTTAAAGGTTACATTGGAATCATGTTCTACATATATTTTATATAAATTACCCGACCACTAAATATAAGATAACATCACATTAATATTAATGTAAAATTTAATAACTTTAATTTAAATCTCTAATATTATTAGTAGGTCATGATTTTTCACGGTAGTTGGTAACACGTTATTAAAGCATTATTTGAAATTAAAAACATACTGTGTTTATAATTGCTTCATTTTCTTTAGGCATTCTCAAGGTAATGCTGGAGTTTTATTCAGATTCTGGCCCTGTTTATAGTCATGATGTAATTCCTAGCAATAACGTAATAACTTTACATTGAAAACAAAGGCAATAAAACATTTTGGCTTCGTCAGATTTATTCTTGACAGAAATCCTTTCAATTTAAAGGCACAAACTTCAGGAATATCCTCTTTAAGCAGGGAATTCTATTCCCAAACTACAGCCTTTTACTGTGGTTGTGTAATTTTACTATATGTATCCCGGGTACTTACTTTTTACTGTGAGAATAGCAAAAATGACGATGCGAGGAATAGCTATTCTTTTAGCTATTTAATAGATCTTTTTTGTAAAGAATATTAAACGGTTGGTAACCGAGTAAAGTAAGGTTATTTAAAGACTACCTTTAGAAAACTGGTTTATTGCTCTTATCAAGTCTCAAAATGTTTTAAATAATATTTATAAAAAACGTATAAATAAGTACATGAGTAAATAAGTAGAAAATTGTACAAACAATAATAATTAATAAAACGATTTTACCTCTGAAGTCAATCAAGAAAAAACTAATATAATACAATTCATCAATGTAGTGAGACTAAAGAGTTAATAATAACATAATTACAGACCAAAAATTAATATCACAGGTTAATTACAGTACAGAAAATATGTAAGAAATGTGTAAAATATTTAAGAAAACATAGTAATAAAAATAATTAATTAACTATAAAATACATATTATTGAAATAAATGTATGGATACGAATAAAGGTAAATTGCCTTAATAAAAACTAGGCTACAGAAAAGTTGTTGAAATGTCGCCCTTAAAATAATTAAATTTATTGCCTAGCTTATCAAGCTTTTATTTCCCTTCACAGAAAAAACATAGATGCGAGTGTCTGAATTTAATAAAATTGTGAAATTGTTTTATAATGTTTTTTAAACTCTAACGTCATGATAATATATAATAAATAATGAATTATTTTTTTATATGTTTATAGGATTCCTTTATAATGAACAAAACATTGTTTTATTATTGAAAGATAGTTTTATTGTCATTTATTTAAGTTAATAGCTAAGCTAACAACTAGCATATACGAAATCTGTCTCCACGACAAACTTATTGTTTGTTAAGAATAAGAAGCCAAGGCATTAGTAACAACTAGAAGCAACTGTGGTGGATTATTTTATTTTAAATAATACAACTTTGTAACCAAAAACATTTTTTTTTTAAACCCTGATGTAGTGCGATTGTAAATCAGTCATCTTCAGAGCAAATAAGTACAAAGTAAAATTAATTTTTAATAATTATTTTATGATAATTTCCTCTGAAGATGATAGTTTTGCAATCGGAATGTCCATAAGGGTTTAAATAGAAAGCTTTTGTCCTAAAGAGGTTTCATTTATTTAAAATTTAAAAAAAGAAAGGCTTAAGGTGTGGTTTAACTGTTTACTTCTGTCGTCGGTGTTTTTATTATTACTGCTGGACGCGTTGTGGATTGCGACTGCACTAAACGGAAGTGCTCCAGTTTCGAGCCGTACATTCCAACGTCAGGGTCGATTTATACCTACGGGAAGTAAAACTAGCCGTACGGTGTTTGCAAAAGCGAGACTCGCCGTGTCTCGACGATTAAAGGCGAGCAAATGGTTCGATTATGTTTCGATAACTTTTTCTCCAAACGTTTCTCCTCCGGAAGGGAGTTTGGATAAGAAGAGGTTAAAACAAATTTCGGTGCAATTAGGAAGTGCAGATGTCAGACGAAAGCAACAGTTATGCTTATTATACAAAATATAAGTACGATATTTTTGAAATAACTTTAACTTTAACCTTAAAACAAAGTATCTGTAAGTTTAACCTTGCTTCTCTCTGCCTTAGAGATAGTCATATAAATCTGGAAAGAAATGCTTTGCTTGAAAAATTAAAAAAATATATTTTAAAGAATTGTAACATATTTATAATATTTACAAATTACTTAGAGTGTCGCTACTGAACATATTTATGAAACCTTGATTTTGGATACCTCTGAATATGCTAATAAAGCATATGGTTAAGACACTGCATTGACAAGGTTTGATAAAATACCTTTTAAATATCTTCACATGGAGGACCCTTTAGCGAATGTGAAGAGTGTAGGCCTCTCTTACTCCGTTCGAGGGTGGTTCTACTTCAGCTTCGGGACCCTGCCCACGCCATGCCATACTTTGCCCCTATTCTACGTTCTGGCTGATCATTAAGTTTCTTATTTCTTCCTACCTCCCAATCTTTCCTATCTTCCATTACACACCCTTTTTTTACAAGTGTAATGACAGCCACATCTTCAAACTCCTGTTTAAGATCTCTTAAAACAGCAAAAATTCTGTTAATAAAAAAAACCCGTGTTTAAAACAATAATTTCTTAGATATGTCTTATTTCACTTGTTGGACACTTGTTTCTAAATTTGTTAGGATAATTGCAGCTACATCATGAAACAGTATTATAACAGGTGTCTGTGTTGTTTCAGCTCGATAACTGGTTGGAAGAGCTGAGGCAGGAGAGCTGCGATGAGGCTGCGGACACTCTGGAGGGAGCTGAGAGGCACCTAGAGCAGTGTTCCCAGCAGAGGGACTCGTCGCTGGACGCCTGTGTCAGTACTATCGCTCAAGGGGAAACATTACTCCAAGAACTAAGGTAATGGAACTATGCCCTACTTACGTCACAGCTCGCTAGTTTGCTTAAGTGTATCGAATGTCCTAGCCCCGTCTAGTGTTGGCTTTCGTAGCATTAGGTCAGCAACATTCTAGATCAGGGGTTCCCAAAATTTTTCGGGTCCACGCCCCCTCTTCTTGAAATCAGAGCCTCACACGCCCCCTTCACTTTACACTATAAATAAATGGTAAGGGCATATGAAAAACAAAACATTTATATATATTGAAAACTATTTACTGTATTTATATGCCTACATACTTTTACAAGGAACATGATATAAGACTTATAAGACTTTTGCTGTTACTTGCGACCAGACTTTTTGTTAACTAATGGTTGTTAAATTGTTAACTTACACTTGGAGGACGACGATTTCTTCAGCCTCGTATTTTTGCGAGGTAAATTTTAATTAATAAGAGGAAAATCTGTAAATGAGATGACTGAGCCTGCATTTTTTCCACTAACATGCCTATTTGAGGTTGTATTTTAGTAAGGGCTTAACCCAAGTCATTAGTAATATCAAGTTTGTTCCTTTATTTTGTTTTTATTGCAACAAGTGCTGAAAATGATTTTGCACACAAGCAGGTGTTTGAAAAAGGCAAATATAATCGCAGAGCTGCCTGTAATATACTTTTAACTGTTTCATACAAAATGAAGATGTGCCCATTGTGGCGCTGTTGCCTCATTGAACTTCATACATTTGTTTCGCGACACTTTTGTATTATTATTTGTTCCAAGTTGTCAAGTAGATTTAATTTCAAGTTTACAAAATTTGCACAACCTTTACCTATGTTTCTTTTATAAATGCATATATTTCATTTAAATTTTCTGAACATCATTTCAATACAATTACCTACGCAAAACAAATCTGCGGTGTTAATTTAGTATTAAAGTTTGTTTAATTGTGTACTTAAATTTTAACTAAATGAGAATTAATCTTACTATTTTACAACTGGTCTAACACCACCTGACTTGCTTTCACGCCCCCAGTTTGGGAATCGGTGTTCTAGATAGTTGCCAAAGTGCTAACCGAATACGAGTGTTTAGCAAGATGAGACAGTTCAACATAACGTTTACTGTACGAAAAGGTATAAAACTTGAATGTTTACGTATAGCCCCAAAATCTTAGATTTCTTTCTTTCCCTCATACGGTAATGTAGCCTCCATTATACGAGTGAATAAGGATAAAGTGATTTCAGTGAATATCCTTAGCTAGTGGGCCATTCCCAGTATCGTATCGTCAGGTCGTCGGGTAGAAGGTCGAGGTGACCGTCTTCCATTCTTGTTGTGTTACTTAGGGGGCAGATGTCATGGCCAGTGGCCAGTGGTAAGACGGAATCTGGCGACAACTTAATAATGTGTATACACATAACCTCTCTTTGGAAGCATGCTCCTTTGTGAAGTAATTGTGAGGAATTACCGCACCGCACGATATTAAACTTTATTGCATATTAAATAGCTACAATATATATGCCACACTCTGTAGCTATTAGTTACAAATTATCCGATTAGGTTGAATCTGGTGTTAAAGAGAAAAGGAAAACTTAGATTAACGTCTACGAAGAAAACTAACGCAAAGTAATCATGTCTAATAGTTGGCGTGTATTTTCATCTGTGTTGCTTTGTCAGAGATTGAATGTAGGGCCAGTACATTGTTAGGAAGCAGAAGGTTAAGCCTTACGTTACTGTAATGGGACCTTCATGTGCGTCGCGTTATTTTTGCACATAATTATTTTATACCAGAACTTATATAGTTAGAATAGCGTGGTTATTTCTATATAAGGTAAATATCGACATAAGGTTAATTCTTCCTCTATTCAACAGCTTTTGTTTTTTTATAACCTAATCTAACATAACCGGATGTTATGTAGATACATTGTAAAATACATATTGTATTATTTATTGTACTACAAAATAGTGTTCTGTTTTGTAAGGAAACATTCATTTTATATAGTTTCATGAAAGTTCAGATTGGGTTCGTATTTTTTTATTTACGCCTTACGACAATTAAATAGCTTTTATGTTTATAATGCATTTATTAAAAAAAACGAGTGTAAAAGAGGAAAATCAAAGATGGTGAGCTATTGGTAAACGTTTTCTAAATGTGTATGTCTTCAACGTCATTATTCTGATTTCCATGTAGGGCTATTTTGTTTCTGTAATTTAGTTAGATCTGCAATTTAACTTGATTGGTTGAGGTTATAATTATTAAAATATTTAATTAGGTGGGATTAGTTTATGAAAATTAATTTGCTGGTCTTCTGTTACTTTTTTAAAAAAATTTAAAAAGTGCATGTATTATGTTATACACAAATTGAGTTTTAGTATTCTGGTTGTTCTTGAAAATTAAGGTTTATTATTTATTTTTTCAATTATTTCAATAAAATAATGTTTTGTTGATGCACGGTGCCAAGTGTTGAGTTCATTGATTTTAATATAAATTATTTTTTTAATATTTTAAATAAAATAAGAATTTGTTGATCCTTGGTACCAAGGGTTGAATTCATTAATTTTAATAAAAATTATAAATTAAATTTTTAATATTATAAATAAAATAATGGTTTATTGATGCTAGGTGCCAAATGTTAAATTTATTTATTTTAATATAATTATGAATTATTTTTTAAATATTTTAAATAAAATAATTTGTTGACCCTTGACGAAATTACCCAACTCTTATACACTTGTCATTATACCTCTAGCGTTTTCTTAATCTAATATTCCTATTTGTGTGAATAAAACGAGAGCATAAAGGTGTTCAAAAACAATATTAAACCTTACATTGTGACTTTATGGTTGGGAACTGTTATTTGAAATATCGAGCTGCCCAGATTACGTTTCATAATTCAGTGCTTTACCGTAGCCTGTCTGAGCGTTCCTAACAGTTAATGTCATTTCTTCACGTTTATTTTCGATTGCAGCCGCTTGTGACGCAAACGTCTTCCATTATTCATTTTGAGTCAAGTCGGAGGTGAGATTGCGTTTGTTACGCGATTAGAAAGTATTTTTGTGTCAATGTACTATGGAATTGTAGGAAGACATGGTAGATACCAGAATTACTGTACGGAAATGTGGTCTCTGACAAGAGTAGGCAATGTTATAGACAGAAACTGAAACAGAAGGTCTGACAGCAAAGTAAATCAGAATAAATAGGGGGAAATGTAGTCTCTGACAAGAGTAAGCAATGTTATAGACAAAAACTGAAACAGAAGGTCTGAGAGCAAAGTAAATCAGAATAAATAGGGGGAAATGTGGTCTCTGACAAGAGTAAGCAATGTTATAGACAGAAACTGAAACAGAAGGTCTGAGAGCAAAGTAAATCATAGAATAAATAGGGGGAAATGTCGTCTCTGACAAGAGTAAGCAATGTTATAGACAGAAACTGAAACAGAAGGTCTGAGAGCAAAATAAATCAGAATAAATAGGGGGAAATGTGGTCTCTGACAAGAGTAAGCAATGTTATAGACAGAAACTGAAACAGAAGGTCTGAGAGCAAAGTAAATCAGAATAAATAGGGGGAAATGTGGTCCCTGACAAGAGTAAGCAATGTTATAGACAGAAACTAAAACAGAAGGTCTGAGAGCAAAGTAAATCAGAATAAATAGGGGGAAATGTCGTCTCTGACAAGAGTAAGCAATGTTATAGACAGAAACTGAAACAGAAGGTCTGAGAGCAAAGTAAATCAGAATAAATAGGGGGAAATGTGGTCTCTGACAAGAGTAAGCAATGTTATAGACAGAAACTGAAACAGAAACTGAAACAGAAGGTCTGAGAGCAAAGTAAATCATAGAATAAATAGGGGGAAATGTCGTCTCTGACAAGAGTAAGCAATGTTATAGACAGAAACTGAAACAGAAGGTCTGAGAGCAAAGTAAATCAGAATAAATAGGGGGAAATGTAGTCTCTGACAAGAATAAGCAATGTTATAGACAGTAACTACAACAGAAGGTCTGAGAGCAAAGTAAATCAGAATAAATAGGGGGAAATGTAGTCTCTGACAAGAATAAGCAATGTTATAGACAGTAACTACAACAGAAGGTCTGAGAGCAAAGTAAATCAGAATAAATAGGGGGAAATGTGGTCTCTGACAAGAGTAAGCAATGTTATAGACAGAAACTGAAACAGAAGGTCTGAGAGCAAAGTAAATCAGAATAAATAGGGGGAAATGTGGTGTCTGACAAGAGTAAGCAATGTTATAGACAGTAACTACAACAGAAGGTCTGAGAGCAAAGTAAATCAGAATAAATAAGGGGAAATGTGGTATCTGACAAGAGTAAGCAATGTTATAGGCAGAAACTGAAACAGAAGGTCTGAGAGCAAAGTAAATCAGAATAAATAAGGGGAAATGTGGTCTCTGACAAGAGTAAGCAATGTTATAGACAGAAACTACAACAGAAGGTCTGAGAGCAAAGTAAATCAGAATAAATAGGGGGAAATGTGGTGTCTGACAAGAGTAAGCAATGTTATAGACAGTAACTACAACAGAAGGTCTGAGAGCAAAGTAAATCAGAATAAATAAGGGGAAATGTGGTATCTGACAAGAGTAAGCAATGTTATAGGCAGAAACTGAAACAGAAGGTCTGAGAGCAAAGTAAATCAGAATAAATAAGGGGAAATGTGGTCTCTGACAAGAGTAAGCAATGTTATAGACAGAAACTACAACAGAAGGTCTGAGAGCAAAGTAAATCAGAATAAATAGGGGGAAATGTGGTCTCTGACAAGAATAAGCAATGTTATAGACAGAAACTGAAACAGGTCTGAGAGCAAAGTAAATCAGAATAAATAGGGGGAAATGTAGTCTCTGACAAGAGTAAGCAATGTTATAGACAGTAACTACAACAGAAGGTCTGAGAGCAAAGTAAATCAGAATAAATAGGGAGAAATGTGGTGTCTGACAAGAGTAAGCAATGTTATAGACAGAAACTGAAACAGAAGGTCTGAGAGCAAAGTAAATCAGAATAAATAGGGGGAAATGTGGTGTCTGACAAGAGTAAGCAATGTTATAGACAGTAACTGAAACAGAAGGTCTGAGAGCAAAGTAAATCAGAATAAATAAGGGGAAATGTGGTATCTGACAAGAGTAAGCAATGTTATAGACGGAAACTGAAACAGAAGGTCTGAGAGCAAAGTAAATCAGAATAAATAGGGGGAAATGACGTCTCTGACAAGAGTAAGCAATGTTATAGACTGTAACTACAACAGAAGGTCTGAGAGCAAAGTAAATCAGAATAAATAGGGGGAAATGTCGTCTCTGACAAGAGTAAGCAGTGTTATAGACAGAAACTGAAACAGAAGGTCTGAGAGCAAAGTAAATCAGAATAAATAGGGGGAAATGTGGTCTCTGACAAGAGTAAGCAATGTTATAGACAGAAACTGAAACAGAAGGTCTGAGAGCAAAGTAAATCAGAATAAATAGGGGGAAATGTGGTCTCTGACAAGAGTAAGCAATGTTATAGACAGAAACTGAAACAGAAGGTCTGAGAGCAAAGTAAATCAGAATAAATAGGGGGAAATGTGGTGTCTGACAAGAGTAAGCAATGTTATAGACAGTAACTACAACAGAAGGTCTGAGAGCAAAGTAAATCAGAATAAATAAGGGGAAATGTGGTATCTGACAAGAGTAAGCAATGTTATAGACAGAAACTGAAACAGAAGGTCTGAGAGCAAAGTAAATCAGAATAAATAAGGGGAAATGTGGTCTCTGACAAGAGTAAGCAATGTTATAGACAGAAACTGAAACAGAAGGTCTGAGAGCAAAGTAAATCAGAATAAATAAGGGGAAATGTGGTCTCTGACAAGAGTAAGCAATGTTATAGACAGTAACTACAACAGAAGGTCTGAGAGCAAAGTAAATCAGAATAAATAGGGGGAAATGTGGTCTCTGACAAGAGTAAGCAATGTTATAGACAGAAACTGAAACAGAAGGTCTGAGAGCAAAGTAAATCAGAATAAATAGGGGGAAATGTGGTGTCTGACAAGAGTAAGCAATGTTATAGACAGTAACTACAACAGAAGGTCTGAGAGCAAAGTAAATCAGAATAAATAAGGGGAAATGTGGTATCTGACAAGAGTAAGCAATGTTATAGACAGAAACTGAAACAGAAGGTCTGAGAGCAAAGTAAATCAGAATAAATAAGGGGAAATGTGGTCTCTGACAAGAGTAAGCAATGTTATAGACAGAAACTGAAACAGAAGGTCTGAGAGCAAAGTAAATCAGAATAAATAAGGGGAAATGTGGTCTCTGACAAGAGTAAGCAATGTTATAGACAGGAACTACAACAGAAGGTCTGAGAGCAAAGTAAATCAGAATAAATAGGGGGAAATGAAGAACAGATTCTAAAGATTAGAATGAATGTTAGACATAGAAAGCAGCTTGGAAATTGTCAGTGAAAATTACGAATATATTGGAAGGAAACTGTGAAGAAAGAAGGACGAGAAAGGATACACCGAAGTATGTACAAGTGGGCTGGTAACCTGTTAGTTACGGACTGAATGAAGAAGTTAGTTTGTACTCGTCCAATGCTAGGAGGCTTTAAAGCAACGACGACTTTCCAACCTGACTTTCGTTTCATTATAAATGCATGCCATCTTCAATTAGACATGTCCCCTTTAACAGCTGGAAATGTTCTCGTGTATATTTGTCATTGCGGTGATCTTAAATGTGGAGATTTCTTTCATCACGTGGTACTAATATTTCACTTTACCTACGATTTCAAAAACAGGTGAAATCTCACATTATTGGGTGATTTAATTAAACATATGATATACCTGAATGCATTTCTATTGAAAATTGTTTAATCATAACCTCCAGGTTTAAACAAAATCAGCTGATCGATTAAACGTGAGCCATGTTTCTCTTTCGAAATCTCAAGACAATTTGCTTATATTTTTTATTCTCATTGCACTTCAAAAAGTGGTACCAATACACGGAAAAGGAGCGTGTCTTATGCTCTCCATCTGGAAGAACTATTTTGTACTGATCACGTTTCAGAGTTGAATAGCAGTAGAACTCCAACTATCCGAACTCCGACTATCCAATTCGCTGATTATCCGAGACACTTTCAGATTTTCAGGAAAAAATTTTTTTTCAGAAATTAGAAAATAATAAGTCGCAGAAACGTATTTATTGAAAACAAGATTCTGTCTACATGGGCTATTGCCCTTTTCTCCGAGAAGCTAGTGTAGGCGCAACGCAAACATTATTTGGATGCTGATTCATCGTCACTGTGCAGTTCTGTGTAGTTGACTGTCGTCCGTCGTCAGGTGACCCGTCTAGGTCCGACTATCACTATTTATTCGTCTTGATTAGTCAGTCAGTATGTCTTAGATCGCATTTTTCCATTGTTTTGTGTGTGCGTGCGTTTCATTGTTCAGTATGGTTTATAAAAAAAAACGAGTTGTATTATCGCTAGCGGATAAACTAATTGTAGACCAATCGGATAAAGGAGTTACGGGTAAACAGTGGGCTGATATGTACGGCGTTGGACAAGTAACGATTTCAGACATTTAAAAAAATGAGTACTTTTAAACTCGAGTCAGTGCTTCGACATGAAAATGAATGCTTTTCAAGGAAATCAATGAAGACAGAAAAAACAAAGAATTAAAAGATGCAGTTTTTAAGTGGTTTTTGCAACGAAGTTCTATGGGAAACCCAATTTCGCGTACGAAATTTTTGTAAAAAGCTCAAAAGCTTGGAAAAAATATTTAAAAATGTATTTTTCCTCCCATTACTACAACATACATGTAGTGATACATTTTTGGACAATTTTTTTCGAAAAAATCTAACCGTCCGAATTTTTGCTCATCCGAATGGGAGGTACGATACCAATTGATTTGCATAATTGGAGCTATACTGCTTCCATTGGAGTTGTTTCTACTACGTTCTCATTGCGCTAAGCTCATTTCCTTATTGAGCGGCAAACCTGTCTTGTATGCAGCGCTATAGGAACCTTGTATTATATTTTGTTCTACGCTTCGTGAGGAATCACTAATGCCTAAACTCAGCAAGGTATGATCGATATTTTCTGTCCCGGTGACTTGTCACTGATATTCGTTTGTCGCTGGTAGTACCAGTGACAAAATATGGAAAATGCCAGTTCCAGTGACAACGGATCGATCGGAAGTTGCCTCTGTTGTGATTGTGCAAAAAGTCGCAGTCACTGGATGAAACAGCTGTCATTGTTTGATTTGTCGCTGTCCCTGGATCTGCTGTCACCGCTCGGCACACGGTGCCTATTATCGTGTTGTCGTTGACTGAAGGGGAGAAGGGGGCTTGTCTTTATTGATTGTACAAAATGTCGCTGTCGCAACTGAAAAGTTACCGATATTTTACCACGGCTGTCATTGGTCGATTTGTTCCTGTCACTGGTTCTACTCTTTTACGACGTGTATGGGTGGTCAATTTGTATCAGGTTTCAAGATAGTGACCGTAAAATGTACAGTACACGCTATTTGGCTTTCGGTAGTTTATTCTTAATTTCGTAGGAGTTTATTTTGTAATAAAATAAACCATCCAAAAAAGGAAAAGCAAGGTGTAGAATCATTTCACCAGTGTGGTATGCCTACTTGTTATTGGCACATACGGAGCAGTCACAGTATCCCTTGTCACTGGTACTAAAGCCACCGGTATAAGTCACTGATGCAAACTTGGTGCTATCACTAAAATCACCGATCCGTTAAAATCACTGGATCGACCATCCCTAAACTCAGCAGTCGCTTACGTTTCGAGGAACCATACAATGTACGCAGCGAGTTTACAGAACGCAACAGACCGTTGCTAGACTGCGGCGGTTTTGGTAGTGGACTAATTTGCGCGGACGTGTAGCATTGTCTGAACGCCTAATTGAGAATGAGGGACAGTACGCAGAGTGCCGTATAAGGCAGTGGCAGGGCGAAGTTCTAGTACCGAGGTCAAGCGGCGAGTCAGTGATAACTGTGAACCGGTCGTGTATTGTACGCGGCACACTAGTGCAGTTGATGTTAAATTGTGGAGTTTGCGAACTAATCACGGGTTTCCAGGCAGTTTTTATGTGGTCAATTTGTGTGAAAAGTTTTTTTTAAATACCGTTACATTTAATAATAAATATTGGTTTATTGTTTTGTGGAATTAAGATTAAGTTGTGACGTTTACGGATTGACCTTCGGGTTTGTGACATTTAATTTGTGTTTGAAAAGATCTGTTTGCTTATTGTTGCTTACAGTGTATGTTTGGTTGTGTTAGTATGTCACTCCTTCTACATAATGTTTGCTTATACGCACAGAAACCTGCAATTAAACTTTTATTAAGTTTAAGAAAATATTTGTTTTCATAAATATCACTACAAATCTAATATCGGAGTACGGCAATTGTCTATGCAAAATTCAAGTATTACATGCTGTCAAATAATAATAGGAAAAACTGTTAAACATTTAATACTAAGGCTACTGATATGAGAAAACAAAATATTCCTTCTACATGTAACTAAAAAATGACGTTGAAGTATTCAATTAAAACTTTAGCTAGCGTGATTTTTTAGTAAAGTGTAGAAATAGAAAGCCTTCTCTTATTAGTCAGTCATCTTAATGTTAGATGTAGACAAGTGGTTTTTGTAGCAAGACAGGCTTAATAGGGACAACAAAGTAGTCGTTATGTCTTCTTTGTTTTACTTGCCTTGCTTATTTATCCTTCGTACATAAAGCTTTCATGCTGGCACCTAGATAAACTTGAGTTATAATTTAACACATTTCTGTTGTCGCCGAGATTTTAGATCGATCATTCAATGTTAATATTACCGCCGTAATGCTGTGAACACACGTAGGATTAAAACTTTCCTTGCTGGGACATGTGATAGGTATGGTCGGCGTGTGGAGGGTCGTGCTCCTGATAAGGAATATATAACTAGGTGTAAGGAGAAAGACAAGGAAAGAATTTAGGGATTCCCTTGTAACTACAGATACCCAATTGTCGTTCTATAACTCCGTGAGCCATAGAGAGAGCATGTACAAATAAATGAATGATAGCGTTATTCTGAGTTAAGCGTAGAATGTGGAGATTTTCTGGAACAGGTGGCAGGCAGTTTGCTTCCGGTTATTCAAGTATTATCATGTTTTACTATTTCACTTGTTGTTTTGTTATTCTAATTGGGTTTCTTCGCATTCATCTATATCTGTTGGGATTCACATAATTGTTTTCGTGTTCTCGAATAACAGTTTTTGTACAATCTTTGTAAGTACGGATAACGTTGAAACTAAGGTTATGCATGCGTGTACGCTTTGTTTATATGCCATGTGTTGTTACTCCTGCTAGTGTACCCCCTTAAGACGTCGTCACGTGATAGAATGTCTAGTCACTACAACATGCATTCACTTCAGTAAATTGTTTACTGTTCGTAGGATGGAACCCGGCTGCCCAAGTTCTTAGACATTCTGTGTGCTCAGATGATTAAATTAAATTTTAATGATAAAATAGTATATTTCCTCATTTTGGAATTTGAATAAATTATGTTCTGCCAGATACAGTATTGCAGCTGTAGGTAAGTTTGCCTGGGCTGACTGTACGTGACGCGGGGACACTGATGGAGCCAGAGATAAATCTAAAGTGGAGGAGCAAACTGATTACGCCTCACCGTCATCTGCTAGACTGCTAGACGTAAACATAGCGCGGATAACTTAAACTTACTGTACATCTTATCTTTCTTTCTAGGATATACATATCATTCCTTCTATCAAATTTTTGAATTGCAATAATAGCAAGATTAAATACAAACTTTAAATTTTAGATTTCTCGAACTACAATTTCTGTAAAGAATATGATTTTACGAGACTTGTTTCAAGGTTTACTAAAAGATTTATACCCTATTGCAGACATTTTCTCTTGGATACATGCCGCAGGTAATACACTTAGGTTTTAAAGTTTTATTTCTCAAATATGGGTAAATCGCTAGATAGAGATAAGGTCGTTGTAAGGCATATATTTAGTGGAAGTTCTCAGTTTTTTGTCAACTCGTTTTATAACAAAACTATTTTGAAGTTATAATTCAATTTCCCTATGAGAGTATAAAAATGAAATAAAATTTGTTATAAAACTGGCCAAAAGTAATGTTTAGGCTAAACTTAAAATCCCTTCCAAAGGGAGTTAACCCCAAACCTCCCTCTGCGTCCTTATGGTCATGTAGGCCTATTTCGTTTGATCATATTTTTGGGTTTTCGTTAAACCGCAACTGATGGCGTTTTAAAGTATATTTTCACGTTTGAAGTTGTAGTCACATGTTTTCGACATTTCAAGCTCAGTTTTATAGCTCTTCGATGTTTTTTTATTTTAGTTTGATTGGAGTTGTTGCGGAGATCTTTGGTTCCCGTATAATTCTTGCTAGAGGCTGTGTTAATTAACGCAAGTACTGGCAGCGGTTAGCTGTTAAGTTACTAGCATAGCATTTAAAAGGGTTTGTCAAAAACGAAACAAAATCCACTTTGTGTGTTTTTTTAACAAAACACCGTTCAACCCTATAACTCGTACGGATTATAGGGGCAAAGAGATGTCTCAGTTTTTATAGCAGGCCTACTGTACTTGCGTTAAATAATATAAATATATTTAGCGTCTCAGGAAACTATAGTAGAATACGATGGTATAATACATTTATATAGGTGTGTGTGTGTGTGTGTGTGTGTGTGCGCGCGCGTGCGTGCGTCTAAATGTATATTCCCCTAAAAGTGTTTCATATTGGTAAAATAGTTAGAATAAATTTTAGAAAATATCAAATTGTGAACGTATGTAAAATTTTCCTGTAATAACTATTATACGATGCAAATCTTATGATGGGTATAATTTTGCACTTACAATTAAAAAACAACAAATTTGAAATGAGAAAAAAAATTACAAAATGAAGTTATTTCATAAAAGATGCATGAAAACGTTCTATGCACATAAAAAAGCTAAACTATTACGTTTTCTCTATAAACTGTCTGTGTAACTTATATTTGTTTTAGAAAACGAATAATGTTCGTTGAAAATATACTTTTTGTTTAAAACAGGAATTTTCGATTAGTGTAGAAGATTAAGAATATTATTTATGTACAACTTTATATATTTTATTCTACTATACAATAGAAGTAAAGATTCGAGGGTGATTGTTATTGATTTATAGAAGATAAAATTTTATATGAAAATATGTAGTGAAAAAATTGTCACTAAAGATTTAGGAGCATCATATCCCTTTGTTGTGACGCACAACTTCATTTATAATCTGTGAACATCTATATTTTGAAGAGATTATTCAGTAAAATAAAATTACTTTAATAAATATAATCAAAGATTAAAATCTCAGCTTTTGATATGTGTATGTGTCGTTGTAATTAACAAAAGAGAAAGTATCGAAATTTGCATCTACATATGACAATGTCGGAAAACTAAAAATACGTCATGGTCAACTGATATTTGGGTTTTTAACCCTAGATATAGTCTTAAAAATAAAAATTTATGAACTAATGGCTCTCACATAACTAAAGTAATAAGAAATTTTGAAAAATGTTTTCGATTTTGCTACTCTGTCGTCATCAGTGCCCGGGAAGCGTTTTTGAGCCGAGTGGTGATGCATGATGACGTTGTGCAGCAAAGCTCAGCAGAATGGCGTTGATAACACAGCATTATTAAGCTAAGTGGCAGTCGATAATGGGGTCAAACTGTGTATTGATTTTTTGTTCATTTAGTACGTTTTTTTCCAGTAGGTCTGTAGTATGTTTTCAAGTAGGCCTATAGTATGTCTATAGGTTTCGTATTATTCCAGCGTGTTGAGGAAGGGCCTATTTTGTGGTGATTTTGTAACGGTTGGCAGATTCTGTTATGTGGTTAGCATCGTAGGTTACTTGTGTGTTTTGTAGCTTTGTGGAAACCTCCGCTCCTTTCATTCAAAGTAGAGGAGCTTTTGTTTGTACATATATACCTTGCGGGTAGTTTTTTTTTTTTTAATTTATGTGTTTGATGTGTTGTAAGTTATATTGACTGTTGTTGCTTGCCATAAATATTATCTTGTTCCATTTTACTTAAGGTTTAAATGCGGGTGTGATGGATTTCTTAATTTGTCATGTTTAATTTTAATTAAGATCTTATTAATTTGACCATATTGTTACGTTTTTATCCCAAAATAGTGAAAATTTCCCTTCAGGGACAAATTTATTAACTGTCAGAGATTTGACAATTAGTGGACCGTAATTTTAATAATTTATTAAACGAAATAAAGACTTAATAAAAAGTTATCGGCTTGTCGCTGCCGGTAACTTCTTGGCCAGGTTAGCCTGTCATAGTCGTCTTTTTTCCCAGTTTCTTGCTTAGTTATTTTTTCCAAAGTCGCAGCAGATTGTTATTTTCTTATCAGTAGTCCTCTTTGCCAGCCCTGATACTTTAAGCGATTCGCAAATTTATTTAGCGTTCATAAAGGGCCAGGTTTTGTGTTTCAATTTTGTATTCATAAGCCTACATTCAGTTCAAATGAATTTATTATTTCATTTATTTCTGTTTTGCGCTTTTTTCTTTGTTTGCTAGATATTTCCCGAAAGTTCTGTTGTAGTGTGTTTTCCGAAATGGCTCTTCAGGATGTCTAACTCTTGTGGTCGTTATCAGACCCTGAAGAACAGATTGTTGTTGGGTTACAGTTCAAGTAGCCTGTGGATATCTGGTTTCTAAGTGATCTGAAACTGTTGTTTCTGTTAGATTATCCTAAGTACACAAAGTAAATTCTAGCTCACTATTAAGATTTCTTCTAAGATCAGTATATCTTCTACTCGAATAAAAATATTTACTTCTAGCTTGGGGTTTATACTCAGCCATTGTATGCAAAATATACTAGACTGACTGTAACCAGTGTTGTTAATTTTCATTGATTTTTATCAAAATTTTAAACATTTGTGTTGCAAAATCTATAAGCCTGGGTTTTTTAAAATTTAAATATAACATTTCTAGAATTGTGATGTAGGTTTTACAGCTTGACTGTGAGAAAATGAATGTGAACAGTGTACAGTGGTGTGACGTTTACCCAAATACTGTTTCATTATGGAACGAAACAGGCTTGACGCGATAGAAGTCACGCCTTTGTCAGGAACCACCTACGCGACCACCTGCGCCTCGGGAGGCCGACTGTGCACAATTAGCTATAGCTTTCTCAGTTTCCGCATGATCCAGAAGGCGGCGAAATATACCTGACGTTTGACTCGTTCCTCAGTAGACACTTGCAGTAGCACATTCAGTGTGTTTATATTTAAGATGAGTAAAGTTCGGATTGGGTGTAGAGGGTTAGCCGCAAGCACTAAGGATTCACTTGCTCCTTAAAGAGTTGGTAGAACTAGGAGAGTTTCGTGTGGCAGAACGAGATAAGTTACAGCTGGCACTTGGGATTGGTGTAGACCTTTACACAATCCCGGTAGAGCGATAGCAACCTGTAATATAACTAAAATTACTGGGTATTTACTATACAAAATTACATAGTGCACTCTTAAACACATCGTTATCGTCCTGTACAGTCAATGTTTTTTTACCAAGGCTAGTACAATTTTTCTGACTACCGCTAAAGCGCCAACTAAGTTCACAAACACACACACACACACACACACACACACACACACACACACACACACACACACACGCGCGCGCGCGCGCGCGCGCGCGCACGCACAAACACACACGTGCTCGTGCACGCCGCCCCCACACACAAACACACACACACACACAGTATAATTAAGTATGTACAATTGCAGTAAAAAGCAAATACAGTATTATACTTTTGATGAAAGAAAAAAGCTTCTAGTATGATTTAGGAAATACAGTAATTGATAAAGTGTAGGTCTACTGCGACTTTTTTTAATTCGTACTTGCTGTATTTGATTATAGTGTAAAGTCATGTCCGGTTTAATAAAGCCACATTAATACTACATATAGTTTTGTGTGTGTTGCGATATTTAGGTTATGTTCAAGTTTTTTTAAATTTTAACTTCTATTTATGGTTTTTGACGTTGTTAATAATTTGTACCTTGTGTATAATGTGTTTTTGAGTAATATATGTAAAAACGGGAGAAACAAAATAGACTCGCAATTTGTCAAATATTACCGTGATTTGATCCGGATCAATGTGTTTAGGATGACTGTCAGTACTATTTAATGGTATTTTTAAGGGAGTAATTGGTTACACGGTAGAGGTCCTGGCCTACCCAACGGTTTTTGTATTTATTTGTTAAAATCCTTCTTAAATTCTCGATAATTTATTAAGATTAATTTTATTTACGTATCTAAGATCAAAAGCAATGCTCAATAGTATTATAGTGAAATTTAGAATTTACGAAGCAACAATGAAATATTAAATAATTGCTCTATTGTTTTGTTACATCTATTTACTCTGAGAGTAAAAATGTTCAAACACAACACTTAATAAACCTCAAACAATAAATTGGAGTAGGCGCTAGACCCCCCTTTTAGACAGGACTCCCTTAAACTGTGCCTATCCAAAAAATAAATCCTGTAGCTGTCCCACGTCTACAGATGTTTTTCTCTTATTAAATGAAAACTGCTTCACTAAAGTATCATATAAACAGTGAAAGATTGTTTAGATTGTTTCAAATTTTTTTAAAATCACCTGTGGTTAATTTGGAGCTTTGGTATTCAGTAGTATTTTAAATGTAGCACAAACATTTATTAAAACAATTTGACTGTTTAATTTTTTTAAAACTATCATTAGTCTTGAATTGACATTTTGACCCTCAAATGTCTTAATTTCCAAATTAACTATTGTTCGATATCCAACACATTGATTTAATAGGATTATTATCTACAGTTCAAATCTATAAAAGAGGATCTAAAGTCAATTGTACAGTATAACTGTCTTATAAGTTTTCTGGACTCACTTTTCCCTTTGATGACTCTGTGCAAGATCACCAGGACAGGATAAGAAGGAGCAACCAAGTGACTTGGGCATCCTATAGGGCAGGCGTTCTCAACCTTATTTCAGTTGCGTACTTCTTACCAAATTATTGTCATAAATTGTACCCCTCAATTACATTGTAGTCGAAACAGATTTAGATAACAATAAAGACAAATTAATATAGGCCCTAGTATATTTTGTAAGTACATTTTTACCATTGCATTACAGTTTTAATAGGTAATATGTTCAGAACTGATATCTAAAACGAAATCGTCTTGTCCATTAGTTTTGTTAATTATATAACAAGGTTTTTGAAAAAATTTAGAAACATTTAGGCCTAGTTATGTGTTTACTTGAACACTAATGGGATCCCTATCCTTGTTTTCTTTTTTTTTTGATAAATGCATAGGATGAAAAATGTTCTTTCCACCAATACAGAGGTTGGAGAAGAAAACAAAATCTTCTATGCCATGCCATAAGATGTACATAGTACACCGTTGAGGTCAAAACATTCTTTATGTGAGGTTTTGTCTTGAAAGATGATTACAGAGTACTGTCAGTAGACATTTCAATTGGAATGTATCTCACAAGTAATGATTTTAATCCCTTCAAGTATTACTTCAATATTATGTTTAACATCTCTACAAATTTACAACTTATTCTCTTTTACAAAATCTTGCAATGTCTCAAATATGCCTGTCTTGCAATCTCTGTCATATACGACAGTTGGAAAGGGGTATCTCGAAGAAACAACTACTCTCCAAACCTTAGCTCAAATAATTCACTATACATATCCAACAATTACACTTTTTTTTCACAAACTCTCCACTGTGAATCCTAGTTTGAGAACCATTGCTATGGGGGATCAGGGCTGCTTTATCCCTGGCTTTCTTTTTATGGAGTTGGAATAAATTGAAGTTTTTCTATTCAATGGTAGTATATGCATAGAGAAGTTATGTAATTCATTTTAGAATACCTAAGAGTAACTTGAACATACATAGACATTTTCTCTTGCACACGTACTTGCAAATACAGACTCACACACTGTTAAATATTGACTGATTATAATTAAAAGGAAGTAAGGTGGGACATTTTCTCTTGCACATGTATATGCAAATACACATTCACGCACTGCTAAATATTGACTGATTATAATTAAAAGGAAGTAAGGTGTTGTGCTTTCTTGACTAAGCAAATATTATTCCATTGTAAATGGAATCTGTTTATACATGTCACACTGTTCTAATCTAGTAAAACATGTTGGTAGCAGACATTTGTCTATATAATTAGTCTGTTTATTTCTCAAGTGTGCTCTTATATTAAAGATAATGTATTTACGTCTGAGAAAGCCTTGGTTCTAGTCCAGTTAAAGAGTCTGATGGGGTTTTACGCAGGCATAGAACAAGACCTGAGAAAAGCAAGGTCTTTTTAGTGAAGGACGAATTGCCAACAACAGATGCTTTCAGCAAAGTAATTAAAAATTAATTGATTCTGTAAAAATACTTGTGTAATGGATGTAGGCCTATCAAAAGGGGTCTTTGTATTATTTCTCTGATCCAAGACCCCCTCCTTCTTGCCAGTCAGTTCAGTAGTATTAGGTTGTGAATATTTCAAACAGCCATGATGCAATGCTTTTGATAAGCCAACAGATTCTTTAGTCTCATGCATTTTAATAGCAAGCAATTTGTTTACTTGAGTTGATGTTCACCCAAGGGGAAAATTCTTCTCTTACTCAAAATCTGAATGACTTTTTGTGTGAATGTTGTCTACTTTCTTAAAATTGTATTCTTTTATTTGCATATTTTTCATCAATCAGGGATGAAGAAGTTACTGGTTTAAACGTTTCCGTTATATATTTTGAAAATGTTTTTGTAACATTTTGAGAATGTCTTAAATTTTGTTTTTGAATGTGAAAAATAATTGTGCTCCAGTTAAATTAAATAGAGTAAAGTTTAATAATGCACAGAAGTAGATTGACTAGAAGTCAGAAACACAGAAGACCAACACGATGGAGATGGGCTTTGTAAGTTCATTTGGATTTATTTAAATTATTTAATGTTTAGAAAACAATTCATTGACATTTTTTTGTAAAAATTTAATTTTTCAAGGAATAAAATGAAATTTTACTGAAAAATAAAAACGTTTTTTTTTTCTTAACTAGATCTAAAAATGTATAAACAGATTTTTAAAATATCTTAGGTAAATAACAATAATTTACATGATAACTACCCTAACAGGTAACTGAGATTTTTCTCAGAATAGGTTTTAAGTTTAGTTTGTACACATCAAGAAAAATTATGTGATCCTTTTTGGCTACTTCCTAGGTGCAAAGACAAATGGGATTTAGTTCTCTGATGTCATCAATTTGAGATTATCAAAGACAGGTCAAGGACATAATTAAAAAATGCGGCAGAGTTTTCAGGAATATATTACAATAAAGAAAATACAATATTGAATAGATAAAGGAAATGCAACACAAATAAATAAATGTACACTTCAAAGTATTAACAACAAAGAAGACAATAACATTTGAATTAATTTTGAAAATATTAAAAAAATTTGCCTATATTATAACAAATTTTTAATTAAACTAAATCAGAAATAATAGAAATTAAATTAGCAAGTAATAAATTTGTAAGTAATAAAACGAATCAATTATAATATCATATCAACTGCATATTACAACTCTGTGATGAAATTTATTTATAGTTTTAATAAATTTTAATTATAGTAAAAGTTGAGATGGTTCTTGTCAGCACCATGATAGTCCCCACCACTGTTGCCTGGTTTTCGTGGCACCATGATTGTCATAACAGACTATCTATTATTTACAATGGTAAACATTAAAAGAGTAACTCTAATTCTCACTACACACTAGTTTATTAAAACAAACAGACTAGTTTCAACGACGATGTCGCCTTTACCAGTGTTGGCTACAAATGAAGATGATGATAATGTGACATTGTCGTCGTAACTAATGTGTGGTGGGAATTAGAGTAAACTTTTTTAATTTTTATAATTGTGAATTGTTCTCACTAGCTAAGCTCTAATTAACTTAATATCTATTATATGCTACTCCACCAATTGCATCACAAAGTAGTCTCCCAAAATATGTTGCTAGTTTTGAATGTCATTAACAATTAAGGCAAAATATTTGTTATGAAAAAAGCCTTTAATGCAATAGTTCCACTTTAAGTTTTTACAATACCTTCTAATTCATATTAATTTAGTTATTTTATTTTACCTTGTTAAGAAATAGCCATTACAAAACTTTTTAAATATCCATCACTAAATTTTTAGTTAACATTAATTTTTTCAGTTTAGTAACAGATTCCTTACCAAACAAGACTTTTAAACAAAATGTTTTTAGTAATAGTACACTTATTTTCAAATAAAGTGTATTTGTAAATTTTGAATTTCACTGCAAAGGATCATACAAAGAACCAGTTTACTTCATACAAATGAGTAAACAATGAATCTATATAAGTTTCTTTCAAAGAAAGTCAGATTTTTCTTCTAGTATAATTCTCGAGCTAATTTTTAAGCCAATTAACAACTTTCCTAGTGAGATAAAAAAATGTTTTGTCTCAGTAATTTTTTTAAAAAAGACACATAAAATCCAGCAAGTTTTTCATTAATATAATAACGTTAATGGTTTTTAGGTTATGGACAATAAAATACATAAGTTTAATTTCTCTTGATAACTTGTTTTTAAAGTGATCAACCAACTGTGGTTTTAATTTTTTTCTATAGTTTAAACATTCTTAACTACATTGATTGCATGAAAATGTTACAATAATTTCTCATGACTGAATGTTAACAGGAGTGTCGGTTTAACCCAGGAGATGGACTCAACAGGTTCTGTTGCAGCTGTAGAGTCTGCCTTGGACAGATTAAACAAGCAACGAGAAGAATTAGAAGAACTTTGGAACACCCGCAAATTAAGGCTGGACCTTTGCTTGCGACTTAGGCTCTTTGAAAGAGATGCTCTGGAGGTGAGTGTTTTACTATTGTTTTTACCCTTAATTTTGTAGAAGAATTATAATTAATAACATATATAGGTTTTAAGTAAGCTATGTAGTTTCTATATAATTGAAAACAAGTGAGCAGGGCTATTTTTCTACATCATTCTTTAGCGTTTTGCTGTATGTTTAAATGTTTTTTTAATCTTTAAAGGTATCATCACAGTTGGAACTATGGTCTAATGAGCTAGAGCATAGTGAACTGAGTTGCGAAATGCAGCAAGCTGAACAATTTCTGCGGCTACATAACGAAAGTGTCGCACACATGCAGAACACGACGTTTCAGGTTCTACAGCAAGGACAGGAGTTAGCTCAAGTTAGTATTACAAAATAACTTAAATAATCACTATACAGTCTTCTATATAAAACAGATTTTGCTTGTCAGTATTTTACTAATAGTGGAATATCAATGGGATTGCCTAAATAATAAAACATAAATAAGTCAAAAAAATTTGTATTACATAAAATGCCACAGTAAATGTTTAAACTAACCTCACCCTACTGATTTCTTCAATATATAGGCTTCAACTTTTACAATCACTTTTTATGAAACTTTGTTTATAAAGTTGTCTGGGTATTTATTTAACTCTTCCTATGCCAACAATGAATTCATATTCTTCATGTTGCCATATTCTTCATTTCAAACACCATTTATAGATTTATAAATCTAAAATCGTGCTTTTTGCAAGCTGATATAAATAGTACTTAAACCAGAGTCCATAGTAGAGTACAAGAGTATGAAATGCAGGACTATTCACAATAGGCTAGGTGTACGATTTTTTTTAATAAGTATGTAAGTTCTGGAGAGATTCCTGAAAGACTTTGATTTAAAAAATCTGTATAGAATTTTAATAAGTGTGGATTTATGAACTTATTGTGGCTGTGAAAAAGAAGAGAGTTACGTTATCTTCTTCAAATTATGACAGTCATTTGCAAAGTTATATCACATTATTATTACCACAGAAGGTAATTTTTTTAGTAAAAATATAAATACGCTATTATAAAGTTTAGTACATTATGAGGCAAGGGCGGTTTTAAGGGGGTTTTGGGCACAAGGGTCCCAAAAATATGGAAAATTGAACATTTTTAAACCATAAATATAAAATAAAATGAAATTTTAAACTATAAATGTATAATAAAATGAGATTGTCAATGTTTGCGTTCAGGCATTCGTTCTAGATTTAAATCTACTTATTAATTAGTAGAATATGTTTATAATCCTATATTAATTACTATAATACCATACTGTAACTATTAATAAATACACTCATGTAAATATATGGTAATTAAGGCTAATTAGTGATTTTATAATGTCACAGAGTAAAATTATAACTATTTCCCTCCCATAGAAGGCGTTTGGAGTTTACACTATAGCTTCCATATTTCCTAAATATTTTCCATGGGTAAGGGGACATATTCTCTTCCACCCACCAACTCCCCAAAAATATTTTTTCTGGATTCGGCATTGTTATGAAGTAGTTATTCTGCCAAATATACAGGCAGGTGCAAAGTAGAATGGTCTAGACAGCATTTAATTGTAGAGAATGAAAAGCAAAATGACTCTTCTTGCTGAATTAGATGATTAGAAAATCATCGCCATAAATGTTTAAAGAATTTGAAGTTCTCTTCAAAAACATTTATTAATTTATTAGTCATAGGTAGAGCTTTTTATACAAAAATAATTTTGAACAATTTTGCGTCTTTTTAGTTGTAATTGAATTCCACAATATTATTTTCATAATTTTCTCAATATGTTTAACAAAATTGTTTTTAAAATTTTTATTTAGACAAGCTAGTATCGTGTGTAAAGTGGTGCATTAGATGTGCAAGTCATTAATAAGTAGCGAGTGCATTATACAAAACAGGATTATTATCTTGTCTTTTCTTACTTTAATATTCTTGTTTGCAGTATAAATAACTACATTTCTTATTTATAATTAAAAAAGTCACTAATATTAGGGATGTTCGATCCAGTGGCTTTAACGGATTGGTGATTTTAGTGACAGTGCCAGGTTTGGATCAGTGACTTTTACCTGTGACTTAAGTACCAGTGACAAGGAATACTGAGACTGCTCAGTATTTGCCAATAACAGGCAGGCATACCACACTGATAAAATGATTCAACACACTTTGTTTGGAATGCTCATTTTATTTTAAAATAAACTCCTACGAAAGTAATAACAATGTACTGAGTGCAAAACAGCGTCTACTGTACACATAGCTGTTACTATCTTGAAACCTGACACTAATCGACCACCCACACACAACGAAAATAAGTAAAACCACTGATATCGACAAATCAACTAATAACAGCCGTGATAAATTATCAGTAATTTTTCAGTCATGACAGAAAAGTGATTTTTTACTATTGTTGACATTGTTGTAAAATATCTATATTTTGCCCAATCGCAGCAGAGACAATCTTCTCATTTCCCCTTCAGTCAACGACACTGTATGATAATTGGCACCGTGAGTCAAGCTTTGAAAGTAGAACCAGTGATAGCGACAGATCAACTAATGACAGTTGTTTCATCCAGTCACTGTGACTTTTTGCCCAATCACAACAGAGGCAGCTCCTAATCGATCCATTGTCACTGAAAGTGGCATTTTCCATATTTTGTGACTGCTACCACCAGTGCAAACGAATATCAGTTATAAGTCAACATAACATATCAACCATCCTTAAGTAATATACCTAATTTTGTATATTTTCAATAAAACAAATTTTTTACATGTGATGTTACAGGTATTTGAAACATCTGGTGTATCGTTAATGGCGGACAGCCAATACTCAGCTCAGACTAGAGTCCAAGTATTACTGGAGTTTCTCCATGAGAGAGAGATGGACCTGGAAGACTTGGCAGAAATGAAAAGGGTTAAGCTAGAACAGTGTGTACAGTTGTGTCAATTTAGGTCAGATGCCAACCAGGTATGTTATTTTTCTTCAGTATATTTATCCAAAAAGCTGAAATACTTCATCGTTTGTGGAATTTAAAAGTTAAATGATAGTTTCAGAAGAGCTTTTCTCTATGTATACCTAGGATATGTCAAATTAACCTAGTGTATGATTCAGATGCATAGTTCAAAATCTGTCTTGAATTCCTCTGCATCTAGACTTCCTTAGTAGTAGTTCCTGGTATAATAGATGTATAGCTCTACTATGTGATGATTTATTATAAAAAATTTGTGTGAAATTCTCAGTTAAGAACTATTTATTTATAAAACTTACTTTGCTCAATTGAACTTCACTATACTAAAAATATGAGTTAGTTATTATGTTAGAACAACTTTTTTCATTCATGCACCTCTAAAAAAGGTTTTTCCGATGAAAAGTACCTCCTATTCCTCGATGTGGTTAAGACAAAGAGTGGTTGCCTAACTTCCGTGAAAGTAATGGGTGGAGCGAGGGCAATCGGCTGTGTATACGATGTTTTTGTGTGAGCAACACAACAGACGATTCTATGAAAGTTTCCTATCATTAAATCGTAAACCCATTCTTGCATTTGTATTCTTCACTTAAATCTGGAATAGATGTGTCCCACCGCTATTCTTTTCTGTGCTTTCAGTCCCACACAAACATTTAACCTCCACACAATTTCCGAACAACACATCAACTATCTTGTCAAGTACTAGTGTGGCCTCGTATTTGCTCCAAATCTAAAGTGTGAAATATTGATGTCCGCCATTACTGGTAATATTTTCTCGTACCCCCCACAGGCTTCGCGTACCACAGGTTGGGAACTGCTGTGTTAGAATAATAGTTGAATTTTAGGTTGTATTTTTGTTAATAAAAGATTTCCATAGAAATTAAAGAAAACTAATAATTTATTAACAGAAAAATAACTGCTAGAAACTATAATGACATTGTTGATTTACCAATAAATATGTATATCTCAAACATTATTTGTGTTACAGGTTGTTAGTTGGATTCGCAATGGTGAAGCCATGTTGATGGCTAGTTTTACAGTGCCTACATGCTTACAAGATGCTGAGCAGTTAAAAAAAGAACATGAACAGTTTCAAGTAGCGATTGAGGTGATTATAATGTGCATTTAAAAATGTTGTTTTAATAATTATTTTGCTAAAAATATCTATATGACATATTCTGTATAACTTCATCTTATTGACTAAATAAGCTGTCCTATGCTCTTGAAATATGAACAGGGTTTAAAATGAATTTTTTCTATTATGACATCACACACACACACACATTCATACAGCCGAACTTCTATACAACAATATCCTCTATTTTTTACAAATTTTTTAAGAAACAAAAGAGAACCATGCAAAGTTAAGTCCATATTAAAAATGTGTAGCTTCATATAACAAAATTTTAATAACAGGATTGAAAATTAATTTAAATACATTTTATCTTTTCTACTGGTTTAAAATGTCACAATATTTATTCTTTGATTTCTGTTCTTAAATCATAAATTATGGAAATACATTGCTTGGAAATCACAACCTCTCTAGTAATCTATAGCAATAAAATTCTCAGAAGTGGTTGAAAATACTTTACAGTAATTTTAGTTTGTGTATATAACTAAAACTGATGAGCGTAAATACCGTAAGACTACTAGTACCATAAAAAGCCGTGTTTTTTTTTTTTTAATTGCAAAAACACTAGATTATTTATTATGATAGCTGTATGATGTTGAAACGATAGTGTGTCAAACAAACATTTTGGTTCTTTGCAAAGCTTATAAAGGGGTTAAAAAAAATAACAAAAATTTGGGATTCCACCCAGTTCATTGGCAAGAGATTTTAAAAACAATTGGATATGGTAATAAACCACTGTACAAAAAATGCAACAACTGAAATCATCTAAAACTTGCACCTACAAATTTATTGACAAAGTCTTTTGAAAATGGATGAGAGGGATACGTGAAAAACATCTCCCTTTAACTGCGACAGTAATTAAAGTAAAGCCATGGAATTTGTGTTAGGGCAAGATGATCTTTATGGCAGAATGGATGGTTAGAGAAGAAAAAAAAAGACTGAAGGTTGTGTGAGAGTAGTTTAACTTGTGGAGTAAGTGCAAGTGTCAATATTAGTGATTGTGAACCATGGGAGAAAATCACAACGACACTGATTTTAGAGAAATATCTTGAAAAGACAGATATATTGAACGCAGTTGAGGCGGTTTTATTTTTCAAGTGTTTCCCTAACAAAGTACTATTTTTTAAAAATAATCCTTGCTTTGGTTGTAAACACAGTGAACAAAGAAGTATGCTCTCATGCTTAGGATTGAAAGATTAAAAATGTTAGTTTTCAGTCATGTTGAAAAATTAAGTAATCTCAGTCATGTTGAAAAATTAAATCTCTGAAGTAGATTACAGATTCAACAAAAAGGCATAGACGACTGTTTAAATATTTACAGATTGGCTAAAAGATCTTTAGAAAAGAGGTTAGGCTAGAAAAGACTGTTAGTTGATAACTCTACAGCATATTCTCCAGCATCAATTCTATATTGGATAATATAAAAGTAATATTTTTCCCACCAAACACAACGTTTTAATTTTACAACTAATTTCTGCTAATAATAAAAAATATTAAACTGCAACGTCAAACAAAAAAATCAACGAAAATTCTTACAGCAGTCGAAAATAATCAGACTATCCCTTCTAATATTTTCTTAATCTCTGCGAATGCTTTTTGAGAATTATATAAAGTATAGATAGTTATTGTTAGCATTGGAATGAAGAGGCTTTCATGACATTGGTAGAGTCAATGATATTATTTTCAAATTCAAACAAACTGGAAATGTGAATAATGTAATGAAAGCAGAAGAATTCATAAATGTTGATGAACAAGTTACGGTTTCTGATTTTCCAGACGGCGATGATGTAATTCCACTGGACCCATAGAAGAAGGTAATAAGAGAGAAGATTTAAAGCAGTACTGACTGCAGGTTTCTTCAATCATTATAAACAATTAGATTTGGAATATAGCTACAGACTTGGAATGAAATTTCTGATGATATTTTTCAAAAATTAAACGATTGTGATACCTATTTTGAACATTATTTAGACAAAGAAAAGAACCAAAAATTATTCATTTTCTAAGTCAAAACATATCAACAAAAATAATACACTCCCTAATTTTTAAAAATTAAATAATGAAAACACAGTAATTTAGCATTAGTGTTTTTAAATCAATTAGAAATATTATGTTATTGTGTATTTGTTTTGTTTTAGTGCTTGAAATTAATTTTATGTTATAAGTAGACTAGTATGGTTCTGTATTAGACACCAAATAAATTGGCCTAGTCTAAATACGTTCTTTGGAAGAGATTAGTGCTACCATATTTATCTGAAGTACACATTTTTACAGTACAAGTCCATTTTGAGTAAGCAGAATATTCAACATACTTTATGTAAAAAATTACATTTATTTGGGAAGGCCTGACTTTTTCAGTGATGAACGCTTCAATAAAAATAACCAATTCTTAGTAACTAGAATGGAATTGAATACTAACTACTTAATGAATAACTCTATTTAACAAAATGTTGGGTTTATGTATGTGTAATATGCAATATAATTTGTTTATATCTATTTGGATTGCAAACACATTGAATGTTAGTTCACACTACAATCTATAAAGATTGCACTAATACTATGATTTTAGTTTTAATCCTAATTTCTTATTTCTGTTGCAGAAAACACACACGTCTGCAGTACAGGTTAAACACAGAGCAGAATCTTTGATTAATACTAATCACTACGACCCACAGGGTATCAGAGATATCTCGGAAGAAGTAACCAAGAGGTGGCAGCAGTTGGTTACATGTGCAGAAGAAAGGCATAAACTTGTCACTGCGAGTCTCAACTTTTTTAAAACCGCAGAACAGGTATTTAACCCATATCTACAACACTTCAAACCAGCCAATCCAAAACATGTTACCTTAACATCCATAGGTTAATAAAAGTACAAATGCCCACTAAAAACACCAATTAATAAATCAACACTATTAAATACCCAGCACACAGAAAAATGTACAGTAGTACAATAATTGATAATCTTACTTGCTTACTACATAGCGCTACAGCCCGGGGTGGACCTTGGCTCCCTTAACAATGTCCCACCATGTATTTCTGTCTTTAGCCTTCTGTTTCCTTGCTGTAACACCGAGCACCCTTAAATCTTCCTAAAGGTCCTGTAGCTATTGTCTTCTTGGTCGGCCAACACTTCTTTTGCCAAAAAACAACACAATGAGGGGAGGAATAAAATTTATTTTAGTCACAAATTTAAAAAAACCTTCAAATGAGATAGCTCAACAATTTTTTGAAACACTGGATTTAAAACTAAGAACAAACTACTACACTTAACACAAAAAGATATAAGCTGCAGCATCAGGTGTATACAAAAAGGCCGCATCTTCCAACAAGGGTTCAAAGCAACATACAGTCTATTCACACATTCAATACAAGTTGGAATTTACAAAGGGGGAATATATACTGAAATTTTCTCCTCTTGAACATTGAGACATTGATGGCATTTAAGAAAATACTTTGTGTTTTGAAGGTAATATAATTGCAACTTTTAAAATATTGTTTGGCTCAAAAAGCCATTAGACCCCAGTATTTTTATAGTTTTAATAAAATTTTTTACTTAGACTTGAGAATGTGTGTTAATCAACAAATAACAGTAATAAGGCATGTCTTGGCGTTAACTCTTATTTAACTCATATTTATACTGACCCTCAACTCCAGTCTTGCCTGCTATATATATAATTCTAGCATATATTCTCTAAAATTTTTGTTGTGTTTAAAACTCAAAAGCCTGATACAAATGATTGTGATAACAAAAATGAAAACACAAAGCAACATATATTACTCATGTACTCCTATAAGATTCTTTCTTATACATTCTATTATGAAATAGTCACTAACACTTCATTTAAAATTCAATAAAAGGTAAAGGTAACATTTAATAATTTTAGAAAAATAGTTCTCTATTTTCAGAAATTTAATAGGTTCATTTCACAATTATTAATTTAAAACTTGAAAAACCACTGAAATAATATGAGTCCTATTATTTTCAATTATAAATACTTGGTAATAATTAATTTTAATATCTAACCTATCAATAAAAAAGCACTTAATACAATACCATCAAAAGACCAAAGGTATTTATTTAAAGAGTGCAATTAAACCTTACTAAATACTAGATTAATAATCCAGACTAGTTTTGGTAATAATGTCACCTTCATTAGTGGTTGGTTAAAGCTGATGAAGGTGGCATTGTTGCCGAAATGATTCTAGATTATTATAGCTGGTCACGTAAGCTGGCACTTGACCTCGGTGGGCGATCATAGGCGGGGGGGGGGGGGGCTAGAGGAAGCAAAACAACGTTCTACATACAGTATAATATGTGGAATATTATATGTATTATAATAATGTAGATTTGACAAGCCCGAAAGGTTGCTATAAAATTTATTTTATTTGATTTGTGGTATTAACCAGGTCATTTAAATAAAATTTTGAACAAATTTACTTATATCAGTTTTCTAAATGATAGCAATGCCTGCAATTCCTTAGCGATGGCCTTAACTGCAACACACACTACACAAACCAATGTTTTTGAAAAGGCCTAGCTTTTTTTTCAATTGGTCACAGTTTACAAGTGAACAGCTATAAACTAGTGTGTACTGATATTTAAGGTAGTCTTAATATTTACCTCAATATCATCAATAAAGTTATATATATTTAATATCATTATTTAAAGCACTTAAAAAATTCTTGATAATAAAGGTAACAGAGTAATATATATTTATGAAATATTAATATCAATTGATGTTTTCCTCAAGGTTTGTTCAGTATTGGATAGCCTGGAAAGAGAATACAAAAGAGACGAAGACTGGTGTGGTGGAGGTGTGCAAAGTGCAGGAGTTGCACAACTCATCAATAAACACCAAGAACAAAAAGAAGCTTTCTTGAAAGCTTGCACACTAGCACGGAGAACAGCTGAAACCTTTCTTAAATATACAAGTAGGAGTCTTCAGTACTACAACTACTCTGGGACTGAGGCAGGATCAGAGAGTAGGGTCAAAGGTAACAGATTTTTTAAATAACGTGATATTATGTAGGCCTACACTAGAACTTAGTGAGGCTTATAGGTCAGCCTCATCGAAGTGATTGAATTACTTTTGATGTTGTATGTTAGAGTCCCTATCAAACATGTCTAATTAAACATGGCATTGAAAGTTACAAAAATAACCTCTGGTATAATTTCATAAAAAATTATGTTACTTAAAATTAAATAGAGTGTTCTATTTATTAATATGGCATGGTAACTTAATATAATAATTAGGTCTGGGCTGATTCCGATTCTCGATTCCAGGAATTGTTGATTCTAATGGTATCAAGCAATCATTGTTACTCGATTATCCATTGATTAAAAGGCCGATTATGTTTCTTATTTTTTTAACTGTTTAACTATGTATGTGATGTAATTTATTGGAAACATAATTAACTATCAATTATATCTTATACATGTATATTAATTGCTTTGAATAAATTAAAATAAATACCAACTTGAGATAACAACAATATTATTATTATTTATGACACTACAGCAAAGACGATCGGAAGCATTTCCAGTTCAAGGTCTAGCTCTAGCGTCTGACCCATGTTAGGAATTGACCCATCCCTAAAAATCGTTTATTGCAAAAGACAGTTTCCTCAAAATTGACAAGGAATTTTTTCTGGTTTTTAAAATCAGTTCTCCTCATGTTTTAAAAAAGGAATGAAAAATACAATAACCTCAATAATTTGGTGAATTTTGCTATTTACGTAATATAGCAAGTTGTTGTACAGGACAACTATATCAAGAAATTGTAATTATAAATTACAACTTGTTTATAATGTTTTTATACCCATAGTAACATATCATAAAGTAAACATTACACCTAAAATAAACATTTTATTATTAGTAAATTCTGTCCACGACAATTTCCAGTTTAGTGTTGTAATATGTTGAATATATCTGAGTCTAAATGTTTTTAAAGGAAATTGTTTTCAAGCAATGTCATCTATCTGTTCAGGTGAACAGTTGCAAATAAAGTGTTGTATTCATCAGATTATTATTTGAGTGAGTTAAACAGTTTTGATTGGTGTAAGAGTAATCTAGACTCAGTAGATTTGGATGTTGATATAGCCCCACCAGACTTGTCTCGTAATTAAAACGGATTATCCTTATTGCCAACCTCATATATATGGATTGAGTTTTTATTTTTTAGCTATTTGATTTACCAAATAACTTTTAATCCCAGTTAATCCGTATAATCAAAAAATTATACTCTAATTTTATATTATTTTAGTATTCAAAGAGAGGTTTTAATTAAAATTTTGTTGTTTACCTAAATAATACAACCGTTTTGTATGTAACAATTACTATTTTGTAATGTATATTGATTTGATTTCAGTAATCTTGGATAAACTCTTAAGCCAGGAAAACAAGGTCTTAGAACACTGGAGCCAACGTAAGAAACGGCTTGACCAATGCCAGCAGTTTATTCTTTTTGAACGCTCTGCACAACAGGCTATGGAGTGGATCCACGAGACCGGAGAACATTACCTTTCCACCCATACCAGTGTTGGAGCAACTCAGGTTAGTTTATGTGGTTAATCATTCATTCATAATGCCATTCATAATGCCATCCTTTTCCCAGACACCTCTCCTGCTTTCTGTCAAGTTTATGCAGAGATAGTGAATTTTTTGTCATAGGACCAAGGGATCATTATGCCCTTCTCTTTAACCCAACTTTTATTTGACTTGACCTTTTTTCTTTCCAGGGTATTACAAGAAAATGAATCTTTAAATTTAAAAAATAGTCATTAATTTTACAAGGGAAATGTTTTTAGTGTGCTAATTAAAGATTTAATGAAAAAAGAGTTATTAATGAAAGGTTAAAGATATTTAAATTGGTTATAAAATGAAGTAATGTTGGGGTTAAATATGAAAGGTATAATATTAATTAATTAGTTTTAGAAAATATAAAAATTAAAATGTAGTCAGAATGATTCTACCAAATAACCAGAATGAGATTATTGAGAAATAGTGTTGATCAATCAAGATCATCAAAGGAGGCTGTACATTGTCACATGAAATTCTCATGTGATGATTGAGAACTATTCTGACTGTCCCATGTGATTCCTAGCATAGGTGGAGCATTATTTATTTTATCGATGAAATGCATCACTAAGTTTACAGAAATTAAGTTTACAATATATAACTTGTGTATGCAAGGCTTCTACAAGGTTAAGACTGGCTTCTGGCTAAATGACCATCAGCTAACTTTTCAAGGTAATATTTGGATAGCATTTAGAATTTCTTTTTATTGCTGCTTACAAACTTATAAAATTGCCCTTTTAAAAAAAGTGAGTAATGAGGAAAAAATGTTATTAAATTTGAAATGAACTATCAAAGTGTTAGCAAGTTGGTTCTAAATAAATGAACCATGGGTCAAAGAGGAACTGTTTCGTTAAATAAACAATAGGAAAGTGTTTCCTGAATACAGAACAGTTCAAAGAACAGATGTTAAACTGGGTCCAGACAACATCTACAATACAGTAGAGGAGGTAGAACAAGAGAAAAGGTTTGCGACATTAATTGTTGAAAGAGCTAAGAGCCGTGTAATTCAATCAATAAAATAGGAAGTAACCAATTTTTTTTCTTCTCTGGGCTCATATTATATCTTGTAAAGTATGTTTCATGTAAGACGATTATTGCATCTTAAAATATTTTACATAAAAGGTATTTACAAAATGTTAAAATGGCTTTTATAAGAAATTTCAAAATTGATTTTTCCCTATTACTACCAGTTTTTAGTATTTTTTAAAAGTAATCCCAATAATATTTCGTCTTCTTTCTTATAAGATAATTTTTTAAATTAAAGGAACTATGGCCAGTTTTTGTTTTCCAATCCTAAAGTTTTGTTGTTACTTTAGAATCCCATAACCTGTATATTATTTTCTTTCACATATATTATATGTATTTTCTTCAAACTACCTCTTTTTCTGAAAGTGTTGATATATATCCTAAATGTTGATGTAAAATTAATGTTTCATAATTGAATAATAATAAGAGTTGATTTTCTTAACATGCATATAGGTGTGCCAGAATTTCCTTGCATAATCTTTGCCCATTTAGGGTGATTTATATAAAACCTCATTATTTTCATGTAAGTTTATTTTAAAAAGAAAATACAAGTAATGTGTCTTACATGTACAGAATTTCTGGGTGATGAATTGGCCATTAAAGGTTGTGTTGAAAATGTCCTCCTTCCCTTTAGGCACAGCTGAATACATCGTTCCATGTTTTCGGCACTTTGCTTAAACAGTTTGTCAGTACTGTAGATTTTGTGTATAATATTGTTCATCAGCTCATCCAAAGTCCGAGGTCAGGTAGCATAGACTCTTCCCTTTAAATAATCCCACAGGAAGAAGTCTGGTGCGGTCAAGTCCGGTGATCTTGACAGCCACAAATTCCTGAAAATTATACGGTGTTCAAAGTAACTTTGGATCAGCACCATGGATTCACGTGATGTATGGAAAGTAGCACCCTCCTGTTGAAAAGTACCCTTGATGAAGCTCAATTGCGTCCAATTCCTAAACAAATTCACTGAAAATGTGTCTGTACTCTTTGTTGTTCATTATAGCGTGGGAAGAAAATTGGACCCACCACTCTCTTTGCTGACACTGCGCACCTAACTCAGTATCAGCAAATTCTCTGCTGACAAATGTGTCACATGCAATCAAAACTCCAAGACCTCCTGTATCAACTGATTCGGTGTATTCCTACTCAAACAATGGAAAATGAAAATCATGAGTTTTATATGAATCACTCTATACTAGAAAGCTAACATTTATCTAACAACCTCTAACATTTGCACTCATTTGGTGACTTTATTAGGTAATAAACCAAACACATCAATTTTTACGCTATAACCCTATTAAATGGTTCTGGTCATCATTTGCAATTACTACCCAACAGAATAAACATTGGGTTCGAAGAGAAAAATATTAGCGGCTCAGTAGTAGTAGTCATATATTTTTTGTATGCAGACTGTACTAGGTCGTATAGTAGTGCTTCTAGTATTCCCCTCTTTGGCGACAACTTTTACTTGGTCTAGTAGTAGTTTACTTATTTTTCGCATGCAATATTTACTCAGACTGGTAATATATATTTTGTCATATATAGAGGGCCATATATACAGGGATTGTGACGTCAGAAATACCTGACGATTTTCAATCGCGCACAGTCGAGCAGTTGTGTGGAGGTGGGTGGTGGGGAGCGGCGCTTTGACAAGGCCATTCTACGCCATTTCAGTAGCCATGGAGCAGTGGTCCGGTGTACATTGTACATTTGTCATTGAGACGTATTTTAAAAGTGGTGATTCAGTTGTTGCTACATGTCAGTTTCGTAGGCATTTTAATGTGAGTCATAGAGGACGCATCCCATCCCGAAACAATCAAACTGCGGGTGGATAGTTTTAGAACAACTGGTTCATCTTTAAAACAAAGGCCTACAGGCCGTCCAAGGTCAGTGAGAACACCGGACAACATTGAACAAGTGAGACAAGCTGTGCTTGACAAGCCCGCATAGACAAGCTGCCACTCTTCAAATGTCTGATCGCACAGTAAGACGTATTTTGCACTATGATCTAAACTTTCATGCGTATAAAATTGCCATCGTCCAATAACTTCAACCTCATTACTACGCTAATCGCCAGGCATTTTCAGAGCAAATCATCAATTTGATGGATGACCAGAAAATTCTTCTAATGAGTGATGAGGCTCATTTTCACCTAGATAGCTATGCTGTTCTGTTAATAAACAGAACTTTAGATATTGGTCGAATGAGAATCCACAAGAGTTGCACGAACGCCCTTTACATAGTGCTAAAGTTACCGTGTGGTGCGCAGTAACTAAGAAATGTGTCATCGGACCGTATTTTTTTGAGGAAGGTGGGCGTACGGTTACAGTCAACCATGAACATTATCTACGGATGCTAGACCAGAACTAGAAAGGAAACGTTTAGCTATTAGAAAGATTTGGTTCCAACAAGACGGAGCCACTTCTCACACAATAAATGTTGTCATTAATTATTTGAGGACTAAGTTCTGTGGTATCTGACGGAATGGTGACTTTGCTTGGCTCGCACGATCCCCTGACCTCAGTGTGTGTGACTTTTTTCTTTGGGGTTACCTCAAATCAAAAGTCTACACAAACAAACCCCGTACACTGGAGGATTTGAAGGAAGCCATAACTCAAGAAATCGCCTCCATAACAAACGAGATGTTGGGAAAAGTGTTTGACAGTTTAATTTCAAGACTGGAGGAATGCATGGCGAGGAATGGACACCACTTAAGTGATGTTATCTTTAAGTAATAACAGGTTGTATTTCCGTGTTTTCTTATCATGATATTGTGTTTTTCTTTAATCGCCATCTTTTATAATGTGTAACAAATAATAAACTTTAAAAAATATGAATAAGTACTGAAGCTATTTTTATTTAAAAACCGTCAGGTATTTCTGCCGCTCCCTGTAGATTGTTGTAAAACATTAAGAATCATATCAATAAGGAACTACTGTAATAACAAACACCAAGTATAATAAATAATTTATTTTCTTGTAGTATTTCTATGACAAAGTTGTCATAACACGGTTTACAAAATATCAGAAGTGAACGTCACTATATTTGGCGTGGTTCAATAGTTATACAAAAACCTTTTTTTTTATAAAATCCATGAAATCTATTTACAGATAAAAAGTTGATAAAAATGAAAACTAGACATTTCAAAGGTACTTGACAATCAGCAAAAAAAATTGATAAAAAGAATGTTTTATCCACCACTGCCAGACATAGTGAAAAAATTCCAATGAAAAGTACTATTGCAAACATATCTGTTGTAAATGGGAATATTATTAAAAATTATTATTTAAAAAAACGTTTGACTTGAAAAAACCAGAATATACTGTTTAAAGTTTTATACATTTCTATTAAAATATGTAGGTAAAAAAAAAAAATAGTAAAACTACAATTTTTTACATATACAGTACAGTACCCACTTATCCAAAGTAATCGATGCAGAGTTGTTTCAGAATTTGCATTTTATGTCTGTAGAGCAGATTTTTCCTTGACACAGACCAAAGATATTTTTAGCAACATTTTAAAATTCAGTCCAGTTTCATCAGCATTAAATATTTGGTAATAAATGTAGCCATTAGTTATGTCTTCCAATTTTGTCTTAAACACTTCTATTGCCATATGATACAGCTGAGATTTTCTCTCCAAATAAATTCAGTTTCCTTTTACCATCTACTATTGTGAAATACAATGCAAAAATAAAAATTCCCTCACACATAACTTTATCACAATTGGAATAAATCTCAGAGTTAAAGAGACTTTGGAATCAAGATCAACACCTTTTTTTTAAATAAGAAATTTAAACATTACTGAAAAGAATTTTAAACTTCTAAACTGTATGTAATCCATACATACTGTCACTAGCGTCACAACTTTCATTCTTAATATTGAAAAGTACAATTGAAATAAAGCAACATGGGCATGATGAGGGCCAAGTTGGAGGAGAGGGGAGGGGTAACATATTACACAATGTTGTGAGGATGAGTAGTAGTTGCCTTGGCTCACAAATTACTTAACATTGCCTTATCAAGTCAAACTGATTTCAGTTTTGGTGTTCTTTTATTTTGTGTACTCTTTTTATCTCACTTTCTTAACACATTGACGGCCAACCAGTTTTCCAATAACCTTCAAACACAATTTTTGTTGTTGTACTTCTTTGTTTATATAATGACAAAACATAATAACATTTTGTATTCCAGTGTATTTATTCATTTAAAGTGGTTTATTTTATAATGTTGTCAGACACCGGGGACCATCATGGCCCTACGTAAATATTTATACTACGAGGCGTTTGTCACGCTGTCGGGCTTACTATGTTCAAATGTCAGGCTTACATTTCCCGTTCAAGGGCGAACTTCTGAATGAATGTAAAATGTTAATATTTTTATTGTAGTTTTTCAATATAAATTCAAGTATAAATATATACTATAACATATTTTCACAATTTAGATATTTTTAAACAATAAATATAGGTACTAGATTTTTCTGTTATTTTAAAAATTTTCAGCATAACTGTATTTTTGTTTAAAAATATTTTTTCTCGAATAATTAGAATGTAAATATAATCTGAACATTATTCTTACACTTATGTTTGTATTGTTTCAATACAAGTATGTTTTAAATTGAGCTGTTTTTATGAATTTTATATGATCTTATGAATTGGAGGAAGACAGTGTTTTAAATTAAAGTTTTTACTTATTATATTTTGAAATTGAAGTTGTAAAACAAAAACGTTTCCTCCAAGTGTAAGTTAACAATTTAACAACTTATATTAATAGAATGTCTGGTCACAAGTAATTTCAAAGTGTAATAAGTGATTAACATCCAGCTCGTCATGAACAACAACAAAATTTGTTCGTAAAGTTTTTAGTTCCTAATTTTCGAATTGTCCAAATTTTGTAGGTGAATTTTTGTAGGATCAAACCAAAGGTAACACTTCTAGAACCTAGTTCTACAAAGAAGTGTAAATAAAAACTATTTCCTTTTCATATTTCCTTGTAATTCTAAACTTCTAGTTTCCCAATAATTATAGTTTTGTAAAAATAATTATAAAACAATTTTCTGAAAGCCAATTTGCAGGAACACACATAGAGGCTGTGTTAGACACATCATATGGTTAAACACATCGTGAATTTGCCCGACAGCCTTGTGTGATGATGTAAAGTTAGGTTTACATTTTTGGTCACGTGTGACCGCTGTGGCCATATGCAAAAATACAGGGTGTGTCACCAATGACCGTCATGGCAGTCAACGTGTTAATCTCAATCTATTATAAGTAATCTTAGTTTCAGTTAAGCACAGTTTTGTTAAAAGGGATTTACTGTATAATATAACTGGTAGGAAAAATGAGTAATAGTGAAACATTATTTGGAGAAAATTTGTTTCTAAGTAGATATCTCCTTGGTGAATAAAGTTATTAGGTTTAATGTATTGGATGCATAGGGAACATTACTGATTAATAAATATAAAAATGTAAATGTTATTAATGAATTAGGTTATAATGTGTGAATATAATTTTCCAAGTGATTATGTTTGATTTCTGCTTGTTAGTTGTGAACACTGTGTGTTTGGCCTCACCCATGGTATAAATATAGGTTATAAGCTTGCTGTAACTTCACTTGTAGTTTAGAATTTGTGTAGTTAAACTCACTCATGATGATTTTGTTATTGAGTGAGAAAGAACTCATTCATTGAGTAAGTAACAGAAAATAAATTATAAATTGTAAGTGGGTTTTTGTTATTATTTAATGATTACCTTTTCTCATAATCTAGAGGCAAATTTTGGAACCATATTCTAATATTTTAGTTACAAAACTTCAATAATATTTGGTTTTACAAAATTGTAAAAAAAGATATTTTGGAAGTATCCATGTTTAATTGAAGTTGCTATAATATTTTGTTTTGTTTTGAAGATTAGACATGATGCTTTAAATGGTAATATATGTGATTTGGTTATGTTACAGATTAAAATTTATTTAGTCACAGTATGTAATATTTTTGTAAAATATATGCTTACAGCAATATAAATTTGTTTGAAGTATTTGTATTTGAAGGATTGATGTATTTAAATATTTACCACTGAGATAATTGGCCAATTAAAGCAGCCAGTATGTGCCAGTTTGGGTGACCTTGATAGAATTATGCTATACCTAAGTATAAGCTTCTGTGGAACTAGTCTGAGTGTACATTATTTTTAGTAGTGCAACACAGTTGAAGTTGTGCCAAGTTATCTTTCCTTCCATGGAAACACTTTGATTTATGCACACTGGTTTTGCTTCGAGTTGTTTACTATGTTATTGTGCGAGATGGTCAAGAATCGAACAACTTGGTATGATGTTGATTTAAAGGAACAATTACAAGTATGTGATTTGATACATTAAATTAATTAGGAATCTGTGAAGTGTATCCCATTGTGTGATAATTTTGTTGACATTTGTTTAACTATTGTTCAGTTGTAATTTTAAAATACTTTTAATTTTTTGGCAGTTATTTTAAAATGTGTGTACTGTCATAAAGGCTATTTATATTTTATTTATTTCATCTATAATATGATTTATTTCTTGTTAAAAAAGTTCAAATAAATGAAGGTGATTGTTTACAAATATTGTTGGCAAAGTAAAAGAGGGAGATCAAATTAAATCATCATTTGGAAAATAATTTCTTCATATAAAATATGAAAACAGTTAGTAAAATATTTCATTGAAAACAATAATTATCATTTATTTTTATTGCGTTTTTCATGTGTATTGTAAATTAGTTTGGTACCAAAATTTAAAAAAATTGTTAACAAGTTTGTGTTTATATTTATGTTTCCAAATTTTAGTGTGTTAAAGAAAAAAATGTATTTAGTTTTTAATAGATTTTATTAGTTTGTTTCAAGTTCTTGAGATTGATTTTATTCAAGTTGTCACTAGAATAGTGAATTACAACTAGGTTTTGATGTGATTTTTTAATTCAAGGGAAACAATAAATTTGATTTAAAGATTTGTAAGAGCAGTTTTAGTTTAGTAAAATATTTGTATACAAGATAATAAATTTCCACATTTTTTTTAGTTTTGTTCTGGAAATGCTGAAACTTATTTGAAATTTTATGGTTATATAGGAGAATGACAGACCTGCCTTAGTAATAATCTGTTTGCTTTTATAATATAGACACATAAAGTACATTGAATGTTTTAATGTGTTTCTTTTCTTCTGCGTCCTATAACCTTGCTCTTATCATCTTGTTCTTCTATATTATAAAAACATACCAGTTGTTTACCAAGACAAGTCTGTGTGAACGTTTTATATAAAAATGTATATATTTAAAATGTACACAAATTTGTATTAAAACACTTGTAAATATTTTACAACTTGCCTACAGTAGCACTTACTTATGTTTGTTGAGGACAGCCATTTCTGGAGATGTGTCCCATTGTCAACTCAGAGACCATAACTGACCTCAAGGTTTTTGTAGGTTAGGATGGGAGTAGGATATTATGGTGAGGGGGGTGTACTTGATGAATATTAGGAGTTATGATGTCGAAAAATGTGTGTGTTGTAATATTGAGGCAACACCCAATTACATTATAACTCGCTCACACTGATAGTGTTTACAAGTGGTTTAGGGAAAACTAGCTAGTAAACGAGCTAGTAGCTCACGTGAAGATGGAATCAACAAATATTTGTATTTTAAAATGCCTGAGGTTTAATGTTATTTTGACTAATTAATGGTATAAATTGTTTTTAAAAGGAAGTTAAGTTACAATGTATATTCAAGAACAAACTGCATTAAAATTATTTTATATACCTTGTTCAGAATGAAACAAAAATCTTTGAATTTTAATTTTTTACCTCCGAGATTCTGGTAAGCACAAGTGGCTCTTAAGAGTTTGTCAGTTTTCTATTTTTATTTTATTGCTAAATAGTTTTTTGATAACATTTTTTTAATTATTATATGTTTTATATTAAACTTTATTTTTTTTTAACTTTACTAATAAACTAAGAATATTTCGCCAACTTTAAAACCCCCTACAATCTTTGTATATTTGATGATATTTGCTTACAATATTTTGTATAAATTTATCATTTGAGATATTTGTATCTGTTAAATTAATTAACTTTTTTTTTAGTAAAAACAAATTTTTATTCCATTGAAATAATGTGAATTCAGGACCAGATAACTTTAACTGTTTGGCCCAGATTCAGTTTACAAGTTGGAACTCATCTGTGTTTTCAAATAATCTGAAAAGACTTACTTATTTTATTCCTGTCAAAAACAACAAAGCAAAGAGATAGAAATGCGATGCTTTTAGAAGGCAGTAAATATTAATATTTTCATTTCTCTGAGTCATATTAACTGTGTTTACTCTGTATATTCAAGACTACTGGAGTTAGCTTTAAATGGATAATAGTCTTGTATAACCATGCAAGGTGTTCTGTTTTCTATTAACAAAGTTTACATTATCAATTTTAGCGTCCTTTGTTTAGCTTTAGACTAGAAAAAGTATCAAATTGAAATTGTTGCAAAGTTTTTTTTATATTATAGGCCACATTCTATCTAAGAACAAACAATTGATTTCTCTTTCTATTTACATGCCTATCTTTTATGATAAAGGCCAATCAACCTTAGTCTTATTTTGATGTTTTTAAATTCAAACTATTTTATCTTGAAGGTTACATTCTTTATTTCAATCTTGAACTAGCATTACTATTATATACTTACACATTTTAAATGTATACACACTTACCTATGTATTATATTGTACTACTTTTGGTGTCACTTGGCAAAAAAACCTTACTGATATTTTTCAGCAGACGTGTTTTGCACTAGGTCCGCGCATTGTTCAATGCTTGAGTCTTGTCTGTGACTCACAGCATTGAACAATGCACTGAGCTAGTGTGATACACATCTGCTGAAAAATATCAGTAAGTAATGGTTTTTTGAAATTATCAATATACTCATCTTCATTTCTGGGAATATTTCTATATGTTTGAGTACCGTTTTCTGCTATCCCTAACGTTACAATATTCTCCTCTGTTAACTCATTTCGGACTTACTCCATTTTCAAAACTTGAATCGTACTCTTTTTTTTCAAAAGTAAGGTTCAAGTTTTGAAAATCGAGTTACTCCGAAAAGCGTCAACAGAGGAAAATATTGAAAAGATAGGAATCAGAAAACTGTACTCAAACATATAGTGGTTTTTTTGCCAAGTGATACCAAAAGTAGTTATTTATAAAAAGACCTCAAGTTGTAGAATATAAAAACTGCAAGTTATTATATTGTATTTGATTGTAGACTGGATTGCAAGCCTGTTATTTGTTATCAAAACACTATTTGTGTTTTTAAAACAAAATTCTTTGTTTGGAAAAAAGTTTTTAAATTTGTAAATTTTATTTTTCACCAAGTGATTTACGTTACATCCTCTCACTGCTTATTTTTTGGCGTATTTAGATATTCTATAAATTAGTAATAATTAGGTAATTTAGGTTTTTGCAATAACTGGCAGCTCAAGTACTTAATTCAACTATTGGCCACCTAGAAAAAATCAATTATTAATTTTCTTTTACCTTACGTAACAGTATTATTTGGTAACTATTTCTGTTGAAGTACAACATCTGTATCTCAGGGGTAAAGGTTGTAATATTGTGATTGATAATAGTAACGATATAGTGCAGCCGTACTAGAAGGTGACCACTCAACACATCTCTTTTGTCACTGATAGTTTACTTTCACAGGAATAGTTTATTCCACCTACTGTTAAAGAGTTCTAAATCTGTCAGTGACTTATTGGAAACGAGGACTTGTAGTGTTGTGATTTTCTTTTACTTATTAACTTACGTGTTAGGACTGTTTCCTGTTGCGATGTATCGTATATTGTAAATTTGTATTTCAAATGATACGTTGTTGCATATCTGGACTCTCTTTAGAATTAATAACCTGAATAGCATGGCACAATTCCTTTATGCACAAAAATTAATGTAAGAAAACAGTTTCTCAGAATTGCAATTGTTTCAACCTTACTGAAGGCATCTTCAAGGTAATACAGAGTATTGAAAAGCCAATAAGGGAATTACAACTAATGTAGGGGCAGAATGTTTAAACTTTGAACTTTAAACTGACAAAATAAATTTCAATCAGAAATAGATCTTGAAAGTAGAGATTACTTGACATTTGATAATTTAAGCTGAAAGTTTTTGTTTGAAATTTAACTTAAAAAAACTAAGTAAATAATTTCTTGCTTTTTTCAATTCATAAAACCTTAACATCAGTCTTAAGGGTTAATGTTATAATTATCATCAATGAATGGCAAGAGAAATATTAATCTTTGTCATACTTCCATCTGTAAAAATAAGTTTCATTCTCGTGCCTATGATTCTATTCAACTGACCATATATTGGAACTACAACATTTACAAAATATTGTATAGACTTACAGTGTTACTTAATATGTGTAATCAGATTTCATTATTCACAATGTGTTTTCCAAGGTTATCGGAATAATAAAAAAAATTATGTTAAACAGTTTGATTAAGTCGGAAATATGAGTACTTATCTTATAATTAATTCTAGCAATTAATTAATGTTTACAGGTATAGGTGAGCTAGTAATAATTATTTTATAAAAGCAAGTATAAAGCATTTTATTATTTTAAATATTGATGTACCCATGCCAGTAGGAGGTTTAATTTCTGATGCTGTCCTATAAACAAGAATTTAGAACTCCCCCTTCAAAAGGAATTTTGAGTAATAACCCTTCTTGGGTTATGGACAGTGTCATATAAGGTGCCTATGCCTTGATTAATCTACAGATTACTATTCTATAAAACAATTACCAGAGGTTTCAGGCCATCATTTCCCTGTTGATCTCTGAGATGAATGACAGGTCTCAGGTTAAACTATTTTTCAAATGATATATATTAACGCACTTTCACTGGAAAATACAAATTGGGAAGAATTAAAAAGATCTTATATATAATGAAGTTTATTTCATCTGTAGAAATTATTATAATTAATTTTAAAAAGTAAAACTAAGCTGGCAGCTAAGGTAGCTCCCTGAAGTAGGTTTGATATTGCTAGTTATAATTTCTAGTTATACCTTAATGCTGGCTCCCAAACTTGTACGCACTTTTAACTGAGTAAGTGGTATTGTGCAGCTTTTGTACATCACTGCGAGCAGAAAAAGAAACATATTAATGCAAATAAATTCACTTATAGAATTTTGAACTTGATGGGGCCATCCTCAGCTTATTAGGTTTAGAAAGATCTAGGATAAATGAATTATAAACAGTAAAGTTAGTTGGATTGCCAGCCATGCGGAGGGCTGCTCCAGTCTTACTCTAGAATAAACTACTGGCTGGACTTTGGTCTTTAATTCACCTCATTGTGAATTTTTTTTTTTAAAATCACATAATAGGATTAGTAAAAACATAATTAGATTGGTTGTGAACATCAATTAGTTTATAACTACAAAAGTTGTGAAACAGGTAACACAAATACTTTGTTTATGTGTGGAGGTTTATTTTAAAAATTAAAAATTCCATCTCCTTTAACTCTCATTTAACTTAGGATATAATGTGTTAATAGGAAGAAACAGAGAAATTGTTGGCAGAACATAATGAATTCAAAGCAACAGCAAAAGAGACAAGAGAGCGTGTTAAGTTGTTGATCCAGTTAGCAGACAGTTTGGTAGAGAAAGGCCACGCTCATGCTGCTGCTATCAAGCAATGGGTTGCTGCAGTGGACAACAGATACAAGGACTTCAGTTCTCGTATGGATAAATATAGGTAGAACATTATATTTGATTGTTAAACAAATTTTTATGATCTGTAATATTGGTTGAAGTTAAATTTAAATGTGGCTTAAAATTAAATTGAGAGCACTGTAATAGAACATGCAGGTGCCGGAACATGGGTGTAATAGAACGTTCAGGGTTTTTTTGTTTCTTATGCTAACCCATACATTAAATATTAACATATATATTTAAACTTACTTACATTTCACTTATTTCAAACATTAGATATTTGTTTTACAGCATTATTGTTTTTGTACAGATAAGTTTTAAGTCATACATGCTTGCGTCACCATAAAGAGAATGTTCTCTCAACTAGGCTCACATTTTACAAATACCTGGGTGTAGCAAACCATAGAATATATTACTTAAGTTCTTTTCTTTGTAACTAGTCTTCACTTAGAATTTCTTGTAGTTTATATTAGAGATGGGCCAATTCCTGAAACTTTCAATTTCGATTCCAATTCTAAAATATTTATTTCGATTTTCGATTCTTTCAAGTTATATATGCCTAAATGATATTCTATAATAATGAATTTAGTTATCATTTGGGTCATATGGTGAAGCTTTCTAAAAGTTACGTTTTAATGCAATAGGCAACACAAAACATTCAACCTTCATTTATAAGTAGGAATTTCTAAAAGCATAACAAACATATCGGATAGACGTAATGATTTTTTTAAAAATACAAATGTGAACTTCAATTCATAATTACAATATAACGTCAGTAATAGCCTTTTCAGTTTGTATAACTGGAGAAATTGGAACGACATCTTATTTGTGTTTTGTTTTGATATCTATGAAGCGGTGGCAGAGTAGTGGGGGCCAGAGACGGGGAGAAGAGCAGAGACTAACAAAGGGCCTGGAAATGCTTCTAATCATCTTTGTTGTTGCATCATAAATTATAATAATATTTTCACTACCTCAAATCGGCATTTGCTTAATCGTTTAATTAATTCAAAGCAACTAATACATTAATGAGGCATAGTTGATAGTTAATTATTTTTCCAATAAATTACACCGCACACATATTTTAACAGTTAATAAAACAAGAATCAGAATTGGCACTTTAATCAATGGAGGAATCGAGAATTTGAATCGGCTCTCCCTAGTTGTATTTTGTCCTTTATGTTTTATTCCTGCTTTAGGTGGCGTTAGAAATTAATGATCTTTTTAAAAGAACAAAACTAGAAAATGGTTGTATTACAATGTTTCCCATGTTAATGTTTTAGTTGCCTTAATTATATTAAAACAAAATGAGTTTAATAGTCCTAAATCTGTTTGATTTATTATTTTCTTTGAGTGATTTCCAACTCAGTATGTATGAAAACAATAAGTTTTTTACTTTATTACCTGAACTGTTAATAACTGCCAAAACTTCAATGTGCAAAAGATTTCTTCAAAATTTTGTTGTAATTGTTGAAGAAATTATTTTAAATAGCTCAGTGCTGTTGAAGAAATGGAGGTATAAAAATTGCGCAATCTGACTTTAAGAAGCATATAAATTGTGTTAACATTTTCTGGTGCACTTCAATTGAAAATAGAATAGTAACTGATTAGTTATTCAGTTTTTGCTAAAAATATTGTTAAATTAAATTTTAGAATGAAATGTTTGCAAACATCCATACAACAAAAAATAATAGCCCTGATAATTAATTCTATTTTGTTGAAGTTTTGTGTAAGGTTTTGCCAATATCCCAATTTATATTTTATGAGTTTTTTTGTTAGTTATTCCTTGACCTGTTTGCATCATAAATCTTCAGACATATCTCTGACAACGCAGACTTAACAGAAAACTGATTATCTAGGTTTAAATTTAATGTTTTTTTAACTTTTTTTATTTGAATCTTTATTGACTTTTTGCTCATTTGAACAAAAAACAGGAAGTCACAAGATCTATAAAAATGTAAAACCTGATAATTAACAAATGTCGATATTAATTTTTAAAAACCCATAAACAAAAGCACTAATTTTATGCTTTATGTTTTGTATTATGTATGTTTGTTTCAATTGACTGTTAGTATAATAATAAATTTTCAAATTCAAATATAACCAACCTTTCTATTTAGTTTCTAAAAGTTTTGTTTATGAGATATTTTTTATTTTAAATGTTTTGTAAGCAATTTAACATTAAGAAACTTATGTAGGGTTTTCTACTATTAAAAATGGCAGTAATGATTTTGGGGAAATAGCCTGTTTAAAAATTTACTGCTTTTATAGGTACAGTTTTATAATAAACACCAGCAAGGTTTTAAAATTCCTTTTGAAAAAAATTGGAGTTTTGGTTGACTACATAAATATAAATATGTTGTTTATGAAATTTATTATATTGAGATTGAATCATTTTATTTTTTTAAATAAGATTGGTTTATTATTATTTTTTTTTAATATTTAATTTGTGTCATTAATACTACCATTTTGAATAAAATACCTATAAATATTATTTAAGTTTGGTTTATAACTGCTTTAGTAAATTGACTACACATACAGAATAAATGTTTTATTTATTAAAAGCATTTCTACTGTTGTCTTCTCAGTGAATTCAACCACCCTTTACTCTATATAACTACAACTTACTTAACATAAAAGATAAGTGAAAACCAATACAATAAGCTATTGTTACTATTTGATACTAAAAATTAAAAATAATTTACTATTCTTGTCTTTTTCTCTGTAACAGACTTTGGTAACCCATATCTGATACATTTTGTGAAACAATTTTGTATGTGGAGGTTTTATTTGCTAGTGCACAATGGTAAAAGACTTAAAATGTCAGAAGATTTTGAACTCAATCAAAGATACTCTTTAATAACATTATTTGCAACTTGTTTGTGGTTATTGGGCATCATGAAATGTTTTCAGAACTCTTTTATATCTTTGTTTATTTCATTCATACAAATTTTGATTTTGCAGAGGCCAGCTGGAAGGTACACTTGGCATACAAGTAGAAGGAGAAAGTCGACAAGATTTATCAATCGATCGAAACTCTGATCCGTCCCTTGAATCAAAAGTCAAGGATTCTACCAAGGACTTAAAGGAATTGAATGAAGAAAAACGAAGATCAGCTAGAAGAAAAGAGTAAGCAGTAATTCTAATTCAAGAATTAAATTATTTGAGCTAGTCACCCACATTAATTATTGTAGTTGAGCAAAAAGCAATTAAATTCTCTTGTTCCTCCTCTCTTACTGTCCCTCTCCTCTTTCTCTCCTTCTTACTCTTTTTCTCTAAGTGTGTGTGTGTGTGTGTGTGTGTGTGTGTGTGTGTGTGTGTGTGTGTTTACTGAATAAGAAACATGTTTAAAATGAGGTTAACAAATTAAAATCGTTTAATAAAAGACGTTAAAATTTAAGATATATAAAAATTGTTTTTTTTTAATGTTTTATTTTCTAAGATATTTTATTGTTTTTTATTAATAATGTTTAATAAATAATTAGAAAGCTGATTTATTCATCAAACCTTTTTTTACTCTACAAAATGTTGATGTTCACTGAGTAAAAGGAAGTGGTTTGTCCCAACAGTGGAATCATAAATCCAACTTATTAGTGTGAAGTATGTAATGTCTTATAACAACAAATTATTGATTTTTTAAGTAAAACTGCAGTCAACTGTTTCAGTAGAAAATGCAAAAAACTCATTAAAGGAGACAATCTTGTGGAAAAAAGATATATTGGCTAATGAATTTTTTTTCAGAAAATCCTGCTGTTCTTTTCAATGAACTCAACAGGATTGTTTCGGACAGTAGTTATTATGGCATTCAAACATCTGTGATGCTTGTCAACATTCATAATATATAGTTTCTAGAAAAAAAGACATAAAAGGGTGGTTGTTAGAAATATGCCATAGTATTGGGTATACTTCCAACAAACAGATAAGGCTTTCAAGATGTCTGATTAGTCGTAAATATTAATAAGGTGGCTATGAACGAACAATCATTATTAAAGAACATTATTAAATCCCTTTATGGTATGTTATTGTACTTTTTGTATACAGTCAGCTTCAGTTCAGTAAAATCTTGGTAGAAGATGAGTATTTTCAATAAGGAACTTATTTTTGTTGCATCCTTCTCTTGTTTTCAACAAGCACAGGAAAGAGACACAAATTGAGGTTGTTTAAAATATATATCTGGTTTGATTATCACTTATTGAGCTATTGTGTGTCCAGACAGTATCAGTTGAAACAAAACTTGAGAAAAGTTAATTATAGCGTCAGAGTTAATTGGATTTTCTGGTTCAGTAGCTGTAACAAAACCAGTGGCTGATACATTAACAAGTCATTTTAGAAGTCTTATCACATACCTAAAAGTAAGTTTGTGAAACAGACTCAGTGACCTACAAATATGATAAACTGACACTGTTTTGGGAATTGTTATTTTTAAAACAATCAGTATTTTTAGATGGATTTGAAATTGAAAATAATTTTATGGGAGGGGATTTGGCATCCTTCATAATATCATGGTCTAACATAACACTAATGATGGAGAGCCATCACTTTTACCATGACGTCTGCTACTTCATATTTCACACATTATTAGTATCTTGTGCAAATCACAACTAATTAGTATAGTTTCTGGCATTCATGACTCCCTGTCATAGTTTTAAATGACTCCCTGAGGCAGGATAATGATAACAGTCTTTAAAACACTGTGATTTTTCCCTCATTAAGTGCCTTTGTATTTGGCACTGACAGCTCTTTGAAAGTACATATTATTTGTTTAGAAACATAAACAGCCTTTCTATTTGTGTAGCTCATTATATCTCCAGTTGGGTGTATTGAGAATTATTTGGTAATTATTAAGATCAGCGACTACCTCTCCGATCTGCCAGATTTTTTTTCCTGATCACGAATCTGATGTATTTTTTACTGCAAACACATTAAAAAAAACAACCTAACCTGACCTGACCTGACCTGGTTTTCTTAGGTTAATATGTGTTTGCCATTAAAAATAACTTCAGATTCGTGTTCAGCAAGGTCAAATTGATTAGGAAAAAAAATGTATCAGATCGAAGTGGTAGTTACTGATTTTAATAATTACCGATTATTTCATTACCGATGATTTGCTATGACAAACAAATGACTTCAATTTAAAAATTGATTTGAATGATTACATGCTACCTTCCTCAGTGCCAATTAAAAATTACACATTTTGATTATTCCTCGCCCAGTTATAATAAACAAAATACTCCTGATCTTAGATTCCTATTTTTAGGGAACTTAACACTGTAGATCACCAGTGGTTTGAATATGAACATTGGTGTTTAATACATGATTTATCATCAGGATGCACTTCATCTACGAATTACCCTAAGTTTGTAGTAATTTTATAGCCAAACATTTTGCCACCCTCAAAGCTGTAACTACAATCTCTGTATTGCTTTGTTTATCCTAACCAAAGAGGTGTTTTTCAGGTAATTTGGGTTATATATTCTATAAGCACTTTTAGTTGTAATCATTTTGTGTTCCACACACATCGTCGAGGTAATATTTTTCACACAGCATTTACTTTAGTTCTGTTACCTAAAAGACATTCTGCATGTGTAATTAGAATGTAACTAACTTCATTTCTCATCAGGTTCATAAAATAATTTTCAACATGAAAATCTACATAAAGTTTCCACAACTACAGTGACATTTATTTCTCTTTACAGTTTTTGCTAGTCTTTTCTTATAACAGTTCAGAAAGTGCAGCAATATTGAATAAAGCAGGACTTTATTTGTAATTGCAGATTGAGGTATAGTCTAGTTTTAATTCCTATAATCTTTAACAAAAACATAATGTATTCTTAATTTGTTTCAGATTTATAATGGCAGAGCTGTTACAGACTGAAAGAACTTATGTGAAAGATTTGGACATTTGCATTAAAGTATTTTTGGAAGAGATGAGAAATCATAATAATGTTCCAGTTGGCATACAAGGGAAAGAGTCAATCATTTTTGGTAATATTGAAGATATTCGAGATTTTCACCACGATGTTTTCCTGAAGGAATTAGAAAAATATGAAACGATGCCGGAAGATGTGGGTCATTGTTTTGTTACCTGGGTATGTATTTTTATATATTTATGTGTGTTATGTGTATTGTAATTTTAGTAACACTTTTTGTGGCTACATTCATCACTTATACATTAAATGTACATGAAGAAAAATCATACTTGATTTAAAAAAAGTATAAGTTTCTCATTTTCAGGCACATAACTGTAGAAATGTAGAAGAGATTAGTTTTATGAAAGTCAGTTGCAATATGATCTAATAATTTTATTCAAGTTGGTATATTATGCTAAATAATTTATTATTTTTTTTATTTGAGCAAATAAATACAATACTGTAGATAAAACAAGAAAATTATGTAGCTTAGTAGACAAATGAAACCCTAATAACAGATGAGCGCAGTGAAGATAAGAATAGAATATTACCATGAGATCATGTAACAGTATAGTTTCCCAAATAACTTACATCTTTAAGAACTCTACAGTTCCATGCTTTAAAATTAAAAGATTACGTTTGAAAATTTGAAGAGACCTGGCTGTGAAGAGTGAAAATACTTTTGCATGGGCACAACTCTCCCATCACTGTTGAACATCCATTGTCTAGCTGTTTGATAGAATAGCTTAGGAGTTACAATGCAGTTAGTCTCTCTCAACTTTTGCCTGAGAGCACTTTTCTCCTTCATTAACACGTTGGCTGCGGCGGAAGCCTATCGGCTTCCAAGTGGCGGCTTCTCGGGTGCGGCGGAAGCCTATATGTCCAGTGACATTGATGCCGCCAATCTAGATGGTGAACCTATATCTACAGACATGAACGTGAGTCAGATGATGATGATTCAGACAACCCTACTTGGTGTCATTATAACACTGTTGGTGTGAGAGACATACCATTTACTCGACAGAATGTATATAGAACAATAAATAGGCAAAAGTGTAATTTTTTACAATGGTATCTTCTAGCGGTACTGTGAAAGTCTATTGGCTTCCGATAACTGTGACGTCATAATATTAGCTGAAAAGCATTCAAAATGTTTTTTTTCTTCTGATAAATTATTTATTTCATTATTATTTACGATATATGACAATAAATAGTCATAAGTAAAATTTTTCTTACAATGTGACCTTTTAGTAGCGTTGCGGAAGCCTATTGGCTTCCGAAAATTGAGGTCTGTCCCTTTTCTTCGGTTCTGTCTTCTACAAAAAAATATGAGAATAATTATGGTAGAGTTACTGAGTAGATTAGGAGACTTAACAGACTTTGTTAATAATCGAGACTATTTACATAGTTTAGACACATAAATAATTGTTTACATTTCAGAAGCACTTGATATCAGATAAGAAGGTATGGAATGATATTTATCTCAGGTGTACCTAACTTTCATATTTTCAAATCATGCATCACAGGTTGTTTAAATTTTTTATTTTCACAGATATATACAACTGTATAAGTTTCTTTGACATCAATAATGTGTTTTTGGGAGGAAATATATATCTACCATAAGATATGTGATTGAAATTATATTATGTCTAGTTTTGTCGGTTTCTTGAATTGGTGTCTTGTTGATATTATTCTTATCTTATAAATTTTAAGGAGTTGTAATCTGAGCTTAGTCATTTAATTGTTTTTCTGGGGCAACACTAATCAAAAAACTTGATATTACAAGCAGCGTACTGGACTATTGGTTCACCTATATTCTTCATGTCTTTGGGCGTTTATTATTATTATGTTTAGACAATCTGTATATAACATTTTTATGAGCAAATATTATAATTACAATTTCTTATTTCATTGGAATTGGTTGTTTTATGGTGTATTGGACATTATTTACATCTAAGCCTTTATATGGGAGGAGTCATGAGGAATTGTATTTGTTTTTGTTTTGTTTTAAAGTCTGATAATATAAAATTATTGTTTTTTAGATTGGAAGACTGCTTAAACCAAATTTGGGGTAGATTGATAAAAAAGGGTTCTTGATTTAAGATATTGTTTTAGTAACACAAACTTCAAGTAATAGCAATATATCAAATAATATGAGCTTAGGTAGATTATCAAAAGTTGTTGTTGTTCAAGATGATTTATTTTTGATTTTTAGGCCATTAAGTTTGACATGTACGTCAAGTATTGTAAAAATAAAACCGAATCAAATTCATTGTTGGTCCAGCATGGTGGTACATTTTTTGAAGAATTACAGAAAAAACACCGAGTCGAACATCCAATAGCTGCTTACCTAATCAAACCTGTTCAGAGGATAACTAAGTATCAATTGCTTCTTAAGGACTTGCAGTCATGCTGTGATGAAGGACAAGGCGAGATTAAGGTGAGTTGGTTTAGTATAGATAATGGGGTGGGGGGGGGGGCTGTTACAACAAAATTCAACTATCCGGAAACTTATATCCAAGAATATTATTAATTTATTCTGAATATAGAACTTTATTAAAAAATTTTAATTAAATTTTTTTGGGCAGTAGTGAAAATACCCAACCCACAAAAATTGTTTATGTACAAAATATATCTCATTGTGTCAATAATATCAGTATGGTTTTATGACAAACAAATTAAATATCTGTAGTATTCAACATGCCAAATTGTGTATGTGTCTGTATTAGTTACTAAATATGTATACATTTTATATATACATATATATATATGTGTGTGTTTATATTTGTAAGTAAATTTACTTGTATGAATGATGCTAGATTTATGACGAATGAAATACCCTTTTAATAATGCTAGAACTGTTAAAAACAATACCAAAATGCAAGCCAATAGATAAGTTGTAGTTAATAAAAATGTCTTCATTTTGATAACAGAAATAGTTGATCAAACAAATTGACTGATCAAGCTTGTCAAGATGGCTGTGAGTGTTGTAATGCATTAAAAGAAGTACATTTTACAACAAATAAAAGTCAAAGTTAACTTTCAGTAAAGCTGTAATTACAGGAGGAAATGTTTATCTTATTCACATCAGTGTGGATAATTGTGTGAAATTATATTTACATCAAACAATGCCTGTAGGCCTAGTACATTCAATAGAATATTGTTTCTACTCGGACCAGTCACCAGTTGTAATCTGTGTGCTATTGGCAGTTAAAGATAAGATAGCCAAGACTAAAATGATTATTGTTACAGTGAATTTATGCAATAGAAGGTGTGTAGTAGTGTGAGTGAGAAAGTCAACTGTGTTCTGACTTTATCTCATAATGTTCAGAAAACATAAGGAAAATTCAAAGAGAAAAACATGGCCTATGTTTGTACCGGTGAAGAAAAAGGTATTGTAGACTAAAGTCAAGAATTTATCATTTATAGCCGTAAAAAATAAATAAAAATTGTAATTTTTTACTTGCTAGTCTCAATACAAAGTAAAAGCCCCCAATAAATTTTGTTTTCAACCTTAATTATATTTGAGTACTTATAATAATATTACTATCCTTACATTAGTAAACAAAATTGTCTCTTTAATATTATTTACATTTTTGTGTCATTTCAGTCCAAGATCTTGAGTAAGCTGTTTTGCATATACAGTTTTTAAGTGTTTAATTTAATCTGCTGGTTTTACATGATGTTCTAACAAGTCTGACACAATATCTTCCACAAACAAACCTTGTTATTAACCACTACCTAAATTCATCATTTATAAATAAACCTTCAAGAAATACAAATTATAAAACAGAACATAATACATGTACTAGGGTTAACTGCACTATTGTAACATGAAAGATGTACTGAGGTGTACATTCCAGTGCCTCTTCATAGATTTATAGGGAGAACATCTGTGTACTTTTGGACCTATCTGATTCCCATTTTACTTATGTTCAATATTATATGCTTACTACTAACTAGAATGCAATAGGGTTTTGGGTGGTTTTAATTATTTTTGTGTGTTATATTCATTTATCATTTAAAATGTTAATCAGAAAGAGGGTAAAAATTTATTGAGTAAATAAAATAGAGTAAATTGATACTAAAAGAGTGTTGCAAAATATTTTAAGACAATTATTCTTATTGATAGATTATGGCTTCACAGCTATAAGTTTTTAGATTAACACCAAAGAGTTTAGACAACACAGTTTACTCACACACACACACACACACACACACACACATCTACTGAATCTATTTTCTCCTTTATTATTATTATCATTTTTTATATATATTTAGTTGACAAAAATTATTTCTCACTCGATATTTTATACTAAGATGTTGAGTTGTCCATGCCTCTGACTTAACAAGTAGTTCATTGTATCAGTTTACTATAGAACATGAAATTCGGTTGCTACTGGCTTCTACTAATTCTGTTCATAGTAGAATGTAATGTCTAACCAAGGGTATGATTACCTATAATTTCAGATAATTATAAAAACAACTTTTCTTTTTACTATTATTAAATGATATTTAACTAAGTGAATACGTTAGAGCTTATTTGCTGATGCGTTTCAAAACAATCGTTCCTTTTACGAAGCAAAGCAAAGAAGCCCTTATGTATTCACTTTGTTAAATATTATTTAATTATAGTTTAATCAGTGAATTCAAGATGATTACAACAAGCAACTTTTCTTTTTAAGTCATCCTTACCACCTCGGTCCACTTGGGAAGTGAAATGGTCTGATAATTATTACTATCTGAAATTGTTCATAAGTATTTATCTATGAACAATTAATTTTTAAAGTTTGTTTACATTAGGCATTTTTATTAATACTTTGTTTCTTTGACTGACCAGATATTTTATTCTTACTCTCATTATATTTCAAGCATTACAAAAAGACATTTAATCTGTTTATTCAATGTTTCAGGATGGTCTGGAAGTGATGTTGAATGTACCAAAGAAAGCTAATGACGCTTTGCACTTGTCCCTATTAGAAGGTTGTGACATAAGCCTAGATGAACTTGGAGAGGTTGTGTTGCAAGATGCATTGCATGTTTGGGATCCAAAGCAACTTATCCGCAAGGGCAGAGAGCGACACTGTTTCCTGTTTGAGCTCTATCTCGTGTTCAGTAAAGAAGTAAAAGATTCAAGTGGGAAAGCAAAGTACCTGTACAAAAACAAACTCATGGTAAATTTGTTTAGTCACATATAACTTAAAACTGATGATAGTTAATATTTGCAAGTAGAGAGAAACAACCATACAGCACATTGTTATAGTCAACATAAGATATTACTGCTAAGCAGACTTACTTGTAACATTTCACCCTGACTTCACCTAGAGACTGTAATCTTAGTTTTAGACATTAATAATTTGTTCGCCTTCAAGTATTTTTTTATGTCAATATCAAAGACAAAATTTTATTTTGAATTATGAAGTACAGTAGAGTGCTGTTATTCCGAGTCCTGATATTTCGAGCTTACGTTAAATTCGAACCTGTTTCAAATAGCCGTTAAATTTGGACTGTTGAAGGCTATTTCTTCATTTTGATAAAAAATGATGTTGGGCTTCCAAGAAATGTTTATATCAATACGGTATGGAAAGGATATGAGTCGGTTGTCCAAGAAACGTTCTTATAAAGTTATATAAACTTTAGTGGATTTTTTATTACCTATATTATTAAGGTTCATTAATAATCCTCATTTTTCTAATTCACAGGAACATATTTCCATGTAATCCAAGTTTTTGATAATCCGAGGGGATCTCAGTCCCATCTACCTTGAATTATTGAGACTCTACTGTACATCTGTTTATAATTATCGGCAATAATTTCAAATAGTTCATTACTTAAAACAATACTTTACTGAAAACATTAATTGACATTTTATGTTATTAAAATGTTTCAGACGTCTGAACTAGGTGTGACAGAGCACATAGAAGGAGATGAGTGTAAGTTTGCTGTTTGGACAGGACGTGCACCTATCTCAGATTACCGCATTGTTCTCAAGGTATGTTTCTCAGTTAATTCTTCACTTAATTTACTGTGAATTTGTATAAAAATATCCAGGACTAAGTTAATTTAACTTGTTCCTTAGCCCTTTCAGATAAATAAACCTCCAAACTTTGTTTTCATGAAATGTTCATTGTTTTACGTTTTTCTTAATGTCTTGAGTAGTATGGCTTTTCTTTCAATAAGAGTTAAACTTTGGGAAATGAGAGAAAGTCAAAGGGCCTGGAGAAGAGTGCCTGTTGCACTATAGAAACAGTTCAATTATCAATCATGGTAAAACCTTTCTGAATGGAGCAAATAAAAATTCAAGTATTGCAGAACACATCTTAAACACCAAACATTCTTTAGAAATAAATGATTTTAAATTAGTGAAAAATTTTAATTCAAAAGGTCTGTAGGATAGTTTTGAAAGTATGCATATACATAAATATGAAGAAAATAATTCATTAAATTGTGACAAAGGGCCTATCCTGATCTCTCAATTAATATTCATTAATTAGGATCTAGTTGTAGTCTTATTTTGTAAAATTAAAATTAATTATTGTATTTTGCCTAAATTGAAATATGTGTAACGGTAACTTTTCACCACAGAAGTTGAGAGACCAGAACTAGTTACAGAGGGGGGAATTTACTGCAACGTGATTGGTCGGACAATGTGAAATGGGCTTGACGAAGTAGTTACCGGTGTATATATTTGATGAAACATGTTGCTTCAATGTATTTTTATTATAAATTACCTCTGAGGATGATTGTTATGCAATTGAAATCTACATAAGGTTTTCAATAAAGGAAAAAGTTATTTGTGGTTTAAAGGTTTCATTTATTTAAATTAAACATTGTCACATGTTATTTTATACAATTATAAAAATTCTTTGTTCAACATTAAACATGAAGACTCCTCTGCCAATGTTGAGTAAAGGCCTCAACTTTTAACTTGGTCTTACTCACCCTTCCAAATCACATTGCCTTTTGTTTGAAATACCTTGACCACTTTTTCAATCTAAATACAATTCAAACAACTTTTGATTACCTATACTTTGTTCATGATAAGCCATTTTTAATATATTAACACAATAACCTAAAATATAATAGATCAGTATAGAGACAAAAACCATATCACGATGCAGAATAATGAACATTATTTCAGACTACTTACATCTTCTAGCACATCTTGGAAAAATTACCTCATCAACTTTTTGTTTTGGAAAAAATCTCTTAGTGTTTAAAGATCTAGTACTTATTAAGAGTTGTCTAGTTGTCAGTCATTAGTGAAGAAAATGTTAGTAAGTAATAGATAAAAATATAATACATAAATATTGTACATATACTTTTGGTATCAATTTGGCAAAAAAAAAAAAAAACACTACTTACTGATATTTTTCAGCAGACGCGTTTTACACTAGGTCAGCGCATTCTTCAATGCTGTGAGTAACTATATTTGAACATATAATCAACAACTACTCTACAACCAGTACTACACCACAGAACACCAATACACCACAGACTCACATCAATGCAACACACCTGAGCAACAGTTTTGTCTGTGACTCACAACATTGAACAGAAAATATCAAAAGTGTAATTGTAGAAAAACCTCAAGATGTACAACACAAAAACTGAAAATATTCTTTACTAAAAAAAAAACTTGCTACTCTTATTTGACTTTTTAGTGTAGTTTATTAATTCTTAATGTAATATTGTTTTTTAAATGCAGATGCTAAATACAGGTAGTGAAACTGTTTCAGGTCATGGTAGTAAATATTTTCAAGTCCATTGGCATGTGATTGCTTAATCAGATTAGATTGCTATTATCAGTGCTAGTATACTGCTTAGGTTTTTTTCTATTTTTAGAAATGAATAACAGAGAATTAATGAAATTACTTGTTTGTTTCTTATTAGGCGTCATCTCTAGATATGAAACAGGCCTGGGTGAAGAAGTTAAGAGAAGTCATCCAGGAAACATACTTTAGCTCTGCCCTTCCTCTTAGTCTTCCAAAAAGTCCTGCCAAACTTAAAGCCGGAAGCCAAAGGTCTAGCAGGTGAGCTTAACTGGACAAAAAAGTATTACGAACAGTGGAAAACAATTAAAAGCTTTTTATTTTCCTTAACAGTTGAAACAGTATTCGCCATACTAAAATGGGGGTTACTTTTTATTTATGTTAGCTATTATCTAGCTGATAATGTTCAGTATATGTCATTGCAGCAAGAGTATTAAAATTAGTTAAAGGTGATAGTCTGTTCTTAGAGGACTAAAAAAACTTTTAAAACCATGTGAAAATAGGATGTAGTTTTTTATATCCTAATTAAAAAAACCTCAATGGTATAGGCCAAAGGGTCTCCAACCTTTTCTATTCAAAGAGCCACATCGAAAACATTTGGAGGAAAGGGCCGGCAATATTTCCGGGCAGAAAGTCTAGCCCCCCCCCCCCATACATCCACGACTTTTTTTCTAATCAAGAGCTCAGTGGTGGTTTTTGAGATTATCTTGCATAGCTTTTTACATGTTTACAGCTAGTTTTACACTTATAGAGAAAAGACTTGGCAAGTGAGAGACGAGTACTGTACTCATATTTAATAGTAAAAATGCTTAAAAGGAAATATATTTAGTTATGACTAAGTAGTAGTACGACAGTAGTAGCCAAGCACACAGGAAGGTGACATCGTTGCCGAAACTAGTCTGTTGTGAACTAGTGTGTTTGTTTATTAAAAATTAATTTTTGGTGAGATTTTGAGTTTACTATTTTGACTTTTACCTTTAAGAAATATATTACCAATATAATTTTTTTTTTTCAGTATGATAGCTTTCGCGGACCGGAAGTGGCCCATGGGCTGTAGGTTGAAGACCCCTGGTATAGGCAGCCAACCTTTCTTAATATTTAATAGAGTCAGAAAGATAATTTTAATTAAAAATACTTATAATTGTTGTCACACAAAGAGTATATAAGCCTTAAATTTTGCAAATACAGTATAAGCTATCACTATTCTGAGAGAATAATTTATTAATGTGAATGTAAACTATCATTAATCATGTCCACCATGAAAGTACTAATAATAGATCTCTTTCTTCTTCATAACGGCCAAGGGACTCTGATTCTTAATGAATTTGGTTTGTTTTGTGTTATTATTATTGGTACCCTAAAGGCGCTCAATTTCTGAAAATTCAAACACTTTGTATTTATTTCATAAAGCACAGTCGGCTGACTTCTGAGCTTATTTCATGGAGTTTATCCACTGTCAAATGGACTTCATACAAATCAACTTTTTTGCCATGAACAATTGTTTGGCTTTCTTTAAAATTTCTTCATCATTTTTTTTCATGTGATATGACATTACTGTAAGCAGCAACAACTTCACAATTAACATACATGAGTTTCTATTTTTTTACTAATTAAAAAAGAAAAGAACCTAACTAGCATGAAGGAGTACCAACTTTTTAAAAACTAATTTCGCTAGTTCCCTTTTGAGAGAAGTATTTGAATTGTATCAATTAAAGAGTACCTAAAGCCACACTTATACTGATTACTGTGCGGCCATCTTAAGTCCACCTCATCAATATACGTGAATGGGTTACTAGAAGTATGTCTCAGCATGTTATTCGAAATTTTGTATGTCTGAAATGAGGTCTACCCCCATTATTTTTATTTAATAGAATTGTACTGTATTTGCTCTCAATTATATTTAATAACAAAGTTGTTAAATTTTGAATCTAATCTTATTCCTACTAAATGTTCAGACCATTAAATGTATTTTTTATGAAGTGTAACCCAATGCAAACTAAATTATTCTCAATCTGAGCAATCTATCGGCGTGAGTTGATTCATCGCATCAAGTGATCTTGACAACTAAATTGTCTTCTGCTAAAAAAAATAATTGCTTAGACATGTGGAAGGTGTTATACGTGTTTATCTGAACCATGGAGACGATAACACTTAACAAGGGTCAAGCAGACTAAATATTTAACAAATTGACTAAATATAAAAACATAAATTCACTAGGAAACCGAAGTCCGTTTTTCCAGTATATACATTGTCTAGAGACAAGATGCTTTGTTAATGGTTGGCAATAAGTTAATTGAGAGAAAGACAAGAGAATAATAGAGATGAAAGGAAAATATGTTTACTGAAAAAAAGTTAATAATCTTAAAAAACTATATTAATTTTTTTTAAAATTTCCCACATCAAAAGAAAGGAATTCTGGTATACTACTCTCCACCAGTAAGGGATAATCCTTACCTATATCCTTACCAGTCAGTTTTATGTCCTTATTGTATCGATATTCATATCTGTTAAAAGCAATAATAACCAATTTCACTCATCACCATAAAACAAAAACAAAAAAATACATTTTATATATTTTCTTTGATTATTTTGTGTTTGTTTTAAAATTTTTTAAAACCTTTTGATTCTCTTAGATTAAACCTGAGGTCTCAGTGTTCTACCTTTAAGATAACACTTTTCTTTTAAATTAGAGAAAAGACCATAACTTTTTAAACAAAAATATGTGATGATACTGATGAGGAGGATAACAATAATAGTAACAGTAATAATAACATCAATAATACAGCTTATTATTATGGGAAATGCATGTCTTACAAATAGTATGTTATTTTTACAGAGATCTGGAGGACTCAACATCCCTGGATGAAAGTGTAGAAAACCTGGATCGCAATTCTCTGGCCTCCTTTGGTTCTGGAAATACAACAGACTCTGACAAGGTAGGGCTCTTTTCAGATGTTATTTAGGAGTTGATAATTAGTTGTATGTATGTTGTGTTTGATGAGCTTAAAAATTCAGTTTTAGGCATTTCAAGAAAACCTATCTAAAATTGTATTATTTTAGTATATTCTGCATAATTTAACCTCACCAGACGTTATACATTTTTTTGTTTTTGTCTTATGCAGTCTTTTTTATAAAATAACATTGTAATTTATTATTTCTTTGTATTTACAAGTAATACACCTTAAATTAAAAAAAAAAATTAATCATTGTAATTATTATTCTTGTAACATCAATTGAAATGCATCATTTAATTCATTGATGTCTGTTACTGCTTTCCTTTTGCTGGATGACATAAAGATGTAGCTTAAAGTGCTAAATTAGGCTTTCAGATATATAAACTTTTCCATGTAAAAGAATAACTTTAAGACTTTGCGAATTTGCGATCTTAGTGATATAGCTGCACAAATTAATTTGTTGTATCAAAGTGATCAAGCTACCTGAATTGTGTTGCACTAAAAAAACAATTGCTTAGATATGAGAAATGCGTTGGATGTACTTATCTGAACCATAAAGACGATAATAAATTAACAAGGGTCAAGCAGACTAACAATTCAACAAAAAAAACATGTAGTTTCTTGAGCAACAACAAAAATCTATGACAAAAAGTCCTATGTTGTTTTGGCCGTGTGCCTGGATACAAAACACATTTCGCAGGGACAAGATGTTTCGTTCATGGGAGGGAATAAGTTAATAGAAGGTAAAAATGACACGTACGTCAGAGCCAAAAAGTATGAAATTTCCATTTATAATTTAAGAGTTGCACTGTTACTCACTGTATAGTGGTACCAATTTATTAGCAGTTAGTAACTGCATTGAAAGGTTTGCCATATTATCCTAATTTAATCGACAATATATATGTCATCACTAAAAAAAACTTTTTTTTTCAAATTCTTTTTAAATAAACCTCTTTTTTAAAACATTTCCATTTTAAGACTTGAGGGAGTTTTAAGAAAGTTTTTGTTTTGGATGTTCAAGTTCATTACTCCTTTTGTTAGGAATTTAATTAGCTATCCAGAATTGTGATTGAAATTTTTTGAATTCGTTAACCTTCTGCTATTCCATAATCTTTGTAAGCAGAATGCTTTTCAGATTTACTAATTTTTATAAAGCTTTTTACATGATTGCTATTTATCATAGGTATGTTTTGTAAAAAAGAAAACCATAACATAAAAAAGAATACACCACCCACACACACACATACACACACACATTTTCAACAATACACAATCGGCCTGGTTAGCAAAAGTGTTATGCAGACATAGAGAATAATACGAGGTCTGTACAAAAAATACGCGGACTGTTTGAATTTCGCGTTAGTTAGTTTCAGGAGAATCCGCTTGGTGTAGCTAGGTTCGTATAAATCAGCTGATTAAAACACGGTACTTCAGTCGTAGATATCTTCATTAGTTGATGAGTTACACACAGTTTAGTAAAGAGTGTTTTTTTCATTTGTCGGATTGTAAAATGGACAGCCTGAAGGAGCAACGAATTGCTGTGAAATTTTGTGTAAAACTAGGGAAATCCGCAACAGAAACATTTGCCATGCTTAACACGGCCTACGGCGATGTTGCCATGAAGCGTATTGCATGTTTCAAGTGGCATGAACGTTTCAAGGGTGGTTGACAGTCGATTAATGACGATGAGCGTCCTGGACGTCCTTCAACGTCAACTGACGACCCACACGTTGACAAAATCAACACCCTGGTGCGCGAAAATTGACATCTGACGATTAGGGAGCTTTCCGAAGAGTGTGGGATAGCAGTTGGATCTTGTTACAAGATTTTGACTGAAAAATTGAAGATGCACCGCATCGCTGCGAAATTTGTGCCACAAATGATGACTAACAACCAAAAAGCCAATCGCGTCCGGGTTCGTCGGGAACTGCTTGATCTTTCAAATGAAGATGAGAATTTTTTGTCAAGAATTATAACTGGTGATGAATCATGGGTGTATGGTTACGACATTGAAACGAAGGTCCAATCATCCGAATGGGTGAGTCAAACGCCCCCAAGACCCAAAAAAGCTCGCCAAGTTCGGTCGAATGTGAAGGTGATGCTGACAGTTTTTTTTGATGCTAAGGGTGTTGTTCACTACAAGTACCTCCCTGAAGGCTCTACAGTCAACCAGATTACCTATATTGAAGTCCTGAAATGTCTGAGGGGAGAAGGTCCGTCGCAAAAGGCCAGAGTTGTGGATAAGTGATAACTGGTTTTTCCATCACGACAACGCTCCAGCTCACTCAGAACTCGTGATTTTTTGAATCTTGTGAATCTTGTGATTCGACAATGGTCAGTTGACCAAAAGGTGCCTCATCACTCAAGGTAAAATTATTGCACTTAATGGTGGATTAAATTACTTACTTAGTAATATATTAACTTCATATATATATATATATATATATATATATATATATATATATATACAGTCGGCGCCGCTTATTGTGATCACGGTTAATGTTATCATTCGGTTATTGTTATCGTTTCAGTGAAAAACAAACATGGACGTATATTAATACATTGTAATTAGGCCGCTTATTGTAATCATCTGTTCGCTTATTATTATCATTTAATTTGCCATTCAAAATCATATGCGTCAACGTATACTAGCATAGACCAAGTAAAAATGTCTACAAAGTAGTGTAAACAGCACGTGCAACACACAATGACGCCCAATTCATAGAATGTTTATTTTTAGAATGACAGAAATACTTTATAACGGTTTCAGCACTTAGCACAGTTCTCAGAATGGCTCCCTTACTGTTTGTTTACGCAAACACCCTAGCCTCGCTTGAGTCGACTTTAGTTGTTTGATAACATTAGTTGATGTTACTACTGAACCATTTACAGTACAGTCCTACTGTATTTTTTAACAGTGAATTTTTATGAACGTTTATTACAGTATTTCAGTGTGATTTTACATAACTTAATTTTTAAAGATCTTTTTCGTATGTTTTGTAGAGTTTAGTGTCACTTGAAGTTTCAAAGGACAGTATAGCAAGATGTCCGAATCTCAAAAGAAACGACACGATTTAAGTCTTAAACAAAAACTTGATATTCTAGATAGGTACAGTAAATTACCAAAAATGAGCCAAAGAAACGCTGCTTCTCAACTTGGCGTTTCTCAACCTCTCTTATGTAAAATATTGAACAACAAAGAAAAAATCTTGTTATTATCAAAGTGTAATGCAAATGTTGACAACAAAAGACATCGTTCTGGGAAGGATCCGCAAGTGGAATCAGCTTTGAAATTGTGGTTTAAAAATGTTCGCGAAAAAGATGCTCGAGTTGACGGCCCACTAATGCGTCTAAAAGCTGAGGATCTTGCCAAAAAAATAGGAAAACAGGATTTTAAAGCCACAGATGGATGGTTCAATGCTTGGATGACATCAAAAATTTTTAATGAATGGCTGACTAAATGGGATACCAGCCTCAAACGCAACATTGTCCTTCTACTAGACAACTGCACTGCTCATAATGACATAAGCACAACGCTAAAACACATCAAAGTGATTTACCTTCCGTCCAATACTACATCAATTATTCAGCCATGTGACCAAGGCATAATTAAAAATCTCAAAAGTTTTTATCAACAAGAGATGCGTGCTAGAATTATAGAAAATATAGATGAATTTCAAACCCTTACCTCAAATGAATTGGCTAAAAAAACTTCTTTACTCGATGCTATTCATCTGATAGCAAAATCTTGGAATGAAGTTTCTGAAAAAACTGTGAAAAATTGCTTTAGAAAAGGTGGTTTTTTGTTGAAGAAAATCAAGAGCAAGCTACATCTGAGAAAGACTCTGAAGAGAACTTGAAGCCTTTCTATTTGTCCTTAAAAGAATATACTGAGTGGATGGAAGTTGACGATAGTATTGAAACAGCAGCGGAAATGACTGAAGACGATATTTGTGAGGTAGTTCCTTGAACATCAAAAGTTACTGAAGAAGAAGAAGAAGGCACCGATGATGATGAAAATGATAAATGTGTACCGCAAAGATCTAAGCAGGAAGTTCACCAAGCTCTTGTGATTCTAAGGCAGTTTGTTCAACAAAAAGCAGAAAATTTCAACAAACATTATGAATATGAACAATTTATAAACAATATTTTACGAGAAGACTACAGACAGTCACATATAGAGGAACTCTTCGAGAAGAAGTAAATGTAAATTTGAAGTGTAAATAAGATTGAAGTGTTTTATAATGAAGTTTTATGTGTTAAATTGTTTTGATCAAGTGTTTTACGTAGTTCTATATACTGTATTTTTTTTCAATTATATTAGATTCAGTGTTTAAAAAAAAATCTACAGTGGAATAAAATAAACTGACATGAAATATGCCCACTAATTTTAACAAGTAGAAAACTAAATTACAGAAATTCTATTACTGTATATAAAACTGTCCGGAATAGCATCAAAATTTGGTAAGTACAGTTTAATTATAGTGTTACAGAATTAGAATTACTTGATGTAATGATAGGCTTACATATCGTTCAGAACAAACAGTTGTGGCAATAATACAGTGAGTTCAATGCAGTACGGCTGTAGACTACATCGTGATTAAGCGTTCGGTTATTGTTATCGTTCGGTTATTGTTATCAAATATGCTTCTGACAACTATGATCACAATAAGCGGCGCCGACTGTGTATATATATATATATATATATATATATATATACTATGATGTTGGTACTGTTTGCCAACGAAAAGCTTTGGATATAAAATAATAAATATTCTTGTATTTGAATAACCTGTGTTGTTTTAATATATATATATATATATATATATATAAAATATATAAAATATTTTTTATATATAAAATACGTTTTCTTGTTTAATAATTTAAAAACAACACAGGTTATTCAAATACAAGAATATTTATTATTTTATATCCAAAGCTTTTCGTTGGCAAACATTACCAACATCATCAGGAATGAAAATTACAATAATGTAAGCTATAGGCCTAAAACATATGTTTATTTAGAAATAGAATTGTTGTTAAATTTATACAAATTGCTAAATTTATTTTGTTGCTGTAACATTATAGACATTGAATATAGTATCAAATTTAGAATGTATTTGTATTTGTTCTTTTATTAATTTGTTATTATTATTGTGTTTATATATTTCAAATGCTTCATATATATTCATTCTTAATCCCTTATTAATTTCTTTTATAAGTCTCATATTTTCTATATTTGGAAATTGGTGCTTATTATTAATACAATGATTTGCGAAATTTGATTTATATATTTCTGGATTAATGTAGGCATTTAAATGTTCTTTATATCTTTCTTTTAATTTTTTCTTTGTTTGACCTATATAAGCTTTATTACAATCTTTGCATTCTAATTTATAAACACCTCCTTTTTCATGCATATTAATTGTTTTAATATTGTTATTTATTATGTTTATTATTTTGTTATTAGTTTTGTATGCAATTTTGATATTTGTATTTTTAAATAATTTGGTGATATTTTTTATTTCATGGCCTATAAATAAAAATGAAGTCCATATTGTATTATTATTATTATTATTGCAAATTAAATTATTATTTTGTTTATTAAAAATATTATAATTAAGTTTGTCAACAGTTTTCTTTTTATAACCGTTTTCTAATGCAATTTGATAAATTATGTTTTTTTTCTTTTATTTTATTTTCTTCATTCATGGGTATTTTATGCATTCTATATAATAAGTTATATAAAGCAGCCATTTTTTGATTATATGGATGATTAGATTTATTTGGTATAATTTGGTTTGTCAAAGTTGGTTTACGGAATATCATATATTCAAATTTTTCATTTTTTCTTATTATTGTTAAATCTAGAAAATTTATTTTGTTATTTGTTTCAATTTCATAAGTAAATTTGATTTTATTATTAATTTTATTTATTTTATCTAAAATATTTGTTAAATTTATATTATTATTGTTTGATATATACATTCCATCATCTACATAGCGAAGCCAATAACCAGTTTTATCATATATTTTTATAATTTCATTTATTTTATTATCTAATTGTTGTAAAAATATTTCAGATAATATATTTGATAATGGCGAGCCCATAGCAAGACCATCCTCTTGTTTATAAATTTTGTCATTATATGAAAAATAATTTTGATTTAATATTATTTTGAGTGTATTTAAAATTTCTAATGTTAATTTTTTATCTTTCTCATGTTCCAATTTAACCTCATAATCTTTTACAATTTCTCATATTCTTGTATTTGAATAACCTGTGTTGTTTTTAAATTATTAAACAAGAAAACGTATTTTATATTTATATAAAATTAACCTTACAGGGTTATATAAAAAGTGTTGTGCAATCAATGTAAGTGTTATAATTGTAGGTTAGACTTGAGACTTGATTATTAATTCAAAAAAATTTTGATAACATATTTAATATTTAACATACTGATTAATTGATCAAATATCTATAATTGTGTGTATTATTACATATATTTGAAAAAGATATTATAAACAACTCAAAATATATAATTTTTATCATTTCTAAAGTAATTATACTGAACATTTTCATCTTTACAAGTTGATACTGGATCAAACAAATATTTTATAATATACAACTAGAAGCAAATATTTACAATATAATACAGCCTATTCTATACTAATATATTTTAAAATGATTTCTATTAATAATTGTAATGTTGCCTTAACAAAAGACATTAATTTATTTGAAAAACGTAAAATTCAACTAATGAATACTAACTGTAATATATACTTTAATAAACAATGTATTATAAATAATATAATTCCCAAATACGCAAAAATTACAATAAAAAACAAAAATAATATAGCTCAAAAAACATGTAAACAAGCTGAAAAATTATGGGTTAAGAATGAAATTAAAAACTTGTATCAAAAGAAAAATACTTTAACAATTGAAATATATAAGCTACATATAAAATTAGCTTCTATTATGCATAACATAAAATGGGAAGAAAAATATAATAAAATCAATTTATTTGTAAATAAAATTAGAAATATAAAAATAAATAGAATAAACAAAAAACTTAAAAATTTGAAGTTAGAAAAACAAATAAAAGATGTACCTGAAATTAAATATCATAATTTTCACCCTAATGTAGTTAATCTATCAAATACTGGATTTAATAATAATGAAATAAAACTGCTTGAAAACAATAAAACCAATATAAAAACAGACATAAATAATAATATTAATAATATTATAGTAGATACAGAACTAGCTATTAGTAAACTAAATACAAGCTTACAAGAAAATACCAGAATCGAAGCAGCTTATGAAATTAAAAAATTGATTAAAAAAAAATACAGTTAATAAAACACATAAGAAACAATATTCAGAAATTAAAGATTTAAAACAAAAATTACAAAATAATAATCTTATTACAGTAAAGGCAGATAAAAGTAATGCTATTGTCATTATTGATAAAAATGAGCACATAACAAAAACAGAAAAATACATAAATGATAATCAATTTTGTCAAATATATAAAGATCCCACAAATAAATTTCAAAATAAAATTAAAAATATTATAAAATCTTCATACAAATTATTCAATAAAAATAAAATTAGCAACTATATAAATGATAATCCAAAAATTCCAACATTGAATGGACTTGTGAAATTACATAAAATAGATAAACCAATAAGACCATTAATAAATTTTATAAAAGCTCCATCTTATGAAATATCAAAGGTTATGGTAAATATTCTTAAAGAAAAAATAGAACTAAATAATAATCATACTATAATAAATTCTATTAATCTTATTGAAAAACTAAATGCAATTAAAATTAATGAAAATACAAAATTAATATCATTAGATATAAAAAATATGTATACAAACATACCTATAAATGAAACTCTTGAAATTATAAAATCTAAATTGGAACATGAGAAAGATAAAAAATTAACATTAGAAATTTTAAATACACTCAAAATAATATTAAATCAAAATTATTTTTCATATAATGACAAAATTTATAAACAAGAGGATGGTCTTGCTATGGGCTCGCCATTATCAAATATATTATCTGAAATATTTTTACAACAATTAGATAATAAAATAAATGAAATTATAAAAATATATGATAAAACTGGTTATTGGCTTCGCTATGTAGATGATGGAATGTATATATCAAACAATAATAATATAAATTTAACAAATATTTTAGATAAAATAAATAAAATTAATAATAAAATCAAATTTACTTATGAAATTGAAACAAATAACAAAATAAATTTTCTAGATTTAACAATAATAAGAAAAAATGAAAAATTTGAATATATGATATACCGTAAACCAACTTTGACAAACCAAATTATACCAAATAAATCTAATCATCCATATAATCAAAAAATGGCTGCTTTATATAACTTATTATATAGAATGCATAAAATACCCATGAATGAAGAAAATAAAATAAAAGAAAAAAACATAATTTATCAAATTGCATTAGAAAACGGTTATAAAAAGAAAACTGTTGACAAACTTAATTATAATATTTTTAATAAACAAAATAATAATTTAATTTGCAATAATAATAATAATAATACAATATGGACTTCATTTTTATTTATAGGCCATGAAATAAAAAATATCACCAAATTATTTAAAAATACAAATATCAAAATTGCATACAAAACTAATAACAAAATAATAAACATAATAAATAACAATATTAAAACAATTAATATGCATGAAAAAGGAGGTGTTTATAAATTAGAATGCAAAGATTGTAATAAAGCTTATATAGGTCAAACAAAGAAAAAATTAAAAGAAAGATATAAAGAACATTTAAATGCCTACATTAATCCAGAAATATATAAATCAAATTTCGCAAATCATTGTATTAATAATAAGCACCAATTTCCAAATATAGATAATATGAGACTTATAAAAGAAATTAATAAGGGATTAAGAATGAATATATATGAAGCATTTGAAATATATAAACACAATAATAATAACAAATTAATAAAAGAACAAATACAAATACATTCTAAATTTGATACTATATTCAATGTCTATAATGTTACAGCAACAAAATAAATTTAGCAATTTGTATAAATTTAACAACAATTCTATTTCTAAATAAACATATGTTTTAGGCCTATAGCTTACATTATTGTAATTTTCATTCCTGATGATGTTGGTAATGTTTGCCAACGAAAAGCTTTGGATATAAAATAATAAATATTCTTGTATTTGAATAACCTGTGTTGTTTTTAAAATATATATATATATATATATATATATATATATATATATATATATATATATATATATATATATATATATATATTAGGGATGGGCCGATTCCTAAAATTTTCAATTCCGATTCTAAAATTTTCCGTTCGATTCTCGATTCTTTAGTCGGTTCTCGATTCTTTCAAGTTATATTAGCTTACATGCTAGTTCTCTAATAATTAATTTAGTTACCATCTTGGTCATATGGCAAAACCTTTTAAAAGTTCTGTTTTAATGTAATATTCTACACAAAACCTACGACCTTGATTTATCAATAGGAATTTTTAAAAGCATAAAAACATATTAGATAAAAGTAATGACTTATTTTAAAGGTAAAAATGTGAACTTTACTTATTTTATGATGTTTGAAAAAATACCTAAGCCTATTTACATTGTCTCTCAAAACAAAACAAAAATTAAAAACAAACGAACAACATAAAAAGTAAAAAATTAATACAAATAGGATAGTTTTTAATATTTAAAAGTCTGGCAGGTAATGTACATTTCTGTTCAAAAACACAAGCATTTAAACACGTTGTGGGTCAAGCTAGTTTCATCGCTTGTCATATATGATAACTCCTGAAGTTGAGCAAGGTTTTTCAGAAAACACTGTCGCGAGTGGGCAGACATGTATTTTATTGCCATTGCATTTAAATGAGGGTAGTTGTCACTTTGTACTGCCCAATACTTCCCAACATCACAATCTGGACTGGCTTATGGTTCCCCCAGATAATTGTTTACTTCTTCTTCTACTGTCAATTCCCCTGGGGTACCTTCTTCCTCAACATTCTGGATTAGTGGGGCATACCTTCTCCACATCTGGTGAGACCTTTTTTCTGCAGGTGCTGGAACAAGTGCAACTGATTCAGGTCTATTTTGTATTTATTAATCAATCCCAGTTGAGTTTTAACCGACTATCACTTGTAGGTCCTGTGTCTGAGGATAAAGTTTCTTCAAGTATAGATCTTTTTTGTTGATAAATTTGGGCAAAATGAATGTTGTTAAGTGCTTTTTCATATTTGATATTTTATGTGGTTTTCCACAGTCAGTTTCTGTTAACCGTCATCGAATTGACGCGACGGCCAGTACCCTGAACCGAATACCGTCAGACCTCTTAACGCTTTATGTTTATTAGTACTACTCATCCTTACTAGGAAGTAAATTATAACGTAAATTCCTTAACAAGTAAATTATTTGGTGTTAAAACTTTTACTTAGTATGAATCTTGGATAGTATTTACTAGACCTGTAGCATTACTTATCAGAGAGAGAATATATTACACTTTAGTTCTATATTCAAAATATTTATACTCACAAATCAATCACATGTGACACGTTTACGTGTCTTAGTGATAGGCGCCAAAACACTTTTATCACCAGTCAGTTTATTATTTGGGTAACCGGGTCATGAAATTATGGTTTTGTTGTTTCTTGCTAACACAAAACACAAAAAATATCAAAACAGTGTTGCACAGATAATAAAATTTAATTAAATCAAAAACAATGTCAGGTCAATTGGTCTGACACGGAGTTTATTTACGTTTCATTTACGGTAGGAAAAACTATGTTCGGCCAGTTGGTCCGACAAGTATTTTTATAAATATTATGATAAGAACCATATATTCATACTTAGATATGATAAGGGAACAAAGTATAAGAACACATTATTTAAAAATGAGCTTAAAATATTTTGGCAATTTTGTATAAAAACGCCGATATTGTGGCCGGCAGCTAAAGTATTAAGGTGCAGTGACGCGTTCGCTTTGTTTGTTGATGTACACGAACTATTTCACCTGTATATTTATATTACTGTACATTATTTTGCTACATTTGTAGCTACTGTGCGAATCTTTTTATCATGTAATAAATAGTATCATTTGCTATTACAATCGTGTTTATTTTCTTTTCGCTCCCAAATATATTACATTACTGTGAGAGTGATATCTGTCTATAATATAATTTATTGAGGTTAAGTTTCAGAGGAATAATACAGTGTTTCTGTCATCCGTCTATTCGCTCAACCATCATGGCCACGGTTAATCGAGTTTTTATTGTAATTTTTGTGTGTTTTGTTCTGACGTCTATAAATCAGTGGCAGTAAGATATATATATATATATATATATATATATATATATATATATATATATATATATATATATATATATATATATATATATATTTGTATTTTGACTTGGTTCTTTATTAATACACAAGAATACATATTGTGATATTTATATATATATTTAGGTTAGTTTTGGTTGGTAAAGAGTATTTAGATTTTTTGCACCAAAAAATCTCAATATTTATAGGTCCTAGTAGAGCTTAAAAACACAGTGCACTATTGAAATATTTTGAACATACCATGAAATATTTCAATCAAAAAAGAGGAAGAAAAGACTGAAGTGTACCACAGATGTGTATAAAAGATTAAATATTCAAATGTCACAGATTTACATGTTTATAGTTTATGATGTAATACTATATGTTATTTATACTAACTACTTTCTGACAGACTATATCTGGTTTAAATTATAAATATTTATATAAATAACATATAGTACTACATCTTAAACTATAAATCTGTGACATTTGAATATTTAATCTTTTATTCATATCTGTGGTTCACTTCAGTCATTTCTTCTTTTTTGATTGAAAAAGATCATTGTATGATCGAAATATTTCAATAGTGTGATTTGTTTTTAAGAGTGTCTATTTATTTATTTGCTGGAGATTGCAGTTTTGGACTATTGCCACTAGATATAAGTCTGTCAGTGTCCTATCTAGTCCAAAAATTCCTATATTTACAAACTGCACTACTCATATAACACAAAAACTAACATTTTTTCATAACATATTTTCACAATAACTATAGCCTCATACGCTGTTGAAGTATTTCTGCTCCTACACTATACCCAGTGGATTAAGTACCCTTTCGAAATTTGAGTCATCCTGCAGATTCACTTGCAGTAGGTGACAAACCTTACTAAACTGTATTCCTTATCACTGCAACTTTAAATAAAAAAATTATATCAATAAATTTCTAAAAATCTGCATAATGTTTTAAAAGAAAATAAGTCCTAACATCTACAAAATATTTTGTATTTAAGCAAAAAAATCTGATGCAAAATAACTGAATAAAAGAATGAATGTTTCAAAATTATATTTATATATTAATTTATGGAGCATATTGTTCAGGTTTGGGTTAATTACTTTTAGTATTCTATGTATAATTTGAAGAAAATTATAAATATTTTATTTGTAATTTAAATAAAAAGTTGCAGTGATGTGGGACATGTTCAGTGTTTTTCACCAGATGGTCTGACAAGAAGGTAGGGAGGATGAGTTGAGTTCTGAGAAGCTTTTAAATCCTCTGGGGATCATGTAGGAGTAGAAGCACTATAGGGAGAATAACAACTAGGCACCTCTTAGAGCTCCTCTACCTATAGAGCATTATACCTCTGCATTTCTACTCTAGGTAGATATGATTCACCCATTGCCATTCATTCAGAGAAGTATTGAATGTTTTTAAAATCTGATCTGGTTGTCATCGAAACCTCAATTGTACAACCTTAAACTGTTGCCATACCACACAATATCACAAATAATTCTCAAAGATTAAAAATGAAGGAAAAGAATAAAATAAACAAACAAACTGGATTAAAGGTATCGAACATTGCTTCACAAATGAACAATGCAAGAGGAAAGCGAAAAGAAATGCAAGCAACACAATCGAAGTGAAAAAAAAATGTGTGTAAATAGTAACAAACAAAACTAATAGCACAAAAACATACATAAAAAGGAAAATTGCAAGGAAATTCGCTTTCTACTTTGCCACATAATATTGCTATTTGGACATGTGTATATACATATTTATATTAGTTCAAACTATAAAATAAAAATAAACTAAAATTAAATTTTTCTTTGACTTGGGTAGAAATTTACTAAAAAACGTTTTTTTTATATTACTTGTTTTTCCTTAGTCTCCCTTGTACAATAGTATATTGTTAAGATCTAACCTTGGTAGAGAGTAGATACGCATAAATAAAAATATACTCTCAAATGAAGACACCAAAACTACTCTGCCTCTAGTAACTAGTAGAAGCACACTGACAAGATAATTATAAAACAAGTAATATACAAATTTATTTTTAAAGTAAGTTCCTACGGAGATCAACAAAGAAAAAATTTATCATTGTTTGCTTGTTCCTAGTTTGTTTCCTTAATTATCTGTTTTCATCCATTTTTTACCCTAGAGGAAGGTTTTGATGACAACCAGAGAGGGGGAGAGTTCATATACATCTTTCAGAAACAAAATTTCTAGGTATTGGAAAGTTGGCTCCTAGGTATTGGAAGTGAGCTAGACTTCGAACATGAAGATTGTCAGTTTGAATCGGGCAAGACCTCTCAAATTTTTATAATTTAATTATTGAATAAATATTTGAAAACAACTTTATCAACATCTATTACCATCCACTATAGGTAAAAAATAATGTGTTTGAACTTGATTGGCTGAATAAAGACGTATTTTATCAACGATTGAAAATTTGTACAAAATATATATGAGGAGAGTGTGAGCTAACAGAAAGAATTTAATTAAAAGTATCCATGCTGCTTTCCTTACGGTGTGAAACCCCAACATTAAGATTGCACAGAATCTTTTAAGTGGCAAGCAATGACTAAATCAGATAATTCCAAGTGCAAACATTGCATCTAGTTGTTTGAATATAACTTGAAACATATGTTGATCTACTTTATAAAAATAATATTTAGCTGAAATGTCTTAAACAAAAATTTTAATAACATAAATACTGCATTTTGTTTGTTTAAAGTCTTGGCTAATTCTGTTTGGCAATTTTCATTTCACAATATTTACTCTTCTGATTTCATAATCTTTGATAAATAAATATTTTGTATAGTCTGTTATTTCCAAATAAACACACTACAAACTTTAAATGTATAACAGGGTGTCTAGTGACCGGGAAAACCTGGAAAAGTCAGGGGATTTTAAGATTCTGGAAAATTCAGGGAAAAGTCAGGGAAAATTTTAAAAAATCGGGAAAATATTTATTTTGATTAGAAACAAAACTAGTGGCCATTGCTCTCGAATATTTGGTACTGTAAGCCAGCGGTTTAGGGGCAGGGCAGTCAGGAAATAACACTTCTTTATTTAGATGCCCATTATTAATTTGATAAGCCCAATGCTATGACTTCAGGACTTATGTCAATAAATATTAAACGTGTCGAGTTGGTACAGCGGGGAGGTTTTAGCCTGGACCGTGGCCTTGGGGTGCGCATTGGTTCTGTTATCATATGGACAGGTGGGGATAACAGATAACTCAGTCTGTTTCTGACCACACAGAACGCTGTGTAAACATTCGTAGCCAGCTATTTGTCTAGACTCGTGATAGTATGTGTTTTATTTGACGGTGATTATTTGTACACTGTTTATTTCAACATGGAAGGTTCCAGTTTTCATTGCCGTAGCGGGCAAGCGCGTCATGCAGATGTCGTCATTACCTCCCCTCCTTCCTTAGGATAAATATAAACTAAAAGATGAAGTGACTGAAGCAGAGATTATATGGTGGGTGAATTTAGAAATGCAACACTTCTTTACGCAATGCAGAAGGTAGTGTGTGCCTCTTTCTAAGGATGTTCCCTGATAGCACCATTGCACAGAACATGAGATTGGGGAAAGATAAAATTTCCTATAGTGTTGTATTCGGTTTATCAAATTATATTAAAGACCTGTTACTGACATCATTAAATTCAAATTCTAACTTTGTAATTGTATTGATGAAAGTTTAAACAAAATATCACAAAGAGCCCAAATGGATTTGAGTGTTAGGTATTGGGATGAAGAGACGGATGAATTAAAAGCTCGATATTTTGGTTCTGTGTTCCTTACAGACACAAAAGCAAAAGAGTTACTCAATTCGTTCTTCAAAGTCTGGATTTATCCAAGATCCTTCAGATATCAATGGGCCCAATCTAAACTGGGCTTTCTATAGACATCTAAAAGAGGAAAAGTCAGGGAAACTCAGGGAGTTTCTTCAAGCTATTTTACTAGACATCCTGGAAAAGTCAGGGAAAACTCAGGGAATTTCTTCAAGCTATTTTACTAGACACCCTGTATAATGTTTAATGTTTTTCTTCAATATATATTCTCTGTGCTAATTGATTAGACTGTCAGATAGATTAAAATTTTCTTAAATGTATCTTTTCTTTGAAAGGTTTACATTTTAAGGCTTAAGAAAGTTTTCTCTGATGACCGAGTCCAGTGCGCCTTTTATTAGGAATTTAATAAGCTAATCAGAATTGTTTTCCAAAACCTTGAAAGCTCATTCTAATCGGTAGATCCATTGACACTCTCTAACTGAATGACTTTAACCTTTCTGAATTTAGATACTCCTTAACAAATAATTTACCATACTAAAGCCATTCAAGTATATTTCCCAACCTTTTTCTTCCTCTAAACTTCTGAACCACCATTATCTCAAATGATTCATTCTGCTTGCCTTAAAACTTTTGCACAAATATTGATCCAGAAGGATCATTACCACTTCCCACTAGTATAAACTCTTTGATACTAGCAGAGTATTTTACAAGGGCGGCTCCAGGGGAGGGGCAATTGCCCCCCTCTCTGAGAATTTGGGTACTATTTTTTTTAGAAATATATTAATCATATTCAGAAAATTTAAATTCATCCCAGTTTACTTATAAAAATGTATTATTATAAAGCAATGTATATTGTTTTTACATTTATGCAATGATACGTGTAGAAATTCATTTGATAACATTGGTAGTTCCACCCAGCATAGACAACACTGACATGTTATAAGTCGTGCACTAGTTCCGTACCAGCTCAGCTATACTAACAGTCTTTGTACTATGATTCCGTGTCGTCCTAGTCAGACCAAGCCATTTGATGAAATTTTGAAAGTTGAACAATATTTTGTATTATGTACAAAATAATAATTTTGGTAACTGTAAATTCAGATAAAATGGATGTTTTGATGGAAAAAATCCCAAATTTCCTGTGATTTTTAAGTAAAAGAATAGCTAAAGGTTTCATTTCCAGGCTTTTATTTTTGAACGTTTTCTGCCCCATACCACCCCATGTTTTTTTGCCACTGTACACCCCCTCCCAGAACACCTATCTTGGAGGTGCTCTTGGTATTTTAGAGGGTAACTAAGTGATCAAATAGGGAGTGACTTGAAATACACTGTATTAAACAAACTAAGTGAACGATGTATATTGTTAATTAGCACTTACCTAGTGAGAACAGTTTAAAATACTAAAAAATACACTCAATAATAATTTCTGTTATCCAAATTAGTTTCATGGCCACATCACGATAATTAGGTGCAAGAAGCTGGTGTAATATAAACTGAAACTAATAATACATTAGTGAATTGTTAGTGTTTAAGTCTAACCCTAATTACTTGTACCTTTCAAATTCTTTAGTATTTACCTTTATCACTGAATGATAAACCGATTTTTGGACTTTTTAAATCTATCCTTGGAATTACTTTCTTTTGGTAGGTTTAGACATTTAAAGTAATAATAATAATCATAATAAAACGAATCTATCAGTGTAGTGGGGGTAGGTAAAATTGGTTGTTTACTAAGTAATGGAATAAGGTGTTGGCTTCAAAATGTGTGTGGTCATTTAACATGTTTTCTTTATCTGTTGTGTAGTGTTTGTACAACGCGTCAGCAAGTAAGCCCTTATGTATTCACTTGGTTAAGTATTATTTAATTATAGCTTAATAAGTGAATTCAACATGATTACGACAAGCAACTTTAATTTTTAAAGGTCTTTAAAAATTATTATTCTAGTTACGTTTTATTAAATTCAGTAGAACCTCTCTAATTTGTAGATCTAGTTTGTGACTAAGAAAAATGAATTATAGAAAAAGGTGAATTATAAAAGTCGTGAAATTAGCATGTAATTGTGGGTAAAGCAAATAAATACGTAGTGAGTAGTGTTATTAATGTTATTAATGTTGTACTATGCCTATCCGAAAAACTGAGCAACACTATTACACAACATTATAAAAACACTAGTAGTCTGCAGTATAGATCTTAATTACAACCAGATACACATCGTATCACCAAGCTGAATGTGAATGGGTGTTGTCATTTTTTTTCGTTCGTTAACCTCTCCATCAGGACTTCTATTTTGCCACAAAATCTTCAACTTTATTGCTATTTTCTTTGATGTCATTTACTGTCGTTCTATGAATTCCGAATTCTAACGATAGCTTAACTGCACTTTCGCCTTTTCGTAACCACTGTAGAATGTCATACTTATCAACCAATGTTTAAGTTTTATAATTACTGTGTTAAGACATTTCCCCTTTATATAACCACTGTTGGAAAAAATTATAAAATGACAACTGAACTGTAGAATGCAATTTGTATAAACTACAGTAGAACCTATAATGCAACTTAACGCTGTCTACTATGCTTTGGTCAGTTAATTACTGAAGAATTTTTCTACATTTTATCATGCGTGTGAGATGTGTGAAAACAATGAATGTGTTGAGAGATTTTCTCAGTAATCCAAAACCTATGTCTGTTATCGGCCTTATCTGATGCCTGGCGCATATACTACCTGACAGTGCAGACTTGCAGACGATGTTTGATATTATTGTGACTTGTGACGAATTACAGAAGGTGACGATAATTCAATTATAGAGGTTCTATTGAAATTACAATTAATATAAAGTAAAATAACCTATGGGTAAAACAGCTGCTCTACCACATAACCTATAACACAAAATTAGCATTTATATGAAATCATACATTACCACTTATTTTAAACTAAATGGGAGGAAATAACTATATTGCATATCTTGCCCCTTTTTTAAAAGTTTTTCTCCCTAAAATCAAGTTATTAAATTTAATTAATGAACTAATACTACAAGCAATAGGATATATTTTTTAATTAACGTTCTGTTTGTGATAGCATCACTGAAGAAGATGACATAATGACATTGAAACACATTTAAGATTAAGGTTTTTATAATTGTTAGCTGTAAATATTTCTTGTGTTTATAATGAAATAATATTTGAAAAAAATGTATTAATATTAATTGTCATTTACTAAAAATATTTTGAAATATATTTGAACTTGGGTGGATGAATAAAAAGTATTTTATTAACAATAGCAATTGTTAACTATATATATATATATATATATATATATATATATATATATATATATATATTTAAGATCAAATAATATACACAAATACAGGAATATTTAATAATATATATATATATATATATATATATATATATATATATATATATATATATTTAAGATCAAATAATATACACAAATACAGGAATATGGCTTCTTAGTATTGTAACTCCTGAGGATGTTGGTAATGTAAACCAACGAAGAGCTTTGAGTTTATTATTCAATAAATTAAATATTCCTGTATTTGTGTATATTATTTGATCTTAAAAATATTCTAACAGGAAAACACATTTGATATTCTATATATATATATACTTACTTTACTTTACTTTATCCAATGCCCGCCCTTGGCTGTTGAACCATTCGGCGTCGAGCCTCCCAGTAACGACCGGTTCTGGACAGCTGGGTCGTCCAGTTCAGGACAGGTTGAAATGTGGTCCCCATTCATGACACCATTGAGACAGAGCGGACACCGCTCTATCGGATTCCGCTAGGCCAAAACGGTAGAGGTGGGCCTGGAGATAGTCGTGTCCTGTCAGAAGTCGAAAGTCAGCCACGGCAGTTGCTCTATCGCTTGTGGGCACCAAAGGACCGCGACTGCTAAGTGATGCCCACTGTTTCCCCCTGCTGGCTTCCTCATGATCTTTTTTAATTGAGCGTTTAAGGATTGCATCAATAAGGTGTTTGGCAGAGGTGAGGCTGGTTTCTGCATATGGTTGTTGCATTTGCGTTCCATTTTTTGCAAGGTCGTCTGCTCTTTCGTTACCTGTGATGCCAACGTGACTTGGGATCCACTGAAAGCTAATTGACCATTCATTTTGCAAAAGATGTGAGATTGCTTCTCGGCAGTGGAATATGTTCGAACAGTCTGTTGAAGAGTTGTCGGCTATTGCAATTATGGCGGCTTGAGAGTCTATAAAGAAAACAGCTCGTTGGTGGTTCGTTGCTGGGTGATGCGCAGCAAGAGCCTCTGCGGCCAGTCGCACTGCCGTTACTTCCCCATCAAAATTACTTGTGTTTGCCCCAACGCCCTGGCTGATTTCAAATAGCTTGGAGAAAGCTCCAGCCCCAGCTCCAGTAGGATTGAGTTTAGATCCATCAGTGTAGATGTGCAGCCAGTCTGGTTCAGGATATAAAGTGTGGATTGTCTCAAGGGCAGAAATCTTTAGTTCTTCTGGGAGTGCAAGATGCTTGGGGGTTTTAAAGTTTAGTAATGACAAACTTTTGAGAGGCATGGCAATAGTCGGCTTGTTGAAAGTTTTGAGCGGGGTTGGGTTTGATTCACCGATGCTATACCTTCTTCTAAGTTCTTCAGCGTGTTGTAGTGGGCTTAGCTGGGTTTTTAGTCTCTGTGCAGCCTTTCTATAGTTAGTCCAGTATCGGTGATTTACTCTTCTTGAGCGTTCCCAAAATTTAAGTGTTAGTTTTTCGCGCCTTTTTTGCAATGGTTCTATGCAGGTTTGCATTTCCATCGCACAAATGGGCGTTGAGAAAGCTGCGCCGGTGATGATTCTGAGGGCACTGTTCTGTATTTTATCTAACTTTCGCAGATTCGGTTGACTGGCCAGTGACGTAACTTCTGAAGCGTATTCCATGGAGGGTCTGACATAGGTCTTATAAGCAGTGGCAAGAACGTCCTGCGTGCAACCCCACTTTGTACCAGTTAGTCTTTTTAACAAATTTGTTCGCTTGCTAGCGCGCTCAGCAACCTCTTGTATGTAATTTTTCCATGAGAGTCTAGTGTCCAGATTAACACCTAAGTATTTGGACAATTTAGACTCTGGTAGGCAACTCTTTTTATATTTGAGCTCAATGGTTGGGGGCTTGGTGGAGAGAGTGAAAAACTGAAAAATTGTTTTCTCAGGATTAACTGTCATTTTATTGCAGTCGGCCCATAGCCCAATGTTTTCCAATACTAGGTATATATATATATATAAAGAACATAAGTCAAAATACAAATACAAGAATTATAATTGAATTTACATTTCAAAGCTTTTCGTTGGCTAACAGTACCAACATCATCAGGAATATTAAACAATTCATATATATATATATATATATATATATATATATATATATATATATATATACAATTCATATTAATTCATATATATATATATATATATATATATATATATATATATATATATATATATATATAAGGAGATTGTGAACTAACAGAAGGGATTTAATAAATAACCAGGTCTGTAAAAAACAACAAATGAATAATTAGCAAATCTAATCTTTCAGTTAAAATCTCAACTGTTTACAGTCTACCTTAAGGTTTTTATTAAGACTAAATATTAGCATTACAAAAACAAATATATGTTTACTTTTAAATTAAAGTGACCATTTGTCCCACTTTGTAAGATGTTGTTCTGCTGCCCTCAAGATGTCCTCTGTTTATTTGGGAGACACCTTTACCTCCCACATTGAGCATTTGTTGTGAGTATAAAATAATCTCTCCTGACTGTTGCCCAAGATGAAGATCATAGTGTAAAAACATCAATATATATTTTCTAAGCATATTCCTCATAATAATTTACATTACTTCTGCGAACTACTCCAGTGTTTGCCAGGAACTAATCGTAAGTTAGGGTGTTGTGTGTGTGTGTGTGTGTGTGTGTGTGTGTGTGTATGTGTATGTGTATGTGTATGTGTAAAAGTAAATGAGTGTGGTGTGTGTGTATGTATAAAAGTAAATGATTGTGGTGTGTGTGTATGTATAAAAGTAAATGTGTGGTGTGTGTATGTGTGTGTGCGCGCTTGTGTGTGTGTGTGTGTGTGTGTGTGTGTGTGTGTGTGTTCGTGTGTGTGCGCGCGCGCGCGCGTGTGTGTACCAAGAAATGTATTTGTTCCTAAAGCTGGAGGTTACAAACAAGGAAGCAGTTGTCAGTGAGGAATGTAGAGAGCCTGGTGAATTTTTAGCAAGGTAAAATAGAGAATATCCCTGATGTAGGAAGTGTGGAGGATTGCGTTCTTAAGGTAGCCCGGCACTCCTTCATATCACCGCTATATCCCTTACTGAGATAGGAGAGTAGAACAAAAATTGTAGGTTTAATGAAGTGGATACGGCTCTCCTGGTTGTTAAGAAGCTTTCCTTGAATATTAAAGTAGTATAAAGTAATTGCTTTAGGCATTCAACTCCCTCTATTAGTTCACACTCTCCTTGTATATATATCTTGTTCATATTTTCAATCGTTAATAAAATACTTTTTAATCATCCATTCCACTTCAAATACATTTTTTTAAACTTGCAGCGGATTACACCTGATGTTAATACATTTTTTTAAAATAATAATTGAATTTAAATTAATTAATTTTAGTTTTATAAGGGAGAAAACTTTTCACAAAAGTTCAAGAAATGTAATATAGTTATTCCGTCCCTTTTGGGTTCAAACAAGTGATAACATATGATTTCATAAAGCAGCTGATTTTATGTTATAGTTTATGTGGTAGAACAAATGATTTAACGCATAGGTTATGCTATTTTGTTATTTATATTAATTGTAATTATTTAAGAAAAGTAACTAAAATGAAATTTGCCTTTCCTGATCTAAGTAGGGATTTTTATATTACTTGTATTAGTGCTATAATTTTTAATATATCGGCAATAGAAAGACATGTCAAATAAGGCTTACAAATTGGTCTGTGAAATGGTTAAATGTAATAGCCGACGCGGAGCCGCCACAACAATATGGCCCCTTCCCCTCCCCCTTCCCAGCTTAAACTGTATCTAAAATTGAAATGGAAACAGAAAGAGAATTTATCTTTGTACAGCAAAGGTTTATGGATGGTCGTTGTTTGCATTCTACAAATAAACTTTGTTGACAGAAGAGCTCATCTCGGCGCTCGCTTTATTAACTCGACGGTTCGTGTCCTTGAATGCTCCACAACGCTATTAACGTCGATAGTTTGTCAAATTCACCGTGACGGCTTAAAAACGATGAGGAAAGTACAGTATCGAAAGTCCTTTAAGGGGGGGGGGGGGTTAAGTGTTATTTTACGCCATTCTAAAAAAAATTAGATAAATGTTGTCAGTGTAAGTGATTTTAATGTCTACTTGATTTAAATACGTTACAAATATAAAAATCACTCAATGAACATTTAAGTACGTTTACAGAATTTATAGCCAGAACTTTGATGGCCTTAGAAGAGGCATTGCATATCTTGTGTGCGAGGTGATGGGCGAGATAAGTGCAGACAAAACGAAGTATTTACGGTGTGCCAACCCTGTAGTTGTGAATTAAATTACTTATCTGGGATCCATTGTCAGTTCCAACACTAAGGTCTCCATTGAGGCGAATAAAAGGATAGCCAATGCCCATAAAGCCTACTTTAGGTTACGCAGCCAGAATGTTAGTAGAACAACTCCGACCCGTACTAACTCATGAAGCTTGGGCATTAACGAGGAGTGAGGAAAACAACCTGACTATCTTCGAGAGGAAGATCCTCAGGAGGATTCTTGGCCCTGTGGGTGTTGGTGGGTAGTGAAGGAGGAGGAGAAATTAATTGTGGCTTTACGAGCTGATTGGTGGAGCCAATATAGGGAAGTAATAAAAATTGGAAGACTGCGCTGGGCAGGGCATGTGGTCCTGAAGGAAGAGAGTGATGAGAAGCCTATTAGATGAGAGCATAAGGACTTACATGGATGGATTGCGTAGCTCAAGATGTCAGAACCCTGATGAATGTGAGGAACTGAGAAGCAACAGCACAGGATCGAGCTATCTAGCGAAGGCTCATTGAAAAGGCCAAGGTCTTCACCGGACTCTAGCGCCACGGAAGAAGAAAGCTTTTACAGAATGGTTGTTATTTTGGAAATGAGGATAAAGACTTGCAAGAAATAACAAGGGTTAAAGCAAACTAAGTTTTCATAAAATGCAATTCGACAAAGTATTCTTCTAAAGTTCGTTAAAAAGCTCATTGTATGTTACAAATGCTCTTGGATACAAGTCGTGGATATAGTCTTTAAGTTCTTTGTAAGCTCTATTTATTAAGTAAGCGAGCGTCGTCAAACGAAGCTACGCGCTTTGAAGTCTTTTTCGGGCATAGGGATCTTTGAAATTTGTGTGAAATTGGTCAAACTGACAAATTTAGAATATTTTTTTAGCCTATGAAAGGTTAAATAGAAACTTAATAATCCTTCGAAGAGAGTTGATCTCCGAAACCTCGCTCGCTGTGGTCTTGTTCTTTATGAGCGACAACAGTACAATCATTTCTTATGATTGATATAACAACGTTTCGTTCTTACAGACAAAAATAGGGTATGAGACTTGAGGGAGTGCCACAGAAGTGAAAACGTGTATAGCCACGTCTGCAGATAACTTCAATTTAGAAAAACATTTAATTTTGCGTAATGGAACATAACCTAAACATTTGTTATAGTATAAGAAACAATAATACAGAATGTTTACATTTAACACCAAAATTTGAACTACAAATAACATGTGAAATAACAACTCTTGAATTTTTAGTTTTGCAAAAGTTTCAATGAAAATTGCAGGAGATATGAGTTTACATTTTTTCATTCAGTTTTTATATATAATTTTCATTTTTATTATTAAAAAAAGATTAATTAGATATTTACTAAATACAAATTTTTTAACAATTTATATCAGTTTTTAAAATGTATCAGACGCGTCTAAGAATGTTTTCACTTCAACAATTGGATTAAAATACATAACTTATTGTTATCGTAATATTGAATTATTTGTATTGAGATTTATCAAATTTTAAATATATTAATATTTTTATTAACTGATCAAAACTATATAATAATAACCTTTTTCCTTAACCACGTTCAATAAATAATGTAACGTAACCTACGTGTTAAAGCAATTGCTTTACAATATAACGTATAACATAAAATCAGCTGTTATATGAAAATATGAGTTAACATTTAATTCACTTTTGGGTGTTTCGTAGCGTAACCTGATAGAATTTATACTTGTATGTTTGTCATCCAATGTTTTTGTAGGCGTCGCTATAAAAGTTTTTACTAAAGAAATCGACGGTTTTATTAGTATAAAATTAAATCCTAAAAAACGGATACTGAAATACAGCTGAAATAATGTGTCTTTTATTTGGTAGCTCCAAGATTTTGTTCTGTAAAAGTAGAAGTATATAAAATATAATCAGTTTAGACGTTATACTTTGGTAATAATTTCATCCCTTAAACATTAAACTTTCTATATTTCTCAAATTGTATTTGAATGAACTGTTATTTTTTACGGTAATATGAATGTCTGATGAACCTTATGATTCCTTGTGCGTTAATTTGCGTTTCCCTTACAATTTGGAACGACCCCTGATATTTGAAACCACATTGTAGGGTTAATGAGTGTGGGCTTGTGCACATACTGACGTGGGAGGTTTACATTTAGTGATAGCTTAATTTACGCTTAATACATTTTCAACAGTCCTGCGGGGATTTTTAGTAGAAGGAAAAATTAATTAGAGAGTAGTGGAACATTGTACGTTGCTAGCAATAAGAGTGGGCGTATGTGCTGTATGCCAAGGCTAGTGGGACCATTACCCTGTTTATCTGAACATGCCCTGCGTTTGTATATTACAAGAAGCTGTGTTAGTGTTTGTTTAGAATTTAATCTTTTTAAAATATTTGCATTATGGCCTTATATTAAGTAATGGGTTGGGATCGCATCTATGCCAACACGAGTTCTGTTCCTCCTAGCCTCTTAGTGCCACGGGAAAATTTCATTTCATTCAATTCCTACTATTAGTTCACGCTCTCCTTATATATATATATATATATATGTGTGTGTGTGTGTGTGTGTGTGTATGTAGGGGGAGGGGGGGAGGTGTGTGTGTTCTCACGGACCTTACCTTTCCTCCGCTGCTGTTCCCCTGACAAGCCTTTTTTCTTACTCTTCGCCTATTTTCCTTTTACCACACCTTGTCCGTAAGAGAGTAATGGTTTATCCCTTGACTACGAACCTTGGTTCGAGACCTGTATCTCAAGGAATAAACCTCTCAGGAGAACCAACTCTGGCCGCTGCAGTGTGTGTGTGTGTGTGTGTGTGTGTGTGTGTGTGTGTGTGTGTGTGTGTGTAGCTCAAATTTGTAATCGTTAATGAAATACGTTTTATTCATCCACTCAACTTCAACTTGTTGAAGGACTCTTGTGGGAACTTGTGGGATTCTTTCACTCCAAAACTTGTATTCGATGTCACTTGATTGTTATTATTGTTTTTTCAAACCATACAATGTTAGGTTTATACTGAAGAAAAACTTTTCACAAAAGGGTCAAGGTATTTTATAGCTATTCCAGCCCATTTGACTTGACAGCTGATTTTTTTTACTATAGGCAGAACAGCTGTTTTAAGGAATAGATTGTTACTTTATTTATAATAATTGTAATTATTTAATAAAAAGAAAACTAATGACATTTTTCTGTGTTTACCTTAGTAGGAATTGACTTTAAATATTTTTTATTTATATTTTTTGTTTTAGTTATTCTAGTTGAAGCCCTAGAATTACCCTGTTTCACCAAATTTTACTTTTTCTTTTATTTTTTAAAGTTTTTTCCATTCCCTTCTTATATTTATTATTTTTAGCTCAACTTGTTTAGGCTATACTTGTTTGGTTCTTCATTTTATAAAAATCATTTTTTTACCTCTTCAAAGCTTGACGTTTCTTTTAATTTTCTAATTTCGTCCACGACCTTTAGTGAAACAGGAAAGTCGGCGACTACATCCCCTAGAGATTGGAGTAGTTCTGGCTCCGCCTTGTCATGATTATTTATAACTTACCTAGCGCAAGAGGGTTGTCTTTATATAACTTAGTCTTGACTGTGTAAGTCTAATTAACCCCTGCCTTTACGTAAAGGAAAGTCTGTGCTTCATAGAAGCAGACTATGTTGGATGTTCGACACTCTAGGAAAAATATCTGTTCCTATCTTTATGCAAAGTATTTTGTCACCTCACAATTATAGACTTAATATGCTCGCTGTTGACAGATATTCGCTTTATGTTACTTAACATTTATTTAGGTCTAATAATCCTCGAAAATTTGTTTCTCTGTAAGTTATGCAAGTTTCGATCTGTACAGACTGTTTGTTTGGTTTATGCAGATATTAAAAGGTATAGTTTTTTAATGTTGAGCTTATACTTGGCAGACGGGTACAGCATTCAGGTTCACGTACCCAATGCCAACGTACAAACAGCATCTTGGCAAGGATGTCTGTTCTAATGGGTTTCTCCGAGAAATATGCTCGACACGTCACGTCGACGACAGGTCGTGACCCGCTGACATTTCCAGACGATCGATCAAACCACCTCGGTTATTAACTATTCTTCGCCACGTACTTCTCACGCCGCGACGGGCTGTTAATCCTAAGTAGCTTTTATTGTATAGTCGCTCCTGTTTGCTCCCTTTGTTTATTGCCTCTTCGTACAATCTTCGCAACAAGGAAAGCGTACTTCTTAAATGTATTATCTGAGGGGAGGAGGTTCTTAATTCAGTTATTTCCATAAGAAATGTGGAAGGATATAACGCTGAATCAGAGGACATTATCTAATAAAAAAGACGACGGACGTAGGATATAAACTATTTAGTATTGGAAAGGTTTGGGTATTGTGATATCATTCGTGCGATGGCAGCATTTGCCAATCGTAGCAGAATAAGAATTATGTTACGGAGCAATGCTTTTACAGGTTCAAGCATCTTGGCTCTCCGTTATGTAAAACTACCAGAAGACTTTACAGCAGAGCCAGCTGGAAAGGTCTGGGTATTGTGATATCATTCGTGCGATGGCAGCATTTGCCAATCGTAGCAGAATAAGAATTATGTTACGGAGCAATGCTTTTACAGGTTCAAGCATGTTAGCTCTCCATTATGTAAAACTACCAGAAGACTTTACAGCAGAGGCCGCTGGAAAGGTCTGGGTATTGTGATATCTTTCGTGCGGTGGCAGCATTTGCCAATCGTAGCAGAATAAGAATTATGTTACGGAGCAATGCTTTTACAGGTTCAAGCATGTTAGCTCTCCATTATGTAAAACTACCAGAAGACTTTACAGCAGAGGCCGCTGGAAAGGTCTGGGTATTGTGATATCTTTCGTGCGGTGGCAGCATTTGCCAATCGTAGCAGAATAAGAATTATGTTACGGAGCAATGCTTTTACAGGTTCAAGCATGTTAGCTCTCCATTATGTAAAACTACCAGAAGACTTTACAGCAGAGGCCGCTGGAAAGGTCTGGGTATTGTGATATCTTTCGTGTGGTGGCAACATTTGCCAATCGTAGCAGAATAAGAATTATGTTACGGAGCAATGCTTTTACAGGTTCAAGCATGTTGGCTCTCCGTTATGTAAAACTACCAGAAGACTTTACAGCAGAGCCAGCTGGAAAGGTCTGGGTATTGTGATATCTTTCGTGCGGTGGCAACATTTGCCAATCGTAGCAGAATAAGAATTATGTTACGGAGCAATGCTTTTACAGGTTCAAGCATGTTGGCTCTCCGTTATGTAAAACTACCAGAAGACTTTACAGCAGAGCCAGCTGGAAAGGTCTGGGTATCGTGATATCATTCATGCGATGGCAGCATTTGCCAATCGTAGCAGAATAAGAATTATGTTACGGAGCAATGCTTTTACAGGTTCAAGCATGTTGGCGCTTCGTTATGTAAAGCGGCCAGGAGACTTTACAGCAGAGCCAGCTGGAAAGGTCTGGGTATGGGGATATCTTTCGTGCGGTGGCAACATTTGCAACTCGTGTCAGAATAGAAAATATGCTACGTAGCAATATCTTTACAGGTTCAAGCACTTTTGCTATCCGTAATGCCATCTTGCCAGGAGACAGAGGAGAATGTAGAGCTTATCCTACTGAAACGATAGCAACCAGCACAGAAACAGGTTGAGGATCATGTGTGAGTCAGCATAACGAAGACTCTTAATGGCAAATCCTTGCGGCGGCTTACCATGGATACCGAGGTATCGGCTTCACTTGGGGCTGGAAATCCGTAGAAGGAAGGAGAACGTGGGATTTCATTTTATGTGAACGAAGGAGGAGGTATTATACTAAACAAAAATATTGGTTGATAAAAATGCATGAAATGAAAAAAATAATGAATTTTTATTTTCAATACGTGGAATGTCTGGAATATTTGTGATGTGAATAATCAAGAAGATAATGTTTGGTAAAAGGGCTTCGGAACGCATTAAGGACGAAGCATATCCAATGTGACCTCTTCAATGTTGGGTTTTTACTTGTAAATGTCTTTAGCGTAATATCTCATCAGCATAAATGTTCGCCGAATTAATTTGACCCGCTAGGTTGTAGCGACGCAGTAAACCAAGATTGACTTATTTACAATACCCGTGAATCGATTTAGTATTAACATTTTTGGACAGAGTGCGAATGTTTGAAGTCAGCTTTCTAGACACCTCCAAACCTGTACTACCAAAGGTTTCAGTGCCTGGCCGTAATATTCTCTCACTCTACGTTTAGGCTTCCCGTAAGAGGGAGAGTCCTAATTTTATTATATTTTCACTTATCTTCTTCCTCATCCATTTTTCTACACTAGGAGCCGGATTGCGGGAAACAGTTCTTTATGACACCGCTAGAAAGAAGGTCTAATTAAGGTACGCGACTCTGCACCCACCATTATACCGCTGTATCCTCTTCCTCGTCCATTTATCACACTAGGTACCGGATTGCGGGAAACAGTTCTTTATGACCCCGCTAGAAAGAAGGTCTAATTAAGGTACGCGACTCTGCACCCACCATTATACCGCTGTATCCTCTTCCTCGTCCATTTATCACACTAGGTACCGGATTGCGGGAAACAGTTCTTTATGACCCCGCTAGAAAGAAGGTCTAATTAAGGTACGCGACTCTGCACCCACCATTATACCACTGTATCCTCTTCCTCGTCCATTTATCACACTAGGTACCGGATTGCGGGAAACAGTTCTTTATGACCCCGCTAGAAAGAAGGTCTAATGAAGGTACGCGACTCTGCACCCACCATTATACCACTGTATCCTCTTCCTCGTCCATTTATCACACTAGGTACCGGATTGCGGGAAACAGTTCTTTATGACCCCGCTAGAAAGAAGGTCTAATGAAGGTACGCGACTCTGCACCCACCATTATACCGCTGTATCCTCTTCCTCGTCCATTTATCACACTAGGAGCCGGATTGCGGGAGACAGTTCATTATGGCCCCGATAGAGAGTGGTATTACTTGAGGTATGCGACTCTCCACCTACTGTGATCCCTCCTATATCGTCTACCAGGTGTCTTACGTTCCTATACCCTAGTTTTACCTGTATCCACTATGTTTCTTATCTTTCTTAGGCGATAGTAGTCATATTGGTGACATTCCTGACTGAAAAAAAAACAATTTAGGAGGTGGTGTAAAGGGGTTGAAATTTTCCTGTTCGCCTGATACTATGATCCTTACTTATTTCCCAACCGGGGAGGTTTATGACCCTTCTTTAACCCTTTTAATAGGCTCTTATGTATTATTCATAATCACCCCCTTATTTCTGAAGGGCGTTATTGTTCTTCCAAGATTAAGAAACGTCCCCATTTCCCCTCTGCCGCAGAACACTCGATCCTCTCTACAATCATGCAGACGTCACACTTTAACTTAATCATGATTCTGGCTATTTAAAACACTTTCAGCTGTCTGTTTGCCACATTTAATGGTTGTAGTATTAGTTGAAACCATTCAATATATTTTCTATCGAAATTTTAAAATTTACTTCTAAACCGTGCATGCTGTAAAAATGAAAACCTTTTCTTAAATTTTGTATTTCATTACGTTCGGTGAAACTTAATGAATCATATTTACATTAGTTTATGACTATCCGGACTTTGAATTTTGTAAATTTGAAAAAACTAACTGAGACAGAAACTGTCTTCCACTGATGAAAAAAAAAAAATTTTTATTTTCTACAGGTACAACATAAGGTTAGTACGAGGATACCTCACAGGTGGCGCCTCGGCAAATATCCAGATTCGTTTAAGACTGTCCAATTTCCCATTCCAAAATATAATTTAAACTAGTAATATATAAAAATGTTGTCAACAAAAAAAACTTCATCTTATTTACTGTTTACTTTATAATTACAATTATTATAAATACAAAAAATCAATATTAAGTGGCAAAATAGAAAGCTAATTTCCGTACAATATTTCCTTTCTCTCTCTCTATATGTAATATATGGTGTTTCACTATTTTGTTTTGTTTGTTACTATTTACTCGCTTTCTTTTTCTTCGTTTCTAATTTATGAAGCTGATGGTGGTCTATACCTTCTCAATCTATCCATCTCTTGTATTGCTTCATTATTGCAAGGTTCCTTTCTCTTATAATTTCATGTACATCTTTAATAAAAAGCATCTTTTTTACATCTCAAACATCTTTTTTTTATATCTAGCAATGAAAAGGTTGGTCCAATGCCAAAGTGCTGGATTTCGAACATATAGTTTCTCAGTTCAAATCCGACCGGGACATCAAGTTTTTTTAAAATTTAAATAATGAATAAATATTTGAAAAAACTGTATTAACATCCATTGTCATCCACTATAGGTTAAACAAAATTCCTTTGAATTTCATTGGATGAATAAAAATAAAAACGTCCAATATATATATATTTAATATGGTGATATGTTTTCTTGTATTATAGTTAATAAATTAAAAATATTTCAAAAACAAGAATACTTTTAATGAATATACTTATTCAAAGCTTTTCGCCGATAAAATAGTACCAGCATCTTCAGGAAAATAATTATCTAATAAAATATTACCTAATAAAAATTCTGTAAAATTCTGAATTTTGTAAAAATATTTTATTAGATAATTATTTTCCTGAAGATGCTGGTACTATTTTATCGGCGAAAAGCTGTGAATAAATATATTCATTTAAATTATTCGAAATATTTTTTATTTATTATATATATATATATATATATATATATATATATATATATATATATATATATAATACTATATTCGGGTCCTAATATCGATTTCAGGTAAGCGTAAAAATTAATATTTCTTCGAATTTCCTGTCAATACTTTTTGTCCTTGGGGAAAAATTATTGATTGATCTTTGTATTAAAGATATGAAAAATCAAAAATACTAATTTCCTAGCGGCAACTGCCACAACTTACAAGTGTGTTGATCATACTCATTAGGTTGTATCCAAGTTACACGGCGAAGTCTCTAATCAGAACTTGATTCCAGTCGACACCTCTGAATAGGGGATGATACATCAAAGAAATCACCCTCCGAGCGTTAATAGAATAAGGGCTGAAAAGGACACTGACACCGCCTTGTAAGCACGTTTCAAATTATGACGCTCGTTCCGGTGGCGAGGAGGGGCGGGGCTATGTCCTTCACTTTGAGTGGTCGTATTTTATCACCGCTGTTTAGAATCACAGTTACACCTGGCGTAAAAGCTGAGGACAATTAATGCTCGTTAAAACGTACTTACATTTCTGTTGTAAAGATCTTTCTGCATACATCGTACAATTTTATTTTAGAAAGACTAGTTGAAAACCCCGATTTTAAAATGTTTTCAGAAATACGAGTAGGATTTTTTTTAATTTAGTAGTATATTGGAAATTAAATTCTAAGACATTATGCTTACATAAATTCCGATAAATTACTCTTCTTTAATATTACCTTTCATCATCTGGAATGTTTAGTTTTATCTAGCTCAGGGGTGCACAACCCGCGTGTCGCATGCTGTCCCTGACTTGTCTATTTGCGGCCCGCGGGCCACTCTAAAATATTGCTTTTAAATATAGTGAAATGTAATGCTATTCCATAGGGAAAGGCATAAGCGAACACATTCTGATCGTATGTACGTTGTACAGCTAATAGTGACGTGGTTATGGAAATAAGAAAAGAAGTTGTCAGTGTGGGGCGCCTTAATGGGAATTGGACTTCTGGTTAACTTCCCTTCGCTTATTGAGATGAATTCAACAGAAGCTGATAACACCTTGGACTTCTAGAAATATAGCAATATAATACAATGTTTGAAGGAAGATTTTGAAATCAGATTTCTTGATCTTAATAAATTTGAAAAGTTATTTGAAATCTTTGCGTCGCCGTTCAGTGTTTATATGGATGCACCACACAATTTTCAAATGGAACTTATTGATCTGCAGCACATGATTCAGTTAAAGTAAAAATTTTGTGAAGTTCCATTATTAGATTTCTACAAAAATTACTAGCCTGTAAAAATGGTTAATCTGCGAGGTTTTTTTTTAAAATGTCGTGTTTGTTCGGTAGTAGCCTACATTTGTGGGCATACATTTTCGTTAATAAAATTTAACAAATCTAAGCCTCTTACGCGTTTAACTGACATTCACTTGGAATCAACATTGAAAATCCTAACTACAAATATTAAAATAGACATTGAACAATTATCAAAACAAAAACAGTGTCAAATTTCCCACTAAAATTAACACTTTTTAGAATTCATTTCATGTTTTTTATTTTCAAGTTAAAAGTAGTTTTATGTTTTGAATCTTGGGGCAGTATGATTAATAAGTGTAGTAAACTTTAAATACTTGCTGCAAGTATCAACATTGTAACACTAACAAGATAGAGAATTTGATATTTAGATACGTTGTTACAGGTATGTAGGCTATCATAAATTATAAAGTGGCTGTGTATGTATGGGATGTAAGCTTACATTATAATTTAAAATGTATAATTTAGTTAACCACAACTAGATAAAACGTATTTCAATTCTTGAACTCAAGAAATTTTATTACTGCGGCCCGGCTCGAGAAAAATGAACGCTTAATTGGCCCACCGTTTCAAAAAGGTTGAGCACTCCTGATCTAGCTGAACATTATCTAACTTGATGTAAATCTTTCAATTATATATCATTTTGCTTATACATCTGCTTTAGGATAATTCAGTGGCCTGTACATATTATGAGACCGTAAAAATATCCTTCTTCAAAGCTTCTGACATTTCCACATCTTATCTCATGATTGTAACTGTTTCTGACCTCTTCCACCGTCTCGATTTAATTCTTTCTGTAGTTTCAGAGCGTGTTCACAGTAGGGCATTGTAAGGCGTAAGACACGATACTGACTGTCAGATGGCAGCTGTTTCCAACTTGTTCTTCTTACTTGTTACTTTCAAGGACTGGCCGTTTCTTCCAGGATAACCCGCTTATTTAGACCTTATTCCACTCTAAAAAGAGATTTCTGTATCCAATGAATCCTCCTAAATATTTATGGGAGAACTGACTGGTTCTAAAGTTTTCACGCATTGGGATTTCCGGTTACAAGTGGCCTTTATGTAATTCTAGGAACCACACTCCATTCTCCATTTCATGCTCGTAGATGATCCTCCAAGAACTGGCTAATTCTGAAATGCTCGTGCTGCAGGAAATCCCTTCCTTTATCAGTTTATCTATCTCTAGAAACCAGATCTCCTTCTCCAATGAATCCCTTTACATATTCCTTTAAGGGAATCCTAGTTCTAAAATATTCACATTGTAGGATTGCTCGTTCCTTTGGTAGTTATCTATGTCTTAAAACCAGGTTCCGTTCTCCATTGAACGCTCTTAGAAGTTCCTCCAAGGAATGACTAGCCCTGATATGTTCATTCAGAAACGCTGTTTCTTTAGTCGTTATCGAACTATAGAACCTAGGTTAGTTTTGTTTTTTTTAGGTAATATCTTTTAATCATTCTAATTGCATTCTTGTATGGTATTGTACAGTGGTCATATAAAAGTATTTCTTGGTGATGTGTATTTTTGCATGTTTGTTTATGTTTGTATGTATTTTCTAATTAGTTGTAATGTTATATGTGTTAGCTACTCGTTGGAATTGAAATAATATTAAGTTAAATGCCTTGAATGAGAATGCAGATACTTTTTTTTTGGGGGGGGGGGTCTGCTTGAATGCTAATAACACCAGTCTTCGAACCTGTTGCTATGTTTTTGTGTAAATTTAATTCTACTGTTTGCACACAGCCATAATTTATTCACCCCTCCGTTAAACAATTTAACAATGGTCAAGTGAAACGTTTATACCGGTGTTTTTTCCTACTGGACCCTCTTCGAGCTTTTAGAATCGTTCACCTTTGCCCCTGTACAAGCGTCTCCATATGATCGCATAACGTGATATAAAACATGCAAACATGCAAACATTAACGTGCGGGGGAGGGTTGGCCCCATGGGTGCGCCGCCCACTCATGTTCAGTATGCGGCTCTGTATAAACACGTACATACAGTACTTTCATACGGGAATCTAATTTCCTAAACATAACGTAGTTAGCATTGGCTTTGAATCAACAGCGTTACTGGTTAATATAATTATGGAGCTGTTCCCTGTGCGTGAAACTTAGCAGCACTGGCTTCTTTGAGAGATCCTCTCCTAAACATCCAACTTTATTCTGCCTCCAACTTGCGCTCTGAGTGAAGTATTTCTGCCTTTCCTCAGTATTTTCTACCTTCAGTTGTCACGCTGCTACGTTGGCATCTCTAGTGAACGAAACGCCTAACATTCGCTGGTTCTTTCTTACATACGCATCACACACTACTACCAGACTCGTTAACATGTTTTAGGCAGAGATAGTTGGTGTTCGTGTCAGCCCGTATTAGCTTTTGAGCTACCTCACACGTAGAGAATGATTAGGCGTCTATTGTAGCGGTACCACGGTGAACAGATCAATTCATACAATAAAAATACAGATATCACAATTTTCAATACTCTGTTTCACTCTCAGGAGAGTACCAGTGCATCTCTCTTTGATTCCAGTAGAGCGTTGTTTATTTCTGATGTACGAGCCGTTATTGCTCTTTACTCCTAGTTCCAGGGTTCTGTGTTATTTCCTAAATACTACCCCAATTCAAGTCATTCTTCTACTCCCATCTTCCTAGATGGAGTAGTAACGTGGATAGAGAGATCTTTTTCAGTTATTCGAACCTCCTCTTGTCAACTATAATCCTTCACTTTCTCCAAACAGGAGGTTTTTACGTTCTGATTTTATTTTAGTCATCTTACCTTCTCTCTCCTTCTTACATGGAGTAGTAGCGCTTATACACCTACCTGTAGCTTTAATAGAGATTAGATGAAGATATCTTCAGGTATTCGAACTGCCACACGTCAACCATAATGCTTTCCTTTCTCCAGACCAGAGGGTTTTATGTTCTGACCTTATTTTAGTCATCTTACCTTCTCTCTCCTTCTTACATGGAGTAGTAGCGCTTATACACTACTATACGGGATTTCCATTCTAGCAAATAAGCATTTCCCATATCACCGGTGAATACCAGTTTTTTCTAATGGATTTCGTACTCAAGATTTGTTCAGATTTGCTGTATCCCGTATATTGCAATCGCCTGACAACATTAACCACATGTGAAGGAGCTGTACATGTTCATGTTGGAGTGGTTAGTGCAGAAGGCAGCGATCGCGGGTCATAGGTTGCTGCCTGGAAGTATAAAGTTTCACGACAAATACTGTTGACCTTTTACCTTAAAGTAAAATGTAAACGATGTTGACCTTTTTACCTGAAAGAGCGTCGTCCATTATCGTAAACTGTGTTTGTGTGGGGTGTAAGGTAATAGGCCTACGCGATGTTAGGTAGAACGCTATACGTTCCGTTCTGGCGGCTGTGGCAGGTCATTTGAGTGAGCTTCTACGTGTTTTAGTTCTTCAAAAAATCCTTTGAATTAACTATTTCTTTGCGATTTCTTTATTTATCTAGAACCGTATTTATGAATTTATGTTCATTAGTTTTCACTCTTTCAACACTATTCGGACAATCGTAGCACGATAAAAGAAGAAATGAATTTTGAAAAATTGTTTGGTTAAAAAACTTAAACCTATACATTAGCTTAGTGTTCGCCTAATTTTCTTCCAATCTTGCTTTCTTAAATATTATTTATATTTATTATAACAAAAGTTACGAAAACCAAAGTGTAATATATTTTGATGAGATGTACACCGACAAGATTTTGTTAAATAAAAACACGGTTGTTGCGTGAGTCAAAGTAACGTATTTATTAAAAATCTTTCAACGTTTCGACGACTAAATTGTCGTCCTCATTCAGTCCTTTATCATTCTGCCTATAATAGACAGAATTAACATTTACATCATGGCAATTCGCAACAAAATTAACATAAAATCAAAAACAAAGAGTTAACACAAATATATTAACCAAACAAATAAATTAAAAACCCACTATAAAACGGGATAGTCCATTATAATAAAAACTGTAAACAATTAATCAAAATGTGTCAAAAATATTTCCAAACATATAGGCCTAACAGTAATACAACCTGTGAAAATAAATCATTACTAGGCATCTGGGGCATCTACAACTAGAACCCTCAAGAGTTTTTAAGCTTTATGACTAAAGGGTTATAAATACTGGCTAATTTATTAGTGTCCTTCTTAGCATTAATAGAATGTTTTTGCACTTTATATGGAGCACTTCAGACGAAATTCGTCTCCTGCAATAACTTTCCGTATCCAAAATCCTAATTAAACGAATGATTATATGTTCATTGATGTGATCGTAAAACACCGAAGAGAGGTAGATAGAAGATCTTCATTAGCAGTAAGGATTATCTTCAAATAATATTTATTGGCGACGTTTCGATAACGTACTCGTTACCATCAGTACTCAGTCTCAGTCAGATTCAGTCTCATCAGATTCGTTCTCAGTGTCAGGTACATTTTGTCTGTATCTTATAGATCTTTTCGTTTTTTATTCCGAAGTGTGAAGAGCCATTGTTCAGACTGGTAAGCTGACAGTATACGTTATGTAATCATAGTTGTGTAAAGAATTAATCATTTTCAAGTCAAGAGGATTAAATACGTATTTGGACTCAAGCCGCTGAAAACCATAAACAGATTGACCTGATATATGGTTATCGGCTAGTTACAAGAAAGCAGCTATTACAAAAAAATTATAAACAAATTTGAAGAAGATTTTTCTGTATAAAAAATACGTTTTCTAGAAAGCGCTGTAATCCATTAAAAGGAAAGAATTGGTAGGTAGTGTTAAGATGGGAACATCTGCCTCTCTTGCAGTCGAAAAAGATGACTGGGAACACCGGTACAAGCGTGTGGGGTCGTACTCTGTGTGATCAAAATACTTGATATCAAAATATTTCCTCTTAAACAATTCAACATTAAATTTATTTTTCACAATAAACCAAAATTTTATAAGGAGTCGATATTTATAATATTTTTTGCACATCGTATCCAGAAAAAAAATTTGTGATGAATTCATTTTAAAACATTTCTCTTCAAACGTTTTTACGATTTAGGTTTGATTTTTTGTTTGTTTGTATTTTATGGTAAACTCATTTATTGTACTTCATTGTATTTTTTTGTAAGCTCATTTACGGGTTTACCATACGCAAGTTATAGCCTAAATTTAACAACATATGAAGACCAAAATAACTGCAAAAGAGAGGAACCCAATGGGAAATCCAGCTGTTTGTCTTGAAAGGTTAATTAAAGTCACCGAATTGTAGTCTTGTATTTAAAAACAGAAAAAATCAGTCGTTTTATGTAGCATGCTTTATATTACTTTATAAGCTTTGTAATTTGGGCAAGTTTCGGTTACACCGAGCCACAACAGTTTTAAACGTTCCTTTATTTGGTTAGTGGAAAGGTTCAGTAGATATTTCGGAGCAATCGTTTCGTCAGATATGCTGGGAAGATTTATCTCGCCGAGGCAATAAGCATCAAGCCTAAGACTAGATCGATTATTCTGTCTAGCATTAATTCGCTTCCCGCGGTGAAGGCAATCATTAGTAAGGAAGATTCGCAGATCTTATCACAACGCCCATGATTTATCACTCCCGCGCGCGTACAGAGCATCTTATCATTAAATATATTAACAGTAGGAGGTGAACTTCCTGCGAATTCAAAAATAAAATTAACCCGGATATTTTGGCATTCATAAGAGGTGTAACCAGAAATCACGATTTTTGATCCGCAATTCTAAGTATTTTGGCAGCAGTGCATCTCGAAGTCAGTGTTGTAAATGCGCATCTGTTTGTTCGACTTGAATAATTTGTGTTGTTCGTATGTTGGAATGAGTTTCTCTATTTGCTGCGAGTTGAAGTATCGTTAATCAGACGAAGAGAAACGAGTAGTTCTAGAATTGTAAAGAAATAAAAAATTATTTGGTGATGATGTCATCATCCACGCAGCTGTGTACAGTTGGCGTAGGTTTAAATGTGTAGGACGAAAGGTGTAGCCGTCCACCAACCACTGTGATTGGGATGAACTAAATGGTTATAGAAATCCTCAGAACACTTGTCTTCATTACTCATTAAATTAATACCTAGACAGGTTTTTTTTTAAAAACCGTGCACAAGAGGAGTTTGAAAATAGCCTATAACCAACGCAAGGGCAGCATTACCGAGTGTTATTGTGGAGCGTTTGTTAGAAGAAAGAAAGATGTTGAACTGACGAGAGTTTGGACTTAAAGTATCTATCCTTTGGACTCTTATCTCTAAGCCTCAGAGAAAGATGTGCATAATGGGAAACATTGTTACTAATCATTTTTAATACACGGACCCCCTCTCTCTCACGAATCCAACGTGAAACTCATAACCAGCGTCAGACCCGACAGGAGGTTGGTGTCATGAGACTTCCGACCTTACTGTAAGAAATGGATTGGAACGGGATGAACCAGACACTACGGTTTCGACCGCTGTATCAGAACCACTCGGGACCAGTAGAACCTTCCGAACGAACAGGTTTTTCGCACCTTCAGTACCCCGACTGATTATTTCGGTTCAGGTAGTGCAATCCAACCTTAATCAATTCTCGGTTGACTTACCTAAGGATCGGACCCTTAGACTCGGGAGCACACAAAGTCAACAAAATCATTGCCTCTATACAATTTATTTATTGCTTCGATTTGTAAGGTGAAAACGCGTCGTTGTGAAAATGACTTACCTACAGTGGAAAAATTCAAAATTGTTGTTTAACCTGAAATAGCATACCCTCTGATTTTCGAGCGTTGATAGGGGCGTCAACTTGTGTCACATAGTCCCAAAGCAGCTCTTGCCTTTATCAGATTGTAACTTCACGACTACACCGCCCACAGACCTAACCTAGCGCCATAGAATTTTCATCGTTTTACCCCCTTTGAAGTTATTTATGGGTGGGAAAAGGATTTCTCTGATCATGAAGTCCAGAGTGGCGACAAACTATCGAAACATTTACTAAGAAGGTAGTAAATAGCATACCATTAGTTAGCTTACAACATCTGTTGAGAAGAACTTCGAAAATATTTTAACATATGTTCGACTTGAAGAAAACTGAACTTGTACATTTTACAGAAAATATTGTATGGTCTATTTAAAAAAAAGTTAGTACTAACATTTTCTGGACGTTACTTGGTTTGTTCGCTATTTGTTGAAGCTTATCTATATTTATTCTTGATAAAGATTATTTCAGTCACTCTAAAACCGTCTAGGTATATGTATAACGTGTTGTGATCTAAAACTACTGGGATACTCAGATAAGCATTTTCATTTCATTCTCTACATAGAATCACACCGGTTTTAACACCAAACCACATTTATCTGCGGGAATCAAAATGCGAACTATACTGTAAATTGGATGAAGAATGGAGAACTGCGGACCATAAGAAACCCGGGGGGAATCAGCGAATTGTAGAGGGAGTTTACTCCTTCTGTGTTAACGGATGAATATTTGATATGACGCGAATATCCACTAATTTATTGTTATCATTTACACAATCAAGCATTTATTGTTTATGTGTGTAACAGATGTGACTTTAGAGGAAGCGTCAAGTGTTAAGTGTCGATGCATTGTCATTGACATGGTTTTCTTGTTTAACACTATATTGTCAATAAAATTTATTGTTTTTTTTCTTAATTTAACTTATTTGTTTTGAATATATTTTGCATATTTATTACTGTAATTTAATATGTTTGATTCGTAATTGAAAACTTATGTTTCGCAGTTCTTTTGATTCATTTAGTTCGATTTTATATTTAGTTGTGAATCGTTATTTGTCTGATTTTTTGGTTTTATGCATAGGATTGTTAAGTGTTTCCTAGAGTGTAGGTGTTTCTGGGGCTATCACCCAGACCATGATTGCTTATCAGTACTACCGCTGTATAGGCTACTTACAATTTGTAGTAAGGCTAAGAAGTGCAATATTACCCCGGTTGTTGCCGCAGTTTCACTAGCTTGTACATGGGCCGCCCAATGACGACAGCTGGAATAACTCGTCGAGTATATATTAGTATCAAATGGCGCACATAAATGGATTTATAAAGTACGTTAATTACGTTTAACGTAGGATTAAGGGTAAAAAGAAATCTTGTTGGCCTTCCAAGTCATAGAAAGGTGTACAGTATAGGAAGGCGTAGTGCGCTGATAGAATCTCCTTATCTGCACTTAGATGGCGGCTGCCTAATGAGGCGAAACCGTTCTCCTCGATGCGCGCCGACGTTGAGTGATGCGCCTTTTATCGATATATCGATACCTTGTACTTGCAATGTCTAACACACTTCATTAGATAACTCGCTTGTGGCAAGTAACGTTGATTTTCGGGAGCATTACTTGAATTCTCAAACCTGAGCGTGATCCAAACCAGGACGTAATGTAGTGTCCATACAAGAATGGCTTCAGTTGCTTGGTGTGTCGTGAGGTTTACCTTAAATCTTTGATTGCTCACAAGTTTTCATATTTATAGGCCGAAAACTGAATAAAAAACTTTCTGGAAATAAAAATATTTACTTTCTGGAAAAACTTTCATTTATTTTTTATATAAAAAGTTTTGTTATTTATTCACAGAATTTTACCTTTTCCTAAAATAAGTTCTTCAAAACAATATTTCCTACAAAGACCAGAAGTTTATGGTAAATAATTGCTAGCTATTGCTAAGGCTACTTTTAAAAGTCAGCCCAGTATAACACACGCAATAGCTGACTAATTTTGTATAAAGTGAACTATGTATGAATATATGAACCGTGTTATATTTGTCGTCACGTAACTATACACATAACGTGAATAAACCATATGTTTTCATATGCTTGGCTTTATAGAACATTAAACAAGCTTGTTTGTTTCCAATTATCTCCATTGTAACCGAATCCCCTGAAAAAGGTATAATTGTATCAACTTCCACCGAGCAATGTACTACTGTACCACATTCCCCTGAGGAATTCATTAATGTAACACATTCGCCTGAGAAAGGTATTACTGTAATACATTCCCCTTAGAAAGGCATTACTTTAACACATTCCGCTTAGGAAGGTATTACTGTAACACATTCCCCTTAGAAAGGCATTACTGTAACACATTCCCCTTAGAAAGGCATTACTGTAATACATTCCCCTTAGGAAGGCATTACTTTAACACATTCCGCTTAGGAAGGTACTACTGTAACACATTCCCCTTAGAAAGGCATTACTTTAACACATTCCGCTTAGGAAGGTATTACTGTAACACATTCCCCTTAGAAAGGCATTACTGTAACACATTCCGCTTAGGAAGGTGTTACTGTAACACATTCCCCTTAGGAAGGTGTTACTGTAACACATTCTGCTTAGGATGGTGTTACTATAACACATTCCCCTTAGAAAGGCATTACTGTAACACATTCCGCTTAGGCAAATATTACTGTAACACATTATCCGAGAAATTTATTACTGTAATACTTTCCCCTGAGGAAGTAATTACTGTAACAGATTCCTCTAATGAAGTCATAATTGTAACAGATTCTCCTGAAGAAGGTATTATTGTAACAAATTAATTTAAAGAAGATATTTCTGTAATACATACCTCTAAACATGACATTACTGTATGAGATTTCCTCTAATGAAGGGGTAATTGAAAAAGATTACTCTAAAAAACGTATTACAGTAACCGAATTCTCTGAAGATTTGTTTTCAATCGAAATGTAGAATAGTGTGTAACGAAATTAAAAAGTTCGTTATAATTAAGAGTATTTAATGAAAAAATATTTGCTTTACGTTTGATCTGATAAAAATGTTTCATCATGTATTATTTAGTAGTTTATTTCCGCACACCCTAAAGATATCACTTTTGCCCTTGTAGCTAAATTTACTTACGTTTACTGTATAGTATGATTTTTAGAGACAAAAGGTAACTATTGGGCGATAAGCCTTCTTCCGTTCACTCTGCATGTATTATCCGTAGGTTAATCTTGAAAGGTTTAACTCTTGGTTATAAAACCAATTCCTTTAAGTAATTAAAAAGTTCTGTAATCCTCATTACTTTCGGTTTTTTTTAAAGAAATATGTGAATTTCTGTCTTCACCTTTATACCAGCATTAAAGCTCATTCATTCCTTTGTTGTGGCTATTATTATTCGACAATTTAGTGCAGCTTATGGTTGTAGCGTTGCTAATTGTGTGTCGCAATACTCTCAGACGTGGCGGTTTGCTTAAGTTCCCAAAGCCTTGGCAAACTGAACAATTGGCTCAACGCTGTGGTCGACTCCCGCTTAATTGGTTGCCGATAGACACCGTGTAGGTCGAGAACTGGTACAAGTATACATGTCACGTACGGACGGCTTTTTGCTGCATCTAATCTCAAGTCTGTCTAGGCGATTAAACGTGCTAAGAGTAATGGGTACAGTAATAACTCCGTATGCTGGATATGTGCTTTTAATAGCTAGATGGATCAGGTGCTTTTTGTACAAGTTCCATACACTTTTAGGTAAAAATAAGCTTTTAAAAATGTCATGTCTGTGTTATATTACTTCTTCTATCCTGTAGTGTAAATCTGTCAATTAGCATTCTATAGTTGCTCTTTTCCTTTCTACCCTTGTGCTCGATTCACTTTCCATCATAAAACTTTCTGAAAATAAAACTTCAGTATATGTACCCGTTAATTTTTCTATTTTTTATGAATGGTTTTATTAGTTTTTTAAAAATTATTTTCTTATCTTATTCTCTCCTAGAAAATTGTTATCACCTTAGTTTTTTTTAATATTAGAAAAAAGTATTTCTTCTTTAAAAAAAATCAACATATCTCACCACCAGAGCTGTGATCGCCCTTAGTACCAGGATATTTAGAAGGTCCTAACTTAGGTTCCTAATGACAACCTACGCATCGCAACAGGGTTATTTAAGTTGAACAATGCGCCAATATCGCCCCGTTCATAGAGATTGGCCTCGTATCTGGTTATTGTAATCGTGTATTGCAGTTGGCTCTCTTCCAGCAGCTGTCAATGTCTATTCAGTATTCAATTGATACAAATTGTGCAGTGCAGTGTTTAATAACCGGTGTTTTATAACGATATCGGTTACCCGGCGCCGTTTCACACCTGTCTGTCTGTGTTTCGTTGACCTTGACCGAATTTACAACTCAACGCCCAATATATAATTACGATTCAGGAGAGTGTCTTGATACGTCAGCGATTATAAATATATAGAATTATTAAATAAAAGGTAATAATTTCATTTAATGTAGGCTATTTGATTTGATTTTTTCCTTACATATTTTATCATCGTGAATTCCCAACACCACAACAGCTTGTGCAGATGGGTAGTTCAAACTTGAAGATTTACTCCAGGTAAAAATAAAGCTAAGGTAAAATTAGTAAGTCCAGTCACATTTGACCGAGTTAAAAAGTTCAACAACCTTAGGTTACTGGACACTTGTAACCTAAGGAACTTGTTTTCTTCCTTCCTTAGGAAGTGAGCCATCTAAACTAACCTAATCACAAAGCTGCCGAAGACTATATCAAATTCTTTTTATTTTGAAAATCTCCAAGAAGAACTGTGTAAACTCTATCACACAAACCTGTGAAGAACTTTGCTACACTGTGAAAGGTCGTGTAATATCACCTCAAAGAACCATAACCTAAACTAAACTTTGTCCTATGCAACTGTGGATGACTTGGCTATTCAGTGAAGGTTCGTACAGAATCACCTCTGAGAAATGTAACATAACCTAAACGACGTCGCACAAAGCTGTCGAGTATATACTATGTAAAGAATTGAATAACACCATCTATAGCCTCGGGGACACAATAACCTAACCTATATACTGTCCTTTGTTACACAGTGCTCAAAAACTGTGTCATCATGCAAAATATCTAACAAGACGATCGTTTGAAAGAAACCTAACCTAAATTTGGTCACACACAGCTGTTAAGAACTTTGCTACTCTGCAAAACATTGAACAAGAATATCGCCTTGAAAAAACCTATCATATACTAAACTTTGTCCCATAAAGCTCTCATGGACTTTTCTACTCTGCAAACCATCGAAGAAGAATGTCTCCTCGAAAACCCTAACCTATACTAAACTCTGTCCCACAAGGTTTCAAAGTATTTGCTTTAGTGTAAAACATCTAATTAGAGCATCTGTTGATATAAACTCAACTCTTTGCCACTTTTGAAAAGCATGAAAGTGTAAAAGTAAGAAGAAATATAAGAATTTAAGGAATCTAATTTGATTGTAATAAAATAATAAAAAACTGAAGCGTGAACTTAAAAGACGCATTTTAATTTGGCGAATATTGAAAGGGAAAAACTAATTCTTTTTTATGAAAATAATTATTTTTATTTTGTAATTAAATAAAATATTATTAAAAAAACAGAAATTAACCTAATACTGGACGAATTTTATGCTTGTTGAGAGATAGGACGCAGCATTCAGAAAATCACGATTGTGACACCTAGGACTGAACAGTACCTAACCTTGTAGTAAATGTTGTTGCTTGTGTTTACACTTAATTTACGCTATAAAACATTTTTTTTAAATGGAAAATATTGATGCACTACATAATTTAAGTGATGAAGCCATATTAGCAGAACTTGATACTCAGAGTTTGAAGATCTACTAGATGACGCCGACTTTGGCATCCAACCTGACGGACATTCTGCTGGCTAAAACGAGGAAACTGATGAGGCCGACAAAGACGACCCTGCTTTAGATGCTGATCCGGGACCTGGAACTTTAGGTCCGCAGGACTTTAGTCCAGCTTTCTACTGTGAAAATACTTTACTCCCGAGCTGTTTCAACTTTTTACCTTGTGAAGAAGATAAAAGCACCCGTGTCGAAACCTTCGGTAGACATGCGGTTCGATGGGTACAACCATCGGTCATCAGTGAACAATTTGAAGAACCCGCACATGTGGCGTCTAGAACGGTGTAAATCTAGATCTAGAACCAGATGCACAAAATGCAATGTGTATATTTGTCTGTCAAAAGATCCAAAATGTATTGTAAAGTTTCATACTCTTGATAAGTAACACTAAAAACTTACATTCAAAGGTAACTTTTTTGAACCAAGAACATTTCAGACTTTTTTATAGTGTAATAAATATAGGTTTATATTGCTACAGAGAGCTAATGTACTTATAATGATTTGCAAGTTCTTATTGAATTATTTCTAACAACATTTCATAAAACTGTCACAATTGTTATAATTCATTTTTGGGAGCCTTCAGACCCAGGTATCACAAATGTGACACTAGATCCTCGCCATTACCAAAACGGAAAAAAAATTGAAAAAAAACTATTTTTGCTACATTTAGACCATACAAATGCCATTTTTTGAAAAAAATCAAAAGAATTAAAATATACCTGGCTTTAGGTCTGAAAGGGCTATCAAAAAGCCACACACAAAAAATACAGCTTCTACATTTACAGAAACCCACAACGACTGACACATTTATCCACAACACCTCAAACCACCCTATCCAACACAAATAAGCTGCCTTTAGATCCATGCTCCATAGACGTAATCATGCACAAATGGATACAACACCACAATAATAGACAAACTATGGCACAATATACAAAAAACACTACTATTAACACTACAGAGAGGAAAAACAAATACATCATAATACCATACATGAACAAAACATCAAATAAAATAGCACACAAATTTCAAAAAAACAGGATACAAATTAGCCTACAAAACTAATAACAATTAACAATACAAAATACAACACGACACCAACAACAAAGATAACAAGCACCAGGCGTATATTAAACTGCAACAAATTCTACATTGGACAAACAGGTCGCAGCTTTAAACAAAGTCGAGAAACACAAAGAGAACACCAACTCAGCATTTTACAATCACATAAATGAAACAGGACACAAATGCACAGACATTTACCATAATCTAGAAATCTTACACATCAACAAAAGAGGACCACATCTAAACAGACTAGAACAATATGAAATTTACAGACACACAAAAACACAAAGTTCAAACATATTAAACAAACAAACACAATACAAATCACACATACTCTTTGATACTATCGAAAACCTGCCTTTAAAACCGTCACCGCTTGACCGAGCAGAAAGCACTGATGAAGATCGCCACATAGCGATCGAAAACGTTCTGTCTCAGTAAGTTTTTACAAATTTACAAAATTTAAAGTTCGGATAGTCATAAACTAATGCTAGAATAATTAACTACACATAATACCTAGTTTCGAATATCTTTTCGAATCTATTCATAGTGCAAGAAGAGATTCGTGACTTTGCCTGTATCCCAGCTATGCCTTAACAACCCCATGGCCATAATGAGAGTTTTGTATAGTTAACATTTTATAAGCTGGCATTTGGGGACTGCGGGCTTAGTGAAAGAACTAGGACGAGGTAAGGGTGGAGGTGCTCGCAGGTCATTTTCAAAAACATCATCTCTTGGACTTCCGCTGCCCCTTAGAGTCGACTCATTATTTTGTTACTTATTAATAGATTTTAATGTATAATATAAATAACAATAAATGTAAATAGGGTTTTCACGGAAGCGTACTAATAGGATTGTCTAAGGGTTGGGACGAGAAGGCCGCGATTTGTGGCCCCGATGAGAAATAACGACAGTGCCCGATGTTTTCTAGACGATGACATCTTATAAAATTTGACCTATACCACATGAATGGAACTCTGTCCACGTGACCCAATATTTCAGGTAGGCGAGTATTAATAATATCCTTAACCTCTAGCTGCCTTCAATTACCTTACACGTCAAAGTCGATTATTCCTTTCTCGTGTTCGAATCCAAATTAAAAAATCCACAGTCCCATTAAACTTGTAAATAACGTGATATACCGCGTGAATACATTGTGAGCGAGCTGAAGGAGCGCGATTATTTATTAGTGACGGGAATTGCATGACAGCTGACAGAACTGTGCGCTTCTCGTCACAGAGTAGGCTCGGTCGATAACACACAGATCGGTTGAGTCAGTGTGTTGCTGTTTTGCTTTGTGATAAGTTGTGTATTGTCATTGTACGTCGGGTTTAGTTTGTGTTAACTCTGGTACCTTGTTCTTAATTGTTTTAAAATCTAATTATCTTACTTTACTTTCTTCTAGGCAACAGTTTTTTAAAACACCTCTGTTATTTTAACATGTACACGTATATTGAATTTTAGAATCGGGATTTCCATATTTTTTAGTTGTGTACTTGAAATATTTTATGTAACTTTTGCGGAAATTTCTCAAAAGCTTTTCGTTTTACAATTGTTGAGCTAAAGTATTTTAAAATTATTTTAATAATAATCGTGTTTATTAATAATTATCGCCGTTCACGCACGCGAAAGAGCAAATAGTGTTCTATTAAATATAATGTTGAATTGTAAGACTCAAATCTATATAATTTTTAAATATCAAAGTAGGGGCTAGTTTTAGCGTGTTGTAGATATATAGAAGGTGTAGGAAAGGTGAATTAATGTATGGATTTTCCTGTATTTCCTCTATTACGTACATCTACATGGTTTTTTTTTGCTCAGTCCTAATATATATCGGGTCCTTAAACGTTATTTAAACTTTGGTTTAATGTTAAAGGAAATGGAAGCTGCAGGAAAGTTGGTTGGTTAAGAAATGGCAATTAATGTCTACCTACATTTAATCTACCTGAGTTGAGGTAGATATTTTAAATCAGAATGGTAGAAAGATTTAATGCAATATTATGGTAAACAGTTTTTCCTTCTGTCGTTGTTTTTCAGAATTATTAATAGTTTTATATAATAAGAAAACTATTATTGCAAGTTTTTTTAACGAAACTTGTGTTAACTTCTTACTTCCAACTACCCCTTTCTCTGCCTTTAGAAACCTCTATCTACTTCTTACCATAGGCCTACCGTTAATGAAATGTATTGCATACTTATAGCGTTTCGTATTGCGGATATAGTGTATTGGGTGATATTAAGAGGTTGAGAACTGTTGATCTCACGTCTAGGTCGGATCCCTGCAGTACTCTATTTTGGTTTACTTTACTATGCTTTTTTAATACAGTTTTTTTAAAAGACGAAAATTACAGATTTGGCTCCGATCGCCAAGAATTAGTTCACTTCAGTTATAGTAATAATATGACAAGAACCAAATGTAAGTTCTGCTGAGAGAACCAAATGGCAACCTCAGAAGGGTTCCTGTCCTCTGCCTGCGATGTTCTGGCTGATGCCGAGTGTACAATGCGATGTATTTCCTTGGCACTTCCTCCGTAAGCTCTGGCTCGTTTTGGACCTTTTCGGAAATGGCTACCCCCACGAAATCTTCGTACTGTCTTTAGGTAGTTGCTTAACTACTTAGCTTGAAGCTTAAGCGTGAATGTTGTAACAGTTGGACGGGAATACTGCAGTAAGGCGCATCCGTTCCAACGGCGCACGCATCTGTATCCCGCTGTGTACTGATACTTTCCCTTCCCCAACTGCGCTTCTCTAGTCAGGCTTCACTTCTTTCCTCATGTCCTCGTCTGTTTTCCTCCAGAAACATGTAAAGTTTAGACTATTAACCCTAATGTTACCTGCCACGTTATGCGGCTAATACTATATTCTTCTTTAATGGTGTATACATATTACTTTCCTGTATATTTCGTAGTTTGGACGTTTTATGTAATTTTTCTTTCTGTCGTCTACTATGTGTGTTTTGACCTTATCAATCAAAAACTATTAGGTTCAATTTTACAGACAATATGGTAAAAAGAGAAAATGTTGCTAAATCTTTTTAAGTTTTTTATATGTCTATTTTGTAGTACATTGTATTGTTATTGTCCTATGCAAATGTGCCTTATCCGTGACATTAAATTCAATCTGTCCTCGTTTTGTCTAGATAAATAAATATATTTTCATTTCGCAAGAATTATAAATTCCTTCTTTTAATTAACATAATTTCGTGGCAATGAACTTTGAAATGCAAGTCCTAAAATAGACCATTGTATACATTTCATACTTTCGTCTGTTTAAATTCAAAATAGAAAGCCTTAGGTTCTTAGCGCTATTTGTTTGTGGGGGTGCTTTGTAAATGTTTGCAACTTGTGCAGAAAGACGTGCAAATATTGAACATTTCACTGCCTCATTGATCAGCTCGCTAGATTAGTTATCAACGTTCCTATAAGCTGCTTCACTCGCTGCCCACTTAATATGAACTTTAAAAATACACTTTCGTTAAACACGAACCAACAATGTTTGCACTGGCTTTAAAATGAGCGATTCGGTCCAAACTTAACTTTAGTAATTATTTACATCCGAACCCGAGTTTGTCCGCTTGTTGGTTGAAAGTTTTCTTTCTAACCATAACATTTTATAGTTTCTAAAATAAATGTTTCAATTAAATAATAACTTTCAGTAAAAGATTGATTTTGTTTTATCAGGTGTATCAACATATAACAGATAGGTAAAACACACATTTGAGTATCTAGGTAAACAGGCATAAAACTCACAGTAATAGACAGATAGAATTAAATATAAAGAGCACACAAATATTGAACACAGACAGGAATGCACATTTAAATACGAATAAAAGGTACATAAGCAGACATAATGATTATATAAGTAAATAAATGACACAGGACATAGATAAATACAGATAGAGATATGATTTATAGACACATAAAAGGCACATAGGTAGACATACCGACTATATAGGTAAATAGATGACACAGGACATAGATAAATACAGATAGAGATATGATATACAGACACATAAAAGGCACATAGGTAGACATACCGACTATATAGGTAAATAGATGACACAGGACATAGATAAATACAGATAGAGATATGATATACAGACACATAAAAGGCACATAGGTAGACATACCGACTATATAGGTAAATAGATGACACAGGACATAGATAAATACAGATAGAGATATGATATACAGACACATAAAAGGTACATAGGTAGACATACCGACTATATAGGTAAATAGATACCGACTATATAGGTAAATAGATGACACAGGACATAGATAAATAAAGATAGAGATATGATATACAGACACATAAAAGGCACATAGGTAGACATACCGACTATATAGGTAAATAGGTGACACAGGAAATAGATAAATACAGATAGAGATATGATATACAGACACATAAAAGGCAGATAGGTAGACATACCGACTATATAGGTAAATAGGTGACACAGGACATAGATAAATATAGATAGAGATATGATATACAGACACATAAAAGGCAGATAGGTAGACATACCGACTATATAGGTAAATAGGTGACACAGGACATAGATAAATATAGATAGAGATATGATATACAGACACATAAAAGGCACATAGGTAGACATACCGACTATATAGGTAAATAGGTGACACAGGAAATAGATAAATACAGATAGAGATATGAATTCAGACACATAAAAGGCAGATAGGTAGACATACCGACTATATAGGTAAATAGGTGACACAGGACATAGATAAATATAGATAGAGATATGATATACAGACACATAAAAGGCACATAGGTAGACATACCGACTATATAGGTAAATAGATGATATAGGACATAGATAAATATAGATAGAGATATGATATACAGACATTTAAAAGGCACATAGGTAGACATAACGAAAACATTTCTAAACATCGGCGTCGTTTTAATTGTATTTATTTATTCGAGTGCTTTTACATAACCACATCTCCCAATACGATTCTTATCCTCTTCAAGTTTTAGAAAGAACTGAATGAACAACTTCTAACCATGTACGAGTACTTACGGTTACTGAAAAACCACAGCCGCCACAGCTCAATACTTATGAAATAATTCCCCGTCATAAATTTCTAATAGATTTCAATCAATTTAAGCGTACAAATAAAAACTTAATAAAAAACAATTCAGTCTAGTTATATGTGTAATACATTCAAATAATATAACACACAAAAATAGAACTAATTTTTATTAAAGCCTATTAAATTCATTTAGTAAGATTTATTCCTAATATAAATTTATATTAACTTATAAATAAAGGGAGTTCAATTCAATAGCATTTTAACTTAATAACGTAACTCAGTAAATAAAGTAATATAACTTGCTTAGTAATATAACGTGTTAAAACAGTTGTTATGTTATGCAACCCGCCCCTAAACACAGCATAGAATCTATGTGGCTACTTAATTCAAGTACCAGTCGTACGTCATACGTGGTTAACGCTAATATTGGTTACTACTTGCATTTGTATTATTAAATCCTATATTTCAAGTGAAGTTACTGAATGCTCGGATAGAAAAGTAGTAGCACGTTCTAAATGAATTCAGTATTCAGTTTAATTAAATTTCTTTATGCACAGCAATCGAAGTGTATAAGCACTATGCCAGAAACCGTTGTTTGGATGTGCTCAACAACTCCTCACAGGTTCCTTGTAATTCGGATGACGTATAAAGGACAAAGAGACATCCATTACATTGGCTATAGGAATATATGTTTCTAAGTACCTGTTTGGTTTAATAGCAATGTATTTATTTTTATAGTCCTTGTTAAGTATTTTTTGTACTAAATTACGATATAAATTCCCGGCAATAAAAACAGATGTACACAATAGAGACGGCCGATTCGCTCACAAGTTCAATCCTTTCGGAGAGTGCGTAAACGACGAGTCTGGGAAAACGAGTGGAAAATCCACGTCACAACTCATTCTTTGTATCCTCGACGACAAAAATAGTGGTAACTTTTCTTTCCTTTGCCTCTCCCACTCCCTAATCCTTAGCTAGTTTGGAGTTGGATAGACAACGAGTGGGTTAATCGTTGCACACATACTCGCTTCACGTGTTGTGTTGTGGAGTTACTAGCTTTCCCTAATAGTTTCAAGTTTCCTTATAATTGTGTAAACTGGAAACGATCTTATTAGTTTTATGATTTTTCAAAGATAACATTTTTCAATGTATACTTCACTTCCATATTAATGTCTTGAAAAGATAAAATTTGATAAAAATAATTTGTATTGGCAAAAGACATGTTATTAAACTACTAAAATAATTTATTTATCTATTGTTGAACATTAATATTAGTGCAACTATTCTTTGAGCTTAGCTTGTGAGGTTATGTTAAAACAAATAACAGTCATACTCAAGACTCAAAATCTAATCATTTATTGACTCTTACGCGTTTCCATGACAAAGTCATCATTCGCAGAGAATGTCGCTAGGGTCTACTACAAACTCTAACTTGCACTAAACTTTAGTTGTATGCCTTTTCTTTTTTTGTGTTTGTCTTTTATATGTAATTGATATTAGGTAATAAATGAAATAATATTGAAACGCCCAAGTAGAATTGGCTTCCGTTCGTAAGACAGTTAGAAGGAGGAGGAGAGGAGCTACTAAACTTAATTCCAGGAAGTAAACGATCCCGATCACATCTCACGAGTCACTATGTCCATCTTGCCAATAAACGTCATCATTGTATTGAAAAACGACATATTTGGGCCACTGTTTCAGCGTGACGCGGCGCATAGTGAGTTGCGCTGAACAAGTACTGTATGATAAATAACCGCAGTTGTGCGGTCGTGCGGTGTAGAAACATTACCGTAAGAAATCTGAGATTTCAGGACTTGTGAGCAAAACCGGAGTAGAATAAAAGAACATTTCCGTAAGAAATCTGAGATTTCAGGACTTGTGAGCAAAACCGGAGTAGAATAAAAGCTCTAACACATTATGGTTTGGTTCTTAGTTACACTATTTTGCTCTTGATAACACGTCTATTTATTTCTGTCTTGCTACTTCTTTTAAAATGTTTTATCACAATTCGTTTCATTCTTTGAGAATAATTTAATACTTATTTTTAGAATTAATATTTTAAAAGGTTGGGTTGAAATTTCCTTTTATCGTCCTCTTACTACACCAGTAAGAAATAACGTTCACTCTTTCCCAAATCCACTTGTTTGTCTGTCTGTGACACAAAATATAACTACAGTCTTAGGCGCCAACCTATGCTTGTGTATTGTGTTTGGATAGTGTTATTGTAGTGACAGCTTCATTTGGTTAGCTATTTTCTGAGGTTTCAACATTCGTTAAGAAACGCGTCGAAAAACTCTTAGAGAAATCGCAAAACAGATACAATTTAAGTTTTTAATATTTGTATACAGTGACTGGAACTTATTTAATACTGGTTTTAATTGCTTTATAAAATTAGTAAAATTGCCGACAGTACGAAAAACTGTACCTCTCTTTAGTGCCATTGACGGTTTCTTGTAAGGAAATTATGAAACAATATGGCGGTACACAATACTAAGTATAGTGCTCAATAGCACGAATTGTATGCGTTGTAAGACTTACAAACCCTTATGTAATACAGTTAGCATCACAAGAAAGTTTTGGCTGAGTTCTGAAGCAGGCGATGTGTTAAATTTTAAATTAATAAAGCGTGTCATTTTATTTCAAAGAACGATTGCACAATAATCTAAATCGGAAAATGTTAAATTAATATTTGCTCTGGTGAAAATAAAGCAAAGCTTTAGTAAGGAAATTCAAACCCTAAAGATTTTTCCGTCTTTAATTAACAAGAAAAAATTTTCTCTTACAATAATTTCATTTGAAAATAAAACTCTTCCGAAACCAGTCAGTTTATAAAGCCTTTTAAACAACGTTAAATGGTTTTAAACTGAATTAGATTACTTATTTTTACTTTTTGATATCTATGGCTATCTTAGTTAGGATAAAATAATTTTATTTTGTCTTTTATATAGAGAGACATATTTTCTAATTTTTACTGAGTGTATTTGAAGTGTGTGCGCGAATATGAAACGACTGTGTTTGGTTATGCCGTTGTTGTTTGCGGATTCCACATGAGAGCGGTGCCGTAGCGAGTACGCTGTGCGAGTGCGCGGCCCTTCAGAGCCCGGGCGGGAGTCAGTGCTGGCCAGGACCGGGAGATGGCCAGCTCCGGCAGACGGAAGATCTCTTTGCCATGGTTCCGGCAATCGGCTACACCGCCCCTCACCAGGCAACATACCATAGACACGCCGGGATCTTTCCATGCCAAACTACTACACCGCCAGACTTCACAACAGGTAACCTGCCCATTTCCCTCGCGTTGGCGCCAGCTTTCTTACTCTTATAACTTGCTTTCATCTATTATTAAATCTATTATTAAATTTATTAATGCGATGTGTACACAGAGTAATCGGGTGTAAATAAACCGGTGTTGAGTTTCAGTTGGACATGTAGTCCATGTGCGTAAATCGATAAAACATAACCGCTTCGTTCGTTCAATAGAAGGGTGAATTTAATGACAACAAATTCGCGCTTCTTGTTGGACCTAATTATAAAACTAGAATATTTTATAGCGATGGTATCATACTTTATAAGGTGCACAGTTACAAGCAATAATTAAAATCATTGTTATAATAAAGTTATAGCGTGAAAACTGTAAACATTTAACCGTAATTGATTATGGCGCGACCTTGGAAACATTTATTAAAGTATGTTTATGAAAAGTTTGCCTTATTAAAACATTTTTTATTTTTTGAATCCTGTCCAAATGCAAAATAAAAATAATATTTACTTTAAAATTAAAGTTTCAAAAATAGCTCATTAAGTAATCCAGATTTCAAGGCTGTTCTTGTGCGTGCATTGGAGGCATATTAGAGTGAATTTAAAATAACTTCTTAAATGTATCAGTGAAATGGAATTGTGTATTTATTTTCTCTTTGTAAACAACACAAACATTCCTTCTTATGTAAAGATGTTCATCAAAATATTGTTTAAAAATAAGAACAGTAGAATAATGGTTACGTTAAGAGTTGTAAAGATTTGGAAATATTTATTTATGTAAATAAAACTATTCGCCTTCTTACATGTTACGGCAACACTTACATAAACAAAAGTTAAACATAACCTATAACATTACTTTAACCATTCAGTTCGCTTAACCGTAGCTCATTTGAATTATTTCTAGTCTTAGAATATTTCTTTGCTGTATCAAATTTTAATCGTTAATAAAATACTTTTTATTAATCCACTCAAGTTCAAATACATTTTTTAAAAACTTATTATGGCTATCCCTTGATGTTAATACAGTTTTAAAAATATCAGTTAATTAATTTAATATAATGAATTAACTATAGTTTCACATGGGAAAAAACTTTTCACAAAAGGGGCAAGATATGCGATGTAGTTATTTTGTCCCAATGGTCTTAAAATAAGTGATAACATATGATTTCATAAAACAGTTGATCTTATTTTATAGGTTATGTGGTAGTACAACTGTTCTAACGAATAGGTTATGTTACTTTACTTATATTAGTTGTAATTATTTAATAAATATGATCAAAAATAAAATTTTTTTTTGTTAACTTGAGTGGAAATTTATTTTAAAAGTTTTTTGTTTACATTACTTGTCCGTGAATAATAATATAAAATCAATTATAAACACGTGGTTCGGATTAATTACACCAGCTACATTAGCCCAATTACACAATTAGATACTTTAAGAAGTCATTAGGTTTAATAAAAAGTGAAAAGCGGTTCAGTTTCAAAGGCTAAAAAGTGCGATCTTCGATTAAACGTATATAATCCAACAAAGCTGTTTATGTTAGTGTTAAGTTGAAATGTTTTGAGGTTATGTTAATACGGTTGTAGTAACGGTAACAGATGTTAGTATTGTGAAGGAGGTTTTAATATTTACTGTTTAAGTATTTAAGTGCAGTACAATTTTACATTTTCTTTATTTTATATTTTAGCATGTCCATGTACTTCATGAGGGTGATCTTGCCCACGTTATAGTGTAAGTTTCTCTTATTTCCTAATATCAAGGGATTATTATGGCATTTCTTTTGTCGCGCCTAGTTACACTTACACTTTCTCTATAAGGCGATGTATGACTACCATTTTAAGACCCCTATAAGGGTTCACCTCAGTCAGGTACGCAACCATGCATACGTGATCACGTACTAGGGGTGTTTCTAATTTAATACTACATATACTCACGATTTTCCCCCCTATATTTTCATAAGTGATACAAGTCATTGTGGCTGATCAATCCACACAAAAAAAAATAATAATAATAAATAACAATCCTTTGTTGACGAAAATAGTCGAAATGCCTTAAAAATTGTCACAATTTTCCTGCCCTCTGTAGCCAATTAAAGCTATAGTGAGCGTCTTAATACTACAAAAAGGAATCTTTTTCTATCCTTTGTAAGCAAGTCTAGTTATAGTAGCTGGTCCCCATAACACTACAAAAAGAATTACGGATTTGGTTATTGGTTTTGTCTCTACAAAACCTAGCAATATATGAATCTATATAGCAGTAAATAAAACTGAATGCTTGTCTGTTTGTACTTGAGTTTATGTTTGCAATAGTATTAGCGAACGCTTTAAAAGTTGCAAAGTATCGATAATGTCAGCTGTGCACAATAAATTAACCGTTTCCGAAGTTGGTAAAACAAACATTGAGGTTAGTAAATGACAAACCGCTTTGAAAGTACGATACGAGCGCTATAAAAAGATCCAACTTGGCTAGGGTACGTATACAGCTTTGTCTGCTTACATGAATCTTGGACAAGGACGGTCCGTTTCCCAAATTTCTTACACCTTAGTCCTAAATAACACTAGTGAACAAACAATGTACTTATCTTACGGAAGTGTATTTTTTTTTGTTATAAGCAAGGTCCATATTTTTTAATTTTCTGTAGAGTAATCACTAGGTTTTAAAGATACTAAAGAATTTTGTTCTGTAGTCAAATTATATTTTGGGAACCTGGTAGTTGCTCGTTTAATTACACACACACACACACACACACACACACACACACACACACACACACACACACACACACACACACACACACACACACGAGTACACTAAAAGATTATCTTTATATTTTATACTTATTTTGGAGTCTCGTCAGTGTTTATGCTTACATACGAGTCTCGTGTCATCACATTACTTCATTTTATAGACATTCTACACAGCACTTCATTAGACGCACATCACTTGAAATCTATTTCTATTTATACATACATTTCTGACCTAGTTCGACTCTTACTGAAGCAGTTTTTGAGTTACAAAGGACCAACAATGTTTGTCCCCACTTGTGACGGTTATTTTACATCTTTTGCCTCCAGCATGTTTACCTAGTCATTTTTCCTAAATTTGAACATACTTATACGCGATACTTACAAACACCTTTTACTTTCTATTGAGATATTTACAAACAGTTTTTTATTCAATATTCTAATTCTTAATTACTTATATAAAGTAACTAAATCCCCACTAGGTCACCAACATATTGAATAAATTTTAATTAAAATAAAACGTCGGCGATTTTTTTTTTTTTAATTTAAAAGTCCATATCCAAGCAATATTTAAGGTTTTATATTATTGTTGTAATATAATCCACAGTGATATTTATGAACCGTCATTTCTTTTAGTGCATTAAGGGGGATAATGTTATCGCGGCTCAGGATAGGCAAAACAGATGCAGATTCACTCTAAGGTCACCTAAACGGTAAAGGAAAAGAGAACGGCAGATAAGATGGACGTTGGTCCTTGAGATACTGTTAAACTATGAAATTGTATTACAAGAATGGAATTACACCGGCGTCAGTCCAGAATATTTGTTATAAGCTTGTTCGAGATCACCTAGGTCACCTGTTATACCCGGGTTTTCATCAGGTGGTAAATCTCCATTGGATCAGCTTGTGAATGTATTACGCTATCAGCTAGTAAATATTGTGCGATCAGCTAATGAATCGATCGTAGACTACCTACACGATCAGCTGATGAATGTGTTATAAAACTTTACTGTATAACCATGTGAATCTATTGTGCGATCAGCTAATGAATCAATCGTAGACTACCTTAGCGATCAGCTGATTAATCTTTATAAAACTTTACTGCATCTCTTGGTAATCTATCGTGCGATCAGCTGGGGTATCGATCGTAGACTACCTACACGATCAGCTGATGAATGTGTTATAAACTTTACTGTATACCCATGTGAATCTATTGTGCGATCAGCTAATGAATCGATCGTAGACTGCCTTAGCGATCAGATGATTAATCCTTATAAAACTTTACTGTATATCTTGGTAATCTATCGTGCGATCAGCTGGGGAATCGATCGTAGACTACCTACACGATCAGCTGATGAATGTGTTATAAAACATTACTGTATACCCATGTGAATCTATTGTGCGATCAGCTGGGGAATCGATCGTAGACTACCTACACGATCAGCTGATGAATGTGTTATAAAACTTTGCTGTATACCCATGTGAATCTATTGTGCGATCAGCTGGGGAATGTGTCATAAAACTTTACTGTATACTCATGTGAATATCTCGTGAATCTATTTTGTGATCAGCTGGTGAACCGATCGTAGACTGCCTTAGCGATCAGCTGATGAATGTGTCATAAAAATTTACTGTATACTCATGTTAATATTTCGTGAATCTATTTTGTGATCGGCTGGTGAATCGATCGTACAGCTATAGCAATCACCTGATAAATATGCACCTTCGCTCTATTTCCTTGAAAATCTATCGTGGATGTATTGTACGATCACCTTGTGATTGTGTAGTAAACGTTTTAATCGGGCAACAGGGAGTCTATATTTTTAAAGATTTACTCTATCAGTTGGTGAATTTATTTTAACCGTTTTAGTGAACTAGGACTATAACCCGTAACCCGTTCATACCTGATACTGACGTTGACCACATAACCGCTGATACCATTTGAAAAATTGTTTCATCTCTAGTCCTTAAAACGAAATAACAGTTAAAGTACACAATGCTTTTCTGTATCTTTTGTAGGCCTAAGTAACTCGTGCCTAGTGCGTGGAGCGTAACTCGGTTTTGTAAACATTGCTTTGGGCTTACTTTAGTAACGAACTGATGCTTTTTTATCTCTTCTTCAAATAAACAGCTTGATATCGTGGTTTGCGTATGGAATTCTGAACTTTCAAGATAAATGTTATACTGTTTTCGTTTCTGTGGAGTCTCAACTCAATTTGGTACTTGCGTATAACCGTAAAGCCAAGAAGCTGCCGGTGTTAGCTTCGCTAACCTTACATGTATCATCGATTGAGTATAAAAGAAAACAACCGGACGTCAGGTATAGCCTAGCCGGTGACATTGATATTGCATAGACGCAATGTCTTAAACCTTTTACTCGGACAGCTGGCGAATCTGTCGCAAATATTTTAGTAGAACGGATTTTATTCCAACAGGTGGTAATTTTTCTTTTGTTAACATGTTTGCATTCCCAACATTACAGTATTTGCTATATTGTATTAATTACTTGGACGCATTTAGCTTATTTACAGCTCTCATTTTAATCTGCTTTCAAAGCTGTCAACTAACAGACAGATGAGTTTGTTCCATTATCTTCGTGTACTGTCAGATCTGTCAATGTTACTTAGTAAAATTGTTTAACCAGTCATTAACTTTATTGTATTTTGCTAATAATGGGTGCCGGGCATGCGCAGTACGAAGTTCTCAAAACGTACTTACAATTGCCAAAAAAATTCATTTTATACATTGTAGAAGATTTTCCAAAAATCCTTAGAACAGAGAGGTCCATAAGTTTTATATTAAAATCAATTTTAATCGAACGTTAATTTAGTACAATAACGGTTTTTGTTTGTTTTGTTTAAAAACATTTTTTTGCTATCAACCTGATTGGACAAATATCTCCGAGTTGGATACAGTGAATAAAATAATTACGATCATTTATAATGTTTGGACATTTGTACGGGAACCCGTATAGTAATACTGCAGACGGAGTTAAGAAATACAATCTATGTAGGAGGATCGCTCATTGTATATACAGTATTATTGACGGGGTGGTGTTTCTGGACTGGCGTCAGAAAGCTAGGCATACAGTGCTTCATTTAACGCATCCCACTTCTAAATTCTCTTCCACTTCATCAAATTCACAGTACTGTGTGTGTGTGTGTGTGTGTGTGTGTGTGCATGCGTAAAAGTAAGTGTGTGTGTGTGTGTGTGTGTGTGTGTGTGTGTGTGTGTGTGTGTGTGTGTGTGTGAGTGTGTGTGTGTGTGTGTGTGTGCGTGAATGCGTAAAAGTAAGTGTGTGTGTGTGTGTGTGCGCGCGCGCGCGCGTAAAAGTAAGTGTGTGTGTGTGTGTGTGTGTGTGTGTGTGTGTGTGTGTGTGTGCGTGAGTGTGTGTGTGTGTGTGTGTGTGTGTGTGATGTGTGTGTGTGTGTGTGTGTGTGTGTGTGTGTGTGTGTGTGTGTGTGTGTGTGTGTGTGTGAGTGTGTGTGTGTGAGTGTGTGTGTGTGTGTGTGTGTGTGTGTGTGTGTGTGTGTGTGTGTGTGTGTGCATGCGTAAAAGTAAGAGAGCGTGTGTGTGTGTGTGTGTACTCGTATGTGTGTTTATAAAAAGTCTTTTATTTCACAAAACTATTATTCCCAACTATACTTTTCTGGGTTGGTTTGACGATATCAAACTTGGCAATATTACTATTGGAAGTGAAGTGATTACAATAGAGAAGCAGGGACGTTTAATTCACGCATAGTATAGGAAGGCTTCATCAATCAGAAATTATGCAACTCGTAACACTCGCACATTATTACTAAAAACTTTACCTTAAACTAATGTTTGCATCCGTGATTTAAATTATTAAGTACTGCTTTGAGAATTTAAAGTAGTTATATTAGGCCTACTACAAATCTCATTTCGTTTTAGACGTGATACGAGGCCTTAATAATACACCTCAGTAAGCTATTTTATGTAGCTTACTTTATTTACCTCATTTCCTTTGCTATGGTTTAGGACGTGATACGATGCCTTAATAATACACCTCAGTAAGTTATTTTATGTAGCTTACTTTATTTACCTCATTCCCTTTGCTATGGTTTTGGACGTGAGACGAGACCTTAATAATACACAGCAGTAAGCTATTTTACTTAGATTTCTTTATTTACATTAATTCTCTTCGCAATCGTTTACACATGAGATAAGGCCTCTGAATTGTACAACAGTAAACTAATTTATGTAACGAACCTTATTTACTCTCAGTCTCAATATCTTATGTTTTGTAAGAAAATGTCCCTAAACAACGATTGCTCTTGCGTTTTTAAAAATTAGAGATAGTAAAATGTCATCGTGCCGTACAGATTGAAGTAGATGCCATAAGTAATGCAGATACTTGTCCCTTGCAGAACAGTCTACAACTCTTAATGTGCCGTCTAATGGGTTCTGAAGAGTAACTCCTAACTTTGATTTATGCAAATTAATAATCAATGAAGTGTGTCTCTGCCTTGCTTTGCCTTTTTGCTAATTTCTCAGCAAGTTTGGATCAACGGTATCAGTCTTTATACTTAAAAATGAATATTTTTATTTCTCTTAAACGTATCTCTTTATACGTTTATTTTTAGACGTTTCTCTTTTCATTTATGATTACCTTTTGTGCGTTTCTTTTTACACGTTTCTCTTTACACATGTTTTTTTCTTTATGAGTTTTTCTTTACAGATATTATTTCTATTTATCGGTTTCTCTTTACAGATATTATTTTGTTTATTCATTTCTCTTCTCACTTTATATTTCTCTATCGAGATTTCATTTTACAAATTTCTCTTTAAAGATATTATTTCTCTTTATACATTTAAATGTAGCCCTTTCTCTTTTCGTGTGCTATTATTTTTCATTCGTTTATTTTTACACGTTTGTACGTTATATTTCCCTTTGTACGTTTCTCTTTCCACGTATCACTTTGTCTTGACACTCTCTCTCTCTCAAATTGCTTTTTACACACTCTCTCTCTTCAATTGCTTTCTACACACACACACACACACACACACACACACACACACACACACACACACACACACTCTATCTTTCTCCAATTGCTTTTTACACTATCTCTCCAATTACTTTTTACACTCTCTCTCTCCAATTGCTTTTTATTCGTGCATTTCGCTTTATCTCACTGTATCGAGAATTAAATGTCTTCCATTTTTTTTTTTTAATCACAGTATCCCCAAGTAATCAGTTTCTTTTAAAACTTAACCCCCTTGATATTTACAGCCAAGTGTAGCTTGTGAGGAATAAGCTTATTTGTCTTACATCCGCCGTTTTTGGGAAATGTGTCTCATTTTTAATCGCAGTACTTTCTCCGAAAGTTTGTAGAAATTTTATTACTTTAGCATCTTTTTAAATTTTAAATATTTAAAGTGTAGTAGATGAAACGTTTTACACTTGCATTTTTCTTTTCAAGAAATCAAATTCGAGTATAGGCCTATCTTCTTTTTCTTGTTCAAAATAGAAACAAATATATCGCTTACTTTGAACTGTCTCGGGAGGCAACTATCTTGAACTTAACTACATGTAATTAAACTTAATTGTGTTATGTGTGTATATATATATATATATAAACAACATAGGTTATTCAAATACAAGAATATTTATTAATTTATATTCAAAGCTTTTCGATGGTAAACAGTACTAACATCATCAGGAATGAAAATTACAATCAATTGATTAAATTAATAAACATGAAAACGTATTATATATATATATATATATATATATATATATATATATATATATATATATATATATATCGCAATATGTATTCTTGTGTATTAATAAAGAACTAAGTCAAAATACAAATACAAGAATTATAATTGAATTTACAATTCAAAGCTTTTAGTTATCTAACAGTACCAACATCATCAGAAATATTAAACAACTGATCAGGAATATTAAACATATATATATATATATATATATATATATATATATATATATATATATATATATATATATATATATGATGAATTGTTACTATCTGGAGTACATCCGTTCATTCTGCAGTCCATAAATTCGCAGTTCCGACGTTTCGCTAGAATCTCATCCAGCATTGACGAGGTGAACCCAACAACACTAGAAGAGCGATTCTCTTCTACTGTTGTTGGGTTCACCTCGTCAATGCTGGATGAGATTCTAGCGAAACGTCGGAACTGCGAATTTATGGACTGCAGAATGAACGGATGTACTCCAGATAGTAACAATTCATCATATTTTTCCATCCGTGAAGGAATACGTATCAACATATATATATATATATATATATATATATATATATATATATATATATATATATATCGTGATATTTCACGTTGTCCATTATTTTTCCGTTGCACTGACTTTATGAAGTTATTATTATTACTTGTAAATAATTTTTTCCACGACTAAGTGCAATAATTTTACCTTTTGTGATGAGGCACCTTTCAGTCACTTGACCATTGTCGAATCACTGATTATTTTTCTCTATTTTTCTGGTGTAGATGTTCGGTCCATGATGTTGGTATTTGTTGACGTTACATATATTTCTTCTTGAACCGCGTTTATAATATTTTTAAACAGTACGTCCTCTGCATATGTTGTCTGTTGGTTCATTAAATTGTTGTGTATGTTTTTATAAATGTGGTATTTTTCTAGTGAGTTTAGTTCTCAGTAAAAATAATCAGTGATTCGACAATGGTCAAGTACCTCATCATATAAGGTAAAATTATTGGACTTAGTGGTGGACAATAACTTCATATATATATATATATACTGCTTAGAGTTAACATTATTCTATCTACACTGTTGTTAGATTTAGCGCAACGCAACAGTTATAATGTTATTAGTTCATCAATCGCGCCGTATTATACTTTAGATTTCACTTGCATTTCTTTATTAACTTAATTATATAAAACTCTGGTTTGTAATGATCATCTTTAAAACCCTATCTGAGGTTGTATTTTTAAATTTTTTCAATTTCTCAACTTGGGAAAATTATGATTTTTTTAATGTAGAGCTAAAATATATTTCTAAATCTGAGATGACAAAAATTCATTTTATTACACATTGCATTGAAAAAAAATCTTATTTTTATAATTGAAAAATAACTATGAATTTAATAATATTTGTAACGGCTAATAGGTAAACTTGTGACATTTACCACTCTAAAGTTACAAATGCATTAATTAATGAACGGATGTAAGTGAAATCCAAGCGTAATAATATATGCCGCACGACTGATGAATTAATAACAGTATAGCATAATAAAGTAAACTTGGCAATTGCTAATATTTTAGATATAATATTGCAATGTCACGCAACCTATTACTATACCATTGAAAAAGGCTTACAGCAATTTTAATAGTTACATTCTTATAGTAAAATTGTAAGAATATTTATGCGTGCGAGTGCGCACGTGTGTGTGTGTGTGTGTGTGTGTGCATATTATATATATATTTAAAAAAATGTTTTACGTATTATATAATATATTATAATAAAATAATATATTTATATTTTATTTTTAAAATTTATACTTAAATATATTATAAAGTTAAGGTTGAGGCTAAAGATGAAGTTCAAAAAAGAAAAATAGTCGGAAGAAATATCAAGCCAAAGCGACAAAATAGTTCCTAAAATTTCGGACCAGGTTAACCATTGTTCTATTTCGAAGTAGTCATAAAGGGGCTGAGGAATCTTTAACAAAAGTAGGGTTTAACTATTTTAAAATAGGACTTCCCAAATTACCTGGGTTATAATAATGTACCGTTGCGGCAAAGTCTTTGTAGATGGTTATGGGAATAACCAAATTAACTGAAAAATAAGTAAGGGGGGAGAGATGACGCGGGGATGAATAGAGAAGTTATCTAGGAGTCTAGGAAGAACTTCAGAAGATGGCAGATGTATTGGGGGGGGGGACCAAGTGTCAGTAATTTTAATTAGGGTTAAAATTTGTTATTAAAATTAAGAGAAATTTTGTTTTGTATTTGTATGATTTAAAAGGTAAAAGTGCGACGTAAGTAAATTAATAAAGACTTAGGAAAATTAAAAGAATTATGTGAAAGTGCATCGAAGCAGTATCAACGGTCAAGATCCAAGGAATCGACAAACAATAAGTACTCTTTTATTCCAGTAAATTTAGCCAACAGAATTTTAAAAACAGTAAATTCACAACAATATTAAATTCCTTAGTATAAAATAATAATCTATTTTTTTCACCATGTTCTAATTTACAAAAAGGATCCATAATAACGACTCCAGAGAAAGAGAAATTAACACTGTCATTTAAAACCTTATTGTAATAACCTAAAGCCTCAAGAGTCCACCTTTGTTTTTTTTTGTAATTGTAATATTAATTAAGGAATCAATCTTGCCACAAATAGTATTAAGAACAATGGGTATAATGTGTGTTAATTAAGTGTCAAAAATAAATGAAAGTTATGTTAAAATTGATATTGGTGTTAATTAATTAGAATCCTAAAGATGAGACAAAAAAGTAAGGTAAATATAACCTAAAAGAAAAGTTATATTATAAATAACTTAGGTTAATATATATATATATATATATATATATATATATATATATATATATATATATATAATTATAATAATCTTTGTAATGTAATCTTTGAAATCTATATATGATATATAATATTTGTAATTTTCATTCCTGATGATGTTGGTACTGTTTACCAACGAAAAGCTTTGGATATAAATTAATAAATATTCTTGTATTTGAATGTTTTAAAATGTGTGTGTGTGTGTGTGTGTGTGTGTGTGTGTATGTGTGTGTGTGTGTGTGAGTGAGTGAGTGAGTGAGTGAGTGAGTGAGTGAGTGAGTGAGTGAGTGTGTGAGTGTGTGTGTGTGTGTGTGTGTGTGTGTGTGTGTGTGTGTGTGTGTGTGTGTGTGTGTGTGTGTGTGGACATAGTATTTAGTTGGATAGTATTTATATGTCAGCTTGTTTTCTCAAGGCAAGTCTACGTAGTTATCTGATACCTTTTTAAGAGGGCATTCGTGTTGGACCATTCAACCCGCTCCTCTCTTGGCCAAACGCTTCCGGCACTTAGCCACAATGCACACAGCTCGAGAGTAACTTATGGAGTTACTTATACAATGACAAGTTGCAGTTAATTATGATATTACCTCTATTAGGCTTAATTATATCTTTTAGCAAAAGGCAAGGATTAGGCTTCTGCCCTTTGCTAGCCCGCTCTGGGCTATAAAGGGCATGGGTTTATTCAACGCCAGCGTTTCACCCCCTTTCTAAAAGTAACTAATCTTCGATTGCGTAAAAAACTATGTACGAAGTGAAATAAAACTTGCACACAAGTATTTTAACACCTCTGATTGAAAGTGTGACAACCGGTTGTGGCGTTACAAACGTTTTAGCTTGCTCTGAAGTGAAACAATAATGCAGCTGTAAGCCTAAGCTGAGTTGAATATATTAAAACGGGTATTCCAGTAACAACATATAAAGAAGGCGATACGGGTCGAATGCGACGTGTAATTGCCTTTCCCAGAGACCTACCTCAGCGCACTGGACTGTTAAGTGTCGACACATACTGGACAACATGAGGAACTACCAACAAACGAAGTAAACCAAAATCCATGGGAAATTGTATTTCTATATTCAGTACAAAAATGTTTTGAATATAAAACGCATCAGGTTGGTTTTATAAATGCAAATACATTGCCGGCAGCCTAGATGTTTAAATATTTAAAATATCTGTGTCCGCTAACACACATACATCGGCCAGTGTAGAAAGCCTTTACACTGTATTCAGTCACCCACTGTATCGTTCTAAACGAGTTCTCAGGTTGACGGCGCTTCAGGCAGACAACTATCAACATTCATTGGAAATTATAATAAGTTATTTTTCTCGAAATTAGTATTTTCATGTTGTCATATTTTTCTCAAACTCTAAATCTGCCCGAACCATCGTTTATTAATATAAAATAGTGGTTATTAACAGCCTCTTCGTTTCTACAAAATAGCTGTTATTCTTTACATCTACCTTATGACGTATGCGTCAGTATTTACTCCAATCTCCCAAATAGAGGGGGGCTCAAATGTTTGTCCTAAATCTTCTCCCTCACAAGTTATAAAGTCTTGTTAAACTCTTCACGTTAAAATACAAAAATGCCATTCTCTCCATGTTCCTTATGACTCATCCACAAGTCAATATTTACTCCAATCTCTCATAGAGGTTTGTTTTTATGTCACTACTGAAAACACATCCTTTACAAGCCTAAATAAAATGACAAGAATAAAATAAAACCGATTATTCCTTTTATCTACCTAATGACGCACACAAGAGCCACAATTTACTCCATCTATCTTATGACGAACACGAGCCATCATTTACTCCATCTAACTTATGACGCTCACATTAGCCATAATTTCTTCCATTTACCTTATGGCGCACAGATGAGCCATCACATACTCCATCTACCTTATGACACACACATGAGCCATCATTTACTCTACCTACCTTATGACACACACGTGAGCCATCATTTTCTCTACCTCCTTGTGACACACACACACACACACATGAGCCATCATTTACTCCATCTATCTTATGACGCACACTAGCCATCATTTACTCCACCTACCTTATGACACACACACATAAGCCATCACATACTCCATCTACCTTATGACACACACATGAGCCATCATTTACTCCATCTACCTTATGACACACACACACACACACATGAGCCATCATTTACTCTACCTACCTTATGACACACACATTAGGCATCATTTACTCTACTACCTTATGACACACACACACACACACACACATGAGCCATCATTTACTCCATCTATCTTATGACGATCACGAGCCATCATTTACTCCATCTACCTTATGACACACACATGAGCCATCATTTACTCCATCTACTTTCCCGTTCTCCGTTATTCCTGGCACTAATACATGATATAAAACCTTATCGAACAGTTTCGTGTTGAAACTGTTAAAAAACGAAACAATAATTGATAAGATAGCATAGGCTTCTCGTCATCTAAACGCAGAGGGAACAGCTGGCTTTAACAGCTGGATACACACACATTTAATCAGCTGGTCTAAATATATAGACTAACATCATTATACCCCTGGCCATTACAAATACCATCATAGAGGAGGGAATTATTTTTCACTTCAGGTCCGAGTGTCAATCTATTAGGAAACTTAGCAAAACGTTTTACGCGTTAGTAATTTTCGTATTCATGGCATGTATAAAGTTAGAATTTTCAAATAAATTATGCGCCATTTTTCAACCGAACATCCTTCCTTCTTCTTCGCCTTGTCCTTTTCCTTAACATTCTCTTTAAACTTGTAAACTTTCTGTATTAATAACAAGATCGTTGCCGATTTATTTGGGGCAAACGAATAATTGGGCAGATGACAATCCGAACCATCGACCCAAGAGTCTCCTTCTGCTACTGGCAATTTTTCCCTGAAAGGTCAGCAAAAGAATCCTATATTTACTGTGCCTAGTACCATACCTCCTGAAACGAAATTTATCAGATCCTTACCCGTGAGAGTATGTTTTAAACTATAAAATATAGAAAAACCAAAAAAACATTTTGTGAAAAATCGCTTCGCGCAGTTGGCTAGTAAGGGATTGAGATTGGAGTGGAGAACCGGGCGCAAGTTTCCAAAACAGGCGATACTAGCCTGGCTGCCTACTCTCGGCTGGTAGATGGTCAGCAGACAACAGTACAACTAATGTTTTAGGAACGATACGTAGCGGTCCGTCAGCTGAGAGTTTTGCTATTAATGTGATTCTACTGTACCATTATTCTATACGATGAACAAAAATGGTGTTGGAACGATTGTTTTAGGATCGGGTCAGTTCGAATCACATAAAGTAAAGATAGACAGATAGAAAAATAAATAAAGCGAAACGAATCCCTGATTTATAAGGAAGACAGTGACAATATATCGCGGGGAGTAACAGAGACCGATGTAAAGCAAATAGATTTAGTAAAGGCAAGAACTCTACCGAAAACTAATAAAGGAATAATATTAAAATTAAAATTACGTGCTCCTTTCTTAACCTATGTATTCTGGAAAAACAGTTGGTGAGGATTTGATGAATTTCGTTTCAGGAGGTATACTTTGTACAAAAGGGTAATACAAGTTGTATGGTGCGAGTTTTTATTGTAATAAAACTCTGACTTAAAGCGTAGAATGGATAGAAGAACCGCTAATACTAGTTTATTAGCATATCGCCTAGGTAAGATCTCGCGATCGACGTTCAGTTATCTCTTTATCCCGTCTAAGGAAACTAAATCCTCCATTTGAATAACCGCACAGTTGTGCTACTGCCACTATAACTGGACATTAGGTTTTATTTATGCCCGTTCTAGTCGGTGGTTTACGAGTGCGTTGTAAAAACAGGTCTTAATTCGATCAATTTGGCGGTGACTTGTCGATTTATTGTGTGCCAACGTCCGTATGAGATATGTGCGAGAGAACGTGGCCTTATAGCAGATTGTCAGGCAGCTGTTTTACTTGCATCACCTGGTGCGGATTTTGCGCGAATATTTATTGCAATTCTGTCTACACATCTTTTGTAAATTAATACGAAAGTAACTCGTTAAACAAGTATTGAAAAACAGCTGTTGTTTACATTCATATATTACGTTATTTGAAAAACCCTTTATCAAATGTAAACTGCTTTACATCCAGTAAACACGTGCTTACATCCAGTAAACACTGCATACTTCCAGTAAACAGTGCCTACATCCAGTAAACAGTGCTTACATCCAGTAAACTCTGCTTACAAAAAAAAAAAAAACAGATAACATACAGTAAACACTGCTTACATCCAGTAATCACCACTTACAACCAATAAACACTGCCTACATCAAGTAAACACTGCTTACATCCAGCAAACACCTCTTACATTCAGTAAACACTGTCTACATCCAGTAAACACTGCCTACATCCTGAAAACACTGCCTACATCCAGCAAACACCTCTTACATTCAGTAAACACTGTCTACATCCAGTAAACACTGCCTACATCCAGCAAACACCTCTTACATTCAGTAAACACTGTCTACATCCAGTAAACACTGCCTACATCCTGAAAACATTGCATACATTCAGTAAACACCGCTTACAACCAGTAAACACTGCCTACATCCAGTAAACACTGCTTATATCCAGTAATCATTGCCTACATCCAGTAAACAAAGCCTTCATCCAGTAAACACTGTCTACATAGAGTAAACACTGCTTACATCCAGTAATCACTGCCTACATCCTGCAAACACTGCTTATATCCAGTAATCATTGCCTACATCCAGTAAACACTACTTAAATACAGTAAACACTGTCTACATCCAGTAATCACTGTCAACATCCTGTAAACACTGTCTACATCCATTAAACACCGCTCATATCCAGTTGAGTAGATTTCCGTAGTTCAAGATTCAACCATTGTTTCTCCCTGTGTGTGCGTGCGAGCGTGCGCGCGCGCTTGTGTGTGTGTGTGTGTGTGTGTGTGTGTGTGTGTGTGTGTGTGTGTGTGTGTGTGTGTGTGTGTGTGTGTGTGTGTGTGTGTGTGTGTGTGTGTGTGTGTGTGTGTGTGTGTGTGTGTGTGTAAGAGAGAGAGAGAGAGGAGATGGTGTGTACTATCGGGTCAAAAAGTGTTGATACTCGAGTTTAAGCTTTTACTACAAGGCAACCGATATACAGTACTTATAACAAAACAAGATGCACCAAAATTTCATAAATTTAATTTTGCGTCTATTAATGTAAACTTAACTTTTTTGCGGTGTTTAACTTTGTTTTTCAGCGGGTTGAATGAAAAAGTACCAGTTTTTGGCGTTTTTCAGACAATGCCAGACTATGAAAATGTATAATATAAAAACTATTAAACCAATCGTGTTAAAAATTTAATAGGTTGTAGCACATACATTTGTATACCATATTTATGAATTTCAGAATTTTTACTTAATTACAAAAAAAGTTGTAATTTTTGTCAAAGTGTTTTATTTTGGGATCGGATTAAGATAAAAATAGCAATGAAAGCTTGAATTGTAGCTCTTAAGCTATGCATTGACAATTTGAAGCAATAAATTTGTTACAGAGTCTTTAAAAAATTTTATTGATGTCTGATCGAATCGGTACCGGGATGCATTAGCGCGTGAAATTGTTACCGCTCCGCTGTCTTGTACAGGGAAATTTCCCGCAACTGGTACCGCACCCTCGGTAGCGCGTTGGCCGTGCCGCGCCAACCTATCGAAAACCAGTTTTGTTGCGGGAAATTTCCCTGCACAAGACAGCCGAGCGGTAGCAATTTCACGTGCTAAAGTTAAAATAAATATTGATCAATCGTGATAAATGTCCTAAGAAAAAGGAGGAATATAATACCAAATACAATAATATATTGCTCTGTAATGGAGAGTGGTTAGGTAGTATAGAGGAACTTACGTGTGCAACAATATCAGTATAGTTATCTATTATATGTTAATTGATTGTGACACCAAGTTATTGTTATTTAGTTGATGCAAGATTTCTCACAAGGGTTATGAAAAGTGAAAGTTCAAGTTCTATAAATGTAACTTATTTTGAAGTAAAGGATTTAGGGTGGTTCTTCAGAAAATTAGTAGTTAAAAATATGATATGCTTTCCATGTTATCTCATAAATGTTAACAGGTTATAAATCATATCATCTGTATTAGGTAACAGATATAGATATTCATTGTGCCTCTGATGATTAAATGAACTAGTCTTTAACAAAAATCATGCAAATATTTCTCATATTTTAATTTTCATGTATTATTGAAATTACAAATAGTCTTAATTTGTAACAATATTTAAGAGTTGTTTTTTTCTGTACAGGCTGGAGCTGTTGAGATGACCTGGGTAATAGCGGATCATGTTGCTGCAGGAGCTGCAGAACTATCTGTCACAAAGGGACAACAAGTCGAGGTTGTCGAAGTTAAACCTGGAGACCCTGGCGGGGAATGGTGCCTTGTTAGAATGCCTACATCTGGATGTGCAGTAGACTCACCTCCAGAAGGGTTAGTACCTCTTGCCGTACTTAAGCAACCACCACCAGGATGCCTTAAAACACCGACAGGCACGACTTCACCTTCTAGACGTACTGCTGACCATGAACTGGGTGAGTCTCATTGTTACTTGCTATATGATATACTTTAGTGATTTAGCATTACTAGTGTGATCACTTACATTTAAAAGATTTCTGATGAAATTATAAGTACAGGTGTATGGGTAATATATGTGTTTCTCCAGCAAACCTGATATAGGTCTATTTAGGTGAATAGAACATTAAACATTGTGACTTTCATAGTATTTTTAATAGTATGCATCTAAATAATGAGAGACAACCAAATTCGCCTAATAGTATGCTACTGATTAATATTAAACACCCACATAATGGTAGACAACTGATTAATTTTACACAATACATTATGATATACAGCTGTGTAGTTGTATACTGCTTGTATACAACTAAATAATATTAGACAATCACTTAGTGTCATACAATTCTGTAATCTTATAGAGTAGATTATGGTAGGTAGCTGTATAATCATATGAAAGACAACCGTGTAATAATATATAATTGGGTAATCTTGCACAGTAGATTATGATAGGTAGCTGTGTAATCGTATGAAAGACAGCCGTGTAATAATATATAATTGGGTAATCTTACAAAGTATATTATGATAGGTAACTGTGTAATCGTATGAAAGACAACCGTATAATAATATACAATTGGGTAATTTTACACAGTAAATTATGATAGGCAACTGTGTAGTTGTACGAAAGACAACCGTGTAATAATATACAATTGATTAATCTTACACAGTAGATTATGATAGGTAGCTGTGTAATCGTATGAAAGACAACCATCTAATATACAATTAGGTAATCTTACAAAGTATATTATGATAGGTAACTGTGTAATCATATGAAAGACAACCATGTAATAATACACAATTAGGTAATCTTACACAGTAGATTATGGTAGGTAGCTGTGTAATCGTATGAAAGCTGTGTAATGGTAGCCGTGTATTGTACACAACTGAGGAATGTTAGACCACCTCCTGTATGCAATTTAGTAATGTTTTATAACTATATAATGGTAGACAAACATCTAATGTTTGAAGACAGAACTGTCAATGATCTAACGACAGTATGAATGTAATATTTTTTTTATACTACTTCATATGAAAATGAGAAAAGGATGGTGAGTCATAGGTAATGATGGTTTGTTAGCTTCCACCTCCTACAACAGAGTTTATCTCCTCACCTTAATTTACCAGTGATCCACCATCGTTTGAATCACAGACGACAATGAAAGTTTTTTCAGTTAAACTAAAGTTGATTCAGCTTTAACAACAATTTTTTAACATGATTGTACAAGATTGAATAAAACTAAAAGGTTTAAACGTCTTCACAATTTTTTGGGGGGATTTGAAAATAAAGAACTAATACTAGTGATAATTGCCTACTATAAGTAAAAACTTTGCATTTCACTGTGACTCCGAAATCACTAATTGTCTTCAAATTATTTCAATTTTGCACATACCTCTCTTACTGATATTTTTTATTTGAAATAGGGTGTTACTAATAGAAATAAAGTCATTATTGGCCTCATAGTAAATGTATGTATTGTGCAACAGATTTTTTAGTTAATGTGTTGATACTCTATGCCTCTCAGGTACCAACCGGTATAACATCACTAATGCCTTTAGTGTTTAAACAGAGTGAGTCAATAATACTTTCTTAGTAATTCTATCCTGCAGAGTATTGTATGTTGGTTCTGTTAAAATCATTAATACGTTTGTAGAGAAAGTATCTAGGTGTACGTAACATTTGCAAGGTATTGTATGTTGGTTCTGTTAAAATCGTTCATACGTTTGTAGAGAATGTATCTAGGTGTACGTAACATTTGCAAGGTATTGTATGTTGGTTCTGTTAAAATCATTAATACGTTTGTAGAGAATGTATCTAGGTGTACACAACATTTACAAGGTATTGTATGTTGGTTCTGTTAAAATCATTAATACGTTTGTAGAGAATGTATCTAGGTGTACATAACATTTGCAAGGTAATGTGTGTTGATACCCTGTCAGTTATTGAGTGCTCCCTTTATAGTAAACTAATTTTCTATGCTGATGCCATCGGACCATATGAATCAGCGAGTTACTGAGAAGATGGCTAATGGTTTGTTGGATGTAACTAGTGCTTAACTTTCCTTGATAATATTGTGTGTCGTTGTTTTGTTGAGGCGCTGACAGGCACTGGAATAGTCCTAGTTACCTAGAGTTTCCTAGTATAAGTAGGAATCTCCAAGTTGTCTTTGTACAGAATATGTTTTTAAATATGTAGGAGAAATTATAATCCTGCCAAATTGGTTTCTGTAGCATCTAACTGGATCACATGTAAAGTTAGTCACTTCGATCTTACAGTATAAAAGAAATTGAAATTGCTCTATGTAGTGAGTTTTATGAATTTTTACAAGATTTATGTAGGTAGAGCAACTGTTTCATATGAAAATATTTTGAGCAACAGTGACTTTTCCTCCTGTGGATGTTAAGAGTTAAATATAAAATATTTATTGGAAATAATAGAAAAGTAGCCCTGAGTCATTAAAATCATAGCATGAAAGTATTTTAGTTATTTTCCGCAATATTTATTAGCTTAAGTAGTAATTCTTTTTCTGAGGTAGATATCATACTCAAAATAATCTTTAATAACATTCAAACAATGAAAGTGTTCAAATAATGATGTTAACTAAAAACTTTTACATAAAAAGTATTCAAGTGTGGGTAATTGTGAACATGATTTGATGGATCGTTTATGGGTAGGCTATTTACGTAGGTGGAAGTTAGAGAGCATTTTTAGTCGTGAATTGAAAATTGAAAGACATATTGGCAACTGGTGGAAGTCTTTGGTGGGCTGGTGGGAAGTAAAGGATAATTTGATTGATCAGTTGACAGGTAACATCAATAAATGTGTTTATTTGTGTTGACATGTCGTTGGAGAATGTCGATGTTTTGTCAGAACATTTTTGACTATTTTTAGTGTGTTAGGCAATGAATACTAAGGGTCTGACTTATAAACATGACAAATAATGCTACTGTGAAAGATGTAAATACTTTAACATATTCCTAATTCTGCCTATTATATTGTTTTTTGTAGAATATTTATAGATCTGCTAATAGAAAAGCCTATCCTGAGGCTCTCGAGAATTTGCTATATAGAATACTTCAGTAATTATTCTTGCTACTTAATATAGGTTTTAAATGTTTTATTTCACCAAATGCAAAATAAGTGTGATAGTATATAGTGAAGAGTTTTTTGATTCTCAACTAATTTGGGAAGACAACAAAGCTCTTTTGTATAACTGTTGTTATTGTAAAAGCCATGGAATCATAGTATCATTTTTCTTCTGTTGCTTTAGATTTTTGTAAATCTACTTTGGATTATATATTCCTTTTTGTATCATACCCCTCAGTTGGTTTTTGGCTTTTATCAATTGTCTTGCATCTGTAGATTACCATATTGTTTTCATTGTGTTACTGTTTTCTATATTTTTCCTTTTTTCATTTTAGATTTCATTTTTAAAATCACTGATACTTATTGATCTCTTTAATATTTACTTTATTTTCTTTCTATACATTTTATACAATCCTTTATAGAGCCTTTATATCCAGGGAGTAGAGAATTTTATAATTTGTGTTTTTTTGATGATTTGTTTATAGGGATGGGTTGATTCCGATTCTTGATACTAATGGTATCTAGGAATCGTCGATACTCGATTCTCCATTGATTAATATGTCGATTCAGATTCTTGTTTTTTAAACTATTAAAATATGTGTGTGGTGTAATTTATAGGAAATAAAAGTAGTTATCAACTATGTGTTATTCAAGTATTAGTTACTTTAAATAAATTAAACGATTAAAGCAAATGTCTATTTGAGGTCACAAAAATATTATTATTATTTATGATTCTACAACAAAGATGATCGAAAGCATTTGTGGTCCGTTTGTCACCACTCTTCTTGTACTTTTATCTCACTCTCAATCGGGAGAGCTCAAAACACACACAAACTCTCTCTCCCTCTTTCTCTCTTTCCTCCTTATTCTCTTCTCTCTCTTTCTCTTTCTCTATCTCTTTTATCCAATATGTTTATCACCCTTTCGAAAATTTATATTCATAAATCAAGTTTGAACACTGTGTGTAGCCTATTGCATTAAAACAAAATTTTTAAAAGGCTTCACCATATGACCAAGATGTTTACTAATTTCATTATTAGAGAATTCATGTAGGGCTTTACAACTCAAAAGAATTGAGAATTGACTTAAGAATTTAGAAATCGAAAGAATAATTTGAGAATTGAAATTGGAATCGAAATCGAAAATTTTAGGTATTGGCTCATCCCTATTTATTCATGTTAAGTGGTCTTTGTAAATACTGTATATTTTACAAATTTTCATTGTTTTTGTAAATTCTACATTCATATTCTGCTACTCAGTATAATCATTTCTTTTTCTTAAAATATTCACAATCCTGGCAAATATGCCTTACACTAAATGTTATAGATGTCATTATATGTCATGAATTCTTTACATACTCATCTCATTGTTCTTCTGGTTTTAATTTTTTACCATTTTCTTGCTCCTAAGAGTATTTTCAAATTTTAGTTGGTTTATATAGTATTCTTCCTGAATATTAATTTTTTCTCTTTAAACCAGTAAATCACTGGAAATGAATATTGTGCCAAATGTGCAACTTAGTGTCCACAGTTCTCTTATTATTAAATTGAAAAGTAAAAATGAACAAGTGGGGCAAGTGTTGGGAGGGTGCAACTTTAGCCTAAAACACTGGTTATATTCCAATTTGACTCGTTACTGTTCAGTGATTTCTCTGAATTGTATTGTCTCCATTTATTTCCGCAATTCAATCATTACTTGTCATGTGCTGTAGCAGAGTCTGTCCAACAACGCTAGGCTAGAGTAGAACATTCACTGCATCATTACAAAGTAGACACTTTACAATTTGCTTCCAACAGGTAATTATTGTGTTTTAATAATTACTAGGAGTTATTTTACTTAATTACTTTTGTTCATAGCTGTATTGCTTATATTCGATCTTGTTTTAACCATATTAGCAATATAAAGAGAGGTTCCAGTGGCCATGCAAAGTGTAGGATAGAGTAATTTTATTTTAAACACATTTTATTTACCATCAACCCCTTCCTCTTGCCAGTGTAGTCATTTATCTATAAAATATATTAAAATAACCTTACAGCCGAATAACTATGTATGCTACTCGCTCTCAAGATAAAAAAAGCAAAACATTTTGTAGTAATTACTGAGTATGATGTTTACTAAAACACTTATTAGCTTGACTTTATAAATGAATAGCATTTATAACCTTACTTAGACCTAATCAAGCAATATGCCAGGGAAATATTATAATTACAACACTAATATTCTATTTAACCAAATAATTTGAACTGTAACAAACTAGAAATCACTGTAAATCACCAGTAAATAATTTAAATACATAAATAACATAACCTAGGATCAATAGAACTTGGGAGTGATGGCTCCTATTTATGTTTCCTGTTGTATTATGAGGTTATATACTTTATAATTAGTAAATAATTGAAATCAGTAAACAACATAACCTAGGATCAATGAAACTTGGTAGTGACAGCTCCTATTTATGTTTAATGTTGTTTTATATACTTTATATGCAGTAAATAATTCAAATCAGTAAACAACATAACCTAGGATCAATGTAACCTGGTAGTGATGGCTCCTATTTATGTTTCCCTTTGTATTATGAGGTTATATACTTTATAATCAGTAAATAGCATAACCTAGGAACATTGGAACTTGGTAGTGATAGCTCCTATTTATGTTTCCTGTTGTATTATGAGATTATATACTTTATAATCAGTAAACAACAAAACCTAGAATCAATGGAAATTGGTAGTGTAGCTCCTATTTATCTTTCCTGTTGCATTATGAGATTATATACTTTATAATCAGTAAACAACATAACCTAGGATTAATGTAACCTGGTAGTGATAGCTCCTACTTATGTTTCCCTTTGTATTATGAGATCATATACTTTATAATCAGTAAACAACATAACCTAGGATTAATGGAACCGGGTAGTGATAGCTCCTACTTATGTTTCCCTTTGTATTATGAGATTATATACTTTATAATCAGTAAACAACAAAACCAAGGATCAATGGAACCGGGTAGTGATAGCTCCTACTTATGTTTTCCTTTGTATTATGAGATTATATACTTTATAATCAGTAAACAACAAAACCTAGAATCAATGGAAATTGGTAGTGTAGCTCCTATTTATCTTTCCTGTTGCATTATGAGATTATATACTTTATAATCAGTAAACAACATAACCTAGGATTAATGTAACCTGGTAGTGATAGCTCCTACTTATGTTTCCCTTTGTATTATGAGATCATATACTTTATAATCAGTAAACAACATAACCTAGGATTAATGGAACCGGGTAGTGATAGCTCCTACTTATGTTTCCCTTTGTATTATGAGATTATATACTTTATAATCAGTAAACAACATAACCTAGGATTAATGGAACCGGGTAGTGATAGCTCCTACTTATGTTTCCCTTTGTATTATGAGATTATATACTTTATAATCAGTAAACAACAAAACCAAGGATCAATGGAACCGGGTAGTGATAGCTCCTACTTATGTTTTCCTTTGTATTATGAGATTATATACTTTATAATCAGTAAACAACAAAACCTAGAATCAATGGAAATTGGTAGTGTAGCTCCTATTTATCTTTCCTGTTGCATTATGAGATTATATACTTTATAATCAGTAAACAACATAACCTAGGATTAATGGAACCGGGTAGTGATAGCTCCTACTTATGTTTCCCTTTGTATTATGAGATTATATACTTTATAATCAGTAAACAACAAAACCTAGAATCAATGGAAATTGGTAGTGTAGCTCCTATTTATCTTTCCTGTTGCATTATGAGATTATATACTTTATAATCAGTAAACAACATAACCTAGGATTAATGTAACCTGGTAGTGATAGCTCCTACTTATGTTTCCCTTTGTATTATGAGATCATATACTTTATAATCAGTAAACAACATAACCTAGGATTAATGGAACCGGGTAGTGATAGCTCCTACTTATGTTTCCCTTTGTATTATGAGATTATATACTTTATAATCAGTAAACAACAAAACCAAGGATCAATGGAACCGGGTAGTGATAGCTCCTACTTATGTTTTCCTTTGTATTATGAGATTATATATATACTTTATAATCAGTAAACAACATAACCTAGGATTAATGTAACCTGGTAGTGATAGCTCCTACTTATGTTTCCCTTTGTATTATGAGATCATATACTTTATAATCAGTAAATAGCATAACCTAGGAAGAATGGAACTTGGTAGTGATAGCTCCTATTTATGATTCCAATTGTATTTTGAAAATATATCTCTAATAATCAGTATACAACATAACCTAGGATCAATGGAACCTGGTAGTGATAGCTGCTATTTATGTTTCCTGTTGTATTATGAATTTATATACTTTATAATCAGTAAATATCTTAAATCTGTAAACAAAATAACCTAGCATGAATAGAACCTTGTAATGATAGCTCCTATTTATGTTTAATGTTGTATTAGGGCATTATATACTTTATAATCAGTAAATAATTTAAATCAGTAACACAATATAATCTAGGATCAATGGAACGTGATAGTGATAGCTCCTGTTTATGTTTCCTGTTGCATTATGAGATTTTATACTTTATAATCAGTAAACAACATAACCTGGGATCAATAGAACCTGGTAGTGATAGCTCCTATTTATGTGTCCTAGTTTATTATGAGATTATATACTTTATAATCTGTAAACAACATAACTTAGGATCAATAGAACCTAGTAGTGATAGCTCCTATTTATGTTTAATGTTGTATTTTTGAGATTATATACTTTATAATCAGTAAATAATTTAAATCAGTAAACAACATAATCTAGGTTCAATGGAACTTGGTAGTGATAGCTCCTATTTATGTTTCTTGTTGTATTATGAGAATTTTTACTTTATAATCAGTACAACATGACCTTGAATCCTTTACCAAATATGCGTAGTTCCTTAGACTAGCTTATGCGCAATCACTTTTTTTTCGTATATTTTATGTCTATATTTTATATCCGTTTCCTGACAACTAGGTTTGTATTGAAATAGTGTTTAAGCTGATTTTCTGTTGATAGTTTGAAACGTGTTTAAAAGAGTAACTAGTATGAAGAATTTTTAACTCATAAATGGTTAAAAGGAACTGATAAGACACTGGTAGGCCGTACCTCCTGACTCTCCCTAGCTACTTCCTGCTATTATTTATTTAGCAGCACTCCTTGAAGGTTGCAGCACTAACGAAATAATACGGGATTCGGCTTTTTGTCAAAACAGAAATCTTTTGATCACGTTTATAGTATTTATATGAGCCTCACGATAAATGTATTTATTATTTCCAATAACAGTAAATAAGGTGATGAATAACAACAGACTGGAAATTAGTAAGTAATTCCCGTCGACGTTACAATTAACGACTGTTTACAATTAATAAACAAAAACCTCCAAGAAATGTTACTAATTTAACCTAATGTACATCTCTGTTTACAAGCAACACATCCTGAGAGGCATGACACAATATGTTGCGTTATGTCTCTGAAGATGGGTACTTGGTAACCCAAATGTACATCTCTGTTAACAAGCAACACATCCTGAGAGGCATGACACAATATGTTGCGTTATGTCTCTGAAGATGGCTACTTGGTAACCCAAATGTACATCTCTGTTAACAAGCAACACATCCTGAGAGGCATGACACAATATGTTGCGTTATGTCTCTGAAGATGGCTACTTGGTAACCCAAATGTACATCTCTGTTAACAAGCAAACATCCTGAGAGGCATGACACAATATGTTGCGTTATGTCTCTGAAGATGGGTACTTGGTAACCCAAATGTACATCTCTGTTAACAAGCAAACATCCTGAGAGGCATGACACAATATGTTGCGTTATGTCTCTGAAGATGGCTACTTGGTAACCCAAATGTACATGATGTTAGAATAAAAATATTTGTGGTTAGAGGTTTTTTACTATTATTTTTTATTATTAAACGACAGTAAATTATTCCGCATAAATATTTAAAGTTTAACCATTATCATGGCTAAAACATATTACTGTTACAAAACTTGAGTGTTCCAATTATTTGTGGTTGTTAAGGATTTGATCGATATTAAATAAAACAATTTAAGACATTTAAATAACCATTGGAATTTTATATTACATTTACAAAAATGATCAAGTTCGTGTCAATTTATGTTAATGGTCAGTTTACGTTAATGGTCAATTTCATATTTTCCAAAATGAATCTAAAGACGGCATCGTGAATAAATAAAATATATTAACCAACATTTAATTGAGCAGTTATACGTTTTAAGTACACATTTAATAATAATATTATTATTATTAATAAATAATTCAATTTGCGAGTATTGCTTTGGCCAATGCGGGAAGACAAAATTATGCGCCCGCACCGACGCGACGTGCTTATAATATGCGAACTTGACTGTGATAAACACACACAATGGTCTCAAAGACCAAGCGTAATCGTTATCTGTACGAAGTCGAACGGCGAAGGTCTAACGACTTTGTGCATTCAGTGCTGGTGCGATAACTACTGACGACACATCCATGGCTCCGTTCTTGGTGAGGTGTAGGTGCTACGGCTACGTGAAACCGACCCCTGCAGGTAAGCATCCGTCAGTCGCTGTAGTGTCATTAGGACTGGTTTACAGAAGTGAACACTTCGTTTGATGTATCTACTTCGTAATACAATAGAGTTAGTGTAGTTGATGTCAAAGGAATATTGTTAATAGGAAGCCTTTATTGTACGTGGAATCATTCACCGAATACAAATCGTATTCAACCAATTTAATAGCAATCATTATATAGACGCCCTTTAAAAAGTTGTCATTAAAAATACGGAAATAAAAGAAATATATGTCATTATTATTATATTCAATTAATTATAGTAAAATTAATAATTTACAATAAATAAAGTAACATAAACTATGTGTTAAAACATCTAATATACAACATAACCTATAACATAAAATCAACTTTTGTATGAAATTATATGTTATGACTTATTTAACGTAAAATATGAAGAGCGTCCCGTGACGTGATGGATGAGCTGATTTTACTTCCGTGAAAAATATAGTGATGCCCAGCCGGAAGAAGTATTCACTTCAAAAAGTAGATAATAAGGAAACCATTTTGAAATTTTTATCACATTTTGTTTATTTTTTCAAAATATATCAATTCATTATGCGAAATCTAAGCGGTCTTAATTTAAATTGAATAAAAGTCATGTTTTACTGTCTAAGTCTAAGAGGTATATTCATTCAGCGTGTTTTACAATAAGCCTGCAAGTTCCCATGGCCGCACGTTTGTCAAGAATGGAGTCTTGTCTACTCGGCGACGTTAGATTTTTTTACATTTAATTTTCTGTATTTATATTGATCTCGTTCTCATCCATATTGCATATAAATACCTAGTGATGCAGAGAGTCCTTCGTAAAACGTAAAGACAACAACTCTCGGTTGTAAAGTCCCAAAAATTAAAATTTCTCAAGACATGCATTTACTTTCGCTCTACAACACATACGGAACGTTATAAAAATGGCCACTGTGTTATATTACTGTATATTGGCATATTGCTATATTACAATACAGCTTTATGGCCATATAGTTACAAAGTAACCGGTTACGATAGGTTTCGTTAGAAAGTGTAATAATAAAAAGTTTTTTTTGCGAACAGTTGATGCGTGAAGTGAATGATATCCTGCCATCTTGTGTTTTGTGAATTCGTATACTGAGATCAAAGCTAATCCGCACATCAACCGGTTAGCATACTTTGGGACATTTTATACCGAAATCTATCCTAACCTGATACTTTGTAGTTATATCTCAAGTAGTAATACAGTTCCCTGTTCCGTAAAGTAACGTTGGTCTTATAAATTTGTCTATGTATTCTAAAGTGGAATTATTTTTATCTGTTTTTGAACACGCTCTGTATCATCAGTTGTAATATTTTTGTTATGGTATTTGTAACAAATACTACCTAATCTTCGTAAAGTACCTAATTGTCTACATAATTTGCCTTTTGTAAACCGAATGAGCTAAAGAACTTTTTTTGGTCAGTGAGCTTTCATTCAATGACAGGGGCTGTATTCTTGTTAAATTTATTTTTAAAAACAAAGCTCTTTTAGAAAACCGTTTTCGAGGTGTAAGTTTTAGTTTAGTACATACTGTTTGTGCTGTTAGATAGGAGTCTTCGTATGTCAAGTCATATCTTTCCCAGATGTTCATACGTGTAACGTATACGTTTACGTATCCGTCGTCGGTTTCGGACTCTTGGAGGAGTTCTTTCCGTTCATATTTTCTTCTTTAAATGCGTAAAGGAGATATAAGTCTTATAAACATTGGTAAACTTCACACGAATCTTTAGTAATGCCATCAAATTGTCTGGATCCATATCCGCGGTTACCATCCGTAGTTTCTAAAAATTATTGGAATTATATGTATATAGCCTAGCATCGATAGATCTCACGTCGATTTTATCATCTGTGTTGCGTAGTTCTTTATGCCCCTAATGCTATAGGGTTAATCTTATGTGTAGGTTCGACCCACTCTACTAAGACCCACTACTCGGGCAGGAGGGTGGGCAGTAGGGGAAATCCAAAGTACGTGTTGAGTCCACTTTCATTGAGCAGGCAGCAGAAGGCGACTTTTCCACGAAGTGTGTGAGGTATTTGTAAGGTAATAGTTTCCCTTCAGCCTGTACGTTAGGAAGCTCCTGTTAGCGAGCTTCAAACAAGGGTTTTTAATTGATAATCTTGGCTTTTTATTTGGCCCTCCATGCGAAATCCATTGTAACACTTTCGCTATTTCGCGATTAACCGTGAAATATTCTCTTTTGTTACAAGGAGGATCTTTCTCCTAATCCCATCGTATACGTTTGGAGAGTTACACATATGTGATTGGGAAGACCTTTATCATTAGTAGGGCTGGATATTTCCAACTGAGGGAGAAAATCCTCGGGATGGTATTTAATACATTAATTAGAATGAAACTAATGTAATTAGCCCCTTTTCTAGAATAAATATATTGATAAAAAGTTCATCTATATCGATTGACGGACATTTTAATTTGTTTGTTTAAAAGGTGAGAGTAAATTTTGAAAACGTGTGCTAAAAATATAGTGTTGGGACTCATCTGTCCTAATTACAAGTCTTATTTCTGGCCGCTGGCCGATTTGTTTTGGCAAAACTTTATCCTTTATTCTCGTCTTCCCCATGATTCCCTAGTGTTCAACACTTCCTATTCATCACCGCTCAGTTTGCGTTACCACAGTAACCGTTCAGTGGTCATCTCGTGGTACTGTGGGACCGTTACGTAAAGTGATCAAGATCAATTGTAATAAATAAATATTCTGCCTTGATTCTCTCCTGTTATCGCTTCATATTCATCACCGCTCTGTTTGCGTTACCACAGTAACCGTTCAGTGGTCATCTCGTGGTACTATGGGACAGTTACGTAAAGTGATCAAGATCAATTGTAATAAATAAATATTCTGCCTTGATACTCTCCTGTTATCGCTTCATATTCATCACGGCTCAGTTTGCGTTACCACAGTAACCGTTCAGTGGTCATCTCGTGGTACTGTGGGACCGTTACGTAAAGTGATCAAGATCAATTGTAATAAATAAATATTCTGACTTGATTCTCTCCTGTTATCGCTTCCTATTCATCACCGCTCAGTTTGCGTTACCACAGTAACCGTTCAGTGGTCATCTCGTGGTACTGTGGGACCGTTACGTAACGTGATCAAGATCAATTGTAATAAATAAATATTCTGACTTGATTCTCTCCTGTTATCGCTTCATATTCATCACCGCTCAGTTTGCGTTACCACAGTAACCGTTCAGTGGTCATCTCGTGGTACTGTGGGACCGTTACGTAACGTGATCAAGATCAATTGTAATAAATAAATATTCTGCCTTGATTCTCTCCTGTTATCGCTTCATATTCATCACCGCTCAGTTTGCGTTACCACAGTAACCGTTCAGTGGTCATCGCGTGGTACTGTGGGACAGTTACGTAAAGTGATCAAGATCAATTGTAATAAATAAATATTCAGCCTTGATTCTCTCCTGTTATCGCTTCATATTCATCACCGCTCAGTTTGCGTTACCACAGTAACCGTTCAGTGGTCATCTCGTGGTACTGTGGGACAGTTACGTAAAGTGATCAAGATCAATTGTAATAAATAAATGTTCTGCCTTGATTCTCTGTTGTTATCGCTTCATATTCATCACCGCTCAGTTTGCGTTACCACAGTAACCGTTCAGTGGTCATCTCGTAGTACTGTGGGACCGTTACGTAAAGTGATCAAGATCAATTGTAATAAATAAATATTCTGACTTGATTCTCTCCTGTTATCGCGTCCTATTCATCACCGCTCTGTTTGCGTTACCACAGTAACCGTTCAGTGGTCATCTCGTGGTACTGTGGGACCGTTACGTAAAGTGATCAAGATCAATTGTAATAAATAAATATTCTGACTTGATTCTCTCCTGTTATCGCGTCCTATTCATCACCGCTCTGTTTGCGTTACCACAGTAACCGTTCAGTGGTCATCTCGTAGTACTGTGGGACCGTTACGTAAAGTGATCAAGATCAATTGTAATAAATAAATATTCTGACTTGATTCTCTCCTGTTATCGCGTCCTATTCATCACCGCTCTGTTTGCGTTACCACAGTAACCGTTCAGTGGTCATCTCGTGGTACTGTGGGACCGTTACGTAAAGTGATCAAGATCAATTGTAATAAATAAATATTCTGCCTGGATTCTCTGTTGTTATCGCGTCCTATTCATCACAGCTCAGTTTGCGTTACCACAGTAACCGTTCAGTGGTCATCTCGTAGTACTGTGGGACCGTTACGTAAAGTGATCAAGATCAATTGTAATAAATAAATATTCTGACTTGATTCTCTCCTGTTATCGCTTCATATTCATCACCGCTCAGTTTGCGTTACCACAGTAACCGTTCAGTGGTCATCTCGTGGTACTGTGGGACCGTTACGTAACGTGATCAAGATCAATTGTAATAAATAAATATTCTGCCTTGATTCTCTCCTGTTATCGCTTCATATTCATCACCGCTCAGTTTGCGTTACCACAGTAACCGTTCAGTGGTCATCGCGTGGTACTGTGGGACAGTTACGTAAAGTGATCAAGATCAATTGTAATAAATAAATATTCAGCCTTGATTCTCTCCTGTTATCGCTTCCTATTCATCACCGCTCAGTTTGCGTTACCACAGTAACCGTTCAGTGGTCATCTCGTGGTACTGTGGGACAGTTACGTAAAGTGATCAAGATCAATTGTAATAAATAAATATTCTGCCTTGATTCTCTGTTGTTATCGCTTCATATTCATCACCGCTCTGTTTGCGTTACCACAGTACCCGTTCAGTGGTCATCTCGTGGTACGGTGGGACCGTTACGTAAACTGATAAAGATCAATTGTAATAAATAAATATTCTGCCTTGATTCTCTGTTGTTATCGCTTCATATTCATCACGGCTCAGTATGCGTTACCAAAGTAACCGTTCAGTGGTCATCTCGTGGTACTGTGGGACCGTTACGTAAACTGATCAAGATCAATTGTAATAAATAAATATTCTGCCTTGATTCTCTCCTGTTATCGCTTCATATTCATAACGGCTCAGTTTGCGTTACCACAGTAACCGTTCAGTGGTCATCTCGTGGTACTGTGGGACCGTTACGTAACGTGATCAAGATCAATTGTAATAAATAAATATTCTGCCTTGATTCTCTCCTGTTATCGCTTCATATTCATCACAGCTCAGTTTGCGTTACCACAGTAACCGTTCAGTGGTCAACTCGTGGTACTGTGGGACCGTTACGTAAAGTGACGAAGATCAATTTTAATAAATAAATATTCTGCCTTGATTCTCTCCTGTTATCGCTTCATATTCATCACAGCTCAGTTTGCGTTACCACAGTAACCGTTCAGTGGTCATCTCGTGGTACTGTGGGACCGTTACGTAAAGTGGCGAAGATCAATTGTAATAAATAAATATTCTGCCTTGATTCTCTCCTGTTATCGCTTCATATTCATCACAGCTCAGTTTGCGTTACCACAGTAACCGTTCAGTGGTCATCTCGTGGTACTGTGGGACAGTTACGTAAAGTGATCAAGATCAATTGTAATAAATAAATATTCTGCCTTGATTCTCTCCTGTTATCTCTTCCTATTCATCACAGCTCAGTTTGCGTTACCACAGTAACCGTTCAGTGGTCATCTCGTAGTACTGTGGGACCGTTACGTAAAGTGATCAAGATCAATTGTAATAAATAAATATTCTGCCTGGATTCTCTGTTGTTATCGCTTCATATTCATCACCGCTCTGTTTGCGTTACCACAGTAACCGTTCAGTGGTCATCTCGTGGTACTGTGGGACCGTTACGTAACGTGATCAAGATCAATTGTAATAAATAAATATTCTGCCTTGATTCTCTCCTGTTATCGCTTCATATTCATCACCGCTCTGTTTGCGTTACCGCAGTACCCGTTGTGTGGGTACCGCGTGATACTGGGGAGCCGTTACGTAAAGTGATCAAGACCAATTGTAATAAATAAATATTCTGCCTTGATTCTCTGTTGTTATCGCTTCATATTCATCACCGCTCTGTTTGCGTTAGCACAGTAACCGTTCAGTGGGCACCGCGTGATACTGGGGGACCGTTACGTAAAGTGATCAAGACCAATTGTAATAAATAAATATTCTGACTTGATTCTCTGTTGTTATCGCTTCATATTCATCACCGCTCTGTTTGCGTTACCACAATAACCGTTCAGTGGACACCACGTGATCCTGTGGGTTCGTTATGTAATTGATCAAGATCAATATTCTCCCTTGATTATCTCTTGTTTATCAACAAGAAATCAATTAATGCTACACTGGAAAATAACAGCTCGTTCAAGGTGTCTCGGTTGACTTCGGAAATCATTTTTAATGCTTAACAACTCGAAAAGTATTGATCGATTTTTAATCCTAATTTACTCAGTTGAATATTTTTGTTTTCTTTTTTTAATCACTTTATCCCTAAGAAGGCTTCTACCCTTAAGGTAAAATGACATCGGTTTGATACCTTTTTTTTGAGTTATTCAATACACACTGTTTAAATTTTACCTTAATTGACGTAGTCTGAAAGAATTTTGAACTTAAACCGGCAATTAATGGATTAAAATATTGTTATACAAAATGGATTTGTGGATTAGTTTTGCAAACAGTTCAATATAATTTTTATTTAGTGCTAAGATTGGTAATTTCTCATAATTAATAATTTTTTCGTCTTGTGTTTGTATACTCACAAATTTTGTTGTTAAGGTAAAGGATAATTGATAAGTGGACCAATCAAACTTTCATTTAAATAGGGACCTTACGACACTCAATTTTTATTATGAAATACTTGAGGCCTGGAATACATACATGAGATTAATTTTTAATTTAAAAAAATACGAACTGTCAAATAAATTATAATAGAATTATATATAAAAAAGATTCATAATTAACAAATTTAATTTGGTAAAACTGAAAATGTTACAACCACTCAAAAAGTGAAACCATTAAGAACTTGTGGTTGTAATTTCTTCTTTTTTCCAAATTTAAGATCTAATTTAATCCTTCTTAATTTTATTGAATGGATTTTAAAAAACTGTCTAACAGTTAGTTATTTTGGAATATCTTTTGTAGACCACTCTCATCACTGGCACTTTTTCGAATGGTTGCAAATCTTTTCATTTTTTTAAACCGAAATTATTTTTTATGTAATGTTATTATACATATACAAAAATAAATATACCGCGTGCGCGCGCACGAGCGCAAAATTCCACATTCTGAGTCGGCTGTAGTCCAGTTAGAGAGATTTAGGAAACGTCCACTGTTGGGTGTTGAAATAAACACTTCAGATTTTGGTTGTCAACATTCTGAATATTAAATAATAATGGCTCCTTTCATAGCATTTCCATGGCAACGTTTTTTGATATATTTATATAGCATATTTGTTTTTGACATATAGCATTGACATATTTTGTGGCATTCAGTTTTTAAAAATTGTTATGTAATTTAGGCCTGAGTTCGAATTTTAATCTTCCCATTATTATCTCCTGAACTAGTGTTAGTGCTATTTGTATCTGTAAATTTAAAATTAATTAGAAAATTCTTTGATTCCGTTTGGATTAGAACCCAAGACTTTACGTTATTAGTCATGTGATTTACGCATCTCAATTGCCAGTATATTATACAGAACAATGCTAGTCACGTCGAACGAATGGTGTTTAAGTAGCGATATAATTTTGCTGATAGCTTAGGTCCTATTCTACAATATCTTTGCAGAATACTTGTCGGGTTTTCTACCAGAAATGGACGTCTTCAGTTACAATGGTCTCGAGATGGGGTAATGCAAGTTCCCAATTCAATGTAAAGACAGCATAGATCTAGGCAGGTCCAAATTTAGTGGTTTCGATGCCTAACTGCAGTTCAAGTAACCGTGCCTTATAGATATGCGTACTTACTAAACGAGTGTTCATACTTTAGGCTCAAATTGTGAAATACCATAATCTCATAAAATTTTATTACACGACCGTTTAATGTTTCAGAAGCCGTTTAGGATATCAGTGAACATTGAAACAACTTATTAAATAAACAGATTTACAAGAAGGTCAAGAGTTTGCTGTGCATTAGTTGGAGCGATAAGCTCGGATGCGACGTCGTTATGTACATTCAGTATCTAGAAAAATACACATACCGCGTGCGCGCGCACGAGCGCAATGTTCCACATTCTGAGTCGGCTGTAGTCCAGTTAGAGAGTATAGGAAACGTCCGCTGTTGGGTGTTGAAATAAACACTTCAGAATTTGGTTTTAAATTTATTTTCAAAAGTGGGATGTATTACACCTTTGATCTTCCACTTCCCTAATGGCTAATAAATGTACATAATATTGTAAACTAATAGAAATACAATATGAAAATTTATAAACTATAATAATATAATAGTATTATATATAATATTATTTATGTAATATATTACATCTGTGTGCGTGTGCGTTAGTGCGTGCGTGCGCGCGCGCGCGCGCGTGTGTGTGTGTGTGTGTGTGTGAGTGTTGAAATATACAAATTATAAATAAATAAACAGCAGGTATAAAATTTAATATTTACTAATATTGTATAAGTCTTTTAAAGAATTTAACAATTTTTTTATTTAAACGATTATTAAACCATTTTAATCTGGGCAAGTTCATCGAACATCTATTAATGTACGTAACTACTTTGAGGTTATAATTTAACCAAAATTATGAAAATTTGAGACGAAACATTTTTGACCACACTATGAGATCTTGGTACACATACTGTTGCTGTAGAAACGTTTTAATAAATGTTCTAAAGTTGTAAAAGTTTGCATTAAAGGTTTGCTGATTGTTATGGATAATGAAATTCACGAGGCAAATAATAATAATGGATGTTGTTTTGGTATGCCAACTAAGCTTTAGGCAAAAGTTTATATTCTATTTAAGTGGTGAAAAAGTACGTTTTGAGTTTTGTAACTATTTAATAAAAAGTAACTCAAATTATATTTTCTTAGCTAACCTAAGTAGGAATTTACTCTAACATTTGTTCTTTATGTTATTCCTTTTGTTTTTATATGGTAAACGGGAAAATGTTTACTTAATTTGTACATATCCTGCCTCTAGTACAAGAGTAGAGCGTATCAAAGCTTACATGGCCGGTGTGTCACGGAATGGGTTGAAGTGGTGCTAATGCCAATTAATCACGCCTCACCAATGACCTGCTTTCCCAAATATTGCATTAACCGAATTTATTAGTTCTCATAGAAGTGAATCATCACACGTAGTATATCAAATAGCAAAAAAATATATTAATATAGTTGCTGTAAAATGTTTTAATTCTATTCAGCAAATATGCCTAGTAAACCACCCCTACTATTCAAACCAGTTATTCACAGTGGTAAATCTAAGCTGACCTGTAGCTTTTAGAGGGTGAGTATTAGGAATAAGCAAGCTTTGGGAAATGCTCTTCCGGAAATGCTTCATCAGTGCTTATATGCAGAAATAGCCATTATGTTCAACCCATGTTTGCCTCTAGACAAAATCGTAATGATCCAAACAAAACGTAACGCCCATCCATGCTTAACTGTAGACATAGCGGTAAAATTCCATCTGTGCTTATCTGTAGACATAGCTATCATGTTATACTCATGTTTGCCTGTAGACAAAATCGTAATGATAAAAACAAAACGTAACGCCCATCCATGCTTAACTGTAGACATAGCGGTAAAATTCCATCTGTGCTTATCTGTAGACATAGCTATCATGTTATACTCATGTTTGCCTGTAGACAAAATCGTAATGATAAAAACAAAACGTAACGCCCATCCATGCTTAACTGTAGACATAGCGGTAAAATTCCATCTGTGCTTATCTGTAGACATAGCTATCATGTTATTATCATGTTTGCCTGTAGACAAAATCGTAATGATCCAAACAAAACGTAACGCCCATCCATGCTTAACTGTAGACATAGCGGTAAAATTCCATCTGTGCTTATCTGTAGACATAGCTATCATGTTATACTCATGTTTGCCTGTAGACAAAATCGTAATGATAAAAACAAAACGTAACGCCCATCCATGCTTAACTGTAGACATAGCGGTAAAATTCCATCTGTGCTTATCTGTAGACATAGCTATCATGTTATACTCATGTTTGCCTGTAGACAAAATCGTAATGATAAAAACAAAACATAACGCCCATCCGTGCTTACTTGGAGACAAAGCTATGAAACTCCACCCATGCTTACCTGGAGACAAAGCGATGTTACTCTACTCATGCTTACCTAGAGATAAAGCGGTGATACTCCACTCATGCTTACCTGAAGACAAAGCGATGAAACTCCACCCATGCTTACCTGGAGACAAAGCGATGATACTCCACCCATTATTACACGGAGACAAAGCTATGATGATCAGTTATTTCAGGTTAGGCTATTATACTCCACCAATTCGTACAGACAAAGCAGTAGTGTTCCACCAGTCTTACCTTCGGAAAAAGAGGTAAGATTGTCTTACGATATAATACTGCTTAGAATATACTTTGGCGTCGATCTTGTTCACATTTGATAGTAAAGAGATACATTTTTGAAGGTAGATTAGCCAATACAAGTCAGTGTTCAGCCTCATTACACGCATTCACTGATCCTACCTCGCTATAGTGTCGTTTGTAGTCAGCTTGGTTGAAGATTGTTTCTGTTAAACAGCTGATCACTGTTAAACAGTTTAGCTACGAGAAGTAATACTTACCTAACGTCATATGTATACAATTCTGATTTCTATTTATATTTTAAGGCATTTTCATACTTTGGCCGGGCTCTTAATCTTACGATTGGTGATATTAGAGGCTAATACTCATTTTTCGATATCGTGGACATGTGATTAAGAATTTTAAGGTAAATGTCAGGGTTTTAGAAATGTAGCCTTTGTCCTCAATTGCAATATTCTAATACTGTAATATAATGAAAATTCTATTAAAATTTCTAAATTACATTTGGCAGTAAATTACATTTAGTTTTACTAATTATTTGTTTTGTAATCAATACAATTACTTAGATGTTTATTTCTAGTCCACTTATGCGCTTAATCTGCATTCATTTTTGTTTTGTTTGGTTGCCTTATTGTTTGTTCGTTTATTATTTAAGCTAAGGCTTTAATTCTCATTTTTACATTGTTAACAATTATAACTGACGGGGTGTACATTATTTCAGAGATATTAAATTTTCATATTTGCTTACAAATGTTTTTATCGAAATCTCCAAAGTAGAGTATATTTATAGAGACGTATCGGCTAATATTATATAATAAGCTAACGGAATCGAACAATTACTGTACTCAAATAATTAAACACTTTGCTTGTGAGCGTTTTTGTTTACGTCGAAAAAATATGAATACAAAACTGGGCAAAACGTATAAACGAGTTGAAAAAATGAATATCGTAAAAATAGATCGCAGACATAACAATAAAATCAATTTATTTAGAAGACATGTAAGGTGTTTTCGGGGTGGGGTAGTGAGGGTGGGTGGGTGCCTTGACAATGACCCGGGAACTGAACGGGTGGTCGATCGATACGCGCGCCCGCTTGGCCCGAGCCGACTTACATCTTTGCTCGTCGGTCCAGAGGCACCACGCTGCGCGACCACAGGTAAAAACCACGACCTACGTTCCGCGTCCTCGTGCACGAGTGCCAGTGCCAGTGGATTCGTGATTCAGTGCTTAATAAATCTAATTAATTTTACAGTTTTAGCTCTATGGTTAGGTTATTTGAAATAAAATGGCTTACATTGTGCTTTCGCCTGCTATTGCTTTACTAGTGCATTTCTAAATACGTTTTCTTGTCGAACAATCTGTGTCATAACTAATAGTTTCAACAGAATCTTTACTGTAATCGTAAATCCAAAATGGCATTTTTTTTTAGTAATGCTTGTTGAAATATATTGGAATTTTTCTGTAATTGTTCTACAGAGACAGGTTTATAATTACTTTGCAATTAGCCAATGAGCAAGAGGCTAGGTTGGAATTTAATCGCAAAACGACAAAAAAATCTTCCATGTAGGAAAAGAAATATAGTAAAAGACAATGGTCATCAATAAATGTTGTTTTATAATGGCCTGCGCATGCGCGGAAATAGGCGATAGTTAAAACTATTATTTTAGTTTTTTTATCAATTACTTTTGAATTTTACACTCGTTTCATAAAAACCTGATTGATCCGTCTTGTAATTGTTTAATTTGCCATTTCTTGCAAAAATTACGTTTGACAATGATTTGTGTATTTCCAAACAGTAAACGACGTTTTGGGGCTATAAATCAATTCTCTTTGTCAATTGTCAAGCGTGAACACAAAACATAAGCCTAGTCGCACTAGACGAGTTACAAAATTACCTAAACCTAACAATAAATTACTCAGTGGTATTGTTATAGTAATTTAGTTTTAAGTAATTTCGTAAAACATCTATCCACTAAGCTATGTTTTCTTTATTTATAATCTTAGAAGGTTATATAGTGAGTACGTATATAGATAGGTCTGAAAGTGAATATTGAAATAGATATCTGCTGCTATTTACGGCTTCCAGATAGGTTTGATCTGAAGCAAATAAAGCATTAGCGTTCGTTGTTCTTGATTGGTTTCATTGCCGACAAATTGCCGTGCATGACAAGTTTACGACGTGCAGAGTGAATGCGATCATATTTCAAACTAAAGGCTGACTTGCAGGTTAGAAATGTGATCCACGCGTTCGCCCAATTAACAAGTGAAAACAATAAAATACAACCTGGCGTCATTTGTTGTCACTATAAAATCGTAGCTACATAAATTCGTCTTCAGTTTATTCTAAGTATAAATGTCAACACATTTCTATGTTGGATATATATTATGTGTTGATAATAGTAAAACTGGCCAGATCGTTGGTTTTTCACTCCTTCGGCGAGAGTTCAGAGGTAAACCACACTCCTTGCTACCGTGTTATAGCGCCAGGCTAATCCTGGCACATCAGTGACAACACGTCAAAAGAGAGTGACTAACCGATGATGCATTTCTAGGGCGCAGACACAATCCACCCCTTTTTCTTTATCGGCTACACCCAAGGTTAGGCAAAAGAGTAGTTAGGGATGAACTCCAAACACTCCCCGAACTAACTTCTTTCGATTTCTCCAAGAGGTCTTTAGTTATGTGTAACTGGTGTGAAGCAGGAGCCTGTTTTACGTAAGCCAGTCTTGGTATTACTTATTGCTTACAACGGACCATTTATAAATTATTCAAGTACATAATTATACCATCATTTAAAAGCTTTAACCAGTCGGGCAGCGTCTGGAAAAACAGAATGTGTATCATTTAGCTTCTTCCTCCTGCTTTTCCTGTTTAAAGTCGACAATTCTTATCTATCAAAATGGCATTGGCTGAACAAGGAGGAGTGGTCGTTTTGTGCGACGTCATTAATATAGGCCTACTATAGAATCGGCAAGACCCATCCCAATCTGTGTTTGCATTTTGTAGAAACACATTCCGTCATGAAGACTATTTTTAACTAAGTCATTGTCGGAATTTCTGCCATTTGTTTACGTGTGGCCCAATACATGATGGTTGGTGACTTGTGTTGGTTGTTTGGATTATGCAGGCGACTAACTAACCTAACTAAAATTTTGAAAATATACAGATCGGCTTCAAGGATTAGCACTTTCACCCATCGCTTTGGCTTTGTATCTACAGGAGTTGCACCACCAAGCTCTGTAGGTAGTGTGTGATTGCTTGTTGCAGTACAGCCGGTACGCAGTTATACTGTAGCCTACACCATACACTCTCATACATACATATGTACGCACTTGCACACTAATGGGACTATTAAAGTTTTAAATTAAGAACATGTCTGTCAAATTATATTTTCCGGCATCAGATGGTATTTCTTTCGGTATAGTTCGATTCTTAAGGTAGGCGATTCTATATGTGTATATCTTCAGTTGCATGTGCTCCGTGTGTGTTTATTTGTACTGTTATACCGAGTTCTATAAGTTCGAAAGGTTAGTAGAGTGTAGATAACACATCATCACCGCATGTAGCACTATAGCTCGATGACGTCATTGGCCGTCTTTGCTCACTTGGACACATACTGGTTAAACCTTTGTCACTTGTCTGCTGTATGCGACTTATTTTCATTTTGTTAAATTTATTTAGCTTACAAAACCTATTCATTTCCAATTTACTTGCTGTTACAACCGGAAATATTGACATATTATTACAATAGAAGTTTTCACTGCGTGCATTGTTTTTTTCCAAGTGCAGAAGTAAAAGGATTTTATTCGCTGCCTGTCTGGTCCAGTGAAATAAGCAGGCCGGACTGCTTTACGAGCCAATAACTCACTTACCTGGCTAAAACCGGCGTTTATAATACTGTACAAAGTGTACTTTCACTGTCGGTGTAACAGTGATGCAACCTGACAAACCGAGATATTTATAAAGCAATACAGCTGTACTCGACGGGCATGTTTTTCAGGCAGCGTAAAACAGATGTTACACACATACGCACACGCGCGCGCGCGCCGTAAAAGCTATTTCTGTCTAAAACTTATTTGTTAATTTAATATTACATTTTTAATTTTGTGGTATTAACAGTGACGCAACATAACGCATTGAGGTGTTTATAAAGCAATATGACCGTACTCGTCGCTGTTTGTCAGACAGCATAAAACACATGTCGTTCATACAAACACACACACACACATTAATTGCGTAGCCACCTATCCGGTTTAATGCACTGCCCCGACGTTGAATAGAATTTGTGGTAAAAGGAATGCTTGGCGAGTCTGCTATCCTGAGTAAATTCACAAAAATTAACAGAGTATAACAGCGTGGACAATTAACCGGCACGATAGTGAAAAAACTTGTTTTATGGCTACATTGGCCGGATGAGTGTAGGCTATGCTTAGCAACCGGAACTATGATCAGAAGAACCGACCGGAGTAAACATTTCAGAACAAGCTTTCAAGAAAATCCAAAGAAGAAAGGCTTGTAGAGTAAACGGAAGAAACATATTCATGTATTTTCGTGAAATATCGTTGAGCTAAAATTAAAAAATAACATAAGAAGGTGAAATAACATGGTTTATTATTTTTTTAACATGGCCTATACCATTTAAAATAAATTATAAGATGTAACAAGTGGAGGAAATTATGCAACAATTGATACCGAAATAAATAGCCTGTCTCTTGTAAGATATTGTTATTATTCTGAATGCGGACACGTTTTGGTGATCGATTATTTCACAGTCTTGCCACTCGGCGTGGCTGTACCATAAGAGCCTGCATCTGCGCTCTATTGTTGCATTGCATCCTAGTCTAGTCATAATAACTTAATTGGAACGCGTTGAATGAGTGCGTGCTCAACACCCCCACCCCCACCCAATATATTTTCACGCGTGCCGTACACCAATTATTGGGTTTAGACCGTCTAACGTATTCTGTAGGCCTATACTAGCCTAATTAGGACACTCACATTCAAAATTAATTTAGAAAATTATGAAATTCAGGAAAGTAGGTCGAATTTTTTCTTCGAGACACAATATTAACAATTAATTTGTTGACACAGACATCTTAAAAAACAACAGACAAGAAATTTTAAACAAAAGCAATAGATATTTTAACGGCGAGCATTTTATTTATAATACTTCAAAAACAATTAAAGTAATTACAATAAATATAATTTAACAAAATGCAGGTTTGACGAATAAACACCACGAATAAATAGGAAAAGCTTATTACTATTCCTACTAAAAATGTCATTCCTCTTTACCGAAACGTACAGTATTTTGCGTACTTTGTAGGTCGTGTGCTTTCTTTTCTCCTCCTTGTAAACGCGGGTTTCGAATCTGTGTTATTGTAACTTCCTACAACATACAAATGGAAGAGATAGTTTGATAAAACATTGGAGATACACGTGTAAACATTGCACTTTTCTCGTAATATTTCTTGCCCAATGAAACAAAACTTAGCAATTTCGTATCCTCTAAGTTTACACTATAAGTTAAAAAAAATATATTAGTGAAAATAATGGGAAACATTTTTGTAGCAGATTATTTTTTTTATCCGAATACGATTGCTCGCTTGTTTGAATTGCTTTAAAACAATCTTTAAATTTTTGTTTTCAGAGCGTCGGTTTTTTACCATTTTAAAACCTTTATTACTAATTAATATTTTTTAATATTATTGAATTTTCCAAATTGAAATTCCAATATTTATTTGTCCAAATAACGAACCTACATTAACTTTCAAACACTTAAACACACTGTTTTAAAAAACGTTTATAATTTCTTCCAGTTTAGAATTCTAAAAGTTGCAGTTCCAATTTATCCAGTTATCTAAAAAATCTAAAGAAAAGTGAAATCCTATTGGGCTATGAAAGTATGTATTTAGTTATGTGATGAGTATTTCTTACGTCGTTACTAATAATAAATATGAATATTTAGTTGGCGCTGTCTTTTATAATGTAATAAATTCAAATATTGAATTTGTCCTTCACTTTTCGACCCAATCCTATATCGTCTTCAGAAGATAAAATTGTGCATTGTTAACATTAAACAGAAATAGGTTATAGACTAACTTTTTTTAAACAGTACCACATTTTCGAACTAACTTACATAAATATAAATTAATATTATAAAACCGTATTATCATAATATTATTCAATATAGGCCTAATAACATCGAGTATTAATTGTAGCCTATTGAGAAGTGCTTTCAAATAATTATAATAGTAACTCGACTTGATGTTTTTACAACGAATAGTTCTGTGTTAATATGTTTTAACATGTATTTGGATTAATGTAAGCTTAGTGATTTCTAAAATTGTTTATTGTTGTTTTGAATTGTGATTTCATTTATAATTTAGTTTTGTTGTAATTTTATATTAAACAATTTAGTTCCTGAAAGAATTATAGACTGGATCGAAAAGTCGCGTCGAATAATTGTTTAAAAGTAGCAATAAAAAATATTATATTGGTGACAGTTGTTGAGTTAATTGAATTTAATAACCATTCAAATACATTTAATAAACAATGCTTGCTTTATTATTACATAGATGAAGCTTAATGATTGAAAAATAACAATAATCTAAATGTTTTCAGAACAGTATGTACATTTGGCAGAAGGGCTGCCAACTTAAAATAATACATAATTTGTATAATGGCTTAGGCCTACTCTGATTCACATCCTAGTTTATTCGTATTAAACGTTAATAATAGTAAACCGAATATACAGCTACAAATGACAAAATTGAATAACCAGTCTGTCTTTTACTATAACAATGTTTGACTGTCTCGTTTAGTTACCAGCGCGCCGTATCGTCTCGTACGCTCTAACAATGTGCGAAGGAACCGGGTATGATCGAGCATGTAGTAGTGCGCGTAGTGGAACATAGTGAAGTGGGGTAGTAATGGTAGGGCTAGCAGCTCATAGAATGGATAGGTGGCGACGTAAGCTCCGGGCCTTCTACTCGCTGGACGACACTGACTCAGTTCCGGATTCAACTGCCACAGGTAATGCCAACTAACTGTTCTACAGTTAGTTTCTTACATTCATTCACACAGAAAGTATTCATTGTTAAGAAAGAACTGTTACGTTCCGAGTAAAGTGTTTAAAAATTACTCGTTACAGAATAGAACAAGTTTAATTTCAGGTAAAGTGGTATAAAAAGACCCTATAAAGAAAAGCAACACTTTAGTTACAGGTGAATAGGTTAAACAATTATTTGTGAAATAAGAATTGCTTACTTCCAAGTAGTGGTTAGAAATTCCCCTTTATAAAAAAGGAACTGTTTAGTCACAGTTTAAGTGGTTCAAAAATTACTTATTACAGAATAGGCGAGCATTACTTCCAGGTGAATAGGTTAAAAAATTATTTTTTGTGAAATAAGAATTGCTTACTTCCAAGTAGTGGTCAGAAATAACCTTTACAGAAAAGAAACTGTATAGTTATAGATAAAGTGGTTAAAAAATTATTTATTACACAATAGGCAACCATTACTTCAAGGGGAATAGGTTTAAAAATTAGCCTTTATAGAATATGAATTGCTTACATCCAGGTAGTGGTTAGAAATTACCCTTTGCAGAAAAGGGACGCTTTAGTTATAGGTAAAATGGTTCAAAAATTATCTACTACAGAATAGGCAAGCATTACTCCCAGAGGAATACTTGAAATATTATCCTTTCTAGAATAGGAATTGCTTACATCCAGGTAGTGGTTAGAAATTACCCTTTGCAGAAAAGGGGCGCTTTAGTTATAGGTAAAATGGTTCAAAAATTATCTACTACAGAATAGGCAAGCATTACTCCCAGAGGAATACTTGAAATATTATCCTTTATAGAATAGGAATTGCTTACATCCAGGTAGTGGTTAGAATTTAACCTTTACAGAAAAGGGACGCTTTAGTTATAGGTAAAATGGTTTAAACATTATCTACTACAGAATAGGCAAGCATTACTCCCAGAGGAATACTTGAAATATTATCCTTTATAGAATAGGAATTGCTTACATCCAGGTAGTGGTTAGAAATTAACCTTTACAGAAAAGGGACGCTTTAGTTATAGGTAAAATGGTTCAAAAATTATGTACTACAGAATAGGCAAGCATTACTCCCAGATGAATACTTGAAATATTATCCTTTATAGAATAGGAATTGCTTACATCCAGGTAGTGGTTAGAAATTACCCTTTACAGAAAAGGGACGCTTTAGTTATAGGTAAAATGGTTTAAACATTATCTACTACAGAATAGGCAAGCATTACTCCCAGAGGAATACTTGAAATATTATCCTTTATAGAATAGGAATTGCTTACATCCAGGTAGTGGTTAGAAATCAACCTTTAGAGAAAAGGAGCGCTTTAGTTACAAGTAAAGTGGGTCAAAAATTAACTGGTATGCAAATAGGCTAGCATAGCCTGGTAAATACAGATTAGGGAGTTGGCCAAACGTATAGAGAGGTATAGGGACAAGTCTCCCTACGTACATCTTTACAACGCCAACAAGTTTGTTGTATTCAGTGGCTGATCTAGAGGCTCAGATAGAGTAGAGGGGTGACTACATTTGTGGAAAATTTTGTTACAAAAAAATGTTACATTACACCATGTGAGAAGAAAATTAGAGAGAAAGGATGTTAATCGACCCGCGATGTAGGACATGCTTTACTCTCCCTCCCGACAGACAGCGACATCACTACAACACACCACGATACAGATTGTGAGGGGAGTAACTCACAGAACGTCCTGTTAGTCTATTTATGGCAGTAGATACATTGCATTGGACAGTAGCTAAAGAAAAATTTATAATACAAATGTAATTAACATATCTTCATTTTAGCATAAAATTAATTTTAAAGTAACAATATTTTCAATTGTTTTAATTTAAATTAATTAAATTCGATGTTTTCAACTCAGGGTTAGTGGTTAAATCATGTTTCATTGGGATAGAGAGGGTAGGGCGATCGACTGGATGTGGTGTCATGACTCTAGGGCAGAAAATGCCTTACTGATAATTACAGGAACAAATACGCAGTCGGTAACGGTTAGCTTAGTGAAAGCGCCTTGACATGCAACGCGCAGTTTAAAAATTCTGTCAATATATATTACAATAACTACAACACGCCACGGTCGTTGCCATTGAGATCGGTGCGGAAAATCACGTCGTCACGATATTGTGAACACGAGATGGACTAGATACATAAACAGTACAGGCACCAAATCAATTTCTGCAATCTTTCGATGTTTTAAAGATGGTGTACTACACAGATTTCTATTACAGAGATTAAACTATTTTTAGAAAATAAAAACTACCACTCGGTCATACGTATATAACATTTTAAAAGTAAAATTGTAACTGTATTGAGCTTATAAAGCTTCCCATTTTAATTGAACACACAGACAGACAGACGCACGCACACACAGACATACACACTCACACAAACATAACTTGACTAGGGGAGAGTTGCCGATATTGTACCGGTTTGGGTATTGTTCTATTTCTTTATACCTGTAATAATTGGAGATAAATAAATAACAACTGCATAATCAAAATATAGGGTTTGTTACAATTATAACCTAATTATTTAAGAACACTGCATGTTTCTTGACAATATGTTATTTTTCGAACTCTACAAATGGTACAAATTAGGAAACTGGTTTGTACCAGTTGTTTCCAAAATCGTACCAGCACAAAAATTAAAGAAACGATTAATAAATAACGCATGCTTATATTAAAAAAAAAACACTTTATTATTATATATTGAAATTTGTTTTTTGTAGTATATAGAAAACACAAAATATGATAGTCTATCTAAATTAAAGCTAAAAATTTGTAATATTGGAATAATTTTTATTATAATTATTGGAAATCAGAACAGATTTTTTTTTTGTTTTACACTAGTACACTCTTTATGCACCAATTGGCTGCACCTTAAACACTGGATCAAATCTTCCATTGACCTTTCTTCACATATCTTGCAATACCATTTTTTAGAAAATTTTGCCTGTTTTTTTTTTGTCTTTTTCTTAGTGGTTCATTTGAGGGAGTGTTCTTTTTCTGTAGTTTTTGGATTAAATGTCTCTTTGCTTTATTCAAAGCCATCCTCTCTTCTTTGATAATTTTTTTTCCCTTTACTGCACAAACCTCAACCTTGTGAAGGGCTACTGGTTACGATCACAGCTTTAGTAGCCCCTTTATATTTTTTTTTGTTATTTTTATTTATTTATTTTATTTTATTATTTTTTTTTTTGCTCTAGGGATCGGTGAGATTTTTTATATGGTAACATTTGAACACCTGGTAGATGTCACAGAATTAGATGAATCTACGTCAGCTGAATGCTCCATAACCAACTACCCACTCGAATTCGAAGGACCAGTCCCAATTTCTTTGATGTTCTCGGCAACACCAGAATCATTATTCCACTGTGTTGTGGGCACTGTTTGTTTGGGTTCTTCTAGAGGAATTTGAACAGTACTAAATACTGAATCTGGGTAATTGCCTTTGTTGGGTGACTATATTCCAAATTTTTTAAAAACATTTACGGCGTTAGAAATGGAGGCAGCTTTTGAATAAGCATTATTCAACGCAGCTGAAACTTGGAATTGTGTTACTGCCAGTCCAGGATCTCAACGAAGTCAGGTTTGAACATGTTGCACGTAGAAGGTTTGCAAAGGTTTGAAAAAGGTCTTCCCAAGTAGCTATAAACGATGTGTTGTGTGTGCTGGTAGCTGGAAAAACATTATGCCATTATTTCTTCCATGATTCAAGGCATCAATGTTTTTTGAATGGATAGAATGACCATCTAAAATCAACAGGCGTTTCTCTCTTTTATTTGGCTGTGTGATTGACGAAGTAATTAAGCGACTTGACAAAGAGTTCATTATTTATGTACCCCGATTCGAATATTTCAACCATACCTCCTGAAGAGGCGCCTATCTTTAAATCTGCAAAATCATGTATTGTTTGCAAAATCATTTCGTTGATTACAATACATAGCATATGCAAATCGGTGCTAGAGAAATAAAACCTGGGGTGACAGACACACCTTAAAGCTTAAACACCTGTGCACCAAAGTGAGGCCAAACTGTGAACGTATATACTTCTTTTACTTTAAATCTGGAACCATTCTTACTCTCTTGAATATAATCATTGGTGGCTTATATTAGCCAACAGCACTAACACAGTAAACCATTGCTCATTACGGAATAGAACAGTGCAGAAGGGGATCAGTAATGTACAAAAATTGATAAGGCTATATTACTATATAACTTCGTATCTAAAAAAAAGTACTCCCGAACCCTTAATTGTACCGGTACAATTTAGGAATTGGGTGCTCTGGTACGAAGTAGGCAACCGTGACTCGACGAAAACAAGTAAACAAACTTTAACCTAAATATTGTCATCAATAAACTTCAAGCATATGCAAACATAGCTAAAACTGCGTAGTTCACTATATGTTACTTCCTATCTTGGGGTTTAGTATTCTCTTAAGTATGACACCAAAAACTAACATCAGATCACTAAATTTACGGAAAAACGCCCCTTCCACTACTTTCAGCAACTTGTAACGAGGTAATGGCGAGTAGTTCACATTTCTACCAATACATAACAGCAGCAGTCTATTCTTCCAGAGATCTTACGCGGCGCCGGTACGAAATCGGCAACTCTCCCCTACATTGTTAAGCTAATTATTACAAACATTGATTTTCCTATTTATTGCTATTTGTATTTAAAGTTTTATATTTGCTTCTGGTGTTCAGATAGTAAATAGTAGCTTCTTGGTTGAATAAACTCGTTAGTACAATATAAATATACCTTTGTATTGTGCTTGTGGTTCTTTTAGCATACATTAATTTGCTATAGTAACGATTTCTAATTATAATGCAACGAATAACTTATATAATTTCTAGGTCCTAAATAAACAGGTATTGTTTGCAAAATCATTTCGTTGATTACAATACATAGCATATGCAAATCGGTGCTAGAGAAATAAAACCTGGGGTGACAGACACAGGCCGGCCTTAAAGCTTAAACACCTGTGCACCAAAGTGAGGCCAAACTGTGAACGTATATAGTCAAGGTGACTGACACTCCGTCACAATGATTGGGCAAATTATGTATAAAAATAAGGATCAATTACGGCATGGGCGTGGCCGGGACACGTGCTTGCCTTATTTGGAAACGTTTTTGTGTTTTTTCGAATCTCATTTCGGTTACATTAGGCCGCGTCGGTCTGTCGATGTTTTCAGCAACCTGGCGCACTGGGTTTATTCAGCCCACACTTAAAACGAGGCCGACGCGATAGTTAAAATGACAGCACAGGAATTTGGTTCTTTAATTAGTGGCGGATTCCTTGTGTATAATTAATGAATGTCACGAATGCTTTTAATCAATGTCAGTACTAATTTGTTTCTTTTCATTTATACAAATTAAGAGAAAGAAAAGATATCTTCATTTGAGTTAAGAAGAGGAAACTCCAAACTCCATACATTATTGTCCTAGTCAGCTGCCTCCCTCTTAGAATGTCCTAGTCAGTCGCCTGCATGTTGGAATGTCCTAGTCAGTTGCCTGCCGGTTGGAATGTCCTAGTCAGTTGCCTGTCGGTTGGAATGTCCTAGTCAGTTGCCTGTCGGTTGGAATGTCCTAGTCAGTTGCCTGCCGGTTGGAATGTCCTAGTCAGTTGCCTGTCGGTTGGAGTGTCCTAGTCAGTTGCCTGCCGGTTGGAATGTCCTAGTCAGTTGCTTGGCGGTTATAATGTCCGAGTCAGTTTCCTGGCTGTTGGAATATCCTAGTCAGTTGCCTCCATGTTAGAATGTCCTAGTCAGTTGCCTGCCGGTTGAAATGTCCTAGTCATTTCCCTCCCAGTTGGAATGGCCAAGTCAGTCGCCTGCATGTTGGAATGTCCTAGTCAGTTGCCTGCCAGTTGAAGTTTCGTAGTCAGTTGCCTGCCTGTTGGAATGTCCTAGTCGGTTGACTCCCTCTTAGAATGTCCTAATCAGTAGCCAGGAGGTTAAAATATCATAGTCAGTTTCCTGCTGGTTGGAATGTCCTAGTCAGTTTCCTGGCTGTTGGAATATCCTAGTCAGTTGCCTCCATGTTAGGATGTCCTAGTCTATTGCCTGCCGGTTAGAATGTCTTAGTCAGTTGCCTCCATGTTAGAATGTCCTAGTCAGTTGCCTGCCTGTTGGAATGTCCTAGTCAGTTGACTCCCTCTTAGAATGTACTAGTCAATAGCCAGGAGATTATAATGTCCTATTCAGTTGCCTGCCGGTTGGAATGTCCTAGTCATTTCTCTCCCGGTTGGAATACCCTAGTCAGTCGCCTGCATGTTAGAATGTCATAGTCAGTTGACTGCCGGTTGGAATGTCCTAGTCAGTTTCCTGGCTGTTGGAATATCCTAGTCAGTTTCCTGCATGTTGGAATGGCTTATTCAGTTGCCTGTCGGTTGGAATGTCCTAGTCAGTTGCCTGGCGGTTATAATGTCCTATTCAGTTGCCTGCCGAATGGAATGTCCTTGTCTGTTGCCTGCCAATTAGAATGTCCTAGTCAGTTGCCTCCCTCTTAGAATGTCCTAGTCAGTTTCCTACCGGTTGGAATGTCCTAGTCATTTCTCTTCCGGTTTTAATTTCCTAGTCAGTCGCCTGCATGTTGGAATGTCCTAGTCAGTTGCCTGCCGGTTGGAGTGTCCTAGTCAGTTGTCTGCCTGTTGGAATGTCCTAGTCAGTTGCCTCCCTCTTAGAATGTCCTAGTCAGTTGCTTGGTGGTTATAATGTTCTATTCAGTTGCCTGCCGGTTGGGATGTCCTAGTCAGTTTCCTAGCTGTTGGAATATCCTAGTCAGTATCCTGCGTGTTGGAATGTCCTATTCAGTTGCCTGCCTGTTGGAATCTCCTATTCAGTTGCCTGTCTGTTGAAATGTCCTAGTCAGTTCTCTGTCTGTTGGAATGTCCTATTCAGTTGTCTGTCTGTTGGAATGTCTTAATCAGTTGCCTGCCTGTTAGAATGTCCTAGTCATTTGCCTGTCTGTTGGGATAAATATGAACTAATAAAAAGATTTAATTTTATTACTGGTATTGTGTGGCTCTCCTTTAGATTATCTTTTGTCCTACCCCATGGGTACATCCATCTTCCTTCTCATGTCTTCGATAGAGAGTAGCTTTACATTAGATGCTATGTGCCCCTTCCCATGTGAATCCTAGTTATTGAATTTCCCTAGACCAGAAGGTTTTATGTCCTGACCATTACCTTATTATCCTTTCCATGGCCTTCATAAGCGATAGTAATAAGTTTGACTGATAGCCTTAAAACAAAAAGTTACACCTTTTAAAGAATCAGTGCAATCCTTCGACATATTCTCTTCATACGCAGTCTGTGCGATGTAGCAACCAAGTTCATCTTCGTCGGGGGCCATTTTTTTTACATCTTTTTACATATATTATTTCTTAAAATTGTTTTCTACTTCTCGCTTTGTATCCCATACTCGAGTTTACCTTTTGAAACTTTTTGTCGAGCTCTTCTGACGCTGCAAATCACATTATTTGGTGTAGATACATACATAGAACTAGTACAGAGTGCTTGGTCGTTCTCGTCCTTATTATGTGGCATCTCTTCCCCCTAGTTTATGCTACTGAGTATCGTTGCATACTTGCATACACTTAGGGATTATAATTTCATTTCAGTTTTGCACATTTAGTTTGTTTATCACAATATTAGCTTACACTAGAAGTATTGGCAAAAACCACAATACTACAAAAACAAATAATGTTATTCTCAAAGCCAGTCTAGTTTGTAAATTATTGTTTTCTAGATTGTAATTTTGTAATAGCACCCTCTGATGATAATGATATGGTCACGGAAATGTACATAGGGGAAATTTTAATCTTAGGTAACTTGTAATATTTGTTATTTTTTGTTATTTATGGTGGTATTTCGATTTTTTGCAAAATATTTTTATTGTAATTTATTCCACTACTGTGCTCCTGATATTGTATACATTATTAACTGACAAGAATGTTTTCTACTTCTTGATTGGTTTCATGACAAGCTTATGTACTTCGATTTAGTACTGAGTAATACTTAGAGAACGATACTGCTAGATAGATGACGATGTCCAAGAACACGAGAAATGGCAACAGAGCTACAAGGCTAGACATTGCGATCACAGAAAACTCTTTAAAATTTACTCGGGTTAATTACACATGTAACTGATTTTTAAAACTTCTAAAATAGATAGTTCTATCGTTAATTTTGCCGAACCTGCAATTCCTTGTGGTAGCCAACCCTGGCCAGTCACTTCCGTCTTGTTGCGAGGACTCTAGTCAGAAAAGTTTGTCCAAGCTCCGACTTCAACCATAAGTGTGCTGAACGCGACTGGAAACCTGGTAATGTAAGCTGATGTTTAGAAGGGTTGCAGGCATGAAACACTCGGAAGCGATCTCTGGGTATGTGAACGTCCCTGAATAACCTCCAATTTCTTTACCTGATATTAAATATTCGTTCCCTGATTGTATTTTACATATCTCCCTTCAATCATATCCCTAAATAACATAAGCCATTTAGACTCGGAAGATTTCGCGCCCTAGAGAATTTCTTCTCTTGGATTCATACACACACCCGCGTGCGTGATCTGTCCTGCCTCGCTCCCACCCTGAGAGTTTTCTATAAGTCACCCTCTAGGCATTGGGGTATAAAACTAAAATTTGTTTTAAACGTTTTATTTAGGTCAGGGCCTAAATTAAGTGATTCGTCAGTGGGAGTGCATATGTGAAGGTCGCCTAATTCTCGGGGGTACTTCCGAAACGGGACTGAGTATAGTTGTGGCAGTCATGCAATTAGTCTGACTCACGCACTGTGTCATAAAGTGGCCAAATCATCACCGCCATTAGTGCGCCTAATCCTCAGGGGCGCTTCGGAAATGGGACTGAGTATAGTTGTGGCAGTCATGCAATTAGTCTGACTCACGCACAGTGTCATAAAGTGACCAAATCATCACCGCCATTAGTGCGCCTAATCCTCAGGGGCGCTTCCGAAATGGGACTGAGTATAGTTGTGGCAGTCATGCAATTAGTCTAACTCACGCACAGTGTCATAAAGTGACCAAATCATCACAGCCATTAGTACGCCTAATCCTCAGGGGCGCTTCCGAAACGGGACTGAGTATAGTTGTGGCAGTTCAATTAGTCTGACTCACGCACTGTGTCATAAAGTGACCAAATCATCACCGCCATTAGTGCCCCTAATCCTCAGGGGCGCTTCCGAAACGGGACTGAGTATAGTTGTAACAGTCATGCAATTAGTCTGACTCACGCACTGTGTCATAAAGTGACCAAATCATCACCGCCATTAGTGCCCCTAATCCTCAGGGGCGCTTCCGAAACGGGACTGAGTATAGTTGTGGCAGTCATGCAATTAGTCTGACTCACGCACTGTGTTATAAAGTGACCAAATCATCACCGCCATTAGTACGCCTAATCCTCAGGAGCGCTTCCGAAATGGGACTGAGTATAGTTGTGGCAGTCATGCAATTAGTCTGACCCACGCACTCTGACATAAAGTGGCCGAATCATCACCGCCATCAGTGCGAGTGTATGTGTGAGGATCGCCTAAGTGTCAGGGATGCTTCCGAAACGGGATGGAGTATAGTTGTGGCAGTTATGCAATTAGGCTGTCGAAGGGGCGCTTCCGAGACGGGGTGGAATATAGTTGTGGCAGTCATGTAATTAGGCTATCTAAGGGGCACTTCCGAGACGGGATGGAGTATAGTTGTGGCAGTCATGCAATTAGTCTGACCCACGCACTCTGACATAAAGTGGCCGAATCATCACCGCCATCAGTGCGAGTGTATGTGTGAGGATCGCCCAAGTGTCAGGGATGCTTCCGAAACGGGATGGAGTATAGTTGTGGCAGTTATGCAATTAGGCTGTCTAAGGGGCGCTTCCGAGACGGGATGGAGTATAGTTGTGGCAGTTATGCAATTAGGCTGTCTAAGGGGCGCTTCCGAGACGGGATGGAGTATAGTTGTGGCAGGCATGCAATTAGTCTGACCCACGCACTCTGACATAAAGTGGCCGATTAGTTGTGATTAAAAAAGCGGGTAGCCTTGCCAAGCGGTAACACTGCGGTTGCAAATAAAGGGGGAAACGTTTGCATAATGTAGTTGTATGTTGGCAAGCTCACGCGAGTGGTATCGACCCGTCACACAAAGCTGGGTCGTATGTTTTAGCGCCGACTTCATTTACAAACATACCGTGTCGCCGTGACGGCCTTCACGTTAACTTCTCTAAAGAAATTATTGTAAATACACCACTTTGGGTAATAAAACTTACCTGAAGTGATCTAATACAACGAAGAACGTGTGTTTGGCGTAAGAAAAGAGGAAGCGGTTTTGCACAAAATTTTTTACTCTTCTTTCTGTTTATTTATCTTCAAATTTATGATTTCTGTATTCTTCCTTCAGTATTACCCAAACATTTTTGAAATAACAAACAAAAAGCCGCGTGCACAGTGAGTGACTAAACCTACCCATCATTTAACAAAGCCGGTCGTGTCCTCTCCTTATAAGGCATTACTTTGAATGAGAGATTCCAGCGTCGAGTCGTTCTACGGCCTGAAGCCACGCTCACATTGCCTTGGACGTGGTGAATTCAGTTACGCCATCGCATAGTTTCAGATAATCCTGCAACTAAAGTTTATGTCGTGATCAGTTTGGCAATGGTAAAAATACAATAATCGAGGGGTAATTCCGAGCAAGCCGCCGAATAACCGTTATACATTGCCTTTGTGAAGTGTTACTGTATTAAAGGTTTTATGGGCGAAACGAGAATATCTGAAGGTAATTTGTAACAGGTGCTACAGTAAGGTTACTATCATGCACACTTACACTAATAATTTCGCAGAGAATCCAACAGGTGAAAGGGGGATAGTTCCCTTCTCCAGAGAATATTCTAAGGGACTTGTAAATGCCTAAATAGGATTATAATTAAGATTACCGAAGTAATAAGTTAATTTACAATTGATTTAATATTATAAATTGCTTAGCCAGAGTTTTTATTAATGTCATGTCTGTATATTTAAGATGCCAGAAATGTAAAATTAATTACTTTAATTATAAAGAAAGTTTCGTGTCATATCGATCTGGTGACTTTTAGGTCTGCGGAGTGACGCTACCGTGTAGCGATGGTGGGATATAAATGGAAATCTTTGTTCAGCATTATTTCCTGGGCTGTTTTAATTAAAACAACTTTGCAATATTTAAAGAACATCTATTTCAGGGACTTATCTCTACATCTTCTTTAAGTTTGTTGTTTGCTTTGACGACGTAGAGATAAAACTTTGCAATATTTAAAGATCTATTTCGGGGACCTATCTCTCCTTCTTCTTTAAGTCTGTTGTTTGCTTTGATGACGTAGAGATAAAACTTTGCAATATTTAAAGAAGTTCTATTTCAGGAGCCTGTCTCTCCTTCTTCTTTAAGTCTGTTTTTTGCTTTGACGACGTAGAGATGCAGTCTATTTCAGATATTTAAAGAGTTTCGCTGTGTTTTGACGATGTAGAGAGCAGTTCTGTTTTAAAAGAACCAGCCATGTGTCGCCGCTTCCTGCTAGGGTGTTATTACTCCCTTATAGCACTCCAATAATGATTACTTTAATCTAAACTCCTGACATTAGATCGCAGCACTAGCATAATCATGCGTGTATAAGGAACGATCAACTCTGACGGGATGGGTCGAGCAGCAGGTGCAATAAATTCGGAATACCGGCGCATATATTGCCCTGCCCTAGATTGCCCTGTGTGTAATGAAGCGCGCATTGGCTCCTGCACCCGGCGTCCCTCGACCAAAACAGGCCAAACAAACAAGTTGTATGTAAAATTTCTACCTTCAATATGGCTTAGTAAATTTTCCCTCTGTGGACAATTTAAACTTATTTTTGTAGCATCTTATAAACAATGATACAACCAACTACTACAATCTGCGCTTTAATTAATATCATTATTTTACTTTATCATGTAAGTTGAATACTTAATGCTAAACATTTATAGTGCTTTCCTTCATTGCAAACTTGTACATAGAACTCTGTATATTTATTAGGATTAATACTTCATCAGTTCTATCTTAGATAATTAATCTAAGTAGAAATATCAGAAGGAAAAACTAAACATTTATAGTGTTTTATTTCATTGCGAACTTGTACATAGAACTCTGTATATTTCTTAGGATTAATACTTCATCAGTTCTGTCTTAGATAATTAATCTAAGTAGAAATATCAGAAGGAAAAACTAAACATTTATAGTGCTTTACTTCATTGCAAACTTGTACATAGAACTCTGTATATTTATTAGGATTAATGCTTCATCAGTTCTATCTTAGATAATTAATCTAAGTAGAAATATCAGAAGGAAAAACTAAACATTTATAGTGTTTTACTTCATTGCAAACTTGTACATAGAACTCTGTATATTTCTTAGGATTAATACTTCATCAGTTCTGTCTTAGATAATTAATCTAAGTAGAAATATCAGAAGGAAAAACTAAACATTTATAGTGCTTTACTTCATTGCAAACTTGTACATAGAACTCTGTATATTTATTAGGATTAATGCTTCATCAGTTCTATCTTAGATAATTAATCTAAGTAGAAATATCAGAAGGAAAAACTAAACATTTATAGTGTTTTACTTCATTGCAAACTTGTACATAGAACTCGGTATATTTATTAGGATTAATGCTTCATCAGTTCTATCTTAGATAATTAATCTAAGTAAAAATATCAGAAGGAAAAACTAAACATTTATAGTGCTTTACTTCATTGAAAACTTGTACATAGAACTCTGTATATTAATTAGGAGCAATACGTCATCAGTTCTATCTTAGATAATTAATCTAAGTAGAAATATCAGAATAAAAAACTAAACATTTATAGTGCTTTACTTCATTGAAAACTTGTACATAGAACTCTGTATATTAATTAGGAGCAATACTTCATCAGTTCTATCTTAGATAATTAATCTGAGTAGAAATATCAGAAGGAAAAACTAAACATTTATAGTGATTTACTTCATTGCAAACTTGTACATAGAACTCTGTATATTAATTAGGAGCAATACTTCATCAGTTCTATCTTAGATAATTAATCTAAGTAGAAATATCAGAAGGAAAAACTAAACATTTATAGTGCTTTACTTCATTGAAAACTTGTACATAGAACTCTGTATATTTATTAGGATTAATGCTTCATCAGTTCTATCTTAGATAATTAATCTAAGTAGAAATATCAGAAGGAAAAACTAAACATTTATAGTGCTTTACTTCATTGCAAACTTGTACATAGAACTGTGTATATTTATTAGGATTAATGCTTCATCAGTTCTATCTTAGATAATTAATCTAAGTAAAAATATCAGAAGGAAAAACTAAACATTTATAGTGCTTTACTTCATTGCAAACTTGTACATAGAACTCGGTATATTTATTAGGATTAATGCTTCATCAGTTCTATCTTAGATAATTAATCTAAGTAAAAATATCAGAAGGAAAAACTAAACATTTATAGTGCTTTACTTCATTGCAAACTTGTACATAGTACTGTGTATATTTATTAGGATTAATGCTTCATCAGTTCTATCTTAGATAATTAATCTAAGTAAAAATATCAGAAGGAAAAACTAAACATTTATAGTGCTTTACTTCATTGCAAACTTGTACATAGAACTCTGTATATTAATTAGGAGCAATACTTCATCAGTTCTATCTTAGATAATTAATCTAAGTAGAAATATCAGAAGGAAAAACTAAACATTTATAGTGCTTTACTTCATTGAAAACTTGTACATAGAACTCTGTATATTTATTAGGATTAATGCTTCATCAGTTCTATCTTAGATAATTAATCTAATTAGAAATATCTGAAGGAAAAACTAAACATTTATAGTGCTTTACTTCATTGCGAACTTGTACATAGAACTCTGTATATTTATTAGGATTAATACTTCATCAGTTCTATCTTAGATAATTAATCTAAGTAGAAATATCAGAAGGAAAAACTAAACATTTATAGTGCTTTACTTCATTGCAAACTTGTACATAGAACTCGGTATATTTATTAGGATTAATGCTTCATCAGTTCTATCTTAGATAATTAATCTAAGTAAAAATATCAGAAGGAAAAACTAAACATTTATAGTGCTTTACTTCATTGAAAACTTGTACATAGAACTCATTATATTAATTAGGAGCAATACTTCATCAGTTCTATCTTAGATAATTAATCTAAGTAGAAATATCAGAATGAAAAACTAAACATTTATAGTGCTTTACTTCATTGCAAACTTGTACATAGAACTCGGTATATTTATTAGGATTAATGCTTCACCAGTTCTATCTTAGATAATTAATCTAAGTAGAAATATCAGAAGGAAAAACTAAACATTTATAGTGCTTTACTTCATTGAAAACTTGTACACAGAACTCTGTATATTAATTAGGAGCAATACTTCATCAGTTCTATCTTAGATAATTAATCTAAGTAAAAATATCAGAAGGAAAAACTAAACATTTATAGTGCTTTACTTCATTGCAAACTTGTACATAGAACTCTGTATATTAATTAGGAGCAATACTTCATCAGTTCTATCTTAGATAATTAATCTAATTAGAAATATCAGAAGGAAAAACTAAACATTTATAGTGCTTTACTTCATTGAAAACTTGTACATAGAACTCTGTATATTTATTAGGATTAATGCTTCATCAGTTCTATCTTAGATAATTAATATAAGTAGAAATATCAGAAGGAAAAACTGAACATTTATTGTGCTTTACTTCATTGCAAACTTGTACATAGAACTCTGTATATTTATTAGGAGCAATACTTCACCAGTTCTATCTTAGATAATTAATCTAAGTAGAAATATCAGAAGGAAAAACTAAACATTTATAGTGCTTTTACTTCATTGCAAACTTGTACATAGAACTGTGTATATTTATTAGGATTAATGCTTCATCAGTTCTATCTTAGATAATTAATCTAAGTAGAAATATCAGAAGGAAAAACTAAACATTTATAGTGCTTTTACTTCATTGCAAACTTGTACATAGTACTGTGTATATTTATTAGGATTAATGCTTCATCAGTTCTATCTTAGATAATTAATCTAAGTAGAAATATCAGAAGGAAAAACTAAACATTTATAGTGCTTTTACTTCATTGCGAACTTGTACATAGAACTGTGTATATTTATTAGGATTAATGCTTCATCAGTTCTATCTTAGATAATTAATCTAAGTAGAAATATCAGAAGGAAAAACTAAACATTTATAGAGCTTTTACTTCATTGCAAACTTGTACATAGTACTGTGTATATTTATTAGGATTAATGCTTCATCAGTTCTATCTTAGATAATTAATCTAAGTAGAAATATCAGATGGAAAAACTAAACATTTATAGTGCTTTTACTTCATTGCAAACTTGTACATAGAACTGTGTATATTTATTAGGATTAATGCTTCATCAGTTTTATCTTAGATAATTAATCTAAGTAGAAATATCAGAAGGAAAAACTAAACATTTATAGTGCTTTTACTTCATTGCGAACTTGTACATAGAACTGTGTATATTTATTAGGATTAATGCTTCATCAGTTCTATCTTAGATAATTAATCTAAGTAGAAATATCAGAAGGAAAAACTAAACATTTATAGTGCTTTACTTCATTGCGAACTTGTACATAGAACTGTGTATATTTATTAGGATTAATGCTTCATCAGTTTTATCTTAGATAATTAATCTAAGTAGAAATATCAGAAGGAAAAACTAAACATTTATAGTGCTTTTACTTCATTGCGAACTTGTACATAGAACTCGGTATATTTATTAGGATTAATGCTTCATCAGTTCTATCTTAGATAATTAATCTAAGTAGAAATATCAGAAGGAAAAACTAAACATTTATAGTGCTTTTACTTCATTGCGAACTTGTACATAGAACTGTGTATATTTATTAGGATTAATGCTTCATCAGTTCTATCTTAGATAATTAATCTAAGTAGAAATATCAGAAGGAAAAACTAAACATTTATAGTGCTTTACTTCATTGCGAACTTGTACATAGAACTGTGTATATTTATTAGGATTAATGCTTCATCAGTTCTATCTTAGATAATTAATCTAAGTAGAAATATCAGAAGGAAAAACTAAACATTTATAGTGCTTTACTTCATTGCAAACTTGTACATAGAACTCTGTATATTTATTAGGATTAATGCTTCATTAGTTCTATCTTAGATAATTAATCTAAGTAGAAATATCAGAAGGAAAAACTAAACATTTATAGTGCTTTACTTCATTGCAAACTTGTACATAGAACTCTGTATATTTATTAGGATTAATGCTTCATTAGTTCTATCTTAGATAATTAATCTAAGTAGAAATATCAGAAGGAAAAACTAAACATTTATAGTGCTTTACTTCATTGCAAACTTGTACATAGAACTCTGTATATTTATTAGGATTAATGCTTCATCAGTTCTATCTTAGATAATTAATCTAAGTAGTGCTTTACTTCATTGCAAACTTGTACATAGAACTCTGTATATTTATTAGGATTAATGCTTCATTAGTTCTATCTTAGATAATTAATCTAAGTAGAAATATCAGAAGGAAAAACTAAACATTTATAGTGCTTTACTTCATTGCAAACTTGTACATAGAACTCTGTATATTTATTAGGATTAATGCTTCATTAGTTCTATCTTAGATAATTAATCTAAGTAGAAATATCAGAAGGAAAAACTAAACATTTATAGTGCTTTACTTCATTGCAAACTTGTACATAGAACTCTGTATATTTATTAGGATTAATGCTTCATTAGTTCTATCTTAGATAATTAATCTAAGTTGAAATATCAGAAGGAAAAACTAAACATTTATAGTGCTTTACTTCATTGAAAACTTGTACATAGAACTCTGTATATTAATTAGGAGCAATACTTCATCAGTTCTATCTTAGATAATTAATCTAAGTAGAAATATCAGAAGGAAAAACTAAACATTTATAGTGCTTTTACTTCATTGCAAACTTGTACATAGAACTGTGTATATTTATTAGGATTATTGCTTCATCAGTTCTATCTTAGATAATTAATCTAAGTAGAAATATCAGAAGGAAAAACTAAACATTTATAGTGCTTTTACTTCATTGCGAACTTGTACATAGAACTGTGTATATTTATTAGGATTAATGCTTCATCAGTTCTATCTTAGATAATTAATATAAGTAGAAATATCAGAAGGAAAAACTGAACATTTATAGTGCTTTACTTCATTGCAAACTTGTACATAGAACTCTGTATATTTATTAGGAGTAATACTTCATCAGTTCTATCTTAGATAATTAATCTAAGTAGAAATATCAGAAGGAAAAACTAAACATTTATAGTGCTTTACTTCATTGCAAACTTGTACATAGAACTCTGTATATTTATTAGGAGTAATACTTCATCAGTTCTATCTTAGATAATTAATCTAAGTAGAAATATCAGAAGGAAAAACTAAACATTTATAGTGCTTTACTTCATTGCAAACTTGTACATAGAACTCTGTATATTTATTAGGATTAATGCTTCATCAGTTCTATCTTAGATAATTAATCTAAGTAGAAATATCAGAAGGAAAAACTAAACATTTATAGTGCTTTTACTTCATTGTAAACTTGTACATAGAACTGTGTATATTTATTAGGATTAATGCTTCATCAGTTCTATCTTAGATAATTAATCTAAGTAGAAATATCAGAAGGAAAAACTAAACATTTATAGTGCTTTACTTCATTGCGAACTTGTACATAGAACTGTGTATATTTATTAGGATTAATACTTCATCAGTTCTATCTTAGATAATTAATCTAAGTAGAAATATCAGAAGGAAAAACTAAACATTTATAGTGCTTTACTTCATTGCAAACTTGTACATAGAACTGTGTATATTTATTAGGATTAATGCTTCATCAGTTCTATCTTAGATAATTAATCTAAGTAGAAATATCAGAAGGAAAAACTAAACATTTATAGTGCTTTACTTCATTGAAAACTTGTACACAGAACTCTGTATATTAATTAGGATTAATGCTTCATCAGTTCTATCTTAGATAATTAATCTAAGTAGAAATATCAGAAGGAAAAACTAAACATTTATAGTGCTTTACTTCATTGCAAACTTGTACATAGAACTGTGTATATTTATTAGGATTAATGCTTCATCAGTTCTATCTTAGATAATTAATCTAAGTAGAAATATCAGAAGGAAAAACTAAACATTTATAGTGCTTTACTTCATTGAAAACTTGTACACAGAACTCTGTATATTAATTAGGATTAATGCTTCATCAGTTCTATCTTAGATAATTAATCTAAGTAAAAATATCAGAAGGAATAACTAAACATTTATAGTGCTTTTACTTCATTGTAAACTTGTACATAGAACTGTGTATATTTATTAGGATTAATGCTTCATCAGTTCTATCTTAGATAATTAATCTAAGTAAAAATATCAGAAGGAATAACTAAACATTTATAGTGCTTTACTTCATTGCAAACTTGTACATAGAACTGTGTATATTTATTAGGATTAATGCTTCATCAGTTCTATCTTAGATAATTAATCTAAGTAGAAATATCAGAAGGAAAAACTAAACATTTATAGTGCTTTTACTTCATTGTAAACTTGTACATAGAACTCTGTATATTTATTAGGATTAATGCTTCATCAGTTCTATCTTAGATAATTAATCTAAGTAGAAATATCAGAAGGAAAAACTAAACATTTATAGTGCTTTACTTCATTGCAAACTTGTACATAGAACTCTGTATATTTATTAGGAGTAATACTTCATCAGTTCTATCTTAGATAATTAATCTAAGTAGAAATATCAGAAGGAAAAACTATACATTTATAGTGCTTTACTTCATTGAAAACTTGTATATGGAACTCTGTATATTTATTAGGAGCAATACTTCATCAGTTCTATATAATTAATCTAAGTAGAAATATCAGAAGGAAAAACTATACCTACTTACATGAATAATGTTGAACAAACAAAATACAATAATAAAGAACATACCCAGATCTGTCAAAAACACAATTACATTTAAGGGAACTGGATTTAGTCATCAACTTTAAATTCTAGTTAAACTATTTAAATTTCACAAAAGTAATAGGAAAGAATCCTGAGCTTTATATATCTATAAGCAGAACCCTCAGGATCATCATGTAAATGTTTCTATGCGAGTTATTTTGGAAATTATGAGTTTTACAACAAGGGTTTTTTCATGCTGTATAAGATCAGTGTCCCAGCTAATTTCACGTCAAAGCCCATCTATACACTGAAATCACAGATTGTTGGTCAGTCACGGTTTTAATATCATTTCATGTTCCAAAATACCGCCCTTGTCCTTTTGACGTCATCAATGCTTGACGTACTCTTTACATTTTATTATACCCAGGGATATCTGTTCCGGTAGATATATCTTCTTAGGGGGGGGGGGTTCATACTCCCAGATATAATTACAGTTTTACAGTATAGGTTTTGCCTGCAGAGACGGGGATTTTTTTTTAGCTAAAGCTTGCCAGCCTTTGTCCTTTGTCTTTTGCAATATTGTTGTTTTTAATATATCATTACGTGGGCTATGCCCTGACTTTTAAAAAGCATTGGGAGGGTCAAAACCTTCGTTTAATACCATACCATAGAGTCACTACGATTTATTGCACAATGAAATTATTAGAAGTAAAAATCTAACGCTTTTCATATGTTTTTATACGTTACTTTAGGATTCATTCTTTAACAACAAACTTGACAATGCGTTCAACAGGAGAACTTCAAAACTTAAATAATCGCCGTTGCTCTTGTTTTTCTTACATTGCAACTATTGTCTTGAGATGATTAATAAATAAAAGATGATATTTGTATTTACATTAATAGGATTCAATATTATTTTTATATTTACCTTCTCCCGTTATGACAATAGCTGCGTTCTTATTTGTATAGAAACATTAAAGGGCGGAGTGTATAATATGTTTATATATTTCAGGTATTTATTCTTATTTGTACAGAAACATTAAAGGGCGGAGTGTATAATATGTTTATATATTTCAGGTATTTATTCTTATTTGTATAGAAACATTAGAGGGCGGAGGGTATAATATGTTTATATATTTCAGGTATTTATTCTTATTTGTATAGAAACATTAGAGTTCGGAGCGTATAATATGTTTATATATTTCAAGTATTTATTCTTATTTGTATAGAAACATTAGAGGGCGGAGCGTATAATATGTATATATGTTTCAGGTATTTATTCTTATTTGTATAGAAACATTAAAGGGCGAGTGTATAATATGTTTATATATTTCAGGTATTTATTCTTATTTGTATAGAAACATTAGAGGGCGGAGCGTATAATATGTTTATATATATCAGGTATTTATTCTTATTTGTATAGAAACATTAGAGGGCGGAGCGTATAATATGTATATATATTTCAGGTATTTATTCTTATTTGTATAGAAACATTAAAGGGCGAGTGTATAATATGTTTATATATAACAGGTATTTATTCTTATTTGTATAGAAACATTAGAGGGCGGAGCGTATAATATGTTTATATATATATATATATCAGTTATTTATTCTTATTTGTATAGAAACATTATAGGGCGGAGCGTATAATATGTTTATATATTTCAGGTATTTATTCTTATTTGTATAGAAACATTATAGGGCGGAGCGTATAATATGTTTATATATTTCAGGTATTTATTCTTATTTGTATAGAAACATTATAGGGCGGAGCGTATAATATGTTTATATATTTCAGGTATTTATTCTTATTTGTATAGAAACATTATAGGCGGAGCGTATAATATGTTTATATATTTCAGGTATTTATTCTTATTTGTATAGAAACATTAGAGGGCGGAGCGTATAATATGTTTATATATTTCAGGTATTTATTCCTATTTGTATAGAAACATTAGAGGGCGGAGCGTATAATATGTTTATATATTTCAGGTATTTATTCTTATTTGTATAGAAACATTAGAGGGCGGAGCGTATAATATGTTTATATATTTCAGGTATTTATTCTTATTTGTATAGAAACATTATAGGGCGGAGCGTATAATATGTTTATATATTTCAGGTATTTATTCTTATTTGTATAGAAACATTAGAGGGCGGAGCGTATAATATGTTTATATATTTCAGGTATTTATTCCTATTTGTATAGAAACATTAGAGGGCGGAGCGTATAATATGTTTATATATATCAGGTATTTATTCTTATTTGTATAGAAACATTATAGGGCGGAGCGTATAATATGTTTATATATATCAGGTATTTATTCTTATTTGTATAGAAACATTAGAGGGCGGAGCGTATAATATGTTTATATATATCAGGTATTTATTCTTATTTGTATAGAAACATTATAGGGCGGAGCGTATAATATGTTTATATATTTCAGGTATTTATTCTTATTTGTATAGAAACATTAAAGGGATGAGCGTATAATATATACACATATGTTTCAGGTATTTATTCCTATTATTATAGAAACATTAAAGGGCGGAGCACTTCGGAAAAACTTTGAAAATGCTCGAGTCCCGCGGGCCCGATGTAGTCACTACCATTGTATATGTTTGTAAACTATTATTTCAAACTTTACCCTACAACTTACTGAATATTTTACTATTATTCGGCAACATTGATCTATTCGATTGCCTTAGCAGCATATACTTTGCTTATAGTGTTTATTGTTAGTCACCGTATCTGGTTTCCTACCAACGTTTGCTATCGAAACATATGCTTTGCTTATAGTGTTTGTTATTAGTCACCGTATCTGGTTTCCTACCAACGTTTGCTATCGAAGCATATGCTTTGCTTATAGTGTTTGTTATTAGCCACCGTATCTAGTTTCCTACCAACGTTTGCTATCGAAGCATATGCTTTGCTTATAGTGTTTGTTATTAGCCACCGTATCTGGTTTCCTACCAACGTTTCTATCGAAGCATATGCTTTGCTTATAGTGTTTGTTATTAGCCACCGTATCTGGTTTCCGACCAACGTTTGCTATCGAAGCATATGCTTTGCTTATAGTGTTTGTTATTAGCCACCGTATCTGGTTTCCTACCAACGTTTGCTATCGAAGCATATGCTTTGCTTATAGTGTTTGTTATTAGCTACCGTATCTGGTTTCCGACCATCGTTTGCTATCGAAGCATATGCTTTGCTTATAGTGTTTGTTATTAGCCACCGTATCTGGTTTCCGACCAACGTTTGCTATCGAAGCATATGCTTTGCTTATATTGTTTGTTATTAGTCACCGTATCTGGTTTCCTACCAACGTTTGCTATCGAAGCATATGCTTTGCTTATAGTGTTTGTTATTAGCGACCGTATCTGGTTTCCTACCAACGTTTGCTATCGAAGCATATGCTTTGCTTATAGTGTTTGTTATTAGCCACCGTATCTAGTTTCCTACCAACGTTTGCTATCGAAGCATATGTTTTGCTTATAGTGTTTGTTATTAGCCACCGTATCTGGTTTCCGACCAACGTTTACTATCGAAGCATATGCTTTGTTTATAGTGTTTGTTATTAGCCACCGTATCTGGTTTCCGACCAACGTTTGCTATCGAAGCATATGCTTTGCTTATAGTGTTTGTTATTAGCCACCGTCTCTGGTTTCCGACCAACGTTTGCTATCGAAGCATATGCTTTGCTTATAGTGTTTGTTATTAGCCACCGTATCTGGTTTCCGACCATCGTTTGCTATCGAAGCATATGCTTTGCTTATAGTGTTTGTTATTAGCCACCGTATCTGCTTTTCGACCAACGTTTACTATTGAAGCATATGCTTTGCTTATAGTGTTTGTTATTAGCCACCGTATCTGGTTTCCGACCAACGTTTGTTATCGAAGCATATGCTTTGCTTATAGTGTTTGTTATTAGCCACCGTATCTGGTTTCCGACCAACGTTTGCTATCGAAGCTTATGCTTTGCTTATAGTGTTTGTTATTAGCCACCGTATCTGGTTTCCGACCAACGTTTGTTATCGAAGCATATGCTTTGCTTATAGTGTTTGTTATTAGTCACCGTATCTGGTTTCCGACCAGCTAATATTCCGGCCAAAGTTGTAGATGTATCCACTGTTTCTTTTAAATAGTCAAGTTTCGTCAAAGCGGATGTAGGAAGGGTTTGGCGTCCCTTACCTCGCCCAAGCCGCACCAGACATCCGCATCCAATTTGCCACCTACGCAGATGCCTCCGTGTCAGTCAGTAGGCGCCCGAATTATCATAACATTTAACCTTTGCGACACTTGAAGGTTAAAAATAACACAGATTTGGCCAACAAAGTATTTGTTACAAAACTGGATGTTATCTTTTCAAGAGACAGTAAACCGTGACGGGTTCACCGAGACCTTTCCAATTTTGGCTGAATGGAGTTGATTAGCCGAGGTCGGTCAGCTAGCTATGTGTTACCGGGTTTGTTCGATGCACAGTTCGCCGCGCAACCGAAAACACGTACACGCTCTTCTATTAAATTTGCCTCAATATTTAAAGTAAAATTATAGCTACAGTCAACATTAATGGTGAAATTACTAATATACTCATCTTCATTTCTGCTAGGAATATTTCTATATATTTAAGTGCAGTTTTCTGCTTTTCTTAACTTTACAATATTTTCCTCTGTTGGCGCGTTTAGGTGGAATCAGCCGAAACGCGTCATCAGAGGAGAATATTGTAACGTTAGGAATGGCAGAAAACTGTACTCAAATATATATTAAAAAAGAAATTTGAATAACAGAAGATTATTATCTAAACCTTAATTGAGGATTTTCGCCACATTGGAAAGAAAATTAAAAGTATAAATTGTTTTTTTGACAGCGTATCCCACAGTATATCAAAGACCGATTGTTTTGCTCCAGGCTTGGATCCTAATAGACCATTGTTTATTTAATACCGTACGGCGAATATTTTTTATTTCTTGTGTAGGCTGGAACCCTCAAAGACTAGAAAGACAAATAATAGCCCTGCGGGACGCCGCTAACAATATTAAATTTTTACCAAAGTCGTTCTATTCGGCTCGGATCTTCTGAAATAAAATAGTACCAATGAAACTAGCTCCTGATATAGTCTTACGTAATTAAACTCTGTAGTTTGTGTATAGCAAGTTACAAAAAATTGATATATTTCGAAATCTTATTCAGTTTGATTCATCCACCGCAGATCACGAAGCGTTGGGAATAACTGTTTCTGGGGCATACAAAAATCTAAATTAAAAATGTTTAACATTATTTATATGTGTTTCGAATTGCTCATGTGTGATTGCCTTCGATACAGTATGTAAATACTTTCATGTTTCAATACTTTTCACTTGTGAAATAATCGATTCAACATGAAATGTAATCTCTATCGACAACGATCGGGCTTGTAGTTGTTACCTGTCTGTGCATGCAAGCGATATCGTCTGCGTAATAGATAATAGACTGTTTCCAGGATTAGGTTTCTTTACCGACGCGATCTGATAGGATCCTTTATAGTCAGTAACTCTTAGGTCTTCTTGGATAAAAAAGTAACTTTTCTTAATTAGTCGCCAAGTGCATCATTTGAAATGATTGATTTTGGACTTTTAATTTATTAAGCACATTTTAAAATACTCACTTAAAAGAGGGGAAAAAATTTTCGTTACGAAATTTGTCGATTCTACAGAAGATATCCGCCATTTTGTGTCCAACAATTTAAGGTTTGATATTTTGTCCCCAGAAATTATGTAACCCCACAAAACTCTTTACCATTATAAATTTATATTGATATAGAAGTTGACCTTCAAAGCTTGTATTAAAATTATGTATTTTTTTACTATAAAAAAATTCCTTAACGTTTTGAAGCTGTCCTTCACACTTCTAGGGAAAGGTAATTATCATTACAGTATGTTAAAAAAAGAGTTAAAGAAATTATATACCTGGTAGTTGAAAATATAAATATCCAGTGATCGTGTATCCTGTAGGAATTCTTCACTAGGTTCACCTGAAACGATATGACGGGTTCTGTGTGGTCAGGAGAGGAGAATATAATTATTTAAAATAGCAAGAAGGACTATTGGTCTGATGGACATCATGCAAGTTTACAAGTTTGTAGTAGTAAGAAATCGCAGATTAATATAAGAGCGTTAAAACAGTTCCCTGTTGCACCACCAGGTGGTCCAATATCCTCACCGACAGACCTCAGCCGCAGTGTCGCCCATCGCTCTGGTCACGCAGCACGTACAATACAGTGGCCGTGTGTGTGTAGTGGTAGTGAGTGCTTGACGTTTCTGTTAGAATCTGGTGGAGTGATGAAGTTGCCAGTTTATAAGACGTGTGCCTAAGGTTAATATAGTATGTAAGTGGTAGCGTCGTGTAAATAAGTCGTCGTACAAGGTTATTGTGGTTTATGTCGCAACTACCGCATTATTTTTTTATCTTACTTATACTTTAATATTCTTCTCGAAATAATAATGCACGTGTAAGATCAATGTTTTAAAATAATACGGCGATAGTATTTTAAAATTTCATAAAATTAAGAAATGTTCAAATGTAAGGGACGTATGTTTTTGTTTTTTTGTCAGTATTTATCCATGAAACTGTTCCTAAAGCTAAAGAAATAATATTTTTATTGATGTTTACTTGACGTTTAATGTATTTTTTTTTTTGTAGGAGTTGACAAAAAATTAAATTATAACTACAATTAATTTTTGTCATTTAAAATATACGAAATTTACGTATACGAATATACGAAATATATATATTGAAGTATGTCTTATACCCGTGAAACAGTATCCGTCTTCACTCTGTGTTGTATACATTGTGCAATTTGTCAGTATATCGAAACCAAGTATGTCTAGAGGTTTTAAATCGTCGCATGTTACTATGCCTTCTCGATTATTTAAAAAATTACACTGCACAGCCTTTTATATTTTTGTCATTTCTTTTGTTTCCTTTACTGGTTATTGAATACAGTGCCTATAACTATGTCATTCTATTAAACTCTTCCGGAATTATATTTATTCTTTATTTTAAGATTGCCTCTATTACTGGGTCAGAGTTAGCCAGCAGGTTGCTTTGGTAACCTATAGCCACTTTTAAATTTAGTATACGTAACGCCGTTGCCTGAATACGGGGTACGACTCCTTTAGTTTCTATAATTCAATGGGTAGAAGGTGCCTGAAATAAACTGCGCTTGGAAGCTATATGAAGGGACAAGAAAAGCACTATTACTGATTCCAGGTGCAAGTTGTTCCTACTAAGCAATCAGTTTGACTATGGCTTTCTGTTATAGGGAGTTAGTCGTATACCTTTACATCAAAAGGGTTACTCTTTATAGGGGAGATAAGGTAGGTTTATACGTAAAATCAAGTGTAGGCATGTACCTTTATAAGGATGATAGGGAGGTATCTATAATAATAACAAAATGCGAGTGCCCTTGAACACCAGGTAGGCTCAGTCATCGACACACACAGTCCTCACTCACACTAAGGCAGATGATTAGGACGGGCCTTATTCCTTCCGGCGCTCTGGTTATAGTCACCTAGTGGTGCTTCCTTGATCAAACTCTATTTTTTTAAAATTTTATAACACCTCAGAAAGTTTAGCATAAATTAATTCTGCACATCATTACAAGAAAATTGATATCAAACACTGTAAAAACGCTAAAGGGAAAGACCTTAATACGTTAAAGTGACTAATAACTACCGAAGTAAATCAAGGGTTGTTTGGTATCATTTTCATTGTAATTTCAAGTATAATCAATATTTATTAACTATTTTTAGTTAAAATTATAACTTAAAAAGTTAGAGTTTGGTTACAAGATAACAACTAAACGACCAATGGAGAGGAAATATGGCCTGTCTCGGATCTGTCCTAATCCTCTGCGACCGTAGGGGTGAGTGTGCGTGCGTGCGAGTGAAACTGACCTGTCGTCCAAGGGCATTCGCATTTTGCTATTGGTATACCTAATACATCAAATGTATTACGGCTTATACGGGGAATAGGTACGTGCCTACCTGTTATATCAAGGGGTAGGTAAAAGGATAAGCTGAGGAGTATGATGGTTCGCATGGGTAGGTCTGCTTACCTGAAATAGAACGGCTCTAGTGGTTACACTCTTTGACTTAAGGATTCTGAAGGATCTACAGTTTATCGTGTAATAAAGGCCTAAGTGGAAATGTTGAGGGTAAACAAATTTACCGCAATTTACAAACAATATTGCATATACTAAATGTGTCATTATAAACTTCAACATGCTATTATACTGTATTATATTACTGTTTTGCGGTTTAGCGATAGAGTATCCACTTGAACACAGACGTTCAGTTCAGCAACCGGTTAACTGGAAAGTTATTTCTGTTCATGTTTAATCCTATTCTAACTAGATACGTTATCACTGTTGGCAATAAAGTTAGTTAACAATATATTCGCAGTGACAACGTATGCTACAGACACAAACAAATTAAAATCTCCATAGCCTACATCGCCATAAAACGATATGAGTTATTTATATATATATATATATATATATATATATATATATATATATATATAATTAATGTTTTTGTGTTGAGTGTGTATGTGTGTGCGCGCGCATTTTAAATGTTAACAAAATTCTATTGAGCAACATCATTTTAGTGTCTGGGGTTTACACATTTTATCCTACAATATCTTTAAATCAACAACTGTTAATTGGGAATTTATTGCATTTACTTTGCACTTACAAAGCAGCTTTTATCAAGGTAAGCTCCGTTGTACAAGAAAAACATTTCCAAGATTTCTGTTTTTATTTTTTCACAAATTTGCATATCCAGTTTACCATTGGGAAGCCCCGACACGCCTCATCATCCTGTATCCTTGGCCGAGGCAATCTGTACATTACAGGAAGTGACGTCATTGCCGGAAATGATAATGCATGGTGTATTGTGGACATATCTTTGTAAAAGTGTTCGTACTTTACGAAACGAAACGGACAGATAAAATAGTTTAGTCTAGATTTGCTGGTAAAAGGTATTAAACGTTAATTATGTAGCATTATAAGCCTTATTTCAGGTTTTAAAATGTTGCATACTAATTTTTTCTAACTAACGTATACCTGCATTTTGATAAGTGAATAAAAAATTATAATTTTCCAAAAATCACTCGCAAAGTGACACTAACTTGGAAAGCAATTATTTTAATTCTTGATTTTATTCTAATATCTTGTTTTTTGCATGTTCAGAGGTTTTGAGGGGTATTTTGGGGAAAGTTTTTCGGATTCAAAAACAATTAAAGAAGGTTCTTTCAGGTTCAAACACTCGATTTGAAACTCGCAATCTAAAGGAAAGGGCATTTCTAGTAGGCTTATGTAGAACATTTCAAAGGTACTGTCTCCGGGATTGGTGAGGCTTTTAATATTTCGCGTTAAGGCAGAGTGTGCATTGGAAGGGAGGAGGGCGATAGACTGGGATGTACAAAAACTGTCGAAAGCAAACCCATCAGTCTGTAGAATTAGAGGTATTTTTTTTTTTATATATGTTTTTAATTTAAATTTGCATCGTTAACGTAAATACAATTATATTTACATATTATCTATAGGCTATATATGTGTGTGTGTGGGTGTGGTGTGCATACGCGTGCGCTTGCGTATGTACGTGTGCACGTACGTGCATGTGCGAGAGCAAGCCTACCTTAGGTAATCGAAGCCTACCCAACGCCATAATTTTCCTAATCTATTACTTGCTTTCCATGCACCTACATAATTCCATCAGATCTTCCTTTTACAAGGGGTTATAACGGGTAGACACGTCTTTATGGCCTTATACTAGGTATACTTCAGAGAGACTACACTGCAAAGCGATTCCATGATCAACCCTACCCTCTACCAGAGGAGTATGTCCAACCCTTAGTCCTGACTATATTCTGGAGGTATCCTCTCCTTCGTGACTGTAATAGTCAACGTAACTGATCCCCTTGAGACGGCAAAGCACCTTCTGTAGTTTCACCTTTCTGGACCCTCTACCAGAGGGGTATGTCCAACCCTTAATCCTGACTATATTCTGGAGGTATCCTCTCCTTTGTGACTGTAATAGTCAACGTAACTGATTCCCTTGAGACGGCAAAGCACCTTCTGTAGTTTCACCTTTCTGGGCCCTCTACCAGAGGGGTATGTCCAACCCTTAATCCTGACTATATTCTGGAGGTATCCTCTCCTTCGTGACTGTAATAGTCAACGTAACTGATCCCCTTGAGACGGCAAAGCACCTTCTGTAGTTTCACCTTTCTGGACACTTTTATTTAATTACACAACGATGGCATGTTTGAGAGAATACATTAATTTACTGCACGTTTGATTTAATAACATAATAAAATACCAACAACAGTTCAGGTAATAAATATTCTGCAGTAGTAAAACAGATTGCCTCCGCTTTGAACATCGCGCGGCCAAGTCAAACCAAACATTTCTAGCCTATATTGTCGATAAATAATCTCATTTTATGTGTTCAGCCTTGAATCAAACAACACACATACCGATTTATCTTATGTTCGGGCAAATGTAGCCGTCGTTAAGGATCTCATTGCTTGTTAGACTTGACTTTACACGGGTTCTGCACTATCCTTTTTCGTATATACATTAGATCCAGATCCAATTCTTATTTCTGCATTTACATGATCGTGTTAACCCCTAGTTAACATTGTTTGGGGGACTTGATTTTACACGGGTTCTGCATTATCCTTTTTCGTGTATACATTAGATCCAGATCCAATTCTTATTTCTGCATTTACATGATCGTGTTAACCCCTAGTTAACATTGTTTGGGGGACTTGATTTTACACGGGTTCTGCATTATCCTTTTTCGTGTATACATTAGATCCAGATCCAATTCTTATTTCTGCATTTACATGATCGTGTTAACCCCTAGTTAACATTGTTTGGGGGACTTGATTTTACACGGGTTCTGCATTATCCTTTTTCGTGTATACATTGGATCCAGATCAATTCTGATTTCTGCATTTACATGATCGTGTTAACCGCTAGTTAACATTGTTTGGGGGACTTGATTTTACACGGGTTCTGCATTATCCTTTTTCGTGTATACATTGGATCCAGATCAATTCTGATTTCTGCATTTACATGATCGTGTTAACCCCTAGTTAACATTGTTTGGGGGACTTGATTTTACACGGGTTCTGCATTATCCTTTTTCGTGTATACATTGGATCCAGATCAATTCTGATTTCTGCATTTACATGATCGTGTTAACCCCTAGTTAACATTGTTTGGGGGACTTGATTTTACACGGGTTCTGCATTATCCTTTTTCGTGTATACATTGGATCCAGATCAATTCTGATTTCTGCATTTACATGATCGTGTTAACCCCTAGTTAACATTGTTTGGGGGACTTGATTTTACACGGGTTCTGCATTATCCTTTTTCGTGTATACATTGGATCCAGATCAATTCTGATTTCTGCATTTACATGATCGTGTTAACCCCTAGTTAACATTGTTTGGGGGACTTGATTTTACACGGGTTCTGCATTATCCTTTTTCGTATATACATTAGATCCAGATCCAATTCTTATTTCTGCATTTACATGATCGTGTTAACCCCTAGTTAACATTGTTTGGGGGACTTGATTTTACACGGGTTCTGCATTATCCTTTTTCGTGTATACATTAGATCCAGATCCAATTCTTATTTCTGCATTTACATGATCGTGTTAACCCCTAGTTAACATTGTTTGGGGGGCTTGATTTTACACGGGTTCTGCATTATCCTTTTTCGTGTATACATTAGATCCAGATCCAATTCTTATTTCTGCATTTACATGATCGTGTTAACCCCTAGTTAACATTGTTTGGGGGACTTGATTTTACACGGGTTCTGCATTATCCTTTTTCGTGTATACATTAGATCCAGATCCAATTCTTATTTCTGCATTTACATGATCGTGTTAACCCCTAGTTAACATTGTTTGGGGGACTTGATTTTACACGGGTTCTGCATTATCCTTTTTCGTGTATACATTAGATCCAGATCCAATTCTTATTTCTGCATTTACATGATCGTGTTAACCCCTAGTTAACATTGTTTGGGGGACTTGATTTTACACGGGTTCTGCATTATCCTTTTTCGTATATACATTAGATCCAGATCCAATTCTTATTTCTGCATTTACATGATCGTGTTAACCCCTAGTTAACATTGTTTGGGGGACTTGATTTTACACGGGTTCTGCATTATCCTTTTTCGTGTATACATTAGATCCAGATCCAATTCTTATTTCTGCATTTACATGATCGTGTTAACCCCTAGTTAACATTGTTTGGGGGACTTGATTTTACACGGGTTCTGCATTATCCTTTTTCGTGTATACATTAGATCCAGATCCAATTCTTATTTCTGCATTTACATGATCGTGTTAACCCCTAGTTAACATTGTTTGGGGGACTTGATTTTACACGGGTTCTGCATTATCCTTTTTCGTGTATACATTAGATCCAGATCCAATTCTTATTTCTGCATTTACATGATCGTGTTAACCCCTAGTTAACATTGTTTGGGGGACTTGATTTTACACGGGTTCTGCATTATCCTTTTTCGTATATACATTAGATCCAGATCCAATTCTTATTTCTGCATTTACATGATCGTGTTAACCCCTAGTTAACATTGTTTGGGGGACTTGATTTTACACGGGTTCTGCATTATCCTTTTTCGTGTATACATTAGATCCAGATCCAATTCTTATTTCTGCATTTACATGATCGTGTTAACCCCTAGTTAACATTGTTTGGGGGACTTGATTTTACACGGGTTCTGCATTATCCTTTTTCGTGTATACATTAGATCCAGATCCAATTCTTATTTCTGCATTTACATGATCGTGTTAACCCCTAGTTAACATTGTTTGGGGGACTTGATTTTACACGGGTTCTGCATTATCCTTTTTCGTGTATACATTAGATCCAGATCCAATTCTTATTTCTGCATTTACATGATCGTGTTAACCCCTAGTTAACATTGTTTGGGGGACTTGATTTTACACGGGTTCTGCATTATCCTTTTTCGTGTATACATTAGATCCAGATCCAATTCTTATTTCTGCATTTACATGATCGTGTTAACCCCTAGTTAACATTGTTTGGGGGACTTGATTTTACACGGGTTCTGCATTATCCTTTTTCGTGTATACATTAGATCCAGATCCAATTCTTATTTCTGCATTTACATGATCGTGTTAACCCCTAGTTAACATTGTTTGGGGGACTTGATTTTACACGGGTTCTGCACTATCCTTTTTCGTATATACATTAGATCCAGATTCAATTCTTATTTCTGCATTTACATGATCGTGTTAACCCCTAGTTAACATTGTTTGGGGGACTTGATTTTACACGGGTTCTGCATTATCCTTTTTCGTGTATACATTGGATCCAGATCCAATTCTTATTTCTGCATTTACATGATCGTGTTAACCCCTAGTTAACATTGCTTGAGGGACTTGATTTTACACGGGTTCTGCATTATCCTTTTTCGTGTATACATTGGATCCAGATCAATTCTGATTTCTGCATTTACATGATCGCGTTAACCCCTAGTTAACATTGCTTGAGGGACTTGATTTTACACGGGTTCTGTATTATTCTTTTTCTCAAGTATTGTTAGCGGCCATTTTACGCTATCATCCATTAAATTGTATAAGCTATTCATCCGTACAATTCTGCTTTTTTAACGTTTTCTACTTTTGTTCGATAGTTCATTTTTAATTATAAGTACAATTAATTCTTGTATTTGGCTATAGATTTGTAAAATGGCCTCTATATTCTAAGCAACTGATTGAGTTCCAACTTGGCGATTTATAACTTTATTCTGGTTACGGACAATTTGCAGGAACGACCCAGTTTTTATATGTAATTGGTTTCCATATTGTTTACATTTAATTTGAAATAAACAGTTAATTTCATTTTCTCTGCACGTATTCGTACGTAAAAAAACTGAGCAAGAGGACAAATAAAGACTGGCCGACTCCCGGAGACAGGTTTCTTCAGCTAATTGGTTGCGCCGTGCATTCTTATGGGTGTCTACATTGTCCGGTTGGCAGTTGCTGTTTCGAATCTCAGTCCCCGATCCTGTTTACTCAACCCAAGTAAACCATGACATACGGTTGTCCATAACACATCTCCCCAGATTACTTAGGTGGCGTGTGTTTGCAACCTTAATACTTCTCCCCCAGATTTTAGGTGGTGTGTGTTTGCAACCATAACACTTCTCCTCAGATTCCTTAGGCGGTGTGTGTTTGCAACTATAACACTTCTACCCAGATTCTCCTTAGGTGGTGTGTGTTTGCAACCATAACACTTCTCAGATTCCTTAGGCGGTGTGTGTTTGCAACTATAACACTTCTCCCCAGATTCTCCTTAGGTGGTGTGTGTTTGCAACTATAACACTTCTCTCCAGATTCCGTAGGTGGTGTGTGTTTGCAACCATAACACTTCTTCCCAGATTTTAGGTGGTGTGTTTGCAATCATAACACTTCTCTCCAGATTCCGTAGGTGGTGTGTGTTTGCAACCTTAATACTTCTCCCCCAGATTTTAGGCGGTGTGTGTTTGCAACCATAACACTTCTCTTCAGATTCCTTAGGCGGTGTGTGTTTGCAACTATAACACTTCTCCCCAGATTCTCCTTAGGTGGTGTGTGTTTGCAACCATAACACTTCTCTTCAGATTCCTTAGGCGGTGTGTGTTTGCAACTATAACACTTCTATCCAGATTATCCTTAGGCGGTGTGTGTTTGCAACCCTAACACTTCTCCTCAGATTCCTTAGGCGGTGTGTGTTTGCAACTATAACACTTCTCCCCAGATTCTCCTTAGGTGGTGTGTGTTTGCAACTATAACACTTCTCTCCAGATTCCGTAGGTGGTGTGTGTTTGCAACCATAATACTTCTCCCCCAGATTTTAGGTGGTGTGTGTTTGCAACCATGACACTTTTCCTCAGATTCCTTAGGCGGTGTGTGTTTGCAACCATAACACTTCTCCCCAGATTCTCCTTAGGTGGTGTGTGTTTGCAACTATAACACTTCTCCCCTGATTCCTTAGGTGGCGTGTGTTTACAACCATAACACTTCTCTCCCCAAATTCCTCTTACTCCTGACTTTCCCTTCGTATCTGTTCCCTAATCCCTTCAGGTAGTCTTCTTCTTTCCGCCATGCAGATGATGACCACGCTCGTTAGAAATTCATTTACAATGAAAGGTTAACTTGTTTTAATGTTGATGCTAAATGTAATTGAATCTTTTGATTTTTCACAATTTGTGCAAAATTTGTTGCTAAATATCAACTGGGGTTATAATTCTTCTTTCTTCCTTTTCAGTGGCACTCACCTGCTCATACATTAAAAGATGTTTCTCTTATATTTTAATTTTTCATTTAAACTTCCTATTAAACCGCTCGAAGGCTGGAGGTTTCCGTACTTAAATAATCTCAGGGAAACCTTCAGTCGCATTTCCTTATAAATACCAAATCGATGGACACTCAAGTAATTATACAGCTCTTAGCGATATATTATGACTGCCGATAATAGTTTGACAAAAATTACACTATTCACTGACTTCATTTTGTTCCATTAAGATACAACTTCATCTTCCACTGGACAGTTTTACGGAAAGTGTTTCTTTATTTGTAAAAGAGTTAGATTTTTGTGATGGAGGAAATCACGCAAGGTCGCGTGGACCGTATCATGAGCGACGTAAGCGGTACCATAACGACTTCATTGCTGGCGGCTCCTGTGTCGACGAAACGACGTTCTTCTATGTCCAGCATCAAAACGAGGGTCCAGAAGCTTTACCTCTCACCAGGTACACATAACTATAGTTTATTCATTTACAGAAAGCAGCTGACGTTGGATGTTCTTGTTCTATATAAAAATCCAACCTGTTGCAGCAGGTTGTACAATATGGCCTAAAACTGTGATTCGTAGGTTTTTTTAGTTATTTTATTTAATTAGACGTTTAAAGGTATTCCATAGCTAATGTTTGTGGTGTAAAATGTAACTATAAATATTGTTTTCAAACTAACCAACACATTTGCGATAGTTAGACATTCTCAACTTGCACCCTAGCAAACTACGAATAGCAATGTCTTAGCCTTAACGATCTTGATAAAGGCGAGGTTAACTTAATGGAAATCATCTTTTCCATAATAGTAGCAATGCTTGTACCTCAAGAGATCCACGTTTTTAACCTGGATGCAAAGCAAAATATTATTTTTCTTTCCCATTTCCTTCTCGTATCCGCCTATCTTTGACAAACTTTACTACTTTTTGCGTGTGGGTCCAACTAACCTTTTTACCGTAAAAAGAAGCAGCTATCGGTTATTTTGCATGAGTCGCCCCCTTCATTATGTTTACTCGCGACAATCCACAAACTGTTTTGTATAAAATATCCTAGGGTCTTCTACAATAAAGACTACCAGCTACCACTTATTTTTGAGCCCTTAATGCCACTTAACTCAGTCTGTAAGATAGTTGTTGCCCCGGTATCAGAAAAATATAAAATTATATATACTGTGTACCGTAATTGTGCTTTGTACGTGGCCTCGGATGAAGAGTGTAACATATTGTCAATTATATAAATTGAATGTATAGGTAAAGGTAAATGTAGTTAAGAAGATGTAATAGTTGGCTGTGGTTTAGTTGTTATCCAATAAATTTAATATTGGAATAATTCAACGATAGACACACATAATTTGTATTTTAGTTCAATCGTTCACACTGATTACATGACGATGTTACAATTGTTTTACACTAATTAGATTCTGAATGAGGGTCCCTCTGTCTACCTCAGCCTGTTTATCTCTACATCTGTCTCAGTCTGTGGTATCTCTGCCTCAGTCTGCGTGTGTCTCCATCTGTCTTAGTCTGCTAGTCTCTCCATTTGTCTCAGTCTGTGGTCTCTCTGCCTCAGTCTGCTTGTCTCTCCATCTGTCTCAGTCTGTGGTCTCTCTGCCTCAGTCTGCTTGTCTCTCCATCTGTCTCAGTCTGTGGTCTCTCTGCCTCAGTCTGTGTGTGTCTCCATCTGTCTCAGTCTGCTTGTCTCTCCATCTGTCTCAGTCTGTGGTCTCTCTGCCTCAGTCTGCTTGTCTCTCCATCTGTCTCAGTCTGTGGTTTCTCTGCCTCAGTCTGCGTGTGTCTCCATCTGTCTCAGTCTGCTTGTCTCTCCATCTGCCACAGTTTGTGGTCTCTCTGTCTCAATCTGTGGTCTCTCTGCCTCAGTCTGCGTGTGTCTCCATCTGTCTCAGTCTGCTTGTCTCTCCATCTGTCTCAGTCTGTGGTCTCTCTGTCTCAATCTGTGGTCTCTCTGCCTCAGTCTGCGTGTGTCTCCATCTGTCTCAGTCTGCTTGTTTCTCCATCTGTCTTAGTCTGCGGTCACTCTGCCTCAGTCTTCTTGTCTCTCCATCTGTCTCGAGTCTGCGGTCTCTCTGCCTTTCCCTCTCTCTCTCTCTCTCTCTCTCTCTCTCTCTCTCTCTCTCTCTCTCCTTCTCCCTCCCTCCCTCCCTCCCTCAATCAACTGAAACATCCTATTTGACTGTTTAACTAACTACAAGAAATACAGGTAATGGGAGATTTCTAAAACCATTCTGCTTAGCAACTGATGAATAGTTTTCAAGACAAATAAGCCTCTTAAACTTGAAAAAGGGAGTTAACTCGTAGGATTAAAGTACGATCATAAACCTCTCCTGGCAACGAAATAATTATATTTACAAAAAAAAATTTCATGTTTTACTCACTTATTTGAAAGGAAATTGGAAGAAATTATGAATCTCAATTCCATTCTGTTGTGAAGTACTGTTGTTCTCCCTCAATAGAATAGAGACGACGGTGGTAGTCGTCTCAATAAATGCATTAACAATACCCCAAAGCGCATTAAAGATGTGTTCTCTTTAATGACTGAAGAGAGAATGTAACAATATCTGTAAAATCATTAAGGTTATGATATTATACAATTGTTTGTAACTTGTGGCGCGACAGTCCTGATCTTTACAGTTGTGCTCGCCCTTCTTAGTATATAGCACAAGATATACTCGATCTGTGCGCACAGATCGGCGAGAGGAGCTGACAATCTTTGATTTATATAAAACTGGTGCCGTTACTGTGTCATGGGAAACTTGCAGCCTTGGGTGTGCGGTAATTATCTGCCTTATTTGGCGCTGTGTTTGCATGCGTTGTGCTGAGCGGCCCACGCCTACGCTTAGCCGTAGGCAATTACGGAGCAATTCAGTGAACTAGGTCAGGCGTAGCGAGTCCGACGTGTCCTACGGTGGATCTATAACCGCTTTATCTTTTCTCGAGTTGTTTTCATTATCCCCTTCCTCACTTGCGATAATAGTAAAGTCTGATCTCCTGAAGCACTCACACAAAAGTTTGTCGTAAACTAAAATATTGCGGAACCTGTTTAACGTGAAATGTATCTCTGCAAGCCCGTGTACTCACTTTATGTTATCTAACGCTTGTCTTTGACATCTCGACCATTAGAGACCATGAACCTTTACTTCTCGTCCATTAGAGACCATGGACCTTTTAATCTCGTCCATTAGAGACCATGAGGGATCTCTACCATTGGAGACCATAGGTCTTGGCGCCTTGACAATTAGAGACTGTGAATCATGGCACCGCGATCATTAGAGGCCATGAATTGGGACATCTCGACCATTTGATACCTTGAACCCTGGGATCCCGACAATTAAAGACCAGTAGATTTTGGATCATGGCATCTCGACCATAGAGGCCATGGACATTGATCATTGCTCCTCGACCATAAGAGATGATGAACCTTTTAATCTCGTTCATTAGAGACCATGAGGCATCTATAACATTGGAGACATAAATCATGGCATCCCGACCATTAGAGACATGTGCCTTGGCATTCCGAACATTAGAGACCGTGAGTCCATGGCATCTCGACCATTAGAAACCATTGACATTGCATCTCTACCATTAGAGACCATGGACATTGACGTCCAGACAATTACAGAACATGGACCTTGGATCATGAAATCTCGACTATTAGAGACTAGTAGACCATTGATCATTGCATCTCGATCAATTGAGACCATGATAGTATAGATACACATGAGCTTGAAAATAGACATACCCTTGTACAAGACATAAAAGAGTAATGCCAACAGGCCTTGGGGGTTTTTGAGGACGCCTTAATCCGGAGTTGTTGGCATCTGTTTTCCTCTTCCGAAGCTTCTTGAACCTTTTCAGATTAATTGCATTGCGTATTCTGAAATGCTGAGCCCAGCAAGATTTGACGTGTGGTTAGGTGAGCCAGGGTTAGGGGCCTATTCTGTCTCTCACTTTTCAACATAGCTTGAAATCCGCCTAATTCCATCACCATTCAGGCAGCCTAATCTTCCATCAGCCAGCCCTCTCCTTTGGAAATAGCGATGTGGAGTGTTGGAACGACTAAGGCAGGAGTACGGTATTGAGATCTAATGGAAAAGCACAGCTTGCGTGTATACAGAGGCTTTACTTATTATTTCCGATAAGTTAGGAACGTTTAAACTCAACAATAAAGTCAGTTTTATAACAACGAAATAACCTTATTTTAAATATGCTTTTCGCTTTATTCCTTGATGACATAATTTTCAAAAGATTTATACCGCCTTTATATGCGTCGGCATATAGGTAAAGTTGCATAAGAATTATATGGAGTGCGGCGGTAGTAATTTTCTGTGCTAAGGAATGTCGGCTATCTTAATATTATGGCCATGTGGCCCCTCTATAAATACGACTCAAGGGTACTGAAAATAATTCTCGCGTGCGTTTAGAAAAGACGAGCCCGACTTTATTTTGGGAATAAAATATAAAGGGGATGAACGACTAAATTTAGGCCAAGGCCTTTAAGACTGGATTCTCTCGACATCTGAATGTTTTTCCGAGTTATGTAAAGTGGATGTTATTTTAAGAGGACACGATACGCATGTAACAGCAATCCGTACAATGCAATGGAATCAAGACTTGTATATCTTTCACTGCAAATTCGATTTTTTGTAAAATTACGCGCTTCTGCTTCTCGTTTTGTCATCCATGTGATCATACTGGCTTAATTTAGCAAATTTGCCTAAAGTGTATCTCTTCGTCCTTCTGGTAGGCCTGTTTAGTGTATTTGATACATTATCTTTGTCATATAGCTCTTCTGTTACTTATGCAATTTATACAGATTATAGCCTATTTTGCCTCTTGGCCCTTCAGATGCTTAGTGTATTTACACCGTTCCTCGTCCCTCAGTTTTTTTGATATTGCTTTTTAGTGTTTTAGACCATTTTTCCCTTTATAATATGACTTCTTAGAGTTTTTGGCCTTTCCTTGACTCGGGGCCCTTCAGATACTTCTGCGTAGGGTATTTGCACCGTTTCTTGTCCCTCAGTCCTTTTAATATGACTTCTTAGTGTTTTAGACCATTCTTTCCCTTTATAATATGACTGCTTAGTGTTTTGGGCCTTTCCTTGACTCGGGGCCCTTCAGATACTTCTGCTTAGGGTATTTGCACCGTTTCTTGTCCCTCAGTCCTTTTAATAAGACTTCTTAGTGTTTTAGACCATTCTTTCCCTTTATAATATGACTGCTTAGTGTTTTGGGCCTTTCCTTGACTCGGGGCCCTTCAGATACTTCTGCTTAGGGTATTTGAACCGTTTCTTGTCCCTCAGTCCCTTTAATATGACTTCTTAGAGTCTTAGACCATTCTTTCCCTTTATAATATGACTGCTTAGTGTTTTGGGCCTTTCCTTGACTCGGGGCCCTTCAGATACTTCTGCTTAGGGTATTTGCACCGTTTCTTGTCCCTCAGTCCTTTTAATATGACTTCTTAGTGTTTTAGACCATTCTTTCCCTTTATAATATGACTGCTTAGTGTTTTGGGCCTTTCCTTGACTCGGGGCCCTTCAGATACTTCTGCTTAGGGTATTTGAACCGTTTCTTGTCCCTCAGTCCCTTTAATATGACTTCTTAGAGTCTTAGACCATTCTTTCCCTTTATAATATGACTGCTTAGTGTTTTGGGCCTTTCCTTGACTCGGGGCCCTTCAGATACTTCTGCTTAGGGTATTTGCACCGTTTCTTGTCCCTCAGTCCTTTTAATATGACTTCTTAGTGTTTTAGACCATTCTTTCCCTTTATAATATGACTGCTTAGTGTTTTGGGCCTTTCCTTGACTCGGGGCCCTTCAGATACTTCTGCTTAGGGTATTTGAACCGTTTCTTGTCCCTCAGTCCCTTTAATATGACTTCTTAGTGTCTTAGACCATTCTTTCCCTTTATAATATGACTGCTTAGTGTTTTGGGCCTTTCCTTGACTCAGGGCCCTTCAGATACTTCTGCTTAGGGTATTTGCACCATTCCTCATCTCTCAGTCCTTTTGATAGGGTTTCGTAATGTTATAGATCATTCTTTCCCTTTATAATTTGACTGCTTAGTTTTTGGGCCTTTCCTTGACTCGGGGCCCTTCAGATGATTCTGCTTAGGGTATTTGTACCGTCCTCATCTCTTAGTCCTTTTGATACATTTGATTATTGGAGTTTTACTACCCCTTGTCTTTTAGCGTTCTAATAATTAGGGTATTTGGGCCGTTCCTCGTCTCTTATCTATTCTTATTTATCTGTCTAGTGGAATTTTACCATTCCTTGTCTCTTAGCTCTTCTAATATTTCTTTTCAATAGAGTATTGGAGATATTTTCTTACCTATTTCGGGTAGCCTATATATACCTCTCTTTAGAGGCGTCGCGAAGAGGGGCTTTGGGGATGAAACTCACCTAAGAAGTGTTCCAAAATTTTTATAAATAAAATAAAAATATTTTCAGTTTTGTAAAAACAAATATTTAATATTTAATTGTAAAAATAAAATAATGGTTAAAGTCTTGTGAGGAAATTTAAAAACTATAATTTCAAGATATTTTTGTATAGAACTAGTTTACATTAACATCAGATGGGATAACTGAGGTATACATAGTATATAATAGATGAGGTATAACAGATGGTATAATGCTTATACATGGCCACAAGAGACTTCAGTGTGGAAGTAAAATTTCGGAGGAGCGCCTAAATGTAGTCTCTATAGGCTTTGTTGTGACAGGATGAACTTTTGGTAGAGTTTTAGGCTGACCAGCTAAGAAGTATCACCCTTACACATACTTGAATTTAGTTGTCATTGAATACTCTTTGCGCCCAGAATGGTTTTGAAGCAAGGAGAAACTTAATTTACTAATTTTCCAGCTTGAATCTAATTATAGCGTTAAAATTATATTTCACTTATTTACATTAATACTTCAAAAAATTCTCTTCCGTCTTAAAATGAAATGAATTGTTGATAGCGTAGTGGTGATAGCGTAATAGTTCGAGAAAATAAATTTTTACTGGGCACGGTGACAAGCTAGAATTTAAGAGTCCAAACACACATTATTTTAAAACATCCAGTTTACTTTCATAAACTTACGAACTGTTAAGATAATGTAAACTAGTTTTATGCGTATTGTAATGACCATATGATTCAATACATTATACCTTCTTTGTTCGTAACTGTGACTTATTTTGTTTATGTTAGCAAGAAATGTTAAAAACGTAAACTAAATCGAAATTGTTGACTAAAATATAGTCAACATTGTTGATTAAAATTAAAATAAACTCTAATCGATTATTCAGTATTACGAAGTACGCCGGAACTAGGCTGTTATAGCGTGATGTGTAATTGTTAGGGAAAGTTGTGAAACTACTGATTGGGGATACATTTGTAATAAGTAGTAAATAGGTTTAGGAGAGGGAAGAGGTGACAGGAACATCTGTTACAGTAAACCGAATAAATGAAACTCGTATCATGTCTTGATTGCCAGATTGTTGCAAGAGTTTCAAGGTCGAGCCGCGCGCGATCAAACCCTAGACACGTTGCTGAAACGCTCTATTGCACTCGCCACAAGGTCACCAATGAGATACCCAGGGAACGAGTTTATTTCGAACATACAACTAAACTGACGCTTGAGTTATCATCATCGTCTATAGTGATAACAAGTAGATATTGTTCATCTGTTGATAAAATGCAAATAAGGAGTTCTTCCTTTTGTTACTAAGTTAACGCGTTTCGACAAACCCCCATTTTTAAAACATTCCAATCTTTTAGTAAGGTGTGTATATTTTTGGCAGTTATCGATTGTGAAAACTTCGAATTTAGTGTTTTTCCTTCAGTTGAAAAAAACTTCATTTCAACAGTTTTCGATGTTAGTAATTATAACGTCTGTTCACTTTGCAATCGTATCTTCCTAAAACCTTTGTCTCTTTCTGCCTTTCCATGATTTCTTCTAGAATACCCCGTTGTTAGGAATGGATTACATAGTTTATGTATATGCCTTTCAATTGCATTAGAGCTACAAAGTATTTGATTAATAATATAAAGTTATAATAATAATAATAGATAGTAATAATAACAATAGATTTATAATATACACACACACACATATATATATATATATATATATATATATATATATATATATATATATATATATATATAAGTTTAATAATATAAACAGATGTTATAAGACATGGATTTTAATTCTTTATTTGGGGAAGACCCAAGATTAATGACGCCACTTCTTCAGTTCAGAAATCGGTTAGTAGGAAATTTAATTTCTTATTTTCTTTAAACAAACGCATCCTAACTAGATACTTTGTACTTATATTTTGATATAACTATGTAGTATGTAAAACTATATTTTTTTCTCTTGAATTTTGTAGTCCGTTACGTTTGGTGAATCTTATTAATCACTTTAACATTAGTTAATGACTATCTGAACTTTAAATTTTTGTAAATTTGTGAAAACTTACTGAGACAGAACATTTTTGATCACTATGTGGTGATCTTCATCAGTGTCTTCTGCTCCGAGATGTTCGGTTAAGCGGTGACGGTTTTAAAGGCAAGTTTCCGATAGTATCAAAGAGTATATGTGGTTTGTATCGTTCCTTTAATATTTTTGTACTTTTTGTTTTTGTGCGTCTGTAAATTTCATATTGTGCTAGTGTGTTGAGATGTGGTCCTTATTGTTGATGCGTAGGATTTCTAGGTTATGGTAAATGTCTTTTATTTGTCTCCTGTTTCTTTTATGTGATTGTAAAATGCTGACTTGGTACTCTGTTTGTGTTCCTCAACTCTTTCTTTAAAGATGTTTAAAAATAATAACAATTTACATTGCAAAATACAACACGACACCAACAACAAAGATAAACTACAAGCACCAGGCCTATACAAACTAAACTGCTACAAATGCAATAAATTATACATTGGGGAAACAGGTCGCAGCTTTAATCAAAGAGTCGAGGAATACAAACAGAACACCAACTAAGCATTTTACAATCACACAAAAGAAACAGGACACAAATACACAGACATTTACCATAACCTAGAAATCTTACACATCATCAAAAAAGGATCACATCTCAACACACTAGAACAATATGAAATTTACAGACACACAAATACACAAAGTACAAACATAATAAAGGAACAAACAAGATACAAATCACACATACTCTTTGATACTACTACCTTTCAAACAGTCACCGCTTAACCCAACATCTCCAAGCAGAAGACACTGATTTAAGATCACCACATAGTGATGGAAAACGTTCTGTCTCAGTAAATTTTCACAAATTTACAAAATTTAAAGTTTGGATATATTTTTTTGCTGTAATTATATACTTAGACGGAAAAAATTTTCAGCAAACAGTAAGCTAGACACCTTGAAATGATCATTAAAATTTTTTTTCGATTTACTTTGACTTTTGTTCTTTAGTTGTAAAAATTAGAAGTTATCACTTTCAACGTTTAACCTCTCAATAAGCCTCATTAGGGCATTTTTATGTTTCACTACTTCATAATGAACAATGCTTAAGAGCAATGGTAATAGTTGGCCAAGCCTAATTTCTTTAATTTTCGTGCATATTTTACTGAAAAAAACATTCTAAACAAGGAAAACTTACAATGAAAATATTAGAAACAACCCCCATGCCACAAAAATAGCAAATAAAACAAGTTAATTAAGATTAAATCCTTATATACATTTCGATGACCATATCATCATCATCAGAGGGTCTTATTACGAAATTGTAATCTAGCAAACAAGAAGTTACAAACTAGAGTGATACGTTTGTAACTCTAGTTCGTAACTAGGATCAATCAAGTTTGTAACTTCTTGTTTGCTATATTGTAATTTTATAATAAGACTCTCTGATGATGACATGGACATCGAAATGTGCATAAGGGTTTAATCTTAAGTAGCTTATTTTATTTTTTTCTTATTTTTGTGGTATTGGGGTTCTTTCCAATATTTTCATTGTAATATATTGTACCACTGTGCTCTTGATGTTGTATATTAGCAGGGAAAACTTTATTATAAATCTTCCAAACCAGAAATAATGGTTGAAATTTGAAGTACACAAACATAACCTCACAGTATGGGAACCCAAAACAGAATAACCACAATATTTGTTGATAAAACTACACTATTCTACATATCAGTATAGAATATAGCTACAAATTATCTTGTGAGGATATGATTAAAATTTTTCCAACACAAACCAAACACTTACATCTTTAGCTAACCTCACTTTTCTTGCAACTTCATGGACGGTATTGCAAAACTAAAAAAAACAAAAACCATGCTTTAATTTCATAAGCGTATACTTTCCTGTTATATTTCATGAAGCTATATTGTAATTTATTATATTACTAGGAGCTTGAAGTGGCAAACGCCCCCTATTCATATTGAAACAAATTTTAAACTTTTGTATGATAATTTTATTTTTAAATACAAATTAATTTAATGTAATTCAAATTTTACATAAGAAAATTTCCTCATTAACTATATTTTTAGTTTTCAATTAAATTTTTTTTCTACCTATTGTATTGTTAATATGTATCTTTAACCCATCTTGAGGTTTTACTGGACTTAGTGCAGCATAAAGTTGACAATGTGTAAAAACAGGTTTGATCGCTTGAAGCGTTACTTATGGTTATTGAAAATGTAAGTCTTAAAGGAAATTGGTTCCTTTTTGTTTGAAATGGGATGTTAGGATCTAATCTGTTGATATTAATTTAATTATTTGGTAAAAATATGATGTCTCCTTTTCCAGAACGAGTGTTTATTTCTAATTTAATACAATTGTCAAACATATCTAGTACGATAATACACCATAACCATTAACTAAACCTCATCCCAAGTTCATTTTCCTAATAAATCCCCACATCCTGAAGGTTGCTGCTTTGGAAACGATTACAGTTCTGTACAGTAAAGATAACTGGATCCATGTATTCACCAATGGGTCAACGGTAAAGCATGCATCAGGTGCTGGATTTTACAGCAACCAATTTGAGAGCTGCAGCCCAGTTGGAATTAATGCCATTAACGCACTTGATGGTGAGATTGCGGCTATAGTGCAAGCTACTGAAAAATTTTGTTCGATCTCCAGAAAGTTGGCTAGAGTTAAACTAGTTAAGTCGGTATATAATTAAACTAACTATATACCCAAATACAACAGACTCTTTCTACACAATCAGTTATTTCCTACCTCAAATATCTAACCAGGGAATTATTCCTACAATTCATTATCCCTTACAACGCTATCCATCAAGCAATTTTACTTATGGATAGATTACACATGACAAAAGTGCTGTGAGTTAATGAAAGCATATATTCGCTGTTATCATAAATATACTAAGGTTATATCACTGAGTTATTTTTTAATAGAGTGCAGGAAAAATAAGGCCTGAGGACGATAACGAACCTATTATTGAAACATTACCTATATAAATAAATAATATGCGATAATAATTACTCGCGAGTCAACCGTTTTTATTTAACAATGATACTTATATTTGCCTGAAACAAAAAATTACTAATAATGGTTCATGTGACATGGAAGATTTCTGTATCAATACAGAATTTTACTTATTACTGTTCGATTTGTAGTGACATGCAATTATGGCTGTTACTGCCCGCTACGTATTTAGAAAGTGTAGTGAATTTTAAGATTAGACCAGATAGGCTGTATATAACTCTTCTAAGAGAGACAAGATCATGGCTTTTTGGTGGGTTATTTCTCTGAATTAGACTAGTTCCGTAAAGAAGTCGTAGAACAATGTTTATCTTGTACCTCTAAAAAGGTGAAATTTTAAAATAAAGTTTCTAACAGGAAAACATAGTTCTTTTTTTTCTATTCTTTAATCTGAAAAAAAATATTATTTAATCTGAAATTGTGAGCCGAGATCATTTTGTATCAGTATTTGTTACTAAACTCTCAACAAAAGCATAAAACAATTGTTTTTCTTGGTCATTTTCCATATCATATTATTTTCGTCCAAGACAATTTTGAGCTTTATTGCCTATGCTCAAACTATTTTAAAATGTTGTTTGCTTAATATTTTTACTTAAAATAATAAATTAATAAAATCCTGCCTGATTTCAGAACCTGGGCCTAGCGATGGAGGCGGGGCCAACATTGTAACAACAAGCTCACCTGTCAACAAGAGAAGAGTGTTCAGTGGGTAAGTTTAAACCAGTGATGCAATATAAGCCTGTAATCTCATCTGGGTAGTCCATAAATAATTCCACTATTTTTCATATGGCTTCTATTGCTTGTTGATAAATCACTGTTTAGTTTTGAAAGGCTTTGTCTGATTTTGCCAAATATGTATAGAGAGAAACTCAAAAGTGTATTCTTGAATTTGAAAATACTTAATATTGTAACAACACTAAGACATTTTTATTAATAAAGTTTCCATCATTAAATACAAGTTTTTCCATGGGAAGGAAAGCCCACACCCCTTTAGTTTATATATTTCTATAATATCTATAACTACCAAGTTGATTTATAAACTAATTTCACCTTTTATAAATATAATTTAATTTCTCAGTAAATACTAAAGGTAACTTAGATAAGTAAAACACGCCATGTGATCTTATCAAATGAACCTGCGGAATTATTAAGTAGGTGGCGTCTTCCTAAAATGTCCAAGTAACTAATAGTATTACTTATGGTGTAATCTCAAACTGAGGTATTACTGTATGGGGTCATTAATTTCTGTTCTTCTGTCAGTGTCAAGTTTTGCTTCTATGGTATATTGCTTCACAACTCAGGAATGCTGTGTTTATAAATAGACTTAGGAGATTAATAACATAGTTCCTTTGTCTTTCCAAAGGCAGTCTTTACATCAGAAAGTTAAACTTAGCTTTGGGTTTAGTAAAGTAAATTTTACATCATTCTTCTAATTATTGGAGCATGGATTTAGAGTTGTTGAGGCATATTATTGTGTCTAAATCTTTTTTATTCATTTCATATTTTATTTGTATTATTTGAAAAACATTTTCAAGAAGGTGTCATCTTCTGAAAATAAATTAAACTCTCAGTTGCAAGGAAAATATTGTTATAATATTGTAGCATTGGATGTTAAAAAATCAAGTTAGCCAAGACAGTTGGCCAAAGACAAGAGAAAAATCCATCTGTAACTGATTGATAAACATTGATCTGGCAAAGGCATTTAAGTAATATCAACTGCTGAGATTAAACAAAATTACTTCATAAGACACATGAAATTCTACCTCCAGCTTGTTGTGCAGAAAGATCAATAAACTATCGGGAATTAAACTTATTTGTAACATAATTATAAGTATAAATAACTCAATACCATTATAAAAGTTTTAATTAGACATTTGTGTCCAAAGTAAATATATTTGGTAATCTCATAGGATGTTACAAAATCATGGTGACTTAAAATAAATATATTTTAGTTATTAATAGCAACTCCAGTGGAGTTAAACTTGTTTTATAACCAATTACCACATCAAAACATCTATAGGCCGTTAGCCATAATAAATTCTATGCTAAAAATAAACAGATGTGTTTTCATTCATAAATAACTAACTGATTTATCTTGCCAGATATAGGAGCTTTAATAAGATCAACTGTTGATTTTGTGATAATAACTTGTCTTAATTAATTTTACCATGGCATGAATTAAATGCATGTGTGTGTGTGTGTGTGTGTGTGTGTGTTAGGTGAGGGAAAACAAGATTATTTTGAAAAAGCAAGAAAATTCAATTTTGAAAGTTTTAAATGGTCATTTTAAACAGAAGGAGAATTTGAAATGTTAATATTTTCCAGGCCAAAGTGAAGGTTTTATCTTTATATCTTTTGTCTTTAGTTTTATGGTGAGAGTGTTTTGAAATTTAAAAGAGCAGTTTTATTACAACCATTTCAAGTTACCATAAAATATGTGTTTGTTATATATGTAAATGTTTTCTTAACTGTGTAAAGCCATGTTTGAAATTTTCTAAAGCTAATTTGTTCTCTTTTAAATGAATTAATTTATTAAAATTATTGTTACCATGACAGACTACCTTATCACCAAAAATACAATATTTCTTGTTACATGTGGCTCGTCTTGCCATAAAATATAATTCCATAAAGCAGTTTTCACCCAGGCTACTTTGTTGATAATTTTGTCAATGTTTTACATATGCGCATCAACCATGAATTCATTGTTTACTGCTTAGTTTTGTTTTTGAAACTCCATTGTTTTACTTTGGCTGATAAACTTAATATCGTCTTCAACTACACCCACAACACCATCATTACACTTAGTAAATGTTAACTAAAAGTGAGTCATCAAATACTGTCTAAATAGTTATCATATGAAAGATTCACTACTGTTCTAGTACATGCCACTACTGTTTGTTTACATAGAGATATGATGTCAGTAAGGATGAGGGTGTGCTTTAATTCCCCTTATAACTGCATTGTTGAATTCCTTGTATTACAATGTACTCAAGAAATTTCTAGCTGGATGCTAGTGATACCTAGAAGAAAAATAGCCAACTACTCAGTGGTGAGAAATTCTTGTGGAAGATACATTGGGACAAGTGGTGAGAATGATTTATAAAAATAGGCAATGGGTTAAGATAAGGAAGAAAAACTCCCTGCTGTGGGTTATAGATTCTATGATCATTGCTTTTGTAATGTTGGAACAAAGGAAGGAAGCTAATCATACCCTGATTCTAGAGGTAGAGGAAAAATAACCCTCTAGTGGGAAAAGTTTATTCCTTTGCAGTAGCTCCAGCCAGGAAAAGTGCTAAGTAGTCACATAGCTTGTGTCTGTCAAACTATTAAACAAATCTTAAGAAATGCCTCAAAGTATGGCTAGAGAAGCAAAGTGTAAAATTTTATTTGACGCTGAAATATAAGATAGTTACAAAGATTAAACAAATTCCTTAAAGCATGTTTAATACAATTTGAAGCCGAGTAAGAATATGTAATCTTAAGTGGAAGTGTAGTATTTTTTCTAAGACATTTTTATGATGAAAGTTTCTGCCAATGGTCAAGAAGAAGAAAAGAAATTTGTTTAGGCGTTTTTACAATCAAACTCTCTGCCAAAAGATGCATTGAAAAAATTATGCAATTATGATATTAAAACCATTTATAATTCATATATATAATTTTGTAAGTCGAATTTTGAAAATTGTGGGAGCTGGGAAGGTGGTACAGAGCTGGGAGATGGCTCGAATTAAAGGTATTGACACGAAGGAGCAGGTAAAAATATAGGTTTTTCTCAATTTATAACACTTATAGGGTTCTGAGGAACTTATAGTTACCAAACATCTCTATAAGAAATACATTGCAATGAAAAACAGCTGAGTATGATTTGAAACAAACAAAGTAAGTAAAATCTCAAGATGGATTCAAAATACATATTGAAAATACCAGTTTAAAAAATCAAATTGAAAACGCATTCACAAAATATATAGTTTATAAGGAAATTTTGTTATGAAAAACTTAATTTATGTCAAATTTAATTTCTAATAAAAAATAAAATTAGACAAAAGTTTAAAATTTGTTTCAATATGAATAGGGGTTTACCTCTACAAGCCCATTTTGCCCGTTTTAATTACAATTTGAAATAAAGTGATAGCTAATAAACAGAAAATTTTTGTTTCAAAGAAGACCTACCTAAAGCTAATTATCGACACAATATACTACCTTTACATATAGTACTATGCATAAACTAAAATGTACTACTTTAATACATACTCCCCTTTTTAGTTTTCAAATGATTCTGCAATAAATTTAACATTTAGTAATCAATTTAATAATATTTCATTTTATGAATTCAAATTTGAAGATAAATTATTAATGCTTTTACTGAATGAGAAAGGTTTTGTTTCATTGTTTGGTTTAAAAGGGAGCATTTTGCCTGTGGCACATTAGTGTTGCAAGAGCTTAAAATTAATCATACACTTTGATTAATTCTTGTGTATTTTCTTTGTCATTACATACAGTTCAAGTCCTAGTGGTTTTGCTAACTGCTATCTAGGTCTGTGGTTTTTTATCATCCGTTTTGCTTGTTCTATGTTTTAATAACATTATTTGGTCATTCTCTGTTCTTACATTTAATGATAAAATTTTCTTTCAATGAGAGCTTTAAGTGAATGTCCGGCTAGAATAATGCAATATTTTTTTCATTTTAGTCTTGAGATTTAAAAATTCAGATTATTTTGTTTTACATATTGGTAATTCTCAATAACAACCTCATCAGCAAAAAAAAAAAAAATCTATTTCACATCATAAGGAAGCCATGTGAATAAAAAAAGGTACAATACAATATAAATTGTTATAATTATTGTATTTTAATTAATTTTCTCCCAATGAATAGTTATGGTCTCTGATATATTCTCTTAAGTAGGCATCAAGATAAAATAAGAAATACTACAGTATTATACTACAACTTTATGATAGGAGTAGACTATACTAGGATTGCAAAGATATACTAGTGTAGGGAAAGAAAAGTGCAAATCTTTAGAAACATTCAATATAGCTTTTTAATATTAGAGTGAAGTGAAGGAAAGACAATGAAATGGAAAGATAGGAAACTGCAAGAGGAAATAGTGAACACATATTTATTCAAGTGATTAGAATTTTCATTTTTCAATATGAGAAAAAATAATGTTATAACTTGCAGTTTTTGTATTGTACATCTTGAGGTTCTTATAAAAATTACACTTGTTCGTATTATCTTGGCAAAAAAACCACTTACTGATTTATTCAGCAGACTCTTTTCGTGCTAGGTCAGAGCATTTTTCAATGGTGTGAATTACTGACAAAACTGTTGCTCAGGTGTGAGCCTGTGAATTTCTGTTCTGTGGTGTGTTATTGTTCTTAGAATAGTTGTTAATTATGTACTCAAATATAGTATTTGATTGGGAGTATGTTTTGTCATTTAGAATGTGTTATGGATAGTATTTATGGTGTTTATATATCTCATAGTTGTCTACTGTGTTACGTTTTTTGCTTTTATTGGTGTAAACTTAAATACAAAGTAGCATTCACAACATCCAACACAATTAAAAACACCTACACAGTTCAAAAACACACTGTGATAAACACGACAGAGGAGGCGTATACAAGTACTTCAAACAACTGTCCCAGCTTTTACATAGGACATACAGGGAGAACATTCACCACAAGATGCAACAAACACGTTGAACAGATAAAAAAGACACAACCCAAATCAAATTTCGCATGTACAAAACACACTACACTCACAGACTGACATAGACATCAACCTAAAAATCCTACATTACATAATAAAAGCAAAAAACTTAACACAGTAGAAAACTATGAGATATATAAACACCATAAATACTATCCACAGATTAGAAGACACACATCGGCGACCTTACCGATTTAGATTTAATGTTCTTATTTAACCATATTGTGCACACAAATGCATTGTTATAGTTTCTTGTACTCCCTTCAGTTTGGTTGTGACTCTTGATATTGTCCCATCAGTTAAAAAAAGTAATTGCTCCTACAGTCAAGTGTTTTCATACTGATATATAATACATTTAAATCAAGATCATTTGTCTACTGCAAAAACTGCCCTTGAGTCCAACTCACTGTCAATCTTGGGATATCCAGCTGTACTGGAATTTAAAGGAATTTTGTAAGAACATTTGACAGACTATTCATGGACAAAAGAGCAATAACAAGTCTTTGTACTGGAGACAAAAGTTTTTCAACTACACAGTGTGTATTTTTTTCTAATGTTTGTAATTCTATCTTCAGTGTGTCATACAAACATCTAATCATTCTATCTGGTCTAGATACTCATATACATACAAGTGACAATATCCTAATCCAAAGTTGTTTATTTAATTTGCACTACTTTTTGCACTTTTCATAGGTAACAATAGTTAAATTAATTAAATAATTACCTTGAAATAAAAAAAGATTAAAGTTCAGTCATTTTTAGTATATTGTATTATTAATAAAAGGTTATTTCATAAATTATATGAAACAGTATATTATATTCAATGTTTTGTTATGGCTTACAGTTACTTAATTTAGCATGTTGATCTTTGTAATGTTTGTATACCTCCCTCAATATTTAAACACTTCTCAATTTTTTTGTTCACACCTGGTTTTAAAATAATCTAGAATCATAACTTGTTTTTTCCCAATTACTACAAAACTTGAGGTGTTATTATATAAACAAGTACTTTTAAATTATTTAAAATATAGCGTTTCATAATGTTTAAAAATCCAAACAATGTACAACTGTAACTTTTCTAACACAATGGATATTTTACTAATTCTCTGATCTAGAAGAACAAAATAATCACTCAAAAATTTGCCCATATTAATTTAAAAGTTAAGTTTCTCATAAATGACAAATCAAAAATAATTTATTTCTGTAGAAAATAATTGGTTATGTAGTCATCATAAAGAATAACGCATTAAGCTAGTGGCATTATTGTATAGATAATAATTGGTGATAAGCAAGCCTTGAAATAACAAGACAGTTAATGTTTACAAACCATCTGATACTATTATGCCTAACAGTGTTGCTCCTATCTTAATTAAATCAAATTTATGATTATGTCTTTAAATAAAGCAGTGCAATGTCTTCAATATGGTTAAAACTGTGAGTTGTCTATTTTTAATTAATTAGATTTTTGTAACTAAACGCATTCACATTATACATTTTCAGCTAAGGTAATTTATAGAATTTTGTTGTTATGTATATAAAACATAAACAAACTCTCATAGTATTTGGTACTTTTCCTTTACACTTAAGGCACTTTGTTTTATAATATTTCAAAACTCTTTAATACATGGTTATGTTGCATGTTAAAGTATTATTTGTACCTTATTTAAGTCTTGCCATTACTATTTCTGATACTTCTTCTTCATCCAATGCCCACCCTTGGCATTTCTACCATCTGGTGTCGTGCAGTCAAATAGAGGATGGTTAGATGCTTGAGGCCGCTATTTTCTGTAATGCTTTTTAGGGTTTTGCCAGGTCTCTGCAACTATAGATATGTTGCATGGCTTGTCATACTAACACCTGATTCTTTATGTTTGATGATATTTTGTTTTTTGGGGTTTTTTTTCATGTTTGTTTAAGTGGTTCATTTTCTGAAAATAGATTACTTACCTTGGCGAATATAAAAGTATTATTTCTTCACATGAACGAGGTTCATACTTAAAGTAAACCTACTTTTTTAAAGGGACTTTTATAAAGTGTATCTCCATTATACTAAGGTGGGAGAACAAAGAAAGAAATGATAGGTAGATAATTCGAAGTAGATGGGACTGAGGTCCCACCCCCCGGATTACATGGAAATACGTTCCTGTTCATGAAAAAATAAGGTTCCAATGAACCCTTATACTATAATTAAGAATGCACAAAATACGTTTATAGAACTCTTTAGAATACATTGTTCCGAATACATCACAGTTGCTATATTTTTTTTTTTTTTTGGAAAGTTATAAAGTGTCTTCTGCGTCTACTTATCAGATCATTTTTGTGCTACGGTGTCTTGTAGACATCGTAGCAGAAGCACCATCTGTTGGCGTGGTATCTATTACTAGTATTCAATATCGCTCATTGCACTTTCCGAGACTCCTGTTCCTTCATCGTGACTTATTTTTCCTTCTTGTACTGTCTCCGTCAAACCTTCATCTTTATTCTCATAATCACTGCCTTCAGTAGTTTCTTGTACCATTTCAATAATCGTAACATGTGTTATTGTTACTTACATTCGTTCTTACTCATTCATTGACATACGCCCGTATCATCGACATTTTCACAATCTAAGAATATCTTAATAAGAAATGTCAAATGAGTTTCTTCTTGTGGATCAATGACACAGTCAACAGTTTTACGACTCTGGACTTTATTCCATGACTTACTTAATATTTCTTCATGATTTATCTATACAGTTCATAACTTCCTTACAATACTGTATTCCCTTGCAGTCCCTTGCAAGAGAGATTGTAAAAGGTAACGTCTGTATTTCTTTCATACATTACAAAACGATCCACCGGATGGATTAGGCTCGTAACATTTGTGGGAAGATATAAAGCACATATATCATCAGATCACAGTTGATCTTCATCGAGAAGTGACGATGCATTGTCAAACAGTAAATCATTTGAAATTCAAATCATTAAAATAATCAGAAATAGAAATAGGCTCGAATTTAATAGAATCTTGAAAAATCGGGACTCGAAGACTCTAGCTTATTTTCGAGAATCTGCTGTATAATAATTGAGAGAGGTTGATGTGGGGATAGAGTTTTGGATAATTAAAATGGAGTATGTATTTTTTGAGTATGTTATACATATGTTATATGTTTGACTGGAGACTAACAAAAAGCACCAAACCTCTATCAGTAGAAATATGTTTGTGTAGGCTTTGGAAATAAAATCCAAAGAATGGACAAGTAGTTGTAGCATTGTGTGCTGCTGAAACTAGGGCATCATGACATAATAGTAAACAAATGTTAAGCATTATTTTCACTTGTGCATCAAATTGTTTAATACATAGGTAAAATAAAAGACTTTTTAGACAAAGTTTGTGAAGAAAAATGTATGATAAAAAGTATAACAAGAAGGGTATTATTTAAGAATACACTGACTACTGTAAGAAACAGTGGACAGAAAAGTGTTTAAGTAGTTCGGGTTATTATTTTTGTTAACCACATGTAGACTTTTTTTCTGAAAAAATAAACAGGACTTAAATCAAATATATTACCATTAGAAGTGAGCATAGGAAACAAAATAGGGTTGATAAAGAAAAATTGAAAGTCTATGTGGAATAAGTTGTAAATCAACAAAGGGTGTTTGTTAACATATTTATAAGCTGCATGTCCTTGAATTAGTATTAAAGGTGCCAACTTCTAAAAAAAAGTTGTTTTTAGTTAATAATAACTGAATAGATGAATACAATTATTTAACAACCGTAGATGATCCATCCAACTAGGACTTACTTCATTTTCAAGCCTAGATATTTATTAAACAAACAATGAATGTACATTTGTAAAATAGAATTCCTAAAATTAAATTTGTGTTCTGTTATGGAAAAGTGTGGCATCCCTACTAATTACAAATGTCAATTACACATAATGTAGAAATTCAAGCAGATGTTATTCATAATTCTTTTCTGTAGAGCAAACAGATTCAAATATATGTGTATGAAACAGGCTGCATCACCTGACCCGCTTTCAGTCGGCCATATTTGGGTATATAATGCCAGACCTTCTAGTGATTGCGTAGCCGGTCCATTACAAATGTTGTACAGTTTTGTTTTTGACATTGTACATGCCGTATTTGGATTTCTTCAAAATAAAGAAAATACATCTGATCTATAAGTTTAAGTACAGTTATTTTTACTTTTGTGAGTTTTTTTCTTTGATGGCAGTTTCATCTCTTATTCAGTCAGTTGTCTCTAAAGTAATTTCACAGTATAGTATTTTTAAAGTTCAGGAATTATTCAAAAAGTTTTAAAAAAATGGATTTCCTCAATATAGTTAAAATTTGTAGAAGTATATTTTAATTATAAAAATTAAAGAAATAAGGTACCATAGATTCAATACATTTGACAGAATGTCAGGTAATAATTCGCAGATGCTCTTCTTCAGTATAAGTTATGTTATAGATTTCTTTCGTGTGGTAATAAATAAAGGTTAATTGTTGTTTTTAAAATGATGTACATTTTTGTCTCCTAATTCAACTATTTTCTGTTGCTTTATTTTTAAAACCTTTTATTTACTTTTGATGCATTTTGTTTTCTGTAATTCACTCACATTTTTTATCTATGTTAGTAAATTAAACTCCCTTGGTCTTTATACCCAAGCAGTATTAAAAATCTCGTTAGTTAATCGTTTGCTCTATTATGTCATCTTACCATTTCTGTTTTTTAATTTTTTCTGGTGGGAAATCATTATTTATTTTTTGTATTTAAGCCACATGTTTTTATCTGCATTAATGAATTAAATTCTTTTTGGCTTTTTACTTCTAAAAGTAGCCAAATATCTAGTTAGGTATTGTTTTTCCTTACTATGTCATTCAACCAATTTTGTTTTCTTTTTTATTACCTGGAAATCAACTTTTGTTTTCTGATTTCAGCCACGTTTTTTATCTGCATTATTGAATCATATCTTCCAAACCTTTTACCCAAATATTAGCCAGATATCTGGTTAATTAATTTTATTGATTTTCGTTTTCAGTTGTATATTGAGGGTGTTGCATTAAATTTTGTAAATGTTTTAAATTATATTTGATTTATGGTTGTAAATTCCCTTCGGTCATCATCATAAAATTACAAAAAAATTACATCTACTGCGTCTTAACAGCCCAGGAAAAAAAGAAGCAAAAAGAGCCAGCTTTGTGACAGATTTTGTTGTTGTTAAGTTTTACTAGATGCTTAGAATTTTCAGTCAGGATCCTGCACTATAATTCTCAAATATAAAAACGAATTAATAAACATTGATTTTAATAGTGTGTATGTATGTATATATAAACAATCTGCAGAATATGTGTGTGGGGGTGGCGTGCATGCCTCTGCAAGAGATAGAAATTTCATTCCCTGCATTGTTAGATTTATTTGTGGATTGTTTCAGAAAAATGTGTTTTGCGTAGTTTTGCTGTCATACTACATGAACAAGAACAATAACTATTTCTAATTACATTTTTATAATTGAACGCTTTGATGTCAAAAGTAAGTGCCGTAGGATCAGTAAGCAGACTAAAAAGAGTTATCTGTACTAAGAACACCAGTTACAAACTCTTTTATCCAATTGATTATTACTACACTTTTATACATAAAAGGTTGAAAGGTTTTTTTCATATATTAGAAGAATAAAGAGCTGCCACAGAAACTCCATGTCGTAAAATAAACAACTGCCAGGATTATTTATGATATGAAGACACTATTCTGTATCCGTTATGTACATAAAGACTGATAAGAGGCAATTGATTTTTTTTTTTTTTTATCAGAAATGTATTAATATTTGTGTGTGAAGTTAATTTTTTTTTGTAAAAAGGTGTTTTTTGTTTTGAAATGTTAGTATACTTTTGAATGAACTGTAAACTATAGATTTAATTATCTTTTAAGGCAAATTCAAAATTGAAGAGAATTTAACACTCAAAGAGAGCTTAGCAATACATTTCTTTAAAACAAAATACTGTCCAGTAGTTAGTCTTTCTTCCAAAATTATTTTCTAGATGGCTCTGATTCTCTTCCTTGTTTCACCACTGTAAAAGAACCTATTTAACTTTGGTATTTAGAATACAGTGATTTTACATTGATATCTTTTCTATACAAGATAAATATTTTTTTTCTGCACCTCTATTGGCTTAGTCATGTTTCCAAGGCATTGAAAGAATTCAACCAGCTCTATGAATGTATAATTTTTATGTGAAGAACTTCTATATTGCTGCAATTAAATTTTATCTGCCGCTTTGGTCTGCGTTGTGTAACTGCAGACACCAAACCTACAATTATTAAGCTAAGCCTTAAAATTCTATTTACAGTTTTCAAATGTGTTATTGTATTTAAGATTTATATTTTGACATATCACTGTTTACACTGTAAGTAAAAGACAACTAACTGTACATTGTTGTTTCTCATTTCGCATTTCTATCTCATCCTTCTCCGAATCAGTTCTATATAGTGCATTATTATTAATAGATTGTTTAGAATCTTCCTTGGTTGTAAAACTGCAAACAATTTAAGTTGTTCATGTCTTGGTGATAGAGGAGGCAAGCGATCATCTCTGCTCCAAAGATTGATAGTGTGCTATTCAGTTTCACCCTTCTGTTGTTGGATTCTATTTATGGTCACCTCTACACAATAACTTGTGATTTCTCATTTCTCTTGATTTTCTACAGCTGTGTAAAATGTTTGTTATTGTTTATTGAGAAGTGTTAAGTTTTAAGGTTAATCAAATTTGTTAATAATGTAACAATATTTAACTGTGAAAATTACAATTTTATTGAAATAAAATGCATACTTTTTTGTAAAGATCCAACACTTTTTATTAGAAGCAGCATTATACTTATTACTATTGTTTTAATTTTCAACTTATTTAAAGGAAATACAAAAAATAGAAATATAATTTTATCACTATCACCATTATCGTCCCATCACAGTAATAAAACATGTTCCTACTAGTTGGACATCATCAGCACAACACAAGCCCTGTTGGGCATCGTAGTATTTGCATTTATCATATTGCATCAACTATACTAAATATTATTTGAATACTTCATTAAATAAACCCATTAGGTAAAACATTCTTCACTGCTAATTAAATTAATTACCTCAGAGATGTAAGTCCCTGATTATAATAATATTACTTTATCGCGTGTTTGAAAGTCAGAGGCACTATGACCCATTAATTACAAAATTATTACACATATTACTTTTAATATAAACTTGTTTTAGAATTAGAATGAAAGTAGTTTTTGCGAGTGACGGATGTGTTTTATAAAACTTGTGTTTGTTTTAGGAGAAAATGGCTGCCCCCGCCTCTCCGCAAATTGAGTGGGGGAAAGGTTGAAAAGAATGCATGCCCTGACCGACCACCTTTGAAAAAAACACCATCAGATAAAAGATTTAAGGTATGTAATAGTTTTAAAAAAATTGTTGTTATAATTTAAAATAAATTAACAAAAAGTACCCATAATTTATATATTTTCTACAGGAAAAAATTAATATCAGATAGTTATTGAAATTTGAAACAGAATTTGACTGTTTCTTGAAATTCCATCTTTTTATAAATATTTCGATAACTTTTAAGATAAATATTTATCTTATCTTGTATTATTTTAAGTTCAAATTTACTAATTACACAGATTTCATTATTTGTTTATGAAACAGTTGATTGCTTTTTTTCATGCTTTTAGTTCACTAAATATTGTCTCCTTCCAAACTCTCTTCAGTTCTATACTTCTCATTTGCCACAATGGTTTTTCAGTCCCTAACTTTCTCTCTCTCTCACACATACGCGTCTGCACACATACACATACACACACACACACACACACATCTTCTTTATCACCAAAGTGTGTGTGTCTGTGTCTGTTTTAGCATTTTTACTGTATTTTCACATATCACTTTAAACTACAACTTTTAAATTTCAATCCTATTTAGTAGATTGAATAGTGTTTTTGTACTTTTTTAAAATTAAATTCTGATAGCCAGTGCAGAGAGCTAGACTCTAAACAGGTTAATACAATGAAACTTTTTAGAGGAATAACTTGTATGAACTTAGAATTAAAATCTGATACGAATTAAAGTAAGTTATAAGTAATGCAAGTCCTATAACGTGCAAAGTTTCAAAGTTATCACCGTCATGGGCAACAAAACTAATGATAATAACAAAGTTATGAGGTAGAAGAAGTAATTTCCTCTTTGAATATATGAATATATTCATTATATTAGAAGAAAATATCAATGCTAGAGTACAAATATCCAACAAGCAAAAAAACCCTACGGAAAGTTATTTTTCCAGTTTAAAATAAATTACCATTGAGGTATAAATTACATATGTTGGGTAATTTACTACAAAATCTATTTATAAACTTCATTCATGGGGTTTTTACCAGTGATGCAATACATTGTCAGAATACTAGAAATTAATTAGAGTGTGGGTCCAAACCTCAGATTGACATGCACAAGGTCCCTAGTCTGGGCATTCCAGGTGGCTGCCAACCACTAAAGGTCATTTTATGGTTTTATTCATTAACATTACATGATAACATGTGTGGTTTACCAAAATAAACCATCAATGTATAACATTTCCTATGAAATCATAATATTTAGTAGGCAAATTTGTTTATAACTTACAAACTCATGCCTGGTTATATCAGTGATAAGGCTGTTGTGATACACCAAGCTTATGTGTTGTTTACTGAATCCATAGTGTAACAGTTTAATTAAAGCTGAGGAAATGTTTTTTAAAAAAGTGAAAGAACTTCTATTCTGTGTTTTTGGAGTGAGTATTGTTTCATTTAAACATAATTATATGCTAATCCAGTTTTTAAATTTTGATCAGAATTTTCCTTTGCAAAATTTCAAAGATGAATTTCTATAATGATTAATAAATAAGTGTGAAATATTAATGTGTTTATCTTTGATTATGGTTATTAATTTATTAGAATTCTTATACAGATAAATCTTACGTTTGAAAATATACATATGAGTGTTGTGTGTATCTGTGTGTGTCTGTGTTTGTGTGTATTTTGATACTTATTCCTTCATGGATGGAAAATATGATTAATAGTTAATATCTGGAGTACATCCGTTCATTTGGCAGTACACAAAATCGGTGTTCTGACGTTTAACTTCATATATATATATATATATATATATATATATATATATATATATATATATATATATATATATATATATATATATATATATATATAAGAACTAAGTCAAAATACAAATACAAGAATTATAATTGAATTTACAATTCAAAACTTTTCGTTGGCTAACAGTACCAACATCATCAGGAATCAGGATTGAATTGTAAATTCAATTATAATTCTTGTATTTGTAATTTGACTTAGTTCTTTATTAATACACAAAAATACATATTGCGATATATATATATATATATATATATATATATATATAATATTATTATTGTATTATATTATTGTATATATATATATTTATATATATATATATATATATATATATATATATATATATATATATATATATATATATTATATATATTATATTATATATATATATATTATATTATATATTATATATATATATATATATATATATATATATTATATATATATATATATATATATATATATATATATATATATATATATTATATAGACATTATTGTAATTTTCATTCCTAATGATGTTGGTACTGTTTACCAACCAAAAGCTTTGAATATAAATTAATAAATATTCTTGTATTTGAATAACCTATGTTGTTTTAATATATATATATATATATATATATATATATATATATATATATATATATATAATACAAAAATAAAACTAGTAATTAGTAGGTTTACTTTTAATGTTTTTGAAACTTTATAATATTATTTATTTATTAATTCAACACCTTTTAAATTTCAACACCTGTTGATTTTCATGTAACAAATGCTGTCAGCAATTTTTTTATTCTGTTGTGTTTGGTTTTTGTTATTTGTTAATGGTTCAAGAAGCAAACACTAGATACAGATAATCCCAACTCTTGAAAACATACCTTAAATGTTGACCAATTTTTGAACTTATATATTAAAATATATTTGCTTCAAACCTTTTTTCTGGGATTTCCAGAATATGCCTTGTACAAACTCTTTAGTTGAGTTTTTGTTTGTTAAATACATAGCCTTTAAATACACAGTGTTGGAGTAATATAATGGTGGGTGTAAAATCACTATAAAATATCTGAAAATTTTACTATGATAAAATAGTATAAGTGTGTTTCTTTAGTAGTTAGAAGTATGGTACGTTCCGCTCTGTGCCGTAGCATCTGATTTTCTATATAACCTGAATAATATATAATCTGATAAGGATTGAGAACTTTGAAATAAGGTAATTTGACAGAAATTAAGAATATTGTCTATTCTTGGAGGTCTTTATTTCATTTAAGTCAAAAAGAAGTAGTGTGCGTCTTTCCATCTGACATTATATGTTATCTCATCAATACTTCATGTGATGTAAATTTGTTACCTTGTCAGTTGTATAAAGCCTACCTTGAAAATAAATTATTTATTGATTGTGATTAGTTGAATGGTATTCAATTTTCAAAGCAAATGTGATGTAGGAAGGAAGTTCAAAGATGATGTTTGGGGTTGGTGCTGAAGCTATTGATAATTCTGTTGCCCCTACATCATTTAAACATATTTCATAAACTTATGAATACTATTACCCTAATTTGACTTATTTCTGCCTTTTTAATGTTTTTTTTCTATCTTAATTTTAAGCCTTTGTTTTTTCCATTATATTTTGACAATCATAATTTTCTATTAATATTCTTTCATCATAATATTACTCTTTTTATTTCTAAATTGTTAGACGCACTGGTAAGCTTTCTAGGTTTTTGCTAAAAAAGTGAATAATCTATCCCATACTCTGGCTCCATTACTGATTGATCCATAAGAAATAAGTTTCTATTACCATAAAAAGATGACATCACCATTCATTTATCCTCATGCACTTTTACTTTTAGGAACAAATGAACCATCTTGAAATGTTATAACAAAAACATGTTATGAATTGAAAATGTCTGTAAAATATTGTATATTCCTTTGCAAAAATACTTCTGACCCATCAGATTGCAAGGTAAAAAACGTATGCAAATAATCAGCAGGTTTGGAAGTAGATTTTAGCTGAGTGAGAAAAAGTCACGTAGATGGAAATGCTGCAACTTATTTTTGTTATTATTACTGTTAGTGTAAATGTGACAGTAACTCCATAGTGCAAGTATGGAGAGACTTGTAAGAGACCCATCAAGGAATGAATAAAAAAATCGTTTTAATGCCTGCATCCTTTAATATATATATATATATATATATATATATATATATATATATATATATATATATATATATATATATATATATTTAGGTTAGTTTTGGTTGGTAAAGATTATTTAGATTTTTTGGACTAGGAGACTGACAGACTTACCTTGGTAAGAGTCCACACTGTAGTCTTGAAATAGAAACACATAAAAGCTTTTATGTGTTTCTATTTCAAGACTACAGTGTGGACTCTTACCAAGGTAAGTCTGTCAGTCTCCTAGTCCAAAAAATTTATATATATATATATATATATATATATTTAAGGTTAGTTCTAGTAGAACTTAAAGCTTACTTAGGAATTTTTGGACTAGATAGGTGGAAATAAATAAATAGACACATATAACACATTGCACTATTGAAATATTTGCGTCTGTAACATTTGGATATTTAATCTTTTTTACAGATCTGTGGTTCAATTCAGTTTTTTCTTCTTCTTTTTTGATTGGAAAAAATCATTGTATGATTGAAATATTTCAATAGTGTGATAAGTTTTTATGCATGTTTATTTATTTATTTGCAAGAAATATCCATTTTGGACTATTGCTATTAGGTAAGCTATATATATACAGTCGGACCTCTATTTATCGAACTTCTATATATCGAAATTCTCTATTTATCGAATTATTTCCGAGTCCCTTGAAATTTCAATGGAAAATGTTTCTGTATATCGAAAAGAAATTCTATATATCGAACTACATTTTAGAGAAAATAAAACTACTGCACATACCTATTTTAAATATTGAAAATAAAATATGTAACAAAACGTGTTATTGAATGTCACGTAGCCCTCCTGTAACACACTATTCATTCAGAAACATTGAGAGAGAGAGAGAGAGAGCGCAATGTGACAATATGTTGACATCTGTTAAGACTTTGTCCCGGTGGTTGGGCGTGACTAACATGACTAATGGCTCTCTCATACACTATTACTCATTTCTTTCAGGGCAGAGTGCAGTACTGTATTGTATTTCATGTGGACAAGTCTTGTCATTCGGTTATGGGTTAGTGCGTGGTCTGGTTTGTTTAGATTACTGTAAGTCGGTGTTCTTTTTTACCGTTTAACGTGGACTGTTTGTTACGTTTAATAACATTACTGTAGTTTTGTTGAGTTTGGTTTTGAGTTTTTGTTGACGTTATGTCCATAAGAAAGTTCTTGAGTGTCACGGAAAAGGTACAATTATTAAAAGACGTTGATAGTGGAGTACGAAAAATAGATGTTGCGCAGAAGTTTAGTGTTTCACCCAGTACAGTGTCGACAATAATACAAAATCGCGAATCTGTTTTAAAAAGTTATGAACCTATAGGAGAGGACAGAAAACGTTCAAAAATATTTAAATACGATGATGTTGACAAGGCGGTTTTCAAGTGGGTGAAAATGGTACGAGATAAAAACATGCATGTTCCAGGACCTCTCATAAAAGAAATGGTGATTGAATACACGGAAAGATTAGGACACAAAGAGTTCCAAGCAAGTTCCGGATGGCTATACAAATTTAAGAGGCACCATAGAAAAGGTTATTTCGAGAGAAAGAGGATGTGTATCCAAAGCAGATTGTAGCCAGTGGAAAGCTACAATTTTAAAATCAATTGTAGAAGAGTATGAGCCTGACAATATTTTTAATATGGATGAAACTGGCCTTCTTTTCAAGTGTTTACCAAATAAGACGCTAATCTTTAAAAACGATAAATGCTTTGGAGGTAAACACAGCAAAGATCGAGTTACTGTTGTGGTATGTGCTATTATGTTTGGAAAAAAATGTAAAATTTTGGTTATTGGGGAAAGCAAGCAGCCAAGATGTTTTAAAGGAGTGAAGTCGTTAACTATGAATACAATAAAAAATCATGGATGACGAGTGAAATTTTTGAGAGGTGTATATTGAAATTTGACGAAGTAATGATTAAGCAAAAGAGAAAAGTCGTTCTTTTTGTGGACAATTGTCCTACACATTCTGCCTCAAAAAAGTTGGTGAATATGAAGCTTGTTTTTGCCCTCCAAATACCACCTCGAAACTATAACCGATGAACCAAGGCGTCATTAAAACTCTTAAAATGTGTTATAGAAAACAGGTTCTTAAGAGACTTATTCTTGCATTGGAAAATGACAAAACTATTGAAAATGTTATCAACCTCAGGCTGTGTATATCACAATTAGTAAAGGTATGGCAAAATGATGTTGCGGAATCGACGATAAGAAATTGTTTTTAAAAGAGTAATGTACTGCCGCAAATTGAGGAATGTTAAGGGGGAATTTACAATCGGCAGGCACGGTCAACGACAATGTTTTGCTAAACGAATTTTTAAGGGAGGATGAAGACGATTGTAGCTGAATATTCAACATATGATGATATTTTAAGTTGTTAAGTTATAAATATGTACTACAAACAACCATATGTTTATAAGTATTGAACTTTATGTAATATATATATATATATATATATATATATATATATATATATATATATATATATATATATATATATATATATATATATATATAGATTTTTTGGACTAGGAGACTGACAGACTTACCTTGGTAAGAGTCCACTCTGTAGTCTTGAAATAGAAACACATAAAAGCACTTATCTAAATAATCTAAATCTAAATAATCTTTACCAACCAAAACTAACCTAAATATATATATATATATATATATATAAAATATGTATTCTTGTTTAATAATTTAAAACAACGTAGGTTATTCAAATACAAGAATATTTATTAATTTATATTCAAAGCTTTTCATTAGTACTAACAGTACTAACATCATCAGGAGTGAAAAATACAATAATGGAAGATATAGGCCTTAAACATATGTTAAATTAAAAATAGAATATATTATATATATATATATATATATATATATATATATATATATATATATATATATATATATATATATAGTGTGTGTGTGTGTATAATTCTTCTTAATTTGAAATTATAAATAATTTATTTCAAAAATAATTTGTTGTTTACTTGCTATTGTGTAAAATGAAAGACTTTCATATTAACTGTTTTATGGAGAGCCTTTAATAGGATTAAAATCGTTTCTCATGCTACTTTTTAGACTTACATACTTTTTCTGGTAATTTACATGTCATGTTGTCAAGTGTAAATAAAATTACTGAATTCAACTTGAAAATTTGCTTATTTACATTACTGTAGGATCTGATTTCTCTCTTCATTTTAAGACATTGGATTTCAATATGTTGAATGGGAAAATGAAAGTACAATAAAATATTGAACTACAATTGAGAGAGATTTTTTTAGATATTTAGACAAATTTAATTCAAAAGTATTTATCGACTAGATAGGACAGCTCCATCTAATGAGTACTCCACACCATTACCAGCTCTGAGATACTCACACAAAAACTATCTGGAAAGTAATGCTTACAATAATTGTTCTATAATATGTTATTGTACCGTAAAAATATTACATTACCATGAGTTACTCATTCTCTCTTGAATCGAGTTCGGGTTTCAAGGGAGCTACATAATTGTGTATATTACATTGTAAAATAAACAATTTTAGTAAATTTTAAGTATAATTTCAGTCTCCTGTAAGTGAGATGGGCAACAAACAAATTTCACCTCCAGGAGTGGGAGCAGGAGTAGAGGAAGAATCCAGTAAAGACCAGAATGGAGAAGAAGTTGAAGAGGAAGTAGAGTTACCACCCCCGATGAAACCAATAGCAGAACCAATCCTTGTCCCACCAGATGATGCTCAGGGCCAAAGAGTAAGTTCATAAACCATTCTATTCTGATTGTTATACTTCATTTAAACAATTCTATATAATTCACAAATATTTGATTTGTAGAAGCCTTTTTGGGTTCTAGCCAGAGTCCAACATTTTCAAATTTAGTAAAATGTTATTTTTTAATATTTTGAAGTTATTTGTTGTTAATAATTAGTGTCACATCATTATGCAATATTCTAACTGCACTTGTGTATACAGTTTAAGCTTGTCAAATCAAAATATAGGTTATCTGAATATTATCTCAGTATGAAGAATATTAATTTCGGAATAATGAAAGGCTGTATAATTACAGCTTGTTTTCTAGAAAGAATACGTTTAAACATAACTTTTTAGATTTTAAATAACTGTAAAATGTCCTTAAAGTATGCAAAAATATAAATCCATAAGTAGAAAACAACCTACAGTACAATTTAATTATTAATTAAATAAATGAAAAACATTATCGCTCAGCTTTTTGTAATTTCCTTAGAACTTATCTTTCTATTAGCATCTTTTTTTCTTTTATTATTTACTTTTTAAAATATGTTTTTGTGTGTTTTTTTACCTATAAAAAAATACCTAGAAATAATCTGGAGTTATAGAAAGATAATATTTTATACTTGCCGTAATATCAGTACAAAAAGATCTGATGAACTATGATTTAATATTTACTTATTACACTTTGATATGACTTGCGACCAGACTGTTTGTTAACTAAAGGTTGTTAAATTGTTGACTTACACTTGGAGGAAACATTTTTGTCTTAGTGTTTTCGTAATATTCGATTATGTTTAGTTCCTCTGTGTAGGTGTTCCTTTAAACACAATCAAATATTTAGCTTACAAAAACGGATATGACAATTATTTAATAGACAAACTACACAGAAAAATACTCAACAAGAACAGTAACAACAATACAAACAATAAAAACACAAACACAAACAAATTCATCACTCTTACATACATAAACAAACTCAGAAATAAAATACCACACCAATTCAAAAAAGCAGGATACAATCTAGCTTAGAGAACAACAAATAAAAGCCAAACTGCTATCAGACACAGCATTAATAACAATACCAACACATACAATAACCCAGGAATATACGAACTGCAATAAGTTCTATATTGGACAAACGGGCAGATCTTTTGCCAAAAAATATAAAGAACACAAAAGAGCATTGCACACTACTATTGAATCCACCTTCGCAAATCACCTCATGGACACTAAACACTCATGCAATAGTATGGAAAATAACATGAGCATTCTCCACACATGCATCAAAGGCCATAAATTATACACACTAGAACATTATGAAATTTACAGACATAGCAACACACATAAAAATGACGTCCTAAATGAACAAACACCAATCACACATACTCTTCGATCACATCGCTTCTAACTTTCAAAAATTGGTGCCAAAGAAGCACAACTGCAGCAATCCTAGCGGCAAAAATACGAGGCTGAAGGAGTCGTAAGACGAAAACATTTCCTCCAAGTGTAAGTTAACAATTTAACAACCTTTAGTTAACAAAATGTCTGGTTGCAAGTAATATCAAAGTGTAATAAGTAATTAACAACCAGCTTGACATGAACAGCAACAAGTTTTTGATATTTAATATTTGTTTTAAACTGCATGGTGAGATATTTTAAAATAACTTTTTTCAATGTAAGACAACACATAAAAGTATTATTTACAATACTTAATGTGCAATCCAATAAACACGGATACCTTTTTAATACTCAGGGACTTGACTGATGATTTTGTTTCAGTCTTCAAGCTTAACACTCGAGGGCGCCACATCGGCAGACTTGGCAGAGATTGAGCAAATTGTCAAAGAACGAATGGTGATTCAAATTCGCATGATAGCTTTTATTTTCACTTTTGAGCTTTGATTCACTGACGTTTTGTATAATTGTTTTTGTGTTTTTATTTCATTAAGTTGATCTTTTATTTAAATCACTTATTTAGTGTCCATGTTGTTGTTTTATTTTTTTATTTTTAGGTTCGTGTTTATGTGATATTTTATTTATCAATTTAAACTGTTTTTAATGTATGTTTATTTGTTAAATCTTGCTTTAGGGGTTTAATTCTTCCTTCTGTGTTTGGTTTTTGTTACTTGTTTGATACTGTTATGATGTAGATATTTTGAGGTTTTAAATTTAATTTTTAACAGGCTAGATTATTTTTGTTTGTTTTTTTTCACTGAGAATTCTTTAAAATGCTTTGGTAATTTAATTTCAGCATAGTATTTTAACACTATATGTTATAACTAGAATACAGTATATAGATTTATACAAATTTTTTTATACAAGTATAATTTTAAATATGGAGCAATTTAAAAGTAACCAGCTGTAGGTAAAAAAAAAACAAATTTTATTTCCATTCATTTTTGTCTTATCGGTTACTTTAATTGTAGATTGACCAATTGGAAAATATTTTTTTTTTAATAGTTTAAATTTTTTAATCATATAGCTCTATCCTTGTCAAATCTGACAAATGGGTATCACAAATATAATTTGAGCATCACCAAGATTTTGGCAGAACTTGATTTAGCAGTTGTTGTTTAATTTGTTCTCATCTCAACATTACGGTATAAATGTAGAAAAATAGAGATGATATGTTTAAAAATACCATATGGTTGCGTATGGAGTTCTCATAAGTCTTGTGTATGAGGACTTGGACAAATTATTGTTCAGTGTGTATCATACGAATGTTATGTCATGGTAACCAGTAGAAACATAGTGGGGTGTTGATACTCTGGTTTACTCTATATCCAATTGGTATTTTGAGAGATACTTGGACAAAGATGAAGTATTGTTTTTCTTTTGTGTATATATTCAGGACACAAGAAACAATCTTAAGAAAGTATAAAGGATTAGTATAATTATCAAATTAATAATATATATGTATATATATATATATATATATATATATATATATATATATATATATATATATATAAGTTACGTTTTATATTAAGCAAGAAAGGTTTTTAAAAATGATTTTTATTTTTAACAAACCTTTGAATTTAATAAACAATTAATTTAGAAAACTGTTACATAAATTTTACTTAATAAAACAATACAATTGATATGCACTCAATCGGAGTGGAAAACGTCTGTGCGATACAGAGGCGACTTACACACTGCCGGGGCTCTGTTCTCACACCTATATAATACTAAAGCTGCGTAAGCAGGAATTTTCCTAGCACGCATTTAATTATGAAATGTTCACACAAAATGTTTATATAACTCCTCCATCCCTAAAGAAAACTTCGGGGGTTGGCGAAGTTTCGGCGTTGGTTGAAGTCTTCTTCTTCTTCCTGATGAGGGCGAAGTATATAAGCTGCTGAATAGGCCTCCGTAAAGGGCAATTTTCGGCATGGGTTGAAGTCCTCTTCACTGGAGAAAGTCACCAGGCAAAGGTTGATTTCCAAGATCCAGTTAAATGGGTTGTCTGCGATTTCCAACGCAGTATCTTCATAGTTTGTAGGCGTTATTGTTTTTGATGATGGGCATTTTACAGTCTAATTTTCTGTTCATTATAATTCAACTGAGCAAAAGTATTTGGAATCGATTAATACAATTTATAATGAGTCTTTTCTATCATAGGATAGATACAAAATGTTTATAACATATACAATTGTTATTAGAATCTAATTTTTGTTCTACAAAATGTACATTGATTACAATAAAAGTTTTATATAATTTTTCATAATTTTTACCATCATTTACATTCAACTTGCCTGTTATAGATTTGATAAGGATTCTAGTCAGTTTATAAGAATTCTTTTTTTGTTTTGTTATCTCTTTAAGAGTATAGTTTCTAATTTTCTTCAATTACATTTCTTTTTGTGATTAACATATTTCAAATAATTAACAATATTTATTACCATAATTAGTTACATATCATTTAATAAATTACAACAGTTTGTAACACATACAATTAATAAAACAATGTTGTTTAAAGGTTTAATAAAGTTTCTTGCATAGAATTAATGGACAAAGGTATGGTTGGGATTTTAATTTGATTGTGTGGAATATGAACAAGAAGGATTTTGGTCATTAATTACATTTTTTATCTTCTTAGGCCTTTTAATTTTCGACAAATGTATTTTGTCTTTTGTGTTATGATGTCTAGGCTTTATTTTTCCAGTTTTTCTTTCTTTATCTATCGAAGCTATTTCTTCCTTGCTATATCTGTTTTTAGTTTTGCTTTGCTTCTGAACTGATTTTATATAAACTTCAGATGGTATTTCTGGAAGTGGTTCTTTGTTTACATTCCCTTTTTCTAAAACTTTTTCTTTAATTCTTTGATTGCTATCCCTAATGTTTTCGTAAAGTATTTTTGTTTTTTCCTTATGGTTTAAAACGTAGTCATTTACAATTTGTTTTTCTAAATCTATATCTAATAAAGAGTTTGAATTTATGTGTCCAAATAAGACTTCGCACGGCGTTAATTTTGTGACTGAATGAATGCTATTGTTATAGGCAATTATAGCATATTTTACTTTCTTAATTATACTGTCTTTTTTAAATTCGATTTGATTATTTAACAGCCTTATGTGTTCTATTAAGGTGGAATGAAATCTTTCACATAATCCGTTTGATTGGGGGTTTTGTGTACTGATAAAATGGATTTTGATTTTATGCAGGTCTAATATCTCCTTCACAATCCTGTTATTAAACTCCGTTCCATTGTCTGAGATAATAACTGTTGGTACGCAGAACTGCGCAAAGTAATCTAATAGCTTGTCTGCAATCTCTGTAGCTTGAGAGCTTCCCAAGCGATAAGCTTGAGCATACTTTGTGAAACTGTCGACAATGCTGATAAACGCATTCTTTTCTAAAGAGATAGTGTCGATGTGAATTATCTGGAAAGGCCTTGAAGCTGTAGGCGTCAAGTTCATCTCTAATTGTAAGGGCATTCTGTCATATTTGGTTCTTTGACATATGTCACACTGATTTATGAAATTTTGGATTAGTGATTTTAAATTAGGCCAATAATATCTTCGCTTAATTTGTTCGTATGTTTCTTGTATCCCTCGGTGATTGGTTTTGCTGACATGATAATTACTTATCGTTTCTAAGGTATCTTCTTCCGAAGTTAGGTCTAAGAGTTTGTTATTGCACTTAACCAAATTTAGTTCAGTTTGTTTGAAATTTTTGGCTACGCATGATGCAAATTTCTCGTAAAAATCGTCTTCAAAATATAGATTATATTTTATTTTGGGTACCAAATATGATTTTACAAAGTTAACTATGTCTTCTTTAAAGTTATTTTCTGATATTTCGACCATTAAACGAATTTTTGAAGTTCCGAATAGTTTTATAATTTTTACTTTCTTTGGTTCGTATTTTACTAGTGACAAAAATATTTGATTTCTCCCAAAGTTTACAGGTTCGTCGGAAATTGGTATTTCAATTTGGGTGTTCCCTTCGAAGTTGGAATGCACGGTTTGACTGTCACTTTCTTGATCGTACTCTAAGTTGGCATTATCTGTTGCGTCGAGTTGTACGACCATAGACTCGTTATCTTCATTTAATTCCGGGAAGAAACGTTGGATTAATCCAGCTGGAGATAAATCAAGGTCTGGTTCTACAGTGTGTTGGGTGTTTGTTGACCTTTTATTAGTAATGTTCAATTGTATTCTAGACAAGGCATCGGCGTTTTGGTTTAATTTGCCCTTTTTGTATCTTATGTCATAATCATATTCCTCTAATTTTAATCTCCATCTTAAAAGCTTGGAATTTGGTTCTTTAACTGAAAATAACCATTGTAAAGGTTTATGGTCTGTATAAATTTTAAACTTTCTTCCAAATAAATAAGGCCTAAAGTGTTTAGTGGCCCATACGATTGCTAGTAATTCCTTTTCAATCGCGGAGTAATTAGTTTCGCTGTCATTTAAAGTTCTGCTGGCATACGCTATAGGAAGGTCCTTCCCATTATTGTCCTGGCTTAAAATTGCTCCTAGTGCAAAATTACTAGCGTCTGTTGTTAGAGTAAACTCCTTTTCAAAATCTGGGTATTGCAGAAGGGGCTCATTAGTCAGTATATTTTTACATGTTTCAAAACATTCAATGAAGTCTGGATTTTCTATATTTATTTTTGCATTTTTCTTTAAACAGTTAGTAAACGGTTTTGTTATCTTGGCGAAGTTTTTAATAAATTTTCGATAATAGCCTATTAGTCCTAAAAATCCTTTAATTTGTTTGGTGGTTTTGGGTATTGGATAGTTTTTGATTGCCAAAATCTTTGCTGGGTTAGGTTTTACGCCTTCCGGTGTAACAACATGCCCTAGATACGCTACTTCTTTTCTTAAAAATTCTGTTTTATCCAGCTGTACTTTAAAGTTGGCTTTGCGTAATCTGTCGAATACTTCTTTAAGTCTTTGTATATGTTCTTGGAGGCTAGTGGAGTAAATTATAATATCGTCTAAATAAACTAAACATGTTTCATTTTGGATTCCTCTCAGAATGTTATTCATAATTCTTTGAAATGTAGGGGGGCTATTCTTTAGTCCAAAAGGCATTCTTAAAAATTCATAGTGTCCCGTTTCTGTTGAAAACGCTGTTTTTTCTATGCTATTTTTATCCATTTCTACTTGGTGAAATCCTGAGGCTAAATCTAAAGTTGTAAAATACTGAGATCGTCCTAATTTATCTAATATGTCGGTAATGTTTGGCAAGGGAAATTTATCGTCAATTGTTTTCTTGTTTAATCCTCTAAAATCTATTACTAATCGAAATTTTCTTTTGCCAGAAGCGTCTTGTTTTTTGGGTACAATCCAGACAGGAGAGTTCCATGGAGAATTTGAAGGTCTAATAATTCCTTGTTCAAGCATGTCCTCAGTTTGTTTATTAATTTCGTTCTTGTAAATCTCTGGATATCTATAATTTCTGGAGTATACGGGAATTTCATCAGTAGTCCTAATAACATGTTTTATTTGGTTGGTAAAAGTTAAATCGTTTCCCTCAATATGGAATAAATCTGCATAATCTTTTATTAAACTTGTTATAGCGGATTTTTCTTCCGAGTTCATATGTTCCATTCTAAATTTTGATAAATCTAAATTTTTTCTTCTCGAATTTTTTTGTTTATAATCTAATAAATTGAAATTAGCGTTCATTTGCATTGCATCAGGTCTGAAAATATTATATTCCTCTAAAGATTTTACTTCTAATGGTTTACTTATTGTTAATTTTACATTTTCTTCCGTATTGTTTATAATAGGGCAATAGGCTTCACCCTTATGCACTGAAACTATACACTGCGGGATTTCTAATCCGTTCACTTGTTTGTGTGGTAAAATACCTTCTCCATTATGAATATTTTGTATTTTTAATTTAACTGTTTGGCTAGTGCGGGCTTGTATAACATAACTAAATTGTTCCTGCTTTATTGACGTGCTGTCTGTTTTATTACAACTTCCTTTTTCAGTGTTAAAATATTGAATAGGGATTTCCTCATCACAAAGTATTAATTTATTATTTATAAAGTCTAAGCTTATTCCTAAATCCTTTATATTGTCTAGCCCTAGTAATAGGTCAAAATTCTGATGAAAGTCAAATAAATAAAATTTAATTGCTTTTTTAGACAACAGAGGTATGGTGCAACAAAAATTTTCTTTTGAAGTGCCGTGTGCGGTGATTACTTCAAACGGCTCTTTTTTAATGCTTGTTTTAAAATTTTTCCAGCCTAAAGATTTTCGCATAAATGATCTAGTACTGCCTGTGTCAATTAATATTCTAGATTTGGTGTTTGTGTCGTATATAAATGGTAGCTCGTTATTTTCGCTTTGTAGATTCATTATTGAAAATCGATTCCGAGGCTTGTATGTCCTAAAAAATCGTCCTGATCGATTTTAGCGGTCTCTTCTTCGTATTTGTCGGTTAAATTTTGGGATTCTTCGAAGTACTCTTCTTTCCCGAGATCTTCTTCAAAAGCGAATGATTCTTGTCCATTAGTCTGGTACATAGTGTAATCGTCTTTTTCGGCTCCTTGTCCGGTCATTTGATACAAATTCGTTTGTCTAGAAGGTCTATCTGTCTGTCTGGTGGAAATACTCATAGGGGTAGGTTGATAACCCGTATTTCGCTGAGGATACTGAGGTTTAGTAGTGTTGTTGTTTGGTTGTCCCCTTTGAGGCTGACCCTGATTAGCAAAAGTTGGTGGTCTATAGGAAGGATTTGGGTGTTGATAAGGTTGTTTAGGTATTTGGTGGTATTTAAATTCAGTATGTATTGGTCTTCTTACGTTATGAGTTTGGCCTTTCTGAAAGACTGGTTGTTTGCTTGGCTGAGTAAACATTTTATTATTTTTAAATTGGAAGTCGTTTGTGAGCATATTAAGTGCTTCACTAAGAGTGTTAGGGTTCTTGGTACGCATTAGTGACCCGATGGGTTCATGCAAACCCCTAAGGAGAACTCTTAAAGCTAGTTTCTGAACGTATTCTATTAAAATGTCTTTAGCCATCTGCCTTTGAGGCTCTTTATTCATAAAAAATGAAATTTGTAAATTTAGTAACTTTTGAATTTTCTCATAGAATTGAAATGGTGATTCGTTACTTTCTTGTTTTAATTCTGACATCTCTAAGTTTAATGTGAAACAATCCCTTTTGTCTGAATAACTAATTAATAATACTTTTCTAGTTTCGTGCCAATTGTAAGAGTTAGAGTTTACAACCATTTCCAGTGCTTGGCCTTTTAATTTAGAAAGAATAGAGGAGAACAGATACTCATTTTGAAAATCCTCTGGATTTTCGCTTACATAAAACTTATTCACTATCTTATCACATATCGAGATAAATCTGTGGAGCATAGTGGGCTCTCCACTATACTCGGGTATCATGTCAAGATACTCCTTTTTTAATGTTGGCGTTGCCATTATTTAATATTATTTTTCAAAATAATAAAAATTAAAAATCAATTATATAAAATTAAAAAGTATTTACTCTACTTTTTTCTTAATTCTATGTCTTAAGATCTACTTACAAGTTGATCCAAAATACTTTGCTCATTTGAACAACTTTCACTTTTCACTTTTCACCTACACGATATTCGCTCGTGTTCTTAATAGATATGCGCTCTATTAAGTGGTTGTAGATATTCACTCTACTTAAGGTTTCCTCAATTAACGGTTAAAACCGACGGACGTTATATTCACTAACTTCCTTGAGGTGTCCTACCGACTGCGCCAGTTACGTTTTATATTAAGCAAGAAAGGTTTTTAAAAATGATTTTTATTTTTAACAAACCTTTGAATTTAATAAACAATTAATTTAGAAAACTGTTACATAAATTTTACTTAATAAAACAATACAATTGATATGCACTCAATCGGAGTGGAAAACGTCTGTGCGATACAGAGGCGACTTACACACTGCCGGGGCTCTGTTCTCACACCTATATAATACTAAAGCTGCGTAAGCAGGAATTTTCCTAGCACGCATTTAATTATGAAATGTTCACACAAAATGTTTATATAACTTATATATATATATATATATATATATATGAATTTTTGGACTAGATAGGAGACTGACAGACTTACCTAGTGGCAATAGTCCAAAACTGCAATCTATTGGAAATAAATAGACACATATAAAAACATATCACTATTGAGATATTTCGATCACACAATGATCTTTGTCAACCAAAAAAAAGAAAAAGAAAAGCTAGAACTAACCAAAAATAAATAAATAAATATATATAATAAATATGTTTTCTTGTTTAATAATCTAAAACAACATAGCTTATTCAAATACAAGAATATTTATTCGTTTATATTCAAAGCTTTTCATTGGTAAACAGTACAAACATCTTCAGGAATGAAAAATATATCTATGTTGTTTTAGATTATATATATATATTGTGATATTTCACGTCCATTATTTTTCCATTGCACTGACTTTATGAAGTTATTATTATTAATTGTAAACACTTTTTTCCATCACTAAGTGCAATAATTTTACCTTATGTGATGAGGCTTCTTTCGGTCACTTGGTGACCAAAAGGTGCCTCATCACATAAGGTAAAATTATTGCACTTAGTGGAGGAAAAAAATGTTTACAATTAATAATAATAACTTCATAAATATATATATATATATATATATACTCTGTTTATACTATACTTCAGATGTTTGCTTTCAATGCTGGAAAAATAATTACTTGCAAAACTAAAGATATGTGATTAGTAAATGTTTTTTGCACAATATCTAAACATGATATACTTACAAGGAGGTAAGGGTGTTCTATTTCTTCTTTGATTCTGTTTCAAGGCAGGAAAGCATATAATTATTTTTTGTAGAGTTGTGTTATATAAAATGTAAAGTAGAAATTGCTTCTAGTAGAAAATTTTCCTTTTACATTAAAGAGATATGAACAAAAGTTTGCAGAATAGGGATAATATAATTAAAGCTATACAACAAGCAGGGAACCTCCTACAGAGATATTAGTTTTCTCTATAAACCAAGAAACCTTAAGGAATTGTTTTTAAGGTAGAGAGCATGTTAAGATTTTCATTGCATATGATGGATAAAGAATGAAACTTTCCTCTGGCGTGAGGGGTAAGAAGAATCATGACTTGTGTGTTACTACACACTGGAGAGGAATTCAAATTGCAGGGGATTTCAAAATGTATATTTGTAATTCATAAAATTCCAAATGATAGTGAGAAGAAATCGATATTAAAAATATGACTTTCGTAGGTTTGGAACTGGCAATAGGAATAGGTAGTTCCTTTTGTAAATATTTTAAATTTTAATAAAGAGGTTTCTGTTTTTAAAGCTACTATTATATTTTTTTTACCAAACTTTTGACACTGTATTGAACAAGGGAGTAAAATTTTAACATTTTATTGTAATGCTTTGACATTACTTTTATAATTGTGTAAGTTTCACACTAAATATCGATTTTCACCAACAAAACAATTTCTGTAACAAAGAAATTGTAAACAAAGACTTGAAATAAATTTACCATTCAAATGTCATTTCGATTAAGTAAGTTCAGTTCTGTTGGCTTATCAATGCTCAAAGCTAAAATGTTCAGCTTTGATACAAAATAATATAACTGGATTAACTTAAAAAGCGTAAAACACCTAACTTGCTATGACACGTGTAATAAAAATCTGTATTCATTTATATTTTGTAATTGAGTGTTTTGCAGTGATGATGATTTCTCTACAAAGTTTTTCCAGTGTTCTTCAGCAATCCATTTCATATTCTAAAATCTTTAACATTTCTAGTAAAAACTAAAATATGTATACTGCATTAATTTTTTTTCTATAATATATTCATTTTTAATTTCAGGAACAACATGTTGAAAAGCAATCGAAATTAAGTGTCTCTGACATTGCTGAAAGTGATGAAAGTGCCGTTCAAAAGAGAGAATATGTCATTAGAGAACTAGTAGAAACAGAGCGGGATTACGTAAGAGACTTGAAACTAGTAGCTGACGGTTATATGAAACTTATGAGGGATCCGGATTGTGATATACCAATGCCAGAAGACCTAAGAGGTGGCAAAGATAAAATGGTCTTTGGAAATCTTGAAGCAATATACGAGTGGCATAGAGAGTAAGAAATTTGGATTTTGTAAATTAAAATTCTAAGGAGTTAGTTACAAATTTCTTGATACATAATTAGAAACTAACATTTATATGCATTACTTTTAATTAGTTTAAATCTGTTTCCCACTGGTTGGTCTATATGTAATCAGTGGCAATTACACTTAACCAGTCTTTCTAATTAAGTTTGTTCTAATGAAGTAAAGAATTTGAGATTTTTTTATTAGATAAGAGATTGATTTATTTTGATAATAAACCAGTATTTTGATAATATACACAAGGCTGAATTTACTGTAGTTTACACAAGATATCAAAATACTGTAGTCTTATAACTATCTTCCTTTAATATTTTTAAAGTATTAATTTTTATCTTATGTTTATATAATTAAATTGACTTTTCCCTAATATCTTGATATGATATAATGATGTTATAAAATGTAAAATTATTATCCATGTACTGATGTTATTCTCACATATGAATTTATACTGGAGAGTGTGGAGAAATATAAGCAAAATTCTTGAAAAGATTTAAGTTGTACTAAAGTCTCTATATTTCTAAATATATTGTAGAATATACAGTAAAACCTCTAATATCAGGATCAATGTTGCAACAGCGCTATCCGGATATGGGAGGGGTTATGTAATGATGTACGTTTGTACTACATAATCACAACAATTCCAATTAGGAATAGATGTATGGTTGTTTTAAGTAAATAAGTTACACTTATTGAAGATTGTAATTATATTTTATTAGCAATATAGAACTGAACATAGAATTTAGTTTCATGCCTCTATGTATAGTTCCTTAATACTGCACTGAATATATAGACTACATGTACATTATCAGTTTTGGTAAAAAAAGATGTAATGATGGTTTGCTTGTTTTGTTGAACACACTTTTTGGATGAAATTTTCCCCACTTTCGAAAGAGTAGACGATCTGTTTCTTCATCTTGTTGTTCAACATACTCTATCAATGGTCAAATACCTGAAAATCTGGTGGAAATCTAGTGTTATTGTAGTGAATGCATCCCATGCTGCAGCAATCCATAAAGTGACATCTAGCAAATTTATGTTTTTAGACACTCGAAAACATTTCTTCTCTGATCCACACTCGCAATTAAAACTGTTAGTAACTTACAGCAATATAGAAAACACAGTTTTTTCTGCTATACTGTTTATTGTACGGTACAAATTCTAGGTAGAATAACTAACTAGATTAACTAATTACACAAAATCCTGTAGAATATATGTAAACTGAACGATACGAAGGCTTGAACAGAACGGTCTGGAAAGAACTAAGTACCAACTTCTAGTGCCAGAGAACTGGGCCGATGGCCAGGCACCTTGTGAATAAAGGCCTTACTTTATTTCCATATTAAGCCCAGATATCAGAGGTTCCGGATTTTAGAGGTTTTATAATTTAATTTGAATAAGCTTTAATTTATTTTGTTTTTCTTGTTGCAGCTCCTTCCTAAAAGCTCTAGAACGCTGTATATTACACCCGGAAGAACTTGGGCCATTGTTTAAGAGATCTGAAAGGAAATTACTCATCTATGTTGTTTACTGCCAGAATAAACCCGTCTCAGAATACATCGTCTCAGAATATATAGATACATATTTTGAAGTAAGAAATATATTTTATAATAACATATATTTACTATTAATGGCGTTTCTTACCCAAGAATATTTGATAAATTACTCTTTTGCTGAAACTTTTCACTTACTGTTCATGTAAACATTTTTAAGACTCAGTTTATACTGGAGCAGGTTTTATTCTTTTCATGATAACTGTGTTTTTTGTAAAATTACCTAGGATTTAAAAAAGTATGTTGCATTTCATATCAGTTTGAACTTGTTCTTGTGTAATTTTATTGTATATTTAGGTTAAATTTTGTAGAATTTGTCAGCTAATTGTTTGTAAATTTTGTAGTACAATAGGCCTATTACAGCTCTTGGCTTTTATTAAACGTTTTAAATCCTCAAAATTTGACTCGTATTTCTCACCACATAAAAAAGCATATGAGAAACACATACAATGAATTATCTTCTAAAGACACACCTGAGGCCATATTCTCTGTTTCACTATTACTTTCACAAACAATCCCATTTTCATATTCTCATAAAGACACTCCTGTTTAACTGATACCTCCTGAAATACACAGTTCTTAAATATTCTCAGAACGTGCACAGTACAAGGCATTTATATAAGCACTGCTGTTGAATTAAACAATCCTGTGTAAGATTCGATTTTTGACAAATTTTTTATGATTATAAGTTCATGTTTGTTACAAAAGGTTGAAAGTTTTTTGCTTGCCAAAGGATATAATATTGGCTGAAACATAATAACAGTTAGTACCTAGTTGGTTACTAAGAGTAGTTCTGGAATACCAATAACAATAATAAAAGGATTCCTTATTTATTTATTTAACCTTTACTATTATGTTTCTTCAGTCATAAGTAACCTATCACACAAGTGTGTAGTCATAAATAATCAATCGCAAATAGTTTCCTCACAATAAGAATTGTGGGAAATGCGATATTTTTTGAGAATAATGATCACATTGAAGTAGAGTCTCAAAATTGCTAAAGTACGGTTCAGATGTTTATTATCTAGTTGTTTGAGGTTGTTGGTAAAGTATTTAAGCAAAAAGAGATTAAAAATAAAGGGGATTATGTTATATAAATTAGAAATTATACAAAACACAATGAGAACACAGATAAAAGAAGCTTGCTGATTCATTAGGAATTTAGCTTTTCTATGTTGTGGATAAGAGTGAATAATAATAATTTGATTACAGCATCTGCTATGTCCAGAGGAAGTAGGCAGATGGAAGGGAAGCACGGTAAAGACGTCGTGGAAATACCTTTTCTAGATCAGTTTCACCAGTCTTGAAGTGAAGTAATACTAATAAGCAGGCCTTAATTCAAACAAGTAATATTCGAAAAAATTTTAAAGGAAATTCTTGAAGTTAACAAAGAAAATTTTTATTTTAGTTACCCTAGAGAACTATTTATGATATTGTGTGGTAACCGTTTCGACATATACATCTTTAAGAAATATATTTCTAGGTATTGGAAAGTTGGCGCAGTGGCAAGACTTCAAACATGAAGATTCTCAGTTCAAATCCGGCTGGACCCAACATATTCTATAATTTCATTACTGAATAAATATTTGAAAAATCTATATTAACATCAATTGTCATCCACTATGACAAAAAAAAATGAACTTGATTGGATGAATAAAAACGTATTTTATTAACAATTGTAAATTTGTACAAGATATGTACCAGGAGAGTTTGAGCTAAAAGAAGGAATTTTAAAAAGTCTGAGAAATAGCTGCCCAGTTGCAGATTGATTTTTCTGCCGTAGTGGTTGTTTATACAAAGGTATAGATAGCATTTGTTATTGTCACATAAAAGAGACAGAGTCGGTCAATGGCAATAATATATAAGTGATTGGAAAAATGCAATGTTAAACATCCTTTTGCAAGCTATGAACTTGAAGTCATTTATGAACCACATGTACATAATTATAGTTTATTTTTCAAGAAAATTGTATGTTTTCAAAAAAGAAAAGTGTCAAGGTGTAACTTAGTAAAGAGAGTATGACAGCTCTGAAAAATTATTTTTAGCTATTATTTAGAAATGTGCTAAACTATATATCATTTTAGAAATGTTAAGTGTTGCCATTTGTTTATAAGATGCAACAGCATGTAAGAGGATAATGGTTGACTTGATTGCGATGTGTGTATATGTATATATATATATGTATTTGTAAACATTTACTTCATTGAAACTGACCAAATTATTAAATTTAAGTCTGTTGAGTACCATGTCTCAAGAGACCCACAATTGTCTATTTTGATTCACGTTACATTAAATTGGTACATAAGCTTGCTTGGTCTTGAGCCCTTAGGATTTAATGCAAGACTGTTTCTCTTAGGGTGTGGTGTTTGGATACCTCTATTTTAATGCAGTAGATTTTAGATCTACAGTCATCAGTACTCTGTTGCAAACGGTCGCTCACCGAATTTCATTTGTAAACAAAAAATGTGTCGTATATAAAAACCTTATCTGTAGATACTACTAAGCTTTTGATTTTGAAACATTTATAATGTAGGTTCCTTCTTGATAATAAGACAGGTACTTGCGTATTATAAGGAGCCAATATTATACAGCTTGCTGTTGTGGTTAGGTTAGGTTATCATAAATACTGTAAACTCCCGATTATCTGTGGAATAGGGTGGCCTGGCAACGCCGGATAATCCGCTATGAACAAAGAATACGCAAAACGATCGATAATCGATTATTATACCATAAGTTACACAAATAATGACCCCAGTTAATGCAATTCACAAATAATCTTCAGAGGGCAATATAAATACAGAAAATAATTAAATATGTCGATGTATTTGACGGATTATAACATGTACATATATGTCCAACTATTTACAATACGTACGTAAGTATGTATGTACATATGTAATTTCCTTTACACATAATACTTTCACTTTTTAACAAAAAAATCTGACGCTTTCGTCTGTATTTTTGTGAGCATTGATTTAGCTTTAATGTGTGATCTAAGTGTCTTGAGAACCATTTTGTCAAACAGTGTCTACTTGTGTCACGTGTGTCACAAAGCCATATAGATCGATAATGTATATGACATACATGCATATATCACGTCCTAGTCTATTTATAGCCGAGAATAGTTGACATTTGTTTACAATCTTATGATACACATTAGGTTGTCGGGCGTCCAAGCATTTTGTCATTGTCTCTTATATACAGTAGTCTGCTCGCCCCTTTTATTTCGCTGGCCTTTCAATGTAAAAATTAGTACGTACATATTTACATATCTATTCCCTTCATCTTAACTTCTATTAAGCCTTATATGTATTTATGACGTAATTCACCTTTTGGTAATCTGATTGGACAAATTGGATATTTGTAAAACAGTAGCAGGCCCCGGTTAATCCGCCCACGGATAATCGGGAGTTTACTGTATGTTACTTTTTATAATTGGCATTTTGGGTTTTTCAATATCAGTGATCAAGTTTTTTCATATCGGTTTGGACTGTTTTCACTGGTCTGTAACTTTGCCGAATACCCAATGTTAAGGCAACTCTCTCCCGGGATTACGTTTCCGTTTTACCGAAAGTAAGGCTCATTGGGTATCTTCCGATTTATAATGTAACAGGGAAAGTAATAGTAACATATTTATGATTAGCTAGCCTAGACTAACCTAACCTAACCACTGCAGCGCGATGTATAATAGTGGCTTCTGTATAATACGTAAGTACCTTAAGTTGGAGCAATTATAGACTATATTCCTTCTTAAAGACAGTAATAATGTTGTATACATAATTAATGTTGCAGGCACGTATCCAGCGACTTGCTTTGGGGGGGGGGGCGATCGATGCATTATATATATATATATATATATATATATATATATATATATATATATATATATAATATGTGTGTGTGTGTGTGTGTGTGTGTAAAAACATAGAACAGAAAAAGTTCTTTCTACGCTTGCGTTAGAAATCGGTAATGTGATAAAGATTCGTAGCAAATTAGACTTTTTAATAAATAATAATTACAGTTTCAATAACACTTATGGCTAGAGAATATTATTAATTTCATAATAAGCTATTATTATAAAAATGGTTTAATTATTAATATAAGTAGTTATTCTTCCAACACGAACAATTCCGGAGTCAACTGCGAATATTACGCTTGCAAAATTACATATTGAAAATCATATGTTCGACACTAAGCTTCACTAGCGCTATCTGTTGTTAAAACGTTTAGACGTTTACGATGGTATGCCGAGGGAACGCGTCACATTTTCAAATTAAAAATTAAAATTTTATTTTTTATTTACAATAAAAGACGAATTAACTTAAGTAAAAGTCTAATTTAATAGAAAGTCTTAATTTAATAATATATTGTCGATTTTTAACCCAAAGTTCTTGAGGGTTGGGGGGCGATCGCCCCCACCCCCCTTGGACACACGCCTGATGTTGGCCATTCATGTTAAAGATGCTTCGATACATTGACATTTTAAGAACTTGTTCTAACCATAAGCAGCGTTTTTTGAAGAGAAATTGTTACTTTTTTAATTCAAATTGTATTAAATATGTTGACATTTTTATAGTAAATTATATGTTTTATTCCTCTTACTATAATATAAAAATAATGTATGTTTTTGTATATTTTCAGGAACTAAGACAAAAGTTGGGACACAAGTTACAATTATGCGACCTGTTAATAAAGCCTGTGCAGAGGATAATGAAGTACCAACTACTGTTAAGAGATTTGTACAAATATACAGAAAGAGCTCATCTTAGTGCAGAAGTCGAAGCTTTGAGAGCAGCCCTACATGTCATGCACGTGGTTCCTAAAGCTGCCAATGATATGATGGATGTCGGCAGGTTGCAGGGCTTTGATGTAAGTTTCAAAATAAAATTTCTAAACTCCAGAATTTAAAAGTTAATTAGTTGTATATTTCTTCTTACAAGGATGCCTTAATAGTATAAAATATCTTTTAGGTTAGTTCTGGTAGAACTTGAAGCTTATTGTATTTGGTAGGAGACCGACAGAGTTAACTTAGTGATAATAGTCTTCGGATCTGTGACAAAAAAAACATGTCAACAAAGGAGACAGTAAATAATTAAAATGTATTCACATTTAAAGTCTTTTTCTTTTCCTCTCTGTAAATATTATGAATAAAGATTCAACAATTATTACTAAATAGATTTTTTAGTTTTGTATCAAATCCAACTAATAGAAATGTATATCTTAATATAAAATCACTGACTTACCTAACTTTGCTTTATATAAAAAATAGTTTTATCAAATATTCAATGTCGTATAATAATTTAACTAATAATCTCTTGACATTGTAGGGGAAGATTACAGCCCAAGGAAAGTTACTATTACATGGACCATTATTATGTATGGAAGGCTCATCTGGAACGAATTTTAAAGGAAAGGAGTTACAAGTGTTTATGTTTGAACAGAACATTATCTTTAGTGAAGCTGTTGGAAAGAAAACACAATTTACCAATCCCGTTTACATTTACAAGAATCATATTCAGGTATCATATGATATTTCCTGCTATTAGATCTCACCTTATTATAAATAAGCTAATTTGGTAAAATTATAAATTTTCATTATTAATAAACTAATTAACGAATTGCCAAACCTATATTATTAGTTATTAATAAAGTTAATTGCCAATAATAATTCAAAATAAAATCTATGACTATAAGTTTTCCCTGGGAGATCTTTCATTTACAATATTCATATTTTTTATAAGTATAGTAGAGTCTCGAATTTACGAGCCCTGATTTTTCAAGCTTCTGTTAAATTTAAGTCTGCTAAACCTTGGGATTAATCACTAAGCCATCAGCATTTAAAAACATTTCCACGTCAGAATTGCCAGTTTAATTTAGAAGTAAAGAGCTGATTGGATGGATAGAGAACTATTCAAAAAGAGTAGTTTTTTTAAAGTTTGTACCACCGAAATTGAAAAGTTTTTAAAAGCAACGAATTTGCCTCGGAAGCCTGTTTTGCTGTTAAACAGTACACCATCACATCTCGATGAACATCAAGATATTCATGCTTTATATCTACCCATAAATGTTATGAACATAATCCAGCTGATGGATCAATGTGTTCTGGAATGTATTGAAAAAAACACACACATTACCTTTTACAATCTCTCTTGGAAGTGACTGAAGAGGAAGAAAGCATTGTAGGATTTCTAAAAAAAAAAATTACAGCTAAGGAAGTTGAGTTCTGGATAGCTGAATCATTGAACAAAATAAAATAAGAAACAAGTAATTTGTGGAATAAAATCCTGAGTTTTAACGAAACTGTCGAATGTGTTATTGATCTACAAGAAGAAACAGATTTGACATTTCTTATCAAGAAACTTCTAGGTTGTGAAAATTCAGATGTTAACAATTTGAGATATTAGATGTTATGGTTATTGAAATGGTACAGAAAACTACTGAAGGCAGTAATAACGAGAATAAGGATGAAAGTTGGACTAAGGCAATACAAGAAGGGAAAATTAGTCATGGTGAAGGAACTACCGCCGTGGAAACTGCACTACTCTATATTGAACAACAGATCGACACCACATCAAGAGATGTGCTTCTGCTAGGACATCTTTGTGACACTTTAGCACGAAATCGATCTGAAGACACAGAAGAACAACTTTTTCGAAAATAATAACCGTGATGAACAATGTATTCCAATGCAACATTAATTTATATAAGAACTGTAATTAATAAAGTCCTATAAACGTATTTTGTTCATTCTTAATTATGGTATTAGGGTTTATTAGAAGTCCTTTTTTTTATAATGAACAGAAACATATTTCCGTGTAATCCGAGGTGGTCTCAGTCCCATCTACCTTCAGTATCATGACTCTACTGTTCCTCCTGTATACTTTTACAGATGGTAAAAAGTAATTTTGTATTATTGAAATTCAAATCAAACAAAAATAATTTCTGCACAAAAAATAAAAATCGAAAGTAGTTCTTAAACATAGAAGCAACTGTGGTAAGCAGAATACTATATAAAGTGAAAAAAAAAAAACACTTTCAACAATTTTACTCGATTAATATCGTTATAAATATTTCAAAACATGCTATCATTACAGGAGGTATGCATAAACCAGAATGATTGTAAGTTAGCAGCTGTGTGTATGTATTTATTTTAAGATGGAAAGGAACAAAGGCATATGAAATAGGAGTAATCAGATAGTCCTTGAATACTGTAATATAATTAGGGGAAAAGCAGTGTCTGATGTGAAATGAAATAAGATAGTTAAAAGGTCCAGAAAGACCCTATATTTGCACTACTTATTAACCCATTGCGGATCATATTATTCCCGATCCGAGCGATATAGTGGCTCGAGTTCATTCGACATGACACGGGATCACACAACTAAATTGTGTTGCACTAAAAAAACAATTGCTCACGCTTGAGGAATGTATTGCACATGCTCAACTGAACCATACAGATGATAACACATTAATAAAGGTCAAGCAGACTAAACATTCAACAAACAAACAAAATATAGTTACTTGAAGCAACAATAAGAATTCATGACGACGATCCGATATCCATATGCTCGCTAAATACATTTTCTAGAAATTAGATATTTTCATCAATGGGAATCAGTAGATTAAAACTCCATCTCATTAAAGATCTCCAAAATAAATTGTAGAAAAGTTCTGTATTATTTAAATTAAGTCTCCATTGTAGTAGTTAACACTTTTGTTTGCATATTTAATAACTTTTTCACATTAAAACATTCAATCGCTTTTAATGAAATTCATATACTTTTAATCATATTAATGGCAAACTCTTAAATAATCACAAGGATAAAACCTATATTTGTATGGTTTGTTATGATAGCATCAAACCAAATTTGACTCCACCATAAACCAAATAGGGTGTATGGAATCAATGGTTCAAAGAATATAGTGCTACTAGACAGTTAAGTCACTAATTTGAAGGCTGATATAACTATTAGGGCTTTAGAATAAAGCAAATAATAATGCCACAAAATAATATAATAAAAAGATTAACTAATACGCTCGCAAATTTTTACACTTGGCTATAGATCCACTTTATATTGTTGAGGAATGATGTTTCATGAGATGTGTCTCATTGTCAACTCAGACCGTAGCTCAGAGTTTTTAGTTACAAGCTAGTAGCTCACATGAAGATGGAATCAACAAATATAAAGAGAGTATTCTTTGAGTAAATTTTATCACACGATCTTCTTCACCATTGTTTATTGATGATAGACAGCTATTTTATTCCTTTTACATTGTATTATATGTTTTTTTTTATTTTGCTATCAAATTAACTTCCTCTTAGAAGATTTTGGTCATTGTAATTGATGGGAAGGTTTTATTCATTTTTTATATTACTTTATGTTATACTTGTAGTAAATGAAAAAGTAAGTTTTCTGTTTATTGATTTATTTTTTATTTTCATAAAGGTGAACAAAATGAGTTTAGAGGAACGATTAGGAGCTAGCGTCGATGATAAGGAGAAGGAATCTAGTAGTGTGGACTTGTTCTGTGTGAAATCAACAGATCCGAGAAAGCCTTCATTAGCATATGTCTGTCAAGCTTTGACTCCAGAACTTAGAGCAGAATGGTTACAAAATCTAAGGAGAATTCTTCAAAACCAACGTGATTTCCTTTTAGCTATTCAATCACCAATAGCATACCAAAAAGAGCTCACCAGAGATCCATAGTAAGTTGTAAATTCTAGGGAAAGAGGTGTTGGGTTATCGAGTTAATTATATTGTTTTATAAATTATGCAAGGTTGATATAGAAACTGCAGTATACATTAATCTAACAATCACACAGCTTGATTGTGTTTCTCTCTTGTAATGGTAATGTCCATCCAATTTGCCTTTATCTTAATACAGAATAGAATTATTTTTGTAGTTTTAATTATAAAATTATTGGATTAGAGATTAGTGAGATTTTTTACTTCACAGAAACAATTTTTTGTGAATATTTAAAGTGTTGTAAAGTTTCAAATATTGTCTTAGAACCTGAGATACAGTCAATTTACATGTATAAACAAAACCTATCATTACAGTATTCTTTTAAGTATTAAAAAAGATAACTCTTTACATTTTCTCTCTAACATTTTTATTTATTGAAAAATTTTGGAACACATCTTTTTCAATCATAAGGGCTCAAGGATGAACATCAAGTGTTCCAAAATATTTAAAGGAAGTGAGTATTATTTTGTTTTATGTCACATCAGTTTTCTAATATAGTTTAAAATAATCAATTTAAAATAATCACTATAGTATTAAGTTATTATATGATTCCTTCAGAAGTTCATAATATTGTAAAGTTTAAGACACTATAAATTTTATTCTTCGTACATTTCTGAATTTTTTAATTCTAAATATTTTACTAATGAATTTTGTTAAATTGTCACACTAATAATATTTGAAATTTCCTCTTCTTGAGACACAATTTCCAACCAGTGTTGCGCTTGACTTCAGCAAATGAAAATGTCATCAATGTCAGATTCAATGACTTCCTACATATCATCTTTTAGCTTTTTAGTGTGGATAAATAATTTTTTTATATTAGGCCATAAGAAACTGCAACTTTAAATTTTAAATATCTCAGAAACAATTGTTTACATTTTAGATGTAGTTATGTGTGCAAGTTGATGCAGTTTGTTGATCTATATTCTTCCTCCTCTAAATTTTCTTGTTCCAAGAAGACAAGAGTTCCTACCCTCAATAAAGATGTTCATTTACCCTCTGTGCTCCGCATCCACAGGCCATGGTCAGTGACAGAATTCTTAAGAAATTAATTATAATTGTAACACTAACACATTATTTTCAATGTCCTGCTTCGTTCTGAGTCTGACCTATCAGGGATATTACGGGATCTCAGGTAAAACAACCTTTACACAAATTGCATCAAACATATGATTAATTATATTTTCTGGGTTAACAATATAAGTGCATTACATTAAATTTAAAAAACTACAGCATCTCTTTGATTTAGAACTAACGGTATATTACAATACAATAGTTATCTCTTAAATTAATTTCCCAAATATATTTAAAATTTCAAGTAATTCATTGGGTAAATATATTAGCCAGGTCACCTTGACAGTGGGAGGTCTGTAGGACCTTTTCTACACTAGATGTGTATAAATACACACAATTAATATATACTATAGGGCGCTGAAACAAACAGAGTGCGACAAGATCGTATAGAGTAGTCTGGTTAATAATTTTGCTCGTCCCAGATTTTGCTTTCTCTATCTCGGTCCGTAACTTGAATTCAGTTTTACTGTTGGATACAAATAACCAATATATGTAATTAATTACAGAACTTCATTACAATTTTATTTTTAAAAAAACTGTTCAGCATCCAACATGCATAACCAAGTCACTGAAGGCAATTAATTCTACAAATTGTTCAATATAATTTATACAATATTATAAATTGCTTTACCTGAGTTTTGTTCATCATGTCACTTTTAGATTAACATAATTACTGGGATATATATACAGTAATACCCCATACTTATGCGATAGGTGGGACCGAGTGATAGCCGTGTAAGTCGAATTTGCGTAAGTCGGGGTATAGTTTTACATACAATCACATAGGAATCATGTTTATTTGGGACCAAAGGCTAAATAAATTAATAATGTAGAAGAAAAATGTGTATGTATTAAAATCTTAAATACATAATACAACAAACAATTATAATATATGTGTACGTATTACATTGAAGTAAGTAAAAAGAAGGTATTTTGACAAAGAAGGCTTAATAAAATCTAGTAAATTGGTTTTTGATGAATTGAAGATTTTTTTCTTCTCGCTCAGAATTTTCTCGTAACTCTATTTTTATGTTGTTTTTTGTGGCTGAAATATGCTTATTGTTGGAGTCTATGTTTTCCAAAATTTGTAAGCCTTGCTCAATCAAACTAAGGCATTTTGTCAAGTTTCTAACCGTCATTTCATCATTTACGTCAACTGGGTCTAAATAATCTGAGTTTTTAAGGTCTTCCTTGCCTACAAGTTTTTGAACGTCATCATTATCCACTTCTAGATTGATTTGTCCAACAAAACCAACACCTTCAATCACATCAGCAATTCATCTGACTTTGGCACTAATTCCGCTTGAGTTTCAGTGACGAAAAAAATAGAAACATTTCTTTCCAAACGATATTCAAAGTTTTTTTGTGAAATTTCATTCCCAGATTGCCCAATGCCTCTCAAAGCATCTGAAACATTGAAGTGTTTCCAAAAATCTACAACGGAGAGCTCATTTTTCTGTCTCATAGCTTCATGCAATTGTGCAAACTATCTTGTGTAATAAGCTCTAAATATTTTGATGACTCCCTGATCCATCGATTGAAGCAAAGTTGTGTTTGGTGATAATAATAACACTTTCACGCGTGTGTCGAAATTATTTAAAGTAGTAGGAGAATGCACAGGTGCATTGCCAATTTATAGGAATTACTTTAAAATGAATTTGTTTTGACCAATTTGTCACGCAAGCCTTCCGATTCGACTTCCAAAATCACGGGCAAGATAGCTTTAGAAATATTGATAATGCCCTTGGATTTTCTGACGATAAACTATAAGAGGTTGCAACTTACAATCACCCGGTTTATTTGCGCCAACCATCACGGTCAATCGGTCTTTGTAGGCCTTAAAACCTGGAAATATTTTCTCTTAATGCGTTATAAAATTTCTTTTAGGCATTTTCTTCCAGAACAAGCCAGTTCCTGCGTAACTCGAACAGCATGATTTAAAACAGCGTAACTTGGAAATCGTGTAAGACGAGGTAGGGTAAGTCGAGGTACTACTGTATACACTTTTATAGCACTCCATGTCCTGAACTTTGTTACAAAAAAATACTGGACCTCTACGGACATGGCCTCATATGTTTCCTGTTCAGGAGCTGATTAAGGTCTAGTCTATTCGTGAATCTCTAATATGAGTTGGAATAGTTATCCCGCTAAGTGCTGTGCTCTATTGTAGCTATCGGAACTATCTCTAACTTTGCTATAACTTTAAATTATGATTAAATTTGTTTACAAAAAAACTATCACCTCAAAATGTTGTTACCCTAAAGGAATTCCTTGTCGCAGAAGTTAGATTATCGTCATCTGAAAGATTAAGAAAAATATTATTATAAGAAGAAACCGTTCACTTGAATGCTCCTGTAGCAGTTAGATCTATAAAACCAAAACTTGATTAGAAAAGTATCGTAATAATAGATCTTGTTATGTATCACTTATAATGATATATTGTCTTTCATTTTTTTGTTTTTTTTTTGTTTTTACAGTATATTTAATTTTTTCTCATTGTCATTTATCTTTGCTAAAAGTAGGTTGTAACAAAGGTCTCTAATCTAATGATACAAGAATGAATCTATTGTTTTTTATTGTCACATTTACAATCAAGTTGAAGGTTATAAAATCGTTTTGTAAGCACGTTTCACTGCAGTTTCTAACATTCGCAAACCACTTCAAATCTAGTCATAGCAGTTTGGTAGAAAAGGAGGGACTTGAGTTTAAGAGGTTAACTTCTTATATTTGAAAATATTTTTGTTTGTTTTCTTTGGATTAGATTTATTCAAACAAACTAACTTAAACCTTGTGTCACACTTCTAAAACATTTTAAAATTGCCTTTATTGAATTATAAAAATTTATAGGTTCTTTACTAAATATACCGTATACTAATTATTCTATTTTTTTATAATAAATGTTCAATTTTTGTGTACGTGATTCATTTGACAATACTTATTCAATCTGGGTTATCTAGGTTATCTATTATCTAGATTTCATTACTTATACCAATGTAAGGGACTTTAGAAAAGATCATGTTAAAAAGAAATTTAAAAGAATAAAGGACAGTATAACCTTGACAAGTCTACCTCTCCCTAATCCTATAATTTTTTAAACAAATGTAAATAAATTTATTTTCTAAATCTTTGTATTGATTCACACTCTCCTTATATATATAAAGTTATTATTGTTAATTGTAAACAATTATTCCATCACTAAGTGCAATTATTTTTACCTTATGTGATGAGGCACCTTTCGGTCACTTGACCATTGTCGAATCACTGAATTAATTTTCATGGTATATATATATATATATATAGATTTTTTGGACTAGGAGACTGACAGACTTACCTTGGTAAGAGTCCACTCTGTAGTCTTGAAATAGAAACACATAAAAGCACTTAAACAATGATATATTTCAACCACACAGTGGTCTATGTCAATCGAAGAGAAAACACAAAAAGAAATATGAGAGAATGAAATAAAATAATTGTAATTGAGATTACAATTATTTTATTTCATTCTCTCATATTTCTTTTTGTGTTTTCTCTTCGATTGACATAGACCACTGTGTGGTTGAAATATATCATTGTTTAAGTCCTTTTATGTGTTTCTATTTCAAAACTACAGAGTGGACTCTTACCAAGGTAAGTCTGTCAGTCTCCTAGTCCAAAAAATCTAAATAATCTTTACCAACCAAAACTAACCTATAAATATATATATATCTTCTTCAAATTTTCAATCCTTAATAACATTTTTTTATTTATCCAGCAAACTTCTAATACATTTTTATAAACTTGTAGTGGATGACACTTGATGTTAATACAGTATTTTTTCAAATATTAATTCATGAATTAAATTTAATGAATTTATTTTATTTTCATATGGGAGAAAAACTTTTCACAAAATGGGCAAAGTATGAAATATAGTTATTTCCTCCCATTTGGCTTAAAATAAGTGATAAATTAAGATTTCATAAAACAGCTGTATTTATGTTAAAGGTTATGTGGTATTACAACTGTTTTAACTCATCGGTTATGTTACTGTATTTATATTAATTGTATTTTTTTAATAAAAAGTAACTACAATTAATTTTTGTTTTGTTGACCTAAGTAGGAATTTACTTTAAAAATTTTGGTTTATATTACTTGGTTTCTAAATTTATTCTACTAGTTCCAAATTTAATTTTTCCCTGATAATGTTTTTTGTAGCAAAACCTAGCCCAAACACATTGATGTAGAATTGTGAAGAAGTACACAATAATGTACATTTATTATAAAAGGAAAATATTTTAGCGCTATATTAAATTTATATACATTTTAGTTTTTTTCACCTCATAGAATTTTTTATGTACTTTTCTTACTGCAATTTTTCAGCTTATTTATGTCTCTTTTATAGTAAAGTCAGTATTTTCCCATTTTTGGTAGATAAGAAGTACAATTTTAAATTTCTGCTCTGGTTATTTTATATTATTAAATATGTAAAGGAGCCTACTTAATACTTCTATGCCTTTAGGTGTATTATTTACATTGCATATATTATTGAAAATCTATTTCTGTCAATATGTTACTTGTAAAAATTATTCTATTTCTTACCTACAAAATTTTGTTATAAGAAGTTAACCTTTAATTTATGTAATTGACTAGAAGTTCCTTGCCAGTGGGTTTAAATTGTAATGTAAATTTGTACAGTTATAAATAATTTTAACTGTTATTTTTATAAATATTTTTAGTTATTTAGTTATAAGTGGATAAGATTTCAAAAACAAATTAATATTTTGTTTGAATGACCAAAGTGTTTTTTTTTTAAATTGTATTATATATTTCTCAAACGAAAAGGTTGTAATGTTAAAAGATACTTGTGTTTTATGTGTTTTGTTTCTAATGTTTGTGTAGTTGAATGTTAATATTACTTTCTTTTTTATACTTTAAATAATTTATAAAACTTTAGTTTTAGATTTTTAAATAATAATTTGCACTTGATTAAACAGAACTAAATTAAGTAAAATAGTTTACCTTTTAAACCTTTCAGCATACTTTCAAGTGAATTATTTTGGAAGCTCCATAACCGCACATGTGTACTTCAAATTTAATTTATTTTGTTTTATTACAGATAGATTCATTTATACTCCCTAAGCCCTTACCTTTTCTTAACATTATGCTTAACTTGTTACTTAATCTCTTGTTTTATTGTTGTCTTGTGACCAGATTATCAATGTTTCAACCACGTCTGGAAGGAAACATTCATTGCAAGCTTAGAATTTAAAAAATAAGAAAATGTTTGAAAAATATTGGCTGAAAGTATGTTGAATATTTAATTTTGAAAGGCAAAAGAGGTTATTATTAAGTTTCTTGAGCAATTATTTTATATAGCATTTATTTCTAAATAATACACATGTATTTGAAACCTAACGTTATTTCTTTATATTAACAGAATAAATTGTTTTGTACTTTTTGGTAAGTTAGTTTGGTAATGTGATACTGTTGTCACATATTTTTATGAAAATGTTAATGTTAAATTGTTTAATTAGCCAAACTGACGATATTTCATATAATTTAAGATTTTTTTAGTGAAAGGCAAACAAATCTGTGCATTTACAAAACAAAAACATGACCTAGTTTCAATTTCATTTTGTGGTTCAGCTGATTGTTATTTGTTTACTAGGATACCACGTATTGCCTAAGAGAAATATCTACGAAAGACTTTGTCAGCCGAATGGTGTTTTTATACGGTAGCCAATATAAAAAAGTTTAAAATGCTTTTGCAATACAATAAGCAATAACTACTCAATTTTTCTTCTGACATTTAGTCAAGGTTTTTTATCTGTATCAGTCATTCAAGTTTTATGTATGATGTTTTTCACAAAATAGTTTTGTGAACTGTGCCAAAAATAATTTTTTTTAATTTAAAAGTTAATGCACTGTAAAACAATTGAAGAGCATGCTTTATAAGCCTGCTTATTTCTTTGCATAGTATAAGCGGGTTAAAATACATCTTATAATAGAAACTGTTTTTTGAATTTTTTGTAAAGTTTATTAATTTATAATGAAAACTTTTGGTTTGGTACATATTATTTTAACAATTTTATTTCTTAAATTGTTATATCAATCCTTAAGGACGAGAACACATCATAATTTATATATTGTGTAGTTTACGAGACAAAATAATAGATAGTTGTAACAAAAATTATTTTAAAAATGTGATTTTATCTTCATAGTAATTTGCTTTACTATAAACATAAAATTAACATTATTTTCTTATTAGAATAAAACTGCACATATACTTAAAATAACTGTTTACGTTTTAATAGTACATTTTTTATACATTTAAAAAAGTATTACTCTTCTGATAATAACAATTAAATGGTCAACCAATAATTAAATTGAGGTTTGAAAATGCTATTATATAAAACTTATTATTCCATCAGCTACCCTGTGTAACATTTTTATACTTGTTGGAGGCTTTAATATATCATTAGGTGAGACGCAACTCTATTAGAGCAATACATAAAAGGGACCTTACAAACAACATTTGTATCTATAATGTGATGTAATTTATATTTCCTTCTTTTAATACACCTAATGATGAATTGAGGACAAAAACATGTTTCTAAGTAGTTAAGTAATGCTGGTTGGAAGAGTATGTCTTATACAATAGAAATAACTAGAAGTAAAGATACGAGTCTGGTAGAAATACAGCGTAATGAATTTTTAATGGTCTGTAGAGTGTCCATGACCACTTCAGTATCAACAGCGTTGTACAAGTTCCATAATCTATCATGATTTTAGCATGGGAAGGAAAAAATATCTAGATTACTGAAATTCATTGCCATCATGATTCTTTGTATGGTGAAATGTTTTGATTAAGCAAATATGGGAAAATTGTATCTTAAATGGTTTATGATTATATAACCAGATTTTATCAATACCAATGCATAAAATCAACAACTCCGATTAACACTTTAGCTGCCGACCACAATATGGGCGTTTTCCCGGAGAATTTCCAAAATTCTATAAGCCTACTTTTAAACAATGTGTACTTATTTTTTGTTCCCCTATCATATCTAAGTTCGAAAATAAGATTCTTATCATAATATATATAAAAACGCGTGTCGGGCCAATTCAATGATACCGAAAATACTCCTTCGGGCCAATTTGCCCGACATTATTTTTGAAGTATTTATATTTTCTTATCTGTGCTACACTGACTTAATATTTTTTGTGTTTTGTGTGTAAACAATAAACAAAACCACAATTTCATATTTCGGTTACGCACATAATAAAGCTGATTGGCGAAAAACTTGTTTTGGCACTTATCACAAAGACATGTTTATGTGTCATACGTGATTGATTTGTAAGTTTATAATTATTTTGTATATAAAACAAAAGTGTAAAATATTCTCTGTCTGATAAGTAATGGTCCAGGTCTGATGAATACTACATAAGATTCATAACAAGTAAAAGTTTTGAAACTTAATAATTTACTTTCTAAGGAATTTACTTTCTAAGGAATTTACGTTATAATATACTTCCTATTAAAGAGATGAGTTTATCCAAGTCTTTGTACTTAACTTCAACAGAAAACCATTTTCTAAGAATTATTATACAACTGAATATTTAGTCAATAATTCTGACTTATTTCTTAGGTTTTGGGAAATTTTAAAAACAATAGTGAAAATGCGTATAAAACGTCATTAAAAATTATTAATTTTATTATGAAAGTATATGAAGATAAACCTCTTTCAATGAACTAACTAGTTTGATGGGAATAATCAACTCAACTTCACTAAAATTGTTAAGAAATATGTGTCTCGGGCCGTAACTCCAGACAAACGCTTCTAAAATAACATCATGTTTAAAATCCTGTCAGCATTAATCTATAAAACAAAAACCATCGTAATTACATGTATAAGTAGAGTGAAGCTTGTTGTTTAATACTGTGCATTCATTTTTCCAAAAGTAGCAACACCGATTGAGTAATACGAATTAACCGTAAACATTTCTAGACAACAATGTTGGGCCTAATGGCCCCACATAATGGCCCTGACATGGCAGCTAAAGTGTTAAAGGAAACTTGTGGAAGACAAAAGAAAAGACAGGAGAATGATTCAGGCCTATAATCCTAAAGTAATTTTTCATCAGAACTTTACTCAATAGGACCTTCTTTTAGGATATAAATAAGAAAGATTAAAGCAGTCCCTGGTATGTTTCCAGAGAAGGGTGTCCTGGATAATTTGACATATGCCGAAATTTCTAGGCTATACATTTTTAATAGATATAAAAATGTTAAAAAATCTACCTCGCTCTTATATAGTAATAAAATGCAGTAATTATTATTTCAGTGTTCAGTGTCTAAATCTACAGTTAGAATTTATATTTTAACATTTTTAGCATTTTTGTTCATTTCTTTTTATTAAAAGTACAAATATTAAACAATGTGTAACTTTTAATTTTCTCTGGAGCACAGAAAGGGTTTCCAGTCCCTTATACTTAAGACGCCCAGATTCTCCCTTTAGACACCCCCAAAATTTAATTCTGGGCATATCCCAGGTTAAGATAATGGTATTAAGATTAAACTAAATAATTGCTGTCTTGGTGCTGTGGTACTGTTGTGGAGCAAATTAATGGATCACATAAGCACACACTTTTCTGAGATAGGTGGGCATAAAGAGATGTCTACCTGCTACCCCCTAAATACACAAGAATTGTCTTCATTCGACTTGTAAAATTTACTAATTTTAAAGATACTTAACTAAGTGAATACGTAATTGCTTACTTGCTGACGCGTTTCAAAACATTCGTTCCTTTTACAAAGCTAACCCTCTACTTTTGTAAAATTTGTTCAGTCTTTGATTACTTTACTTTTTAGTGACAGTTTTAAATATCTTGAAATTTATTACATTTTTCATATTCTTAATCAATTTAATGAATATATCAATTTACCATATGGAGAAATAACTAGTTGATAAATTCTACCAGTAGTTTCTCTTTGTTAGCAATGCATTTACTTTTACCTCTACTAAAGTCTGTTTTAGAATTCCGCCTTATCTTACCCCAAAGAGGAAGTAAACTCTAAGGCGTAAAACTAATTTTTCCATATTATCTAATAATTCTGAGTTTGGAAATAAGACATCGGAGAAGAAAATAAGAATTGATTGTAGACCTAGTTAAAAAAACCAATTTAAATCATATCTTTTAAAAAATATTAATCAGACGACTTTTTTTTGGAAAGATATAAAAAGTTATCAGATTCAATGTTGAATGGAAATACAGCAGTTTCTCTAAAATTCGGCACTGGGTTACTCTGTTCCAATAATTCGGCTATTTTCACAAATTCCTTCATTCTGGCGACCAGGCTTATCACATTTTAGGACATTAGATAAAACTGTGACAAGATTAAATATTTTTTTTAAAACAATGAAAATTTGTAAAGCGTATGTAAAAAATTGTTTTATACATGCATATACAATCAAACTAAAAATAAAAAGATTCATATCTAAAAAAAAAGCAAAACTATTTCATCATGTAAACTAAAATATTTTGTAACACAAAAATGTTTCTAATACTCTTAATAAATATTATCAGATAGACAAGTGTCAGTGTTTTAAGGTTAGTATCACAACACACATAACTTGCACATAAACACGGTGACAAACACAGATGATATGAGTGCAACTGTGAATTTATTTGTAGCCAGAACATAATAAGAAGACTTCATTGCATATCCAAATGATAGACAGTTGATTTCTGTTAAATAACTAAATCATTTGTATAAATTACAGTAACAAAAGTTTAACATATTAATTAAAGCATCCACAAGTAAATCACAACCTTACATCAGAAATGGGATACTTAAATAAATCGTATTTGTTACTCAAATTAGTTCTAAGGTTAAACTCAAATTAAAATGGCATTTCCAGTAATATAACATTGGTTTGGTCCCATATCTGCCAGTTTATTGAGGGGCTGCTGTAGTTATAGATCTAGTGAGAGTATTTTGAGCTTGTTACACATATATTTTCAAGGTGTAAATATTATTGAATAGGACATATATGCCAACAATAAAAATAGACTTGTATCTTTACATTCCAGATATACCTCATGTTACCAGTATGGTAATTTAAAAGATTGTATTTTTTTGCAAACAGAAATGTTGTGATAACTGAATCTATAACGGGTAAAACCTTTTGAAAATTATAATAATAAATTATTGGATTTTGTAAATAATGTAAGTAGCTTATTGGGCCAATTTAATTGTACAGTTTTTGAATGAGTCTGTGTTTATTCAGACAATACATGTGTTATTCCTAAATTGTATTATTTACAACAGAATAGTTTAGCTATTTATCCTAATGTTGCTTTGTGGGACAATCCATTGTGGCTTTATTTCTTTACAAAGGCTGATTGCTTCGACCCGTCGATATTTCTTGTTGTTTTCAAGTGCTATGGTTGGTTACTTTCAAGCCCATACACAACCATCACACTTACATGTTAAATAAGTGATATATTATTGTAAATATGATAAATAGAGAAAATAAATGTATGTTTGTACATAAATAAAGAATGACACACTTTTGGAATATATATGGATTAAGAGTTTATTTTTAGGGTCCTTACTGTAACAAAACTTACTGGTTTTTGTACAAAAGCTTATCAATACTTGTATTATTCAGTTATTTGTCAAACTTAGTTGAATTGCTGAACAATTCTCCTAAACCACTTAAGGTTAAGAATCTAAACAACTGAAAATTTTGTCCACATTGTATGTTCAAAATTAAACCTCAGTTAACCAACAAACAACTTTTGAGTATCTGGGATCATTTAAAATTTAAATACTGGATTCACAAAAATATTACAGCAGAAACTCATGCTTTCCAGTTAAAATATTTCATGGTAATTGTAAGGTAATTATTCATTTCTGAAAAAAGATGAGATGGGAAACACTATACAACAAAGGATTGGTTCTGAAATATTTTTATGGTTGTTTTGAAGTAACTGGATCATATAACGAGACTGGAAGATAATATAAATGATTTGAAAATTTGTTTAGAAAATATCCACTAGGAAGACCTAACAACATTTAATTTAATAAGACAAACATAAATGTAGAGCTGTTGTAAACTTTAGACTAAAGATTTTTGTTGCATAATTAAGTTAATTAGATAACTGACAATGGACAGAAAATTAGATTAGAATGTCTGTGTTGTTGTAGAATCTTAGTTGTTTTTTTTAGTGAAATATTTTTTTACCTTCATCTTTAAACCTTTAAGTAACTATCTCAACATATTTTTTTAAAATTAATTTTAAAAGATTCAAATTATTGTAAAATTTTACTAACACAAAAGTGAGCTAGGTCAAGCTAAACTTTCTAACCTACAGGTTAATATGTGCTATATAGATTAAACTTATTGTTACTACAAACTCACAATTTAGACTAAGTACATTGGGGTTGTAACCAGTTTTAAAGGGCTTTGAATCTTATTTAAACCAGGTTATTTAATTGTTTAATCCAACCAATACTTTGTTATATAAAGCCCCTAACAGTTTGTTTTCTATTAGCCATGGAAACATTTTGGTGGCTCTACTACTAACAGCTATTCTAGGCTTTATTTAGCCCCTCCAGTCTGTTAAATGTTACTAGATTCTTTACAGATTAGACTGTTAATAGATAGTAAAAATGTTTTTTTGTGTACTTCTCTGCTTCTTTGAAAAATAAAGTATACTCTTTCTGTTTACAATTTATTTAATACAATATACTACAAATATTCACTAAAATATCTATTTGTGGAAGTATATTCACTACTGGCAGAAAATTATTTGATTCCAAAAAACATAACCATTGCAAAAAAATATGTTGTATAGTGTAAGTCAATTATTTAATTTTCAGGATCATAGTTGTATATAAGCATTGCTAACAATATGTTGTAAGACTAATTGAGGCATTGCCATACAAAAATATGTTATATAGAGTAATCCATTGCCATATTGTTATTAATTTTTTTAACATGAATTCTCTGGATAAGATGCAAAAAATTAAGTCAAGAATGTAGGTTAAATGAGCTTAATATATTTTACTCAATTCTTTTAGTTGAAAAAAACCCTATATGTAAAAGTGTTATTCTGATGTGGACAAAATTTGTTTATTTACTTTTATTCTTGTTAACAAAAAGAATATGAAATGTTTTAAGGAAAACCTTGTTTGAACGATGTTTTTGTGTCTTCAGTTCATTGTCCCCTCGACCCCCTAGTTCACCAGACCATCATGAAGAATGTACAGTCATAGTCAGCGAACCTTTACCTGTGAAAGTCAAACACCAATCAAACTTTCTGGAAGGTTTTCGAAATACGTTAAGGCGAGTGAAAAGTGAAGCACCGGATGTAGAGAGTAGTACAAGTATTGCACGACGTTGGTCCGATGCGCATCCGGTAAGATGTGGTAAACTGTCGGCATGCCACTTACACAACTGAAGCATTCCTTTTTGCCTGATCCTTGGTAAACTGTAGCATGTTGCCTGACAATGACAAATACTGAATTTCTTCATTCTCTGTTAGAACAACACTTGCGAAGATTGTTACAAATTTGTTGTCATTATTCGTTCAAATGGAGCATATCCAAAAATCAATTTTTAAACTACCAGTAAAATACAATAATCCGGTTCCTAATTATTTTTTTATATTAGCGTAGGGTTATTATTATTATTATTATTATTTAATAAAGCATATATATACTTCTTGTGCATGACCCTATGGGTCAATGAAGACTAACTCAGATTGTTTACTGTAACTTGTTCTTCAACTGATGAACTTTAAGGTTCAACTAATACATTTTAGGTGTCTGCCTTTGCCAGACTATTTTACTACTTGCATGGACTTTGATTATTACTCGTGCTTAAAACAAAATCATTCTGCATACAGTTTCCATTTAAAATAAACCATAACAAACTCAATAGCCTGACTGTTTATAATAATCAGTATTGGCAGTGTTCTGCTTTTAAACCAGAGCTCATACTTTACCCAATCACCCTTGCCTACCACCTAACAGCCCTACTAAGAACAACATATCTTTTAAAGTACCCAATCTATAGTTTCAGAGCTTACAAGAAATTTTATTCAGATTTGAGATTGTTTGTGGTTTGAAAGGTAAATACATTCAATATAAAACATCAAATGGGAATTTTTTGTATTAATTTTGAGCAAAAATGTCCCATAATATACAGACTTTCCCTCTGTAGTTACACTTTGTAACATTTTGGCCAAAAATTAATAAAAATTCCAATTTTACTAATTTTATGTTGTAGTGTTTTACCAGGCAAGCTTCTAAGATGTGACTTGTTTTATTAAACTATTAATTACACAAAATGTTGTCCGTCATGTCGTTATTTGACTGTCAAAATTATTATAATTCATGGGGAAGGTTCTGTGATGAAATGAAACCCAAGTTATATATTTCTTAACATCCATAATCCTAATGAAGGACAAGGTATAATAAACTAATTTAAATTGCATTCATTTTTTTTTACTATATATTTTCTTTTCAAAATTTCAAACAAAATCACTCATACAATGATGTAGTACAGATGAAAATAAAGCAATTATACATTTGGTATCACATAGTCAAAGTTATCATGATTCAAAACAAAAATACAATTTGAATATTTTTTTGTTACCCATCTTATTAAAATTAAACTAATCATAGGAGTAACCAAGATTTTCTAGTATCAGTGCCAGTATGGAAAATTGTACCCTCCCAAATATATTTTTTTTTAATTTCCAAACAATTAAATTTGTATTAAGGGATAAAAAATTTAATATTCATTTAGTCAAAAGCATTATATAACACTTTAATTGAAATTGGTTTTCAAACATATTTGAACTACTCCCTGCAATTTGGATAGTAAACTTGACATTTAAATTACTGAAAGAGAATACTCTGGCTTTTATAAATAAAAACACACATTTTTTGACACACCTTGTTTATCTAAACCGAAGCATTGCCAATATTGGGAAAAACACATTTACTGTGGTAAGGATATCTTATTACAGTAGGAGTATTGTTGTAACAGAGCCAGAATACATTTAAACTTCACTTCGATTGGGCCTATACAAAATATTTATATACCCACGTATCATTCACACTCTTGTAACATATTTACATGTCTTACAAGAGTCAAAACCATTTTCGACAGTCAGTATATTACATGGTAGGCTAAACACAAGATTGTAATTTCTCTTTAGTTTGAATTTTTTTCAATTTGAACTTTACTCATTTACAAATTAGTTTTATTCTAAGTATTAACTATCATGATTTTTCCGTCTCTTTAAAAGTGTGTGTGGGCGTCGCTGCACATATAGCACCCACTGTGACCATGCCTATAGCAGTTATTGATTTTAAATATTATAGTATTATAATATAAAATATATTATTAATGTTTTATTGTGAATTATTTAATAAAGAGATACCCATGTTCCAGAGTTAAACCTCTTAAAGATGTGGTTTCCCCAAGATGTAATGCTCTTCGACTAATTTGCAGTCATCTTTAAATTACCTAAACTATTCAAATAACTTTAAGCTATATCACCATTCATTAAAAAACTAAGACGGTTTTTAGCCACTGTTTTAACCAATATGAAACAAAACCTGAATTTCTACAGATTCCTTGCTTTTCGACTGAGGCCATTTTGAAAATATCAGAACATGTAACATGCAACTGGAAATAAACTTTTCTAACACATGCAACCACACCCAAATAAAATTTGTACTCATACATGTCTTTAAGTGTTGTCAATGCTTATTATCTATAATTGTAGTGAAAGTTGATCTTTTTATGTTTATTTTGCTTACCAAATTTAAATTAATGAAACTTTTGGTACAATCTTGTTAATTTGAACTTAACAAAATAACCTCTTCTGGTGATTTTAAACAATAATTTAATTATTTAAAAAAGTAATTACACATACAAATAATTTAGATATATTCTGGTATTTATAGATTTCTTGAGTTTACTGTTTTATGAATTCTTCTTTCACTTTCCTTTATTGCTTGTGTTGTGGCAGTAAGTAGTGGTGCTGGTGCCTGGTGATGGAAATACTCGGTTCTTAACTAATTCTGAAGAACGCTGCATTGTTATTACTAATGTTCATGGTAAATTATTTTTAATGTTTGTTATAATATAAATTTGTAATTATTTTTCGGCAATTTAATTTGTAAAATATCTTAAATGTAAACTAATTAAAGATTTCACCATTTGTTCCCACAGTACATTGACTTGCTAGTTTTCTATTATTTCTATGGATGGACCGATTAGTGTTCACGATTCCAGGAATTGTCAATTCTAATGGTATCGAGGAATCGTCGATACGCAGTTCTCCATTGTTTAAAGGGCCAATTCCGATACTTGTTTTTTTAACTGTTAAAATATGTATGGGGTATAATTTATAGAGAATAAAAAATAATTATCAACTATGTCTTATTCAAGTATTAGTTGCTTTGAATGAATTAAACAATTGAAGCAAATGTCTATCACGAAGACATTGAGATCACGAAAATATTGTTATTTATGACAAAACAATAAAGACGATCAGAAGTATTTCTGGTCCGATTGTCCTCACTCTGCTGTTTCACTCTCTCTTGGGAGGGCTTGACACACACACTCTCTATTTTCCTTGTCTCTGGCCGTCACTACTCGACCACAACTTCATATACTTGTGAAGTAGTTGCAGCGAAACATAACACAAAGAAAAGGTAGTTCAAATTCCTCCAGTTATATAAACTGAAATGTCTATTACTGAAGTTATAATGTTATTGTATATTTGTATAATGTTTATATTTATAATCTTAAATAAATCATTACTTTTAGAAATTCCTATTCATAAATCAAGGTTGAACTTTTTGTGTAGCTTATTACATTAAAACGGAACTTTTAAAAGGCTTCTCCATATGACCAAGATGTGAACCAAATTTATTATTAGAGAATCTCATGTAGGCCTATAAGTTACAAGAATCGAGAATCGGAATTGAAAATTGTAGGTATCGGCCCATCTATAATTATTTCTATTATTATTCATTTGAAAATCAAGACAATTTTATATTAATGAGTTACGACTTTCTAATTTCTCTTTGGAAAAACAAAATTAGTTTGTCTTTTTTAATTCAATATCAATCTTCTTTCAAAATGAGTGGAAGCAATTGCAATTTAATTATAATGAGTATCAAACTCTGAGTTACAAGAGTTACGTTGACTCCTGACTGGCCCTTCTATATCTTTGTCATCTTCATTTTGTAAGTGGAGATTTTTTCAACCTCCGATAGGCCATAAATTTATATTATTATTAAAATGGCAATAAATTTTGTTCTTTTTTGACATAATCATCAAGACAATTGAGGTATTCCCCATACCTTTTCCATAAATTTTGCAATACCCTCTTTATAAAAGGTAGCTGCTAATGATTTTAAATCAGTCTTGATGTTTAATTGAAGCTCCTGATTAGTTTTAAAAATGCTACATTTTCAGCTAATTCTTCAGATAAGAAAAAGATAGAAGTGAATCAGCTTGGGTGGGTCTGTGTGGATGATGATGAAAATGCTCAAGGAGCTGTTGGGTTGCATAACCACTGTGTGGATGGGTGTTGTCATGTATCAGAACAATTTCAGAATTTAGCATCTCTTTCGTGGTAAGTAGCAGGTGTAGGTACTTGGGTGTCTACAACACTTATCCTCACGACAGCTTCTTGAGTCCTAGTGTTTAGTTACTTTCATTGCAGTCCTGAGTTCAAGAAATGACTAGAAGGCATTTCTAAACCAAAGATAAGCTTTACGAAACCAACATGACTCATTTAAATATGTTGGCTCCAACATTTTATGAAAAAGTTATTAGAAAGCCTGCCCAATGTAGAAAAAATGCCTCGGCCATCATAGTGATATTACACCAAAAAACCCATAATCGTACTTTAATTTTAGTAATAAAATATTTTGTAATTCTGACTTAATGGGGGTTGAAAATATCAACTCTTGTTGTGGCATCATGTCCGTTCTTTAATCCTACCTATAGTTTTAGTATCTCTCCTTATACTGGGATGTATGTTTCACTATCCATTCCACTATTAATATTGTTATGATAATTTGTGTTTTCACTGGCCTTAAAATCAGTATAAGCTGCTGACATGCTGTTTCCATATTTTGTTATGCTTACACTGTGAACAGCTGTAGCCATTCATTACAAAGTTATTTCTGTACAAATGGAAGATGTTTTGAATAGCAAAAATTTCAAGAATCTGGCAAAATTCTGTCATTATTTCATAAAATATTAAGTAGTTTATGATGGAAAACCGGAGTGTATTGTAATATTTGTAACTGCCCTAAAAGATCAAGTTTTGATCTTCTTCATATAACAATGAAGGATATTTGTATACTGTATTTTGACAACACAGCTTGGTTGTCACCATATTTAGAGAGTTGAGAAACATTCAATGGAAATTAATTTCTCCGTCAGTCTTGTGTTCTAGCACCATATTGTTAAGGGAACTTCAACTAATAATGTAAACACAATGCTATTACTTTATGAGGTCTGGCAAACTATGTTTGTCTTGCTAATAAACACATTAAAATAAAATTTTCTTCTCTATTTTCATTTTTAATTTATTTTTATTTTCAAGACCTCTTATAATTTTAAAAAAATCAGCTAAAAGAATATAAATACAGTAAACTCCCGATTATCCGCGGGCAGATTAACCGGGTTTGCAGATTATCCGAGGTCTGCCATTGTTTTACAAATATCCAATTTTTATTCCAATCAGATTCATGTGTTTAAATTTCCAAACGGTGAATTACGACGTAAATACATATAAGGCTTAATAGAAGTTAAGATGAAGGGAACAAATATGTAAATATGTACGTACTAATTTTTACATTGAAAGGGAAGCATCCCGACGCGGGCCAGCATAATAAAAGGGGCGAGCAGACTACTGTATATAAGAGACAATGACAAAATGTTTGGACGCCCGAAAACCTAATGTGTATCATAAGATTGTAAACAAATGTCTCGGCTATAAATAGTCTAGGACGTGACATATGCATTATCCATGTCTGTCATATACATTATCGATCTTTATGGCTTTGTGACACAAGTAGACACTGTGCAACAAAATGGTTCTCAAGACACTTAGATCGCACATTAAAGCTAAATCAATTCTTACAAAAAAACAGAAGAAAATGACAGATTTTGTTGTTAAAAAGTGAAAGTATTATGTGTAAAGGAAATTACATATGTACATACATACTTACTTTTAACATATAATTATGTACGTAATGTAAAATATGTACGCACCCACACCACCAAAATATCCCACCTCTTCCCTAACCTACGTAAACCTCGAGATCAGTTACGGTCTGAGTTGACAAAGAGACACATCTCCCGAAACGGCCGTCCTCAACAAGCAAAGTAAGTGCTACTATAGGCAAGTTTAAAACATTTAAAAGCGTTTAGTGATTACTAGTAACTTACGCGAAGATGGAATCAACAAATGTTTGTATTTTAAATAGTTAGACATATAAATGTACATGTTATAATCCGTCAAATACATCGACATTTTAAATTATTTTCTGTATTTATTTTGTCCTCTGAAGATTATCTGTGAATTGCATTACCCGGGGTCATTATTTGTGTAATTTATGATATAATAATTGATTATCGATCGTTTTGCGTATTCTTTATTCATAGCGAATTATCCGGGCAATTCGTTATCCGGCGTTGCCGGGCCACCCTATTCCACGGATAATCGGGAGTTTACTGTAATTCTTAGCATGTTTATAAAGAATCAGCATTCTGGCAATCCTGACTTCAAAATGCTATTAGATTTACCTAAAGTTCCAAGAGGTTTGAAAATATTTTGCTCTAAGGTGCGTGTATGTAATATTAAATGTTGCTATTAAAAATGTTTCCATAGTAGGACATATTCAGACTATTATTGAAAATGAGTTCAAGATGTTTGGCTTACTTTCTAAGCAAATAAACATTTACCTTAAAGCAAGTAATTATGATTGAGGAAAAAATATTCAAGTGGCAGTATTCTTGCTAATTTCTGGCTTAAAGTGAGATTCCAGTTTCGAGGGGGCGGAATTTGTTATTTATCAGATTAAATGAGCCTTCAAATTGATTATGAATTTGTTTAAGTGCCGTATTTTGTTTTTTTAAGAATGACTAAAAACAGTTTTAATTAAAATTTCTAAATTGAGAGTCTGGTAATAACCTCTGATACAGTTTCAAAATGAATGCTGAATGTTTCTCTTTGCTAAGGCGAACTCAAAATATAACTGCAAAAACAAAATTACTTGTTAACAGAAAGTATATTTAATATTAACTTTTACTTATGTCCAATTATGTTGGCATAATGTTTTTGTAGATTTACTGTAAGGTCAAAAACATTTCCTGCAGTATTTTGTTTTTATACTCAAGAAAGCAGTGTTGGCTCTTTTAACTGTATTTGTAATTGTAATCTAACTTGTTGTTAGACATATTTTTATTTTATATAATAGCTAAATGTATGCTCAATTGGAATACTGGGAAGAATGTTAATTCCATCTACGTATGGTGAGGTGTACACTCACAAATTTTTTTGATGAATAAAAATATGATTGCTTATAAGTCAAGAGTACTTAATTTATTAAAAATTCAGCAACGTTTTGACAACTATGTTCTCGTCCTCATTTTGTCTTTGGTTTTAATATCTTTCTTTGACAATAGTACAAGAGAGGAGGTCAGGCCTGAATGAGGACAATAATATAGTTGTTGAAATGGTTTTTTAATAAATTAAATACTCTTGATTCATAAGCAACCGTATTATTATTCAACAACTCCATCTAAGTAGTTCAAAATAGTATGCAGCTCTTCTTACACTATTCACCTGATTTAAAGCAGTTTATAATCTAATACAACTTACCTTTTTTCTTTCCTTTTCAGTTTCTTCATAGATTATAAATTTCTTCTTTCTTCCAGTCTTTCTGTTAGATTACTCCAGCTGTATTTATAGGTTTTTATATATATTTTATATTTTATTTCAGTAAAAGTTACATTTTTTTAATACAATTTAGTTTGTACTACAATGTACATATTTATCTACATTTTTTTTAATGTGCACTGCATATGATAAATTTGACTTCATTTTTGAGTTGTTTTTGTGTTAGGTGATACTTTACTTTTAGGAGTTAATATTTTATTGGGTTACTTAGTCAATTAATTATAATAACACAAACGGTAATACAACTATTCTTTGAGCTTAGCTTGTGAGGTTATAATAAAACAAATTAAAGACTTATATAAAACTTACAAATTAATCATTTATTGACTCATACGTGTTTCAATGACAAAGTCATCATCATCATCAATGAGTGTTGTTACTACAGACTGTATGAGTCAATATGTTAGAATTCTATGAGTCAATAAATAATTAATTTGTGAGTTTTGTGTATGTCTTTTATTTGTTTTAACAATCGGTAATATTGGAAACTTGGCGTAAATAAAATTTCATTTTGTTAATAAGATCAAATGTTAGGCAAAAGCCAATAAATTCCTCTTTCATTACAAAAATTTAGTTTATCTATAATATGAGGATGATATTTATGTATCTGTTGTTATTTATCTATATTTAAAGACCTGAGTAATAATATTTTCTCTACAACTCCTATCTTGTACCTCATTAGTTATTTTCTAATTTGTCAAAATTAAAATCTTTAGCTACATTTCAATAAATGTTTTTCCTTTGAACAAATTTTTACCTTTCATCAATGGTTGTTACCAGGATATTCAAAGCTCTCATTCATACTTCAATGGAGATTGTTGAATACTCACTGGACTGACTTGTGAGCTATACAATAGCCATTAAATATCTACACAACATTTTTTTGCATTGATTTTTTTTTTAGTTGTTAAAATGAGAGCACATCTAATATTAATCTGACAATGGTTTATCTGATATTTATTGCTTATTCACACTGTATCGATATTGCAAAAATACTATCTCAAAGTAGAAATCCTTCAGGATCATAGAAAAATAATAACTTTATGTAGAAGCCCCAAAAGTTAAAAATTCTGAGAAAAGGACAAATATCTCACTTTATATCAGACAAAGATCTTAGTAATTCAACATTTCTGTATAAAACAAAACACTATGTTATGCAGCAATAGCTAGTATTAATTTGGTTATATATAAAAAAGTAAAAAATAATGTATACCGACTTAAGCTAGCCAGTTTACTAATAAAGAGGCCTCCATTTTATATCGTGTTATTGCATTACTACAAAGAAGATGAGGCCTATCTTCTACTACACATATTAAATGGTTTGCTCAATCTTGGAAACATTTTTTTAAACCATAACTACCCTTTGGTGGTAATTTATATTTATATAGACCTTTACTAATTATATATTCATTGGGTTTTAAATTTGACATATCAGTGCCTTTCAAACTTTTACTAAACTGAATTCTGTTGTTAAGTTAAACATTGTAGCTTTCTTAACAACTCTCTTTTTACATTAAATAATATCGTTTCTGTCTTTCATGACAAGTCTTATTAAAATGATTTTTCTTTAAAAACACATTGATTTCAAAAAGTAAAAGTAGTAGCTATGAAACAGTTTATATTTTAACCTTTTTATAGCAATTTCATTTATATTGTAGAAAATCAAAGTCAGATCTTCATATTTGTGGTTTAATTTGCTTGTTTTAGTGACGAGTTTAAACAGAATTAGTTTCCACATACCAACACCATAAAAAAAACTGTAAAGAAGGTTAACAATATTCTACAATCTGAATGTTTTATAAATAAATACAGCTGGTTATGAATGTGCTAGCTAGTGTAGTGTATTAACAAGCTTTATGATTGCACACGGTAGAAACTATTTGCCTGTGATTGTGTGCAGCCTAGTCAATAAACTGTGCATGCAAAGTGCGCAGAAAAAATGACTGTGATACAACATTTACTGTAGGCACAGAGAGTACCTGAAGACAGTGAGAGTGACTTAGTGAGTGGAGCACCAAGTGTTCATCTTATCAACGGTGAAAGTGTGTTGGTGGAGTCTAATGGCACTGTTGAATGCTGTGACCATGAGACAGGGCACTGGGATACTGTGCAGACTCAAAGCAGTTGTGTTGGCCACGTTGTTCCTGGGCTAATTCCAGGTCACACGTATAGCTTCAGACTAGAAGGAAGTCGTCTGACATCATCTGTTACCTTACCACACGAGACGCGATGGCAGCAGGAACAGTTTGAGCGGCGCTATGAGGAATTGCATTGGATTGGTATGTAACTTTTACAGTATGCAAGTAATGTGTTAACCATAGTAACAAAATGTAATTTAAGTGATCAGTAGCTATAATGGATAATAAAGTTAAATTTTATCGTAATTGTTTTTTTAATAATTCACTGTCTTACAAGTACAGGTCCAAAGAAAGCTTTTTTTGTAAATTCAAATTTGCTCTCGTGTCTACTCCTCTGTACTTAACGCTTTGTTAGAAAACTAGCCATAATTTCATATAATATTGTTATCTTCTTTTATCTCAAATAATACTTCTGTTTACCAGTGCAGACTAGCAAACAGTTTCTTTTAAACATTTATCGAGCCAATTTTTCCTTTAGCAGTGCCTTTATTTTCAACCCATCTCTTATGAGTGAAGGAAACACACACACTTTTTATATTTTTTTATATAAAAATGTTGTCGGTTTGTGTACCCTTCTAAAACTTGATATGTTTTGCAGCGATTTAGTTCAAATTTTGACATGACATGTAATCTGCTACAAAGATTTTTTTTCTTGTCTATTTTTTGTCTCAGTAAGATACCCATGACAATGAAAAAACAGTTTTTTTAACAGTCAGCTGTGCACCAGCAACCGCACCATCTGTCACAAGGGGTTGGCTAGCTAACGATAAATATATTTATAAGTGAAACTTTACCTAGTCCAAATTACATTGTTTATTAACAAAAACAAATGAGTCCGCTTGCACTCCATTTAGGTTATTGTACCGTATACCCATTTAGATTTAAATTAAATAACCACCTTAATTGAGGCACTTTGGTGTGATCATGTCATTATTGAGCTGCACAGCATTTTCTAAATCATAAGTAAAGGTTATTTGGGAATACCAACACTAATCCAAGCTGCTACATTTGATGTGGATTTGAGCCATGAACAGAGTTACAATAGAAGTTATCTCCAGTCATATATCCAATCAAGTATTTCCAAATTAACACGTGAAAATAACTGTATTTATGATCTCATAATGCAAATGATAAATGACGGAATTTCTGGTAACTTCTTCTTGGAGGTGCCAGGAGGAACTGTGAAAACATTCTTTTTTATATTGAATCTAGCAACGATCCAATGAAAAAACTGCAGAGCTTCAGTATAAGAGATGGTTGACCCAGTGACTTTAGTACCGGTGACAAGGGATACTGAGACTGCTCTGTATATGCCAATAGCAGGCAGGCACCACACTGGTGAAATGATTCTACACTTCGCTTTTTTCTTTTTTGGAAGCCCCATTTTATTTAAAAATAAACTTCTACGAAATTAATAACAAATTACCAGGTGTGAAGTAGCGTCTTCTGTACACAACACTGTCACTATCTTAAAACCTGAGACAAATTGACCACTCACACACGACGTAAATGAGTAGAACCAGTGATAAATCAATCAATGAAAGATGTGGTAAAATATCAGTAACTTTTTAGTTGCGACAGCAACATTTTGCCCATTCACAAGAGAGACAACTTCCCCTCCCCCCATTCAGTAAAAAACACTGCACGATAATCGTTGCCTTGAGCCAGTCGGTGAGAGCAGAGCCATTGACTGTGACAAATCAACAAAGGCAACTTTCGATCGATCCATTGTCACTGGAAATGCCATTTCCCATATTTTTTCACTAGCGCCACCAGCGAAAAACTAATATCAGTGACAAGTCACTATGATAGAAAATATCGACCATCTCTATTCTGTATCTTCTGGCTTCTGAAGTATTGCAAAATTATACTTCTATGAAATCTATGTTTTGTTTCATGATACCCATGCTTTGTTTTGTTCCTCATTTCCTATTCATGCAACCACAATGTGCCGCAGGAAATCGTGGCAGCTAGTATATATATTTACTATCACAGATTTGGCCTTATGCGTGTCTTACAGCAACTGTCACCCATCACTTCATAACTGTGGCTTTTTTACGTAATGCAATGTGGTTTTCTTTAAATAAAAGAAGACCAAGAGCAAAATAAACAAATGCAAGAGCATAGCTCATTGAAAGAAGTGTATGTATGTACAAAATGTAAGCGAAATTATCAATATTTGTATCAATATTATATTTTAAAAATATGGTGATGTATAAAAAGGTTCAATAGAATGGAAGCATTAAAAGAGAAAAAGTTAACAAAATATTCTGCTATAAAAAAATTAGAAAAGGAAATTCATAAAGTGTCTTCTTCTTTAATCATAGTAAATAAAAATTAACAAATAGGAAAAAATAAGTAAGCTGGTATTGGTAGTACAAGAAATTAGCTTCCATATCTTTACCTATTTTATAATTAATTTTTCCTTACATTTTTATTTGAAACATATATTTTAGTTAAACACAAAATGTTTATACTGTAACTTTAATTTTGCCAGAGCAGGTGTTTACTTTCAAGATTGTTGATACCTATGTTTCATTACAATTACTAGTTTCCACGAACTTTGCCTCTTTTCTGATACTATCTGGTTAGAAAGTTGTAAACAGCTTCTTTTACCAAGTTAACCACCTTGGCCATTTCACAAACACCAATTGCTGGTTACCTCAAATCGTACCACCAACTTTACCAATGTTCAATCAGTAATTGTAAATTTTGAACTATTTGAAATATTCATCTTCTTCACTGTCCCTTTTCTAAGAAATTCATTTATGGGGTATAAGCACATATGTTCTAAAAAAAACTATAATCCTCAGAAGTCTTAACATTTTTTAAGTTTTTCAAAAAACATTTCTCATTTCTTTGTTCACTTTTAGACATGTTTCTGGCAGAACACTGTTACTTATTAATGCGGTAATCTTAACTGAAGTTACCAGTCTAATCCAAACTTATAGGTTAGAAGAACCACTAGGGCATGCCATTACAAAAGCATTTGTTGCCAACTGTGCTTTTTTCAGGTTATGCACTCAGTCCTCTTTTTATGTGTCATATGTATTGCATCACTATCAATAAATAAAACTAGAAAGTGTTATATAAACAAGCAGGGGCATATTTATCTCTAGACACATGTCTAGAGTGACTTTATGGAATACCAACTTTTTAGCGGTAAAATCTAAAATTTATTTTTTAACGAAAAAGAAGGAGAAAAAGTATTATTTATTTTAGAAGAAAATGTATTTATTCCTTGTGTGAAACAGTTATCAAAAAAAAAAAAAAATGGAAATAATAGATATTTTCAAATAGTTTAAAAACCACATAATTGGTTAATTGTGTTATCAATGACAACACATTTATAGCTTCTACATTATACTTGTAAGGTGTAAAGGTGAAACATGGCTGCATATGAGTAACAAGCATTGTGGGAAGTTTACCCAAGAATTTTACAAATGCATAATTTATGTAATGGAATTTTATAATTTTTGTGTGAGTTGTAAAAAAAACATAGTGAAATAAATGTGAGGGGGATGTGTACAAATACAGCCCTGCAAACAAATATTGATAACGCGTAATATAAAATTTAATAATAATAAATCTCCTGTAAATCCTAATTTGTTTTCATGTGTTCAGGAAAAGGAAGAACTGCAGTGGTTCGTGCAGCTCGGGATCGTGGAACTGGACAGTTAGTGGCACTCAAGCAAGTAGAACGTCGTAGAGTCCCTCAGTTTGTTACCAGAGCAGAGTATTCTTTACTGACAAACCTTAATCATCGTAACATTGTGCGTTGTCTGGCTATTTTTGAAAATGCACCTGCTCCAGGCACCGACACAATCGTTATGGAATTGTAAGTTGCTTTAGTTAAAAAATAATTAAAAATTTTATTTTTGCATTCATAACACTGTATAAAAATGGTAAATGTAATTAATGGTCACTACTGTTTACCACTATTCATAAGTACTTTCTCTATTATAAAGGTTATTCTGACAATATGATTAAAATAATACTGATTAACTCATTCAAAAGATTTGGCTTAGTACATTTTCAGTTCTTAGTCTTTACCAACATTCTTTTTAAATTAACATTTAATATTGAATAAACTTCTTGGTATGTACCAATTCATTACTTCCTATATACCTACAATGTTTTCTGTATTTATCTCGGTTTAGTTCTATAATACGATGGCCCATACGTAAGAGTTCTCATGCCTATTTTGCTAGAGAATTAACATTACATTGTTATCCACAACTTGTTATGATTAGGAATCCATTGTATTTCAATATTAAAGTATACATATTAAAAAGTTTGAATTGTCAATGTTCTCTGGTTGTTTCATCCATCAGAACCTTTAAGGTTTTTGTCAATGTTTGTGCAACACTACTCACTAAAGAAGTTTATCCTAAATTAGGAAACGGTTTTATGTTGCCACCATGCTGTAGGTCTCTTATCAGTAACTATTATCATCATCAAGCCACAATCATACCAGAAAGAGCTAAGTGTAAATATGCTACTTTTTGCAACAATTGAGTATTCTCGCTGAGATATTAGTCGAGCACATAAAATATATTATTAAATATAAAACAAATATGTTTTAAAACCAACATGCTTTCTATTCCTTGTCAGTTACATAAAGCTTTAACATAAGAAAATATTATTCAAATAATAATTAAATAATGTGAGTTTTAATGGAGTTTTATTGTGCTATAGAGTTGTAGGTGAAGGAATATTTATACATCTGTGTTCTCAAAAAACAATTAAAGAATCTCAGATACGTAACTTGATGAGCCATCTACTGTCTGCTCTGAACTACCTTCATCTTCAAGAGATTACGCATTGTGATATCAAGGTAATTTCCTTTTAATTATCAGACGAGGTAAGTTAAAAAAAGCTCTCAAGAATAAAATTAGATGCTATTATTTTTTGGAATACTAACATTTGATCATCACCAAACAGGTTAAACTGGTTGAATAAATAAATGTGCCATAAGTGGATAACATTCCTAAGCAGCATTCGTGCCATAGGAGTATAACATTCCTAACCAGCATTTGTGCCGTAATAGGAGAACATTCTCAAGCTTGGTTTGGGAATGTGGAAATTCGATGAAAATTTATTTGCAATTGAAATGGGTGTAGAGCGATAGCCGAAGAAGTTTGTTAAAAAAATGTTTTGAACAATTTAGAATCATAAAAAAAGGTCAGACACTCTTTCTTTTGGAATAACTGACAAAGCTGTTGTGGAGGCTTCCTTTGCTATCTAGCTGAATAGAAGACTCCAATGGGAAAGGAGTGAGATGGATGTTGAGACCTCATAAACCATTCTTAATCCTTGCATAAAACTAGCTTCTGTCACAGTTTCCATCTTATTTATATATATTTTTAAAAAAGAAAAGAAAAATTATTGGCATCTTTTCTTTAGACATAATTGGCCTGTTATACAGAGATACCTATTTTCAGGATTTTATTATAAATAAAATTATAAGTGGAAGATATATTGTTTCAAAGTTTATTGTTGTAAACGTCTTGATTTCACACCTTCATTTATGTTTGTAAATAATTGTTTTATAACTGAGTGAAAAAACCTGAGCAACTTACTATGCTGACGCATTTTGAAATCATCATTTCATTTACGAAGCAACATAACTACTGACTGTTTTCACTAGAAGTTGCAGGTTGTTATTTTAAATGACCATACACACCTTTTTTTTAAAAATTCGACTTCCAATGCATAGTTCTCAACCTACCTCTCTTAGGCATATCTATTAAATCCATAAATCATAAACTTGCATTTGTATTGAAAATCTTCAGTAGCATTGTAACCTAATAAATGAAACAACCGTTTCAAAACGCATCAGCACACTTAGTTACTCAAGTTTTTTCTCTTAGTTATAAATCAACTTCTGTATGAATATTCTTTTAAATAATAAAAAATTAATATTACTGGATTTTGCTAGTATGTTGAATATTGGTAAAATTGTTTTGAGTATTTTCAGCCAAGAAAAGGGGTATTAAAATTTTTAAACAAAAAATGTTGTCTATTAATAGAAAAAATCAGTTTTATTTTTGTTAATCATAAAAGTTATTTGGTTTAAAATTATTCACTTTGAATTTTTCCTTCAGCCAGAAAATATTTTAGTGGAAGATCATCTTGGGGAACTACAGCTAAAAATAGTTGATTTTGGATCGTCAGTGAAAGCACCAGAAACAGTTCCTTGTTTCAATTTCCTGTCGCTTGATTTGGAATTTGCTGCCCCCGAGCTGCTTTCTAACCCTCCAGTTGCTTCTTCTGCAGTGGATATATGGAGTGCTGGCATTTTCCTTTATGTTTTCCTTAGGTAAAACTACTGTTTAACCATGTATTCTACACATATCACCAATAACATAAATAGTATTTTTAAAGCAGTTTTAATTTCATGTACAATTTAAAATTTGACTATTGATATTTTCAAGTTGCGATAATGTTTGTTTTATGTTTTTTCCTAAAACTATTTTTCGAGTTATATTTTATTTAGCTAATCTTTCATTTATTGTTCAATGATCTTGGATCAATTTAACACTTTGCATCCTAAAGTGAAGATATTTTTTTATTCCACGACATCCTTTTTCCATAAGATATGTTGAAAGATATTTGCTTTTTCCATAGGCATGTTCCAGTTTTCATGCTTATAAACAAATAGTAAATAATTATTTTTACAATAATTTTGTCTATGAAACCTGTGTAATTTTTTATCACAGTAGTAAAATACACCAAAATTTATTTCCAATTACAAACAAAATGTAATTTTTTTGTTTACATTAACAGAAAATTAATAAAAGAAAATTTTTATTTTTTAATTGAAAAAATCGTTTTGGTTGAGTCCACTAGCCACCTGCAAGGCAGAGGTCAGACATACATTCTCGGTTCTCTGGTTAATACCAGTTAATTGTTTAAAAGCTTAAATAGTTACTTAGATAGTTGCTTATTCCTCTTACTTCCCCTAAACATCAGCCCAATACATAATAATGGATTCAATTGTAATATATGTCATAAAATAATATCACTGATGTTTAGTCATCAGGGCACTTCATTACAAGTATTGAATTAATCAATTTCTTGAGCACTTTGGACTTCATAGTGCATAGTACTGCTGAAGATGATTACCATGTAATCAAAATGTTCATAAAGTAATTTTAGTAAAATAAAAGATTTTTGTATTGTTGTTAGTAGGTTTTTATTTATTTACACAAGTATCATCACCCTATGACAATTTGCATTACTTTCTATTGATGATAAAGAAAAGCTTAAAAGGTTAATAGTCATGAGTTATTGTAAAGGAATAAAAATCAATATTATTGACAATTAATTGTGAAAGTCTAAAAAGCATCTTTATAAATTAGATTTAATTTCAGTTTAAAAATAAAACTATACAATACCAATAATAGAAAATAACTGCAAGTACTGCTGATTTTTAGGAAAATCATAGAGAAGATTTTTTTTTAACTTACTACAGTACAATCTCACTAATCCGGACTTGACGGGACCGGGCCCTGTCCGGATCAACGAAAGTCCGGATTAGATGGAAAAAGCCAAACAAATGGATACAATATGTGTTTTAGGCGGGGAAACATAGTGAAATTGAGTCCTAAATATAGCTTACAGTACAGTATTTCATAGCTTATTTAGCAAAAAATCCTGTAATTGTAACAGAAAAGGTATGACATGAATAAATATCAAAGCATCTTTCTCGTTGAATAAATGTATTCACATAAAGTTATTTACACTATACTGTATAAACGCACAAAAAATTCAAACAAAAATGAAACTGAAACAAAATAAACTTTAAAAATCTTAGTGCAAAAAGTCTGTAATGTTCTTTTGTTTTAACGATGAATGACGTCGTTTCACAGTACGATCTCGTAGGCGTTTCAAGGTCAGTAGCTCCGCAGTTGATGTATCACTTTGTTTCTCAAAGTAGGTCATCAACCCCTCCAACAATGCAGCCGCCTCATCATGAGTTGGGCTGACCGGTTCGTCTGTATAGTCTTCCTCTTCCGAGCTGTCATTTTCTGCGTTTGCAGTGCACGCCGCGACGATTTCTTCCTCGTTGAGCGCTTGATGACCAATGTCATTATCACTGATAATCCACTCGGAAATATCAGTGTCTTTCAACTCGGCACAACCCTCCAATTGTTGAAAAATCTGAACAAATTCAGCGTCATCATTAATAGGTTGACTGTCGGTTTTTTCACTTTACTGTGGCATTTCAGACCACAATTTTGTCCAGCTCTTTTGGAGTGTAGACGGTTGAATTTCCTCCCACGATTCTGGAGCCATATAAATGACATCTTTTATTGTCACTTTTTTAAGAATTTCAATAAATTGTGTAGCTGGATCTGCTTCTTGTTGTTCCAAAAGCGATAAAATTAACCTTTTTCCTATATCGCCGTTTTATCACCTCTATCACACCCTGGTCCATCGGCTGAATGAGAGCCGTGACGTTAGGAGGAAGAAATTTAACAAAAATGTCACCATGACGCAATCCTTCTTCATTTGGGTGGCATGGGGCATTATCAATTAGTAAAACCACTTTTCGAGGGATTTTTCTCTCTTTTAAAAACTTTTCTGTTGTTGGAACAAAGTTTTCAAAAAACCAGTCCTTTAAAAATTTGACTGTTCATCCACGCTGATTTTTGGAACTTGTATTGGGCCAGTAGAACACTTAAATTTACATTTTTAAAAACCCTAGGCTTTGCGGATTTCCCTATCATCAAAAGTAGAAATTTTAGATCGCCAGAAGCATTACTGCAGGGCAGCAAAGTCATACGTTCTTTCTTAACTTTATGGCCTTTTGCTACTGAATCTAATTTGGAAGCTTAAGTTTATTTTTGGGAACATTTTATAATTTAATCCGGTTTCGTCAGCTTTGAACACCTGACAAGGTTGTAAGTTTTCATCTCTAAGAAACTTGCCAAATTTTTCTTTGAATTTTTCACTGGCATCACTGTCACCTGACAAAATTTCACCACTTATTCCGAGTTGACGGATGCTGTGTCGTTCCTTCCACCGTGACAGCCAACCCACACTGGCAGTAAAATTAGGGTCTCCTTTTAACTTTTCATTCAGTTTCAGCGCAATCGTTTGCAAATTTACACCTGATAATGGAACACCCTGTTCGCGTTGTTGGCAAAACCAAACATACAAAGCAACATCTAGGGTTTTATTTTTTGGTTTTTAATGTGCTTCTGTCGCCTAAACTGTCTTTACTAACCTTTTTTGCACAAAAATCTTCAATTTCCTGTCGCTTTTTTTCCAATCGGAAACAGTTTGTTTTCCCACGCCTAACTCTTTTGCAATTTTAGTAAGTGATTCACCTACATCAATACGAAACAAGGCTTGGAGTTTTTGTTCCATTGTCACTGTCACTGACTTATGTTTAGTCACCATTTTCACTGAACACTGAACGAGACATAAATAAAAAACACAGATCAATATCGCACTAGAATTAAATGACAACTGAGTAGATATCTTGCGAGAAGCAGTAAAGGTGGCATCCGTCCGACAACACAACTGACCTGACGCCAGACGGATAGACTGTCTAACCGTTAAGTCAGCAGTCCTTTATCTTTCTTTATCGCAAGATGTCTCTGATGTCACGTGCGTTGTAGTGTTGGGAGATCTAATGTGAAGTTTTTCCTACTTTAATAGGCAAAAGAAACAAATAATATGGTAAATTCATATTTTAATGAATAAATTATGTTATTTGTCTATTAGAGTAGGAAAACCCCTTTGAAAAATAACAAATATAGACGTATAAAAATAAATATTTTTGTGGACGGCAGACTGATTGTGCACTGTAAAATACTATAACTAAACTAAAGTTTTGGGCCGTCCGGATCATCGGAGACTGGATTAGCGAGACTGTACTGTATTATAGTAAGTATTTTCTTTGTGGTTATTTAAAAAAACCCTAACATTTTTATAAAATTTGAAAGCCTCTAATCTTCAAAGACAAAAATTGTAGGTCCTAAAACATGTTAAACCAATTCTAATAATGTAACATCTAATAAATTAGGAAGTTGATATTTTATCAAACTTTGTATATTTGTGTTACTACTTAACTACTTAACAAATTTCTTTTTTAATTGTGCATACAAAATTTTTTTTACATATTCACATTCCCCAAAAATCTCAATAACATGGTGGGCAAAAAAAATTTGTTTAAATTTAATTTCTGATCTTACTCGTGTTGTTTGCAACGATCTTATTTTTCAACAAATTTATAATAATTTGCTATAACGGTAATCATTAAGTTTTGATATATATTTATATACATATAGAGTACAGTTTTTTCTTAGTCTTTAAATCATGGAGTACGATTTAAAATTTGGAACAATTTTGAAAATGGAATCATTCAGAAACGCGTCAACAGAGGAAAATATTATAACGTTTGGAAAGACAGAAAACTGTACTCGAATATATAGAAATATTCCTAGCAGAAATGAAGATGGATTATATTAAGAATAAAGTTTTGATATTAGAACAATTAGTTTGGGAATAGATACACATTTATTTAATGGCAAAGCAATTATAATACTGACCAGTTTAAACAAATTTTCATGTTTAAAATTAAATATAACTTAAAACATATTTATTTTCCAGTGGCGTGTCCCCATTTTTGGACGACTCCCCAGAAGAAACCAAAGCACATATTCTCAGTGGAGACTTCAGTTTTCCCTCAGAATTTTTCCCTGAAGGATCTGAGCAAGCTCAAAACTTTATTTCCAATCTTTTAGTTGTTGACCCTAACACTAGGCCAACAGCTCAGACTGTGCTGTCCTCCAATTGGCTCGTGAGTGTAAGTATTTGAGGACTAGTAAAATTGATGTTTTAAAATATATATTTTTTTATAAATAATAAAAGAGGAATACATTCAAGAAATGCAGCTGTTTTGAAAAATTAAAAGTTCTACATAATATTTTGTTTAGTGTTTTTAAGAGATTATGATTTACCTTAAAACAGAAATTATTCTTTATATTCATTTTTATTTTCACTGATAATTATTTGAACATTTATATAATGAGTCAGTTATGTTTTCTTTGAAGTGATGTTTGAACCAAGTTTTCAAATTTATACTAATATTAAAATTAGTTGGTCTAATCGAATACTTATGATAAGAACCATGTATAGGTAAAATTTTATAAGCTGGTACTTGGCTCTTAGGTAGAAATTGTGTATTCGTCGTCTAGAAAACATCAAGCGCTGTCGTCATCCCTCATTGGGGCAATAAATCTTATCAGTCCTACCAGTCCCAAACCTTAGACAATCCTATTAGCACGCTTCCTTGACACACTATTTACATTCTTTTTATCTATACAATACGTTAAAAAGTATTAATAAGTGATAACATAATGAGTCAACCTTATGAGTTTGCACAAGTCCAAGGGTCAATCCTATGAAAATAACTTGCAAGCACCTCCATCCTCCCCTGGTCCTCAGCCTTTTGCCAAGACCCCCAGCCCCTAAGTGCCAGCTTATAAAATTTGACCCATAACATAAGTTATTTCTGATGTAAACATTACAAAACTGTATTGATTGGGTTCATTGTCTAAGAACACTGGTAAATGAAAACTGATTTTAGTGAAAACAGATCAATAAGCCAGAAAAGATAGGCTTTTCAAAACACGTTTTGTGTCCAGGCAATGCGTTTAAAATCTAATATCGCCTTTTTCAGTCCATCCCTCTATGCCTATTCTCTAATCATAATATGTTCTGAAAAATGTAGTTTCACTCCTGTCATAATTTCGCTACTTTTAATGCACAAGGTTAAAGTGATGTAAACGCCCTTAATTAACAAGGGTCTTCATAGATAAAAGTCTGGTTTAAGGAGCAAACATTTATGGTTAGTGGCTTTTTTCTAAATCCACCATTTGAGTTAGACTATTTAACACTCCATTCGTTTAGATTTGGTCAAATCTACTTGTGTCATTTGCTGTTTGCTCTGCAGATCTAACATGTCTAACACTTTTAATGTCCATTTAATGATAGCAGTGTTTGCTGATTTGTATAGTATGTGTGTATTTCCACAGTAGGTGAAACAAAAAATTGCTTGTTAAGTGCATAGAATATGGATTTTAAATCACTTAATTTTTTTGGTGACTATTTTTGTAATTCCTTTAAAGGAAAATTATTATGGTTGGTTTTTAGACAAATTATTATATAGATAAAAAAATAGAATAATGAGCTTCATCTATTATTTAGAACTGTTTTAAAATTAATACCAAATGCTTGTTGTAAAGAATAGTTGCATAAATGGTTTAATATCCTAAAAGAGAAGGTCATATAATATATCTTTTTATATAATAGTATAGATTATTCAAGTAGATCTTAGTATAGATGTGTTAAAAACAGTCAAAAAGGTTTTACAATAATTTCTGAATAAATTCTTGTTGTAAATGAATAATTAATGTTTACAAATAACTCATGTGCATTGTTTAAAATCAGGTAACATCTGACTATGAGATTACTACTTCGAGACTGGCCACATTCGTCCAGCGACGACAGCCGCTTTTCTTCACCAAACCTCCGCCTTGAGATATTCTCACTCTTTGTGTCTATATTGTATATAGCTAAACCATGTACATGTATTGTATTATTATTGAAAGAAAGAGTTTATTTAAAATTTTTTATTGAGCCTCAGTAGTTTTCAGCAAGGTGCCCTAACTTCCGTCAATTTCCTCTTTTCCATTTACTCCTTTTCAATTGATACAAAAAATATTTCATAAAGTTTACAGTTCTTCATTTCCTGTACTATTTAATATATGTGAGATTTTAAAGTAGACTGAATTAATGATGGATTAGTTGAAATATTTTCGTAACAAATTTGGTCAATTGGTAAAGAATCTAAAATTGTGGAATACAATGTAGTAGCAGGGGTAAATTGTTTCAGGAAATGTGTTTTAATTAATTCCAAATTGGATATTTTATTTCAATTATATTTTTTTTATTTTTAAGGCCTGCATATCATAAAATTTGCTTTAAACGAGAAAAAATATTCTGTTCTTTAATGTTACAGTAGTTTAACACTTTAGCTGCTTCTTGGCCCAATGGCCTAGTAGGCTGAACCAAATACCTTCGGGCTACTAGGCCTGACGTTGTTTAATAAGTACTACTTAACCTGTGTTGCTTCTTTTGGAAAAATGAATGCACAGTATTAAACAACAAGCTTCACACTACTTACGGATATAATTACGATGGTTTTTGTTTGATAGATAAATGCCAACGGTATTATAAACATGATGTTATTTTAGGAGCTTTTAGTCGGGATTTACAGCCCGACACACATATTTCTTGACAGTTTTAGTGAAATTGAGTTGATTATTCCAATCAAACAAAAAATACATTGAAATAAGTTTATCTTTATATACTTTCACAATAAAATAAATAATTTTTAAGGACGTATTATATTGGTTTTCACTATTGTTTTCATAATTTTACAAAAGCTAAAAAATAAATCAAAAATATTGACTATATATTTAATTGTATAATAATTCCTACAAAAACTGTCTTGGTTGAAGTTAATTACTAAGTTTCAAAACTTTAGCTTGTTATGAATCTTGTGTAGTATTTATCAGACCTAACGCATTACTTACCAGAATGAGAATATGTTTACACTTCTGTTCTATATACAAAATATTTATAAACTCACAAAGTAATCACATGTGACATGTTTACATCTCTTTGTGATAAGTGCCAAAACACTTTTCTGGTCAGGAACATAAAATTGTGGTTTTGTTGTTTATTGTTTACACACACAAAGCACAAAAAATGTTAAGAGAGTGTTGCAGAGATAAGAAAATAAATACCTCAAAAACAATCTGTTGTCGGGCTAAGTTAGGCTATGAAAAAACTATGTCGGGCCGATTGGCTATGACATAATATATATATATATATAGATTTTTTGGACTAGGAGACTGACAGACTTACCTTGGTAAGAGTCCACTCTGTAGTCTTGAAATAGAAACACATAAAAGCACTTAAACAATGATATATTTCAACCACACAGTGGTCTTTGTCAATCAAAGAGAAAACACAAAAAGAAATATGAGAGAATGAAATAAAATAATTATAAATGTTACATATAAAATAATTATAATACATTTATAATTATTTTATTTCATTCTCTCATATTTCTTTTTGTGTTTTCTCTTTGATTGACAAAGACCACTGTGTGGTTGAAATATATCATTGTTTAAGTGCTTTTATGTGTTTCTATTTCAAGACTACAGAGTGGACTCTTACCAAGGTAAGTCTGTCAGTCTCCTAGTCCAAAAAATCTAAATAATCTTTACCAACCAAAACTAATCTAAAATATATATATATATATATATATATATATATATATATATATATATTTGTATTTAGATATGATAGGCGAGCAAAAAATAAGTACACAATCTTCAAATATTTTGGCAATTCTTCGGGAAAACACCGATATTATGGCTGACAGCTAAAGTGTTAAAAAGGTAAATGTTTTCATTTACTAGAGCTGACGGAAAGCGTTTCTTTTACATCAACTGAAATAATATAAGAAATCAAGCCTAAGTTAATAAATTAATAAAAGTCAGTTGAAGTTATTTATAACCAGCCCAAATTTGTTTGTGATCAGATTAAATACAAGCATCAAAACTACAGCATTAGTATGAACACTTCTAGCAACTGTTAAGCAATTGTTCTATCAATTTAACTTATTTAAATTTTTTGAATACTTTTTTACCATTTGAAATTTTTTTTTAAGGTCCTTAATTTGGAATTGATACACACATGATTAACAATCTGAAAAGTCACTCAAGATAAATAGTTTTGAGGTATGAAAATTTATTGCAATTGTATTGTATTGATTGGTCTTTCTAGTTCTGTTATAGAGGCCAGTACGGATCATTATAATGTTGTAACGGGTTTTGGGCTTTTTTCTTGTTTCGTTAATTTTGTTATTTGTAATGATTGTGAGGAATATACTTTTACCTAAGTGAAATAACGGCTTGCCTAACTCATAATTACAGTAAATTTATGAAAAAACTACTTAAACATAATGTTTTCGATCACACAAAGCTATCTTAATTAGTGTCAACTCTTCCTGTCAGGCACTGATCAAGATTCCTCAGTGCAATTAAAAACGTTATTTCTCAGTAAAATTTTCAAAAATTATTTTAAAAATAAGTTCTACTAGTCATTGTATGACTTAGTTCAAAATAAAACATTCTTTGTGTGGTAAATAAGTACATATTAAAAACGGTAGTATATAAGTAATCTTTTGGCTAACTTTTATAGTATATTCTATGTTGTTATTATATTTACATTCTATATTAAGCCTCTTATTATGCATCTTTAATTTTTGAAGACACAGGAGTTTTTGTCGGACATATAGGAAGATCAAACGGAAGCTTTGATGGTTTACACCCACGAACAGAAAATGTTATAAGTTTATCAAGATTATCTCTGTTTGTAAACATCTCTTGAACTTTGGTCTGGGTAATGGTAATATCGTCTAGTCCAAAGTATGCGGCCCAAGAATCTTTTACAGTCGGATCAAAAATGTCCATCTTACTGCTTCTTAGGAAAATGTTGGACAATGTTGGCTCATGATGATCTGGGAGATAAGGAAATGCTGTTTTAACCAACCTGTAATTAATATAAATCATTGATTTAGAAACCAATTAAAAATTTAACGATAGCAATAAACTGTCTATAAACAATTTGAACTAAATATTTAGAAACAAAAATTTCACCACATAACATTCATCTTCTTTCAACATTTTTTAATCAACATTTTTTTTAAGATGTTGAAAGTGACAAATTAAGAGAGACCTATTTAAGTACAAGTCTTCAAGTTTCATTTTATCTCAAGAATACCTATGTAGTACAAGAAATTAATTTGAAGTTGCTTGTTGTAATCATCTTGAATTCACTGATTAAACTATAATTAAATGATACTTTACTAAGTGAATACGTAAGGGCTTACTTGCTAAAGCATTTCAAAACAATCATTCCTTTTACGAAGCAAACCCTCTGCTGGCGGCGTTGCACTAGGTACAAAGGTTATAGGGATAACAACCAACTTTACCCACCCCCTCATCTCGTAAACTTTACACTCATAAACCTCATCTCGACAACCTTGGTACAGCTCATAAGGTTTAACGGTATCCCTTGTTCTGCTTTAGCATTTGATTACTAACCTAACTGAAAACATAGCACAATACATATTTAGTCTCTTTTGTATTCGTATCTCATTCTTTGGAGAAGCAGAGCAACTCATTTAAAGATCTGCAACAGACTATTATTATCATTTAGTTAATAAGAGCTTAGCTAGTGAAAACTATTCACAACAGTAAAAGTCAAAATAGTTAACTTGAAATCTAATCAAAAATTAGTTTTTAATAAACAAACACACTAGTTCACAACAGACTAGTTTCGGCAACGATGTTGCTTTCCTCAGTGCTTGGCTACTACTAACATATCATCAAGTTATTGTATAACAAGTTGAATGAAACAAAGAAGATAAAACATAAAAAGTCAATCAATAAAATTAATCTAACTACAGAGCACAAAACTCCTTACTCATGAGAGTTATCTATTTTACATTATTCTTATTATTATTAATATTATGTTTTTTTCTCCCTTACCTTGCACCATCATCAACTAACAAAGCCTAAACAAACCTTATTTTTATATTATATAAAAATACACGTTATAAACAATTCACAATAAAATCTGTTTATACAAAATTATAACTAAGAACAGAGTCAAGATAAATAAACAAACATCAACACTTTTACATTATTTAACATTTTTAACAAGTTAGCCGTAGCAACTAATTTAACACTTATTAGATCTGAAACAAAAAATGAATGAACAGACATGCTTAGCGGAACAACACAGAATCTGGATACAGAAGGGAGGAACTTTGGATCGGTACCGACTCATTGTTTACTGAGACATCTTGAAATTTGTTGATAAACCATGTCTCCCAAGCATCCATAGTATTGTACCTCGTGACTTGTTTCAACAACTTAGGATGGTCAGACATAACGTAATGCTGGATATCCAGGCAATGCTTGGCCATCTGTGAGTATTCTGGCTTGTTTTTAAAATGGGCAAAGTGCTCCCTGCTTCTTGTCGTAATACTACAACACGTTTGACCAATATATAAAGCATCGCACATCTCACATTTTATATTGTAAATCCCCGATTTCTCACAGTTACCCTTGAAGTCCTTCAGAGATCCAATCATTATACCCAAACTCCATCCTGAAGCCGTTGACACTTGAAGTCTTCCATACTTCATGACGCACTTCTTGGCCACGCTATATAGTGGAGGGTTGTAAGCTAACCTAACCCAGTTGTTTTCTGGTTTGTCCCTGGGTAAAGTAGTTCTAGCCAATCTGTTTTTCTTTAATTCAACTTTTTTTATGATACTAAATACTAGATCAAACCCGAATTAAATTCAGCTATTCCATATATCATGTTTAGTTCTTTCAAATAGTTTTCTCTTGATAGTGGAAAATAAACTAAACGTTGTGCTATAGTATAAAATGCAACGAATTTGTGCTCTTTAGGGTGGTGTGATTAATATGCGATGCACCTGAAACTTTGGCTTCCTATAAACATCAAAAGAAAGCCTACCATTTGCTCTTGACACCATTACATCAAGGTAATGCTATTCTTCGCTTCTACCTCAGAGGTGAACTCTATCGAAGGAAAAAATCCATTAGGTTCCCGACAAAATTCATCAGGGTTTATTTTCCATCAAAAGTAACAAATACATCATCCACATACCGGATCCAGACACATGGAAAAAATTTGGTCTCCTTAGCCTCAGTCTCAAACCTGCTCATAAAGAAACTTGCCAAGAAACTAGAAAGAGGGTTCTCCGTTGTTTAATTTGTATAAACCAATTTTGTTAGAGAATGGGTTTTAAAGGCGTATTTATATAATATATCATTGTTATTTTTTTAAAACTGTTTAGGGTTTGTTTGTTGATGATGGTGCGAGATAAGGAAAGAAAAGGAACAAAATAATAATAATAATGGCAATAATGTAAAATTGGAAACTCTCCTCTGAGAGTACTCAATTACAAAATTGAGTAAGGATTTTTGTGCTCTGTAGTTAGAGTAATTTTATTGCTTGACTTTTATGTTTTATCTACTTGGTTTTATTTAACTTCTTGTACGATAACTTGACGATATGTTAGTAGTAGCCAGGCACATTGTCGCCAAAACTAGTCGGTTGTGAACGAGTGTGTTTGTTTATTAAAAACTAATTTTGAGGGGATTTTGAGTTATCTATTTTTACTTTTACTTTTGTTATTATTGTCATATTATTAAATTCCTTCTATTAGCTCACACTCTCCTGATATATTTATATATTCAATTATAATTCTTGCATTTGTATTTTGACTTATGTTCTTTATATATATATGTATATGTACGAGGGTGGTCCACAAAGTAACCTCCGTTTGGGCGTGGCGCGATAAGTAGGGGGGGTAACGCCGCCATTCTCACATCGGTGTGCGCAGCCGTTCAGTACGCTTCTAGCTGTGCAAGGAAGAATATCGTGCGATCGCGCGTTTTTTTGTTATAACGTAAAAACATGAGCGCCGCGATAGAAAATCCCGCCAAGTGTAAAATGCAAGGTGTAATAAGATTTCTGTGGTTGAAAAGTTACACAGCAGTTGAAATTCATCGTGAATTGAGTGGGGTGTATGGCTCCAACATTATGAGCGAAGGTGTAGTCCGTCAATGGGTTCGTTTTTTTTAAAAAAATGGAAGATCGAACGTTCACGATGAAGACCGGAGTGGTAGGCCATCTCTCGTCAGTGATGAATTGGTGAACAAAGTGGATGATAAAATTTGCGAGAACCGTCGCTTCACAACCTAGGAACTTTCAGATCATTTTCCTGACATTTCTCGAAGTCTTGTGCATGAAATAGTGACAGAAAAACTAGGCTATCACAAGTTTTGTGCTCGTTGGATTCCAAGAGTGCTCACCGATGATCACAAAATGAAAAAAATGAGTTCTGCCATAGACTTTTTGACCCCCCCCCCTCCCCCTACAGCCCGGACTTGGCTCCCAGTGATTTCCATCTTTTCCCATACATGAAGCCGTAGCTTGCATCTCAGAGGTTTGCGAGTGATGAAGAGCTTCAAAACGCTGTGACAGGCTGGCTACGTTCTCAGGCGGCACATTTTTTTAAAGACGGAATTTCAAAAACTGTTAAATAATATGATAAGTGCTTGAATTTGTATGGTGAATATGTAGAAAAGTAGAGAAAAGCTGTAGTTTTAACATGTATATAATAAAATATTTGTATCTCAACTGGTTTATTTTTTATTTCAAAACGGAGGTTACTTTGTGGACCCCCTCGTATGTTGTACAAATTTTCAATCATAAAAAAATACATTTTTATTCATCCAATCAAGTTCAAATACATTTTTATTTTAACCTATAGTAGATGACAATTGATGTTAATAAAGTGTTTTCAAATATTTATTCAATAGTAATTAAATTATAATGTTGAGGGCCTATCGGTATACAATATCATAAATAGAACTCTACAGTTAAAAATGAATGTAAAGAAAAAAACTGGAGATAAACTAACAATGATCAAATTTGTGTTGTTAACCTCAGTAGGTATTTAATTAATTTTTTTTCATATATTACTTGTATTATAAGATGCATTTGTGTTAGAATGCATTTCTGTGATTGAGCATTTCCTTCTTTTTTTCTTTGGTGTTTGAAAAGAACATTCACCTTCTGATGACAGCACTGCTTTTTTTTCTTTTCTAATGATTTTAACTGTGCTTACAGATACACCACACGCTTGAGATATGCGTTTATCACATTGTTGTAATGGCATTGAAAATGTTTCACAAAAATACTTTGATTCACTAATCATAAAATCATTAACATTTAAAATAATTTCGTGTGCTTGACTGTGAAGTTTTTTGTGCAACTTAGTTTTAATTGTTCTATTTTCCATTTTCTAAAATAAATCAAGTTACTTTTATGTATTTTAATGTACAAACCACGTAGAACTAAACTCAGGAAACTGGCCCTACCCTAACAAGAACTTTAATACAACTAGCCTAAAAATCTGGTTAACAGTATAAATCATACTGTTTACCCTTTAAACACAACACTGATATTTTCTGAAGTGTTGGGTTTTGACCCAGCACTGCAGCCCAAGGCCAGAGACACGGTTAAACCTCAACCACTGTACTTAGAACGACATCGCCAGTAGTGGCTTTGCTTCATAAAAGAAACAATTCTCTACCTAACAGGTGAATTATTAAATGAATATAGTTTGTAACATGGCTTCATTACCGAATAATTGGAAAATCATATAATAATAATAGTGTTAACAATAGCGTCATATTGAAAAATAAGTGTTTTATGTTGTTTAAATAGCAATATTATCATATTTTAAATAATAAACCCAATAACCACAAATTAACTTTATTTATTTACCTGATGTACATTTCAGTTACAAGGTAACCATCTTCAGAAGTACTGAACAAAAAATTAATTTAATTTAAAATGTATATATATATATATATATATATATATATATATATATATGTATAGATTTTTTGGACTAGGAGACTGACAGACTTACCTTGGTAAGAGTCCACTCTGTAGTCTTGAAATAGAAACACATAAAAGCACTTAAACAATGATATATTTCAACCACACAGTGGTCTTTGTCAATCGAAGAGAAAACACAAAAGAAATATGAGAGAATGAAATAAAATAATTAAGAACCAACATCATCAGGAATGAAAATTACAATAATACAAGCTATAGGTCTATAGACCTATGGTATGGTACTGCTTACCAACGAAAAGCTTTGAATATAAATTAATAAATATTCTTGTATTTGAATAACCTATGTTGTTTTAATATATATATATATATATATATATATATATATATATATATATATATATATATATGAAGTTAATATATTACTATTGTAAATAATTTTATCCACCATTAACTGCAATGATTTTACCTTGTGTGATTTTTGAAAAAATTTGAGAAAAAGTAATCAGTGTTTCGACAATGGTCAAGTGACCGAAAGGCGCCTCATCACACAAGGTAAAATCAAAATTATTGCACTTAATGGTGGATAAAATTACTTTCAATAGTAATATAATTACTTCATAAAGTCAGTGCAACGGAAAAACAATGGATAACGTAAAATATCTATATATATATATATATATATTTAGGTTAGTTTTGGTTGGTAAAGATTATTTAGATTTTTTGGACTAGGAGACTGACAGACCTACCTTGGACTCTTACCAAGGTAAGTCTGTCAGTCTCCTAGTCCAAAAAAAAAAAAAAAAAAAAAATATATATATATATATATATATATATATATATTATATTTATATATATATATATATATAGGAATTTTTTAATTCCTATATATATAGGTTTTTCTCTTTCTTGACTGAAGAAGATCATGTTGATCGAAATATTTCAAATAAAAGTGTATTAAGTGTTTTATATGTGCTTATTTCCAAGAGATTGCAGTTTTGGACTATTGCCTTTAGGTAAGTCTGTCAGTCTCCTATCAAGTCCAAAAAATTCCTAAATAAGCTTTAAGCTCTACTAGAACTAACCTAAATATATATATATATATATATATATATATATATATATATATATATATATATATATATATATATAAGCCCTATCTATACAAACTATGCCCCACATTTTGGGCTGGGAGTCATTAATAGAAAAAAAATACCTGATAATAACCAGTTATTACTCGCTGTGTGAAAAGGACTGGTCATGACGACACAATCAACCCCCACAGTCAATATGTAAGTGGGAATCTATGATTAATTTGGTAAAGAAGCTCAATAAAGATTTTCCAACTACCACTTCCTGAGTGAATAACTGATTTATTGAGAGTATTTGATCTATTTACATATAGTTACTGTATTCAATTTTTACCAGAACTGCTACAGTTTCTCCCCTATTCCTTCAGTCAGTAAAAGTTATTACATCTATAAACTTAAAAAATTTTGATTTTGCCCTGTAAATTTTATTTAGTTAGTATACATTTAGTTCTACTTTATTCTGTGATTATTGCTTGCATTATACCTGTGTTTTTTATGGAAAATAAACTTGCTCAAGTTTATGATAAAGAATATTTCTTAGCCGATCTGTTATGCATTTATGTTCAGTAATTAACAAATATAAAACCTGAGCTGAGTAATTTTGGTCACAAACATACTTACGTTATTAAAGTTTTAGTTGGGTCTATTTCAAGTTGACGGACATATTTGCAAGGTTTTATTGATGGCTGAATTTCTACACAGGCTGTTATTGGTTGTTTTTCATAAACCACTTTTGTAATTGTTCGGCGAGGGAAGAACCAACGACCATTTCTCAAATCTGACTCTGCTAAAAGTAGGCCCACACCAGCTAGAAGAAGTAGTTTCCAAATCATATCCATTTCCAATGCTAGAATTTCCTAAAGTTAAAATCAAGTACAAATCAAGTTTATCACTGTATTGCTTATCAAGTTAACAATACAAATATATTAGAAATATAAGGTAACTTGTAGTATTTCTTAAGGAAGTTTTTAATAAACCTGTATGACTTTATATTCTGTTATAATTTTTAACATAGGCCTATAGACTGTAGCGGAACAAATTAAAAAATTATATTATTGTATTCCATGTTCTCTTGAGTTGACAAAGGTACACATCTCTAGAAATGGCCATCTTCCCGAAACGTAACTGCTATATAGGCAAGTGTAACATACTAATGTATGTTCATGTGTTTTTAGTAAAAATATTATAAAACAAACAAACCCTAAATCCAGCTACGCAAACACCTAAATAACACCCAACACACACATACTGACATACACACTAATTTAAATATTCTACACACATTAAAACAGAGTAAAAACTAACAACCTTAGAAAAATATGAAATCTACAAACACTACACAACAGACAGGGAAAATATACTTAATGACCACACACACTTTGAAGCCAATAGTCTTTTCAAATACATCACACAAGACGCCGACACCTCACCTAATGTCATAAATCCAACCCTGTCATACCGTTTGTAAAGAGCCAAAAGCCGCTAGTAGAAGGTTAGCTTCGAAAAAGGAACGATTGTTTTGAAACGCGTCAGCAAGTAAGCAATTACGTATTCACTTAGTTAAGTAGTGTAAAATTAGTAGAAATATTATAATTTTTGAATTATTAAAATCTGTAAAAATATTTTTCATTGACTAATTGATATTTAATTTGACATAATCTGGTGTCACAAACTGGGAGGGAACTACATTTAAAATTAGGACACAAAACAAACCTTTTGATATAGGAGGTTTTGAGATCCTTGTAATTATTATAAATTGCATAGTTTGCATTTATACTGTAGATAACAGCACTAATTGACAAATTGAATTTAAGAATAACCTTGGAACTAATTCAGTAGAAATCCAATGGCTTCCAGACAGAATTGGTGACCTGGAACACATCAATTACTCTGTCCAGTGGTTAAACATTTCACATTCTAGCCAAATGACCGACCAGATGATGCAGTCATTAACACTAAAGTAGATTTAGCAGCAACACAGTTTGCTTACTATCCCACACTACATCTACAACCACAGAGATAAAGTGGGCAATCTTACAAACACCAGGATAGCTCCTGAACCATACACCAGCACTGTATAGCATAATCAACACAGCACTGTAACACATCAAGGAGAAAGCAATTACTTATCTCATACATTTCCAACGGTATACTCTGGACACAACTTTGGATAACTCAAACTCCAGATAACAAAATTTTAAAACTTTATAATTTAGAAAATATATATTTTTTTTAGGAATTTATGCCTGCTGTTATTGGCGGATTCAAAACTACTTCAGCACTCCAACGATTGGTCACATGAATGGGACACATCTCCCAAAATAGCCGTCCTCAACAAATATAAGTAAGAGCTACTATTGATAAGCTGTAAAATATTTACAAGTGTTTTTAGTGAAAACTAGTAGCTCATGTGAAGATGGAATATATAATATTAATTTCTAAATAAAAAACCTAAAAATACCATTATAATTGTTCACAAAGGTAAAATTCAAAATAGTTAACTGAAAATCTCACCAAAAATTAGTTTCTAATAAACAAACACACCAGTTCACAACAGACTAGTTTCGGCAACGATGTCGCCTTCCTCAGTAGTAGCCAAGCACTGAGGATGGCGAAATCGTCTCCAAAACTAGTCTGTTTTAAATTGGTTTGTTTATTAAAAACTAATTTTGAAGAGATTTTGAGTTAACCATTTTGAATTTTACGTTTGTGAATAGTTCTCACTAGCTAAGCTCTAATTAACTAAATATTATAATTGTTATTTTATTAAATTTGTTTTATTCCTTTAACCATATATTTTGCTGAAAATCCGCATTTGGCAATACTTGCCAGATCATTATTATGGTTTTGATTTATAATATTTAACTCTATAGTTGGCTTAAAATCTGTAAATGGCACCTTACAACATTATAAATACAATAACCTTTTTACTCAATAATCATTAAAAAATCTGAAAAGACCAGGTAGGTGGTTTTACCTTACATTGCACATCTCATGTCAACATAACTTAGAATTTAAATTTTCATTGAAAGTGTGGGAAATTGAACTAAACATTTAATGTAAACCATTCATATAAATTGAATTTTGGAAAAAATTCTAAAATAAAAATTTTATTTCTCTTGTGTATATTAAAAATATTTGTAATGATTATGAAAACGACTTAAAAAGTTGGCCTTTTATTATACCTGTTATAATGTAGGAACTTAAACTCATAAAAAATGTTTTTGACATTGATTTCTAGTTTTGCATGTTTCAAGCTATTTTTAAAATGCTATACCTTATCAACTACAGGGTGAGGCAGCATAACTTCCTTTTTTTACATGCTCCTTCCCTTTAAAAAAGGAATTTATGCTGCCGCACCCTGTATTTACTCCTTTAATACAAAATTACATCATTTTTAGAGTTTAAAAAAAGAAATGTTTTATTAGGTTTAAACAGAAAAAAGAAATAGTACGGTCGAAGAACTGTGTTTATAAAACTATTCTACCACGTTTTTTCCAATTTTAAAAAATGTATCCCCCCTTTTAGTTGACTTTATATATGTTTGAATGAATTTAGTCTTATATAACAAAAAACTTGTTATATAAAAAAAATCTGTATTTCAAAAGTTAAAGAAAATAATTCAATTTTTAAAATTTTTGCCACAAAAGTCTTTTGCCATAGATTATATAGTGTGTCTGTTGAAGATTAATGACAGTAATACAAAATTAAATTAGGTAGCCTATTGTAAAGATGAATTATTGATTTTTCAGAACATAAATGTTTAAATTGTTCCTGAAGGTATAGTAAATACTTATTAATTATTATATATAATTCGGAAGTACTAACCTTAGAGAAAACAGCTGAAACTTCTTCCACATCAAGGTAAACAATGACAGGTATCCAATAAACCCTTTCTATCTATATTGGGGTAAATGTTTCTCTTCCATCCCTTGTTATTATCTACAGACGTTTTAAAGATAAGTAACTATGCTACTAAAAGTCATTTATCTTTTAAACAGGAATGCTTTTTAACATAACTACCTGCAAAAAACGAAAGTAAGATGGTTCTAAGCCATTGTTCTAAGTCCTGTGTGTTTTAAATGTTCTCTTATCAAAAACTTTAGTCAACATACAAAACAAGTGTTGTAGAATAATAATTTGTTTTTTTATAAAAGAATAATTCTTTCTTTAAGAATAAATACTTTAACAACATTGATAATTAATAGCAATCCAGCAGATACATATCTATTCGTCACACTAAAAACACTTGTAAATATTTACAACTTACTTGCCTATTGTAACACTTATTTATATTTACGTATCAGTTTCTGATCAGTTATGGTTTGAGTTGACAATGGGACACATCTCCCAAAATAGCCGTCCTCAACAAACATAAGTAAGAGCTACTATTGACAAGCTGTAAAATATTTACAAGTGTTTTTAGTGAAAACTAACTAGTAACTCATGTGAAGATGGAATCAACAAATATATTTATCAGATACATGGAGGCTTCAGAGGAAAAGTGGACCAAGTATGACAGACAATATTAATAGAGAATAGACTTAAGCTCTATAAAAATTAAATCTAGTCCACATTTCTATTTAATTACTAATTAAAGGTGTAAAGTAGTATTTAACCCGGCAGGGGCATCACGGTCTTTTCCACCGGGCCTTCACCATTTTCTTAATATCCCGAACTGCCGATTTTTGTAAGCTTCCACTCTCTCAATACCTTCAAATAGACTCATCCGCTGTCGAATGCTGTGTTTGTATTTTCGCTGTCACCATCGTGTGTCTTAGTGGAGCAGCCTAAAGTAAAGCCAGTGTGGAAACCACCGTGCGCGACCCCTCACAAGTGCTAAAGTGGGACATAATTTTTAATTTCGCTTTTGTGTTATTGATCGTTTAGTGCGTTGTGTGATATATTTGTTGTGTTACTACTCAATATGAATCGAGCAGAGGAAGAAAGACTAGCCAGACTGTTAGATAGCGTGGAAAGGGAAGAAAAACGTGAGGAAGAAAGGATTGAAGATCCTGGTAGTGTTGGAAGAGAACTTTTTTGTGAAGTACCTACTGTTGAACCCAGTAAAGAACCGGATTCATATGATGAACAACAAGATCATGTTGAAGTTCAAGAAGAAGACACAGAATCAGAACAGTCAGGAGACGAAGAAGAATTACCACGTCATGTTGGGCCCGTGTACACAGGTAAAGACAAAGCTACTAATTGCAACGTACACTGTCCTCCTACAAATAGGCGTACAGCTGCTCATAATTTAGTTAGGAATTTACCAGGTGTAAAACCACATTTGAAATTGGAATCCCCTTTTGCTGCCTGGAAGCTATTTTTCACTGAAGATATTTTAAATGATATCTTAAAATACACCAATCAATGCATAGATAGAATCCGTCCGAGATTTTCCCGTGCACGGAATGCTTCACCTATGACATATATTGAACTGGAAGCCATTATAGATATTTTGTACATGGCAGGAAAACTTCACACGTCACATTCAAATCTTTGTGATTTGTGGAGTACTGACGGAACAGGTGTGCCATTTTTTAGAAACTGCATGAATCTTTGACGATTAAAATTCCTGATCGGAGCTTTAAGGTTCAATGATGCTCAAACGATGGGCCGGAGATTACAGGCAGACAAATTAGCACCTGTTTGTGATATTTTTCATGGGATTGTTGCCAAATGTACTGCAAACTTTACTGTAAGTGAATACCTTACAATAGATGAAATGCTAGAATCGTTTAAAGGAAGATGCAGGTTTAGGCAGTACATTAAAAATAAACCTGCAAAGTATGGTATCAAAATCTATGCAGTGACCTGTGCAAAAACCTTTTATACCCTTAACATGGAGGTATATGTTGGTAAACAGCCAGCAGGCACGTATCTAGTAAACAATTCCGGTATTGATGTTATTGACAGACTTGTTCTACCTATCAGTGGCACATTAAGGAATATTACAACCGATAATTGGTATACTTCAGTACCACTTGCTGAACATATGCTAAAGGTGCATAAATTGACTCTTGTAGGCACTTTGCGGAAAAAAAACCACACATTCCAACGGAATTCATCAGTACAAAAAATCGACCTGTAACCTCAAAACGTTTTTGGGTTTAAAGGAAATCAAACATTACTGTCCTACTGCCCCAAATAAAATAAAGTAGTTATTCTCATCTCAACCATGCATATTAATGATGAAATCTATCCCGAATATGGAGATAAAAATAAACCTTACATCCTAACATTTTATAATTCAACAAAAGGGGGAGTAGACGTTGTTGATGAGTACAAGGCCGGATATCCAGCTGCATGATGCAGTAATCGATGACCCCTGACAGTGTTTCTTGGCCTACTTAATACCATTGGAGTGAACTCTTTCATTGTGTACAAACAAGCTAAAGGGTACTTCAATATATTCCGGCGATGCTACTTCAAACAACTGGCTACTGAGCTATGCCATGGACGGGACTAACTTCCACATCAGCTAAAAAAAAAACATTGAAAAGATGCTGGGCCTACAGCCAAAGGGGCGAAATATTGCAGAAGATGCACGTGAAGGACGATGCGGTCTATGCAACTGGAGACAAAACAGGAAATAAAACACTCGGTGCAACAGGTGTCGTAGATTCATCTGCAGGGAACACACTGTACCTTCTTGTCAAGACTGCGCCACCCTAGGGCATCAATTGGATGAGGAACTGTAAGGAATTCCATTGCTATAACCCTCAGGTGCTTAGACATATTGTATATACCTTTTGTTTAAAATCATAAACTTTTACAGTTTCATTTCATCACTATAATAGTAATTTTATGATAAATATACCTAAAAATTCAACACATTTTGTTTCTCAATTGGTTCTTTTACGTTATAGCTATTGTAAACATCCAGTACATTTTCTTATTCAGAACTATTTCTGCATATTTTCCGAAATTAGTTTTCTTTTGGAATATATTATTATAGATAAATCTTTGTAAAAGAGTCCATATGATATGACAATTTATCTAAAGTATTGTAATTGTTTCAAACAAAAAATTTGTTAAATCTTAAATTATTATTTAAAATTATTTAGTGCATTAATATCACAATTAAAACAAATAAAACTTAAGAAAATACAATATACTTATTTACGATATTTGTATTTTTAAAATAAAATATTGTTCAGTATTTTTTTAATATTAGTAAAATAATCTGGTCGAATCCACCATGTGCGACCCCTCACGTTTTATTTTCATGCGACCTCTGCCGGACTAAATTAAAATATATGTGTAAATTTTAAAATGATTTTTACTATTGTCATTGATTGGCCCAGTGTTTCTTTCAATGGTCATTTTGGATTTGGTTCATCCTCACTCTGGAAATTTAATGAAACTGTTTGGAATCATGGTAATGTTACATATATATTTATATTGCTATATATATTTATATATACATATATTGCTTTTAAAATATTTGTTTATAATCTTATATAACAAATTCATATTATCATTTCAATTATTATAACTTTAATACAATTTAACTATTTTTACTTAAAATTAACCAAAACAATTACCACAAACTAAACACAATATGCATAAACAAAGATAAATTATTTTGAAGTTGCTTTATGTAAAGTAAAAAACTAACAACCTTAGAAAAATATGAAATCTACAAACACTACGCAACAGATAAAGAAAACGTATTAAATGATCACACACACTTTGAAGCCAACAGCCTTTTCTGTTATATGACACAAAACTCAAACAACCCACCTCCACAGTCATAAATCCATTCCCGTTAGAGCCTTTACAATTAACCGATGCCGCCAGTAGAGGGTTAGCTTCGTAAAAGGAACGAATGTTTTGAAACTCGTCAGCCAGTAAGCAATTACATATTCACCTAGTTAAGTATTTTTAAAATTAGTTTAAATTATTTGATTTGATTCCATATTTCCTTGAGCCACTAGTTTTTCACTAAAACACGTGAATATATATTGATATGTTATACTTACCTATAACTACAGCAGAACTTTGATAATTCGAATTCTTCTTCATTTAGAATATGTTGCCTGGTCCCTAGCATTATGTATATAAACAATCTTGAAAAATCGCCAATAATTCGAACTGTTGTTTCCAATAGAGACTCATAGTTTGTATTTTACGTCAGTGTTTCAAGCCACATATGGCTCTGAGGAATGTTGGCAGGGTGGGTGACACAGAATACAATTGGTTGTTTACCTGACCTGTGAGTTCAGGAATCTCCCGCTACCTCACCAACTTGCTTTCATCACACAGTCGCTTAGTGTCATAGCGCTCATAGCAAGCACAGTCTGTGTGAAGGTTGTGCTCTGTCAAGCCTGTTGGAGTATTTTGACTTTTGAAGTTTGGTGTTGTGTATTGTGCAATAATTTTGTGTTTTAAACGATGAGCTTATAAGTCTTTAACTTTAGCTGAAATAGTTCCAGTATTTAAGAAAGTGGAAAAAGAATCTGAGATCGCAAAAGACTTCAGAATTCCCCAAAACATTTTATCAACTTATTTTTAAAAAAGACAAGATTTTGAAATCCGTTCGTGAGAGTGTAAAATGTAAGAAGAGAGTAGAGGACCAGAGCACCCAGATGTTGACTCTCGTGTTCTAAACAAGCGCATGATGAAAAAAATCCATTGAGTAGCCCTCTTTTAAAATGCAATGCCGAACAATTTGCATCCAAACTGGGAAAAGACAATTTTAAAGAAAGCAATGGGTGGTTAGATGGTGGCAAAAAAAACAAAATTTCTTTCAAAATTATTTGTGATGAAAATGCTTCTGTTGATCGTGTGAAGCTGAGCAGTGGAAAAAGGACTTGGAAGTGATGATCCAGGACCAAGATCCCCAAAACATTTTCAATCTGGATGAGACGGGATTTTTTTCTCTGGCATTAAAAGATGAGAAATGTCATGGAGGAAAGCTTAGACAAAAAGAATCAGACTGTTGGTTCACATGGACAGGTCAGAAAAATTGCCATCGCTGATGACCATGTTGTTTCAGAAAAGTGAAATCAAAACCAGTAGATTTCACACCTGTGTAGACAAAAGTATGGATGAAATAAAGATGGAGCTAAGAAAGAAGTAAATCTCACAGTTGTGGTTATAAGGCATTGTCTATACCAGTTATTACACACCTGTGTAGACAAAAGTATGGATGAAATAAAAATAGACTCAAGAAAGAGAAGTAAATCTCACAGTTGTGGTTATAAGGCATTGTCTATACCTGTTATTACACACCTGTGTAGACAGAAGTATGGATGAAATAAAGATAGACTCAAGAAAGAGAAGTAAATCTCACAGTTGTGGTTATAAGGCATTGTCTATACCTGTTATTACACACCTGTGTAGACAGAAGTATGGATGAAATAAAGATGGACTTAAGAAAGAGAAGTAAATCTCACAGTTGTGGTTATAAGGCATTGTCTATACCTGTTAATACACACCTGTTTAGACAAAAGTATGGATGAAATAAAGATAGACTTAAGAAACAGAAGTAAAGTGGTTATAAGGCATTGTCTATACCTGTTATTACACACCTGTGCAGACAAAAGTATGGATGAAATGAAGATATAGTTAAAAAAGAAAAGTAAATCTCCTTTCCTTCAGAAGTAGTAGGAATTGTGGTTGCTTGGTGCAGTCACTTACCTCAAATAGACTTACTCTAATGGGGGCATAAAGAGGTGATCTACCAGCTAAGTTTGTGATAAAAGGCGATATGAGAAATTGGGTTTTGTTAAAAATAGTGGGTAAAGAACAAAAAAACATTGACACAGCAATCATATTTTTTAACAATATTGGACAAAAAATTTGACTAGGGATGTAGAAGTTCTCAGAAAAAAAAATTTGGTGGTGAGGCACCTAACATGAAAAATTGCAAAAAAACATTTCACTTTACATCACAAATAATATTAAATCAATGACCAGATACTTTAAAGTTGTACTTTAACATTAAAACATATTTACCATAGTGCTATGTCTTATAACTCAACAAACCTTGAGTTTATAAGGTTGTGTGTGTGTATGTTGTTAAGGGGTGTTATTGTTTCACATTTTTAATTTTAGCTAAACATTTTGTAGAATGTTTATTTTTCCAAATTACTGAGAACTACATCACCAGGTATATATATTTTTAAAGGTGATAGGTGAGATTAATTGAATTACCCAAAACACACTTTACTTAATGAAGTAGAATAGAGAAAATACATTACCTGGGTTATTGTGACTGTTAATGTGCACCGAAAGGAATGATAAATGAAAAATAATCCATGAGGGGAGGAAATGCTGAGACAAAGCCATGTAGTATAATATAAAGACATACATTATAAAAAACAATTGTTTTAGAAATTAATCTGCTATAAGCTAGGATCAAAGGTAAGTTACTTTATATAATTCTTGATTTTGTAGTCCATTACGTTGTTCGGTGAAACTTAATTAATCATTTAAAATATAAAAGTGATTAATTTAAATACCTAATCATTTGTAAATATTTACACACTTGCCTATAGTAGCACTTACTTATTTTTGAGGACGGCCATTTCGGGAGATGTGTCCCATTGACAACTCAGACCGTAACTGATCTCAAGGTTTACGTAGGTTAGGGTATTAGGGTGGTGGTGGGATATTATGGTGGTGTGGGTGTATTTTGTGAGTATTAGGAGTTTTGATGTCAAAAGTGTGTGTGTGAGTTGTTATGTAATTGTGTATTGAGTATGTGTGTAGGGTGTAGTTTGAAGTGTCTGTGTATTTCGTATTGTTCGGTTGTGTAGGGTTGGTTATTTTTGTGTTGTTACGAAGAATTTGTAGGCTAGATGTTTGAGTCATGTTTTGAGGAATTGAGATGATCAGCAAAGTTTGATTGGTAGTTATTGTTTGTTAATGCTTTTATATATTCTTGGTAACGTGTGTAGAAATACCTCCTTGTCTGGCATATGTAAAAACCTCCTTGTGGGGCACGAACTGCAAGTTAGTTCGTAAACTCCAGTGGCGTTGTAAATGTCTTCGATTTTGTTGTTGGGTTTAAATTGTTTATTGAGAGTGTTGTATGTGGAGTAGACTATTTTGTAGCTGCATTTTCGTAGTATGTTGTTAGATTGTGGGTTTTTGGATGATCTGTATGGTATTGATAAGTATTTTATGGGATTGTCGTGTTTTGTGTTTGTATTTGGGTTATTATGTTTATTTTTTAGGCAGTTGTATAATTTTTCAATCATTGTTGTGTTGTATCCGTTAGTTTGTGCTATATGTTTTATGGTGTTTAACTCCTGGTAGTGTTCTTCTTTGTCTAACAGTGTTTTAAGCAGGCAAGTTTTTAAGTATTTACATGTTTTTAGTGAAAACTAGAAGCTCACGTGAAGATGGAATCAACAAATATTATATAAATAATAATTATTGCATTCACTCTCACTTCTTTATTTACTGATAAACTTCCTTTGATTATCACAATCTCATACTATCTGAGTGAAACAAAGAGTTAATGTTTTAAATTTCTAGAAAATTTGTAACACCTATAAAGATCTAAATGAATTAACCAATTTCAAAACTTGACTCATTACTCAGTACAATCAAACACTTAAACTTTTAATTATTTTAGTTGTATATAATATAAAGTTTAGTTTATTTACGAATAGTAAATGGTTTTAATTGGTTGGATCTCCACATGAGCTACTAGTTTTAAACTAAAATCACTTGTAAATATGCTACACTTGCCTATAGTAGCACTTATTTATATTTGTTGAGGACGGCCATTTCGGGAGATGTGTTCCATTGTCAACTTGCAGTGTTTTTAGTTAGTACAAAATCAATGTATTTATTTTCTAAATTACCAACTCTACTTAGCTCAAGGCAAAATGAATGAGTGGCATCATCGGATTGATAACTCAATGAGTTGTAGCTACTCTCACTGCCTCTTGAATCTAATGGATTCCCTCCTTAAGGACCCAAGTTCTGTTTGTTGAGCACCGCATATTTGCCGCTCTTTTTAGGATTAAACTATCTATCTATCAAATATACTTATAATATTGTTCCAACAGTTATACAAACTGTTATGCTCGACACAAGTATTTCTCAACTTATCCAAGATTTGTATTGACATTAACGATTTTTATGTCTGCTCGCAACCCTTATATTTCATCTTTGAAACTCTACTTGCACATGTTTTATATGTATAAATAATGCATTGCTTTTGTAAACTTTCTCCTTACTCTGTCTTCCTTTATTCCCCAAATTTGTACTGTTTCCTCTGTCCTGTGCTTTACAGTTCTCATAATGTAAAGAAAGTAATAGTTTTAAAAGTGTTTTTTTTAGTGGAATACATAAAACTAGGAATTCATTATCTAATTCTTTTTAATAAAAAGTAATTCCAGTAAACAAGTTAGTAATTTCAGAGTAAAGAGCCGATTCCAGATTTTAAGACTAGGCTACTTACTCAGTGAACATTAAATATATGCTCATGTTCAAGGTGCTATATTAGAGTCACGATAATTTTAGGTGAATGTGTCCGAGAACCTCTCGAATTACACGGGGAAAAGTTCCTTCTACTATTAGAAAAATAGGACTTTCAATGAATTCAAATACAGTACAATCCCTCGTCTCCAGATGAATGTGGTAACAGCTTGATCCGGATTTATTAGTAGCGCGAAAAAAGACCAATCCAGCTAATCATGAGTGTCGGCATTGTTTGATTGATTTGTCTGCTTCAAGAGAGTTAATTATGTGATATGTCACGCACAAGACTAGATATTTGTGGTTTCTCGGGTATATTTGTCGACTGTCAAAACATACAGCGTAAATAAAGATAGATATTCATGGCCCATTGACCTGTCAGACATCTAAGCATAACTGATAAGGCCGATAAAACGTAACTGATGAAGGTATTACACCAACCAGATTGGTATTACACCAATCTGTAGAACACTAGTGAACTGAATGATTAAATAGAATGGAAAGGGAAATATACCGCATTGACGTAAATATTTCTTGAACGCCCGATTCATTTTCTGTATGGCTGTAAGGATTTCTAGGACGCCCGACTCATTTCTTTTCAAATAGAAAAAGACTGGAATTTAACGGAAGTTCGGAAAAATCGAGAAATTTTCGAGACTCTACTGTATTTATTTACGATTTCTGATGAAAGGGTTGAAGAAAAAACAAGCTCTTAATAACAAACTTCAAATATCATTTTTCCTAAACTAAATTATTGATAAATTGTTTAGATTAAACACTAATTTTAAAGTTGTTATCCACTGTTGACATTCTGTGTGCATATTAACAGTTTTTACTTCACTGTTTACTCATTTTATTTTAAAACGATCTTAAAATTGTTTATTTAATTTCGTAATGATAGTTTGAAACTAATATTCAATATCTTACAAAGCGATCAATTTAAAATAATATTTCCAACAGATAAAACATTTAACGAAAATTTATTCTGTGGAAAGTTAATCGCCTAGCTACGGCAATAGAGTAGGCTATAACTAGATGGAAGTTCGTATGAGATATTTAAAAATATGCAATGGCTAGTAAGTATTAAAGTGCAGCCGCCCACAATAACCAGGTAGCTGTTAAATATAACTCTAAGTGGCGTATGTAGGCTGCAGTAACTCGCTATGCTCGCCAAACTGCACGTGATTGCTGCATAAACAAACAGTGCACTGCCACGTGATAAAATTCGAACGGAATTATTTTTTAAAGAAACGCTGTGTCATTCCATACAACAGTCTATTCCTGCAAAAAATTCTTTTAATTATTCTTAACTATAATTATTATAATTAAATACTCTTAAAAACATTTTAGTGAAAAAAAAAATTGTTCATAAGCTTCCTGAATTAACACAAAACGATGGTTCAGTAAACTTTTACTACTAGACCGAGTAAACATTGAGACTGAAGAGAGGAATACTAGCAGCATTACTACCGGACCGAGTAAACATTGCGGCGTAAGAAGGGAATACTAGCAGCACTACTACCGGACCGAGTAAACATTGCGGAATAAGAAGAGAATACTAGCAGCACTACTATCGGACCGAGTAAACATTGCGGCGTAAGAAGGGAATACTAGCAGCATTACTACCGGACCGAGTAAACATTGCGGCGTAAGAAGAGAATACTAGCAGCACTACTATCGGACCAAGTAAACATAGTGGCGTAAAAAGGGAATACTAGCAGCACTACTATCGGACCGAGTAAACATTGCGAAGTAAGAAGGGAATACTAGCAGCACTACTACCGGACCGAGTAAACATTGCGGCGTAAGAAGGGAATACTAGCAGCATTACTACCGGACCGAGTAAACATTGCGGCGTAAGAAGAGAATACTAGCAGCACTACTATCGGACCGAGTACACATTGCGGCGTAAGAAGAGAATACTAGCAGCATTACTACCGGACCGAGTAAACATTGCGGCGTAAGAAGGGAATACTAGCAGCACTACTACCGGACAGAGTAAACATTGCGGCGTAAGAAGGGAATACTAGCAGCACTACTATCGGACCGAGTAAACATTGCGGCGTAAGAAGGGAATACTAGCAGCACTACTACCGGACCGAGTAAACATTGCGGCGTAAGAAGGGAATACTAGCAGCACTACTACCGGACCGAGTAAACATTGCGGCGTAAGAAGGGAATACTAGCAGCACTACTATCGGACCGAGTAAACATTGCGGCGTAAGAAGGGAATACTAGCAGCACTACTACCGGACAGAGTAAACATTGCGGCGTAAGAAGGGAATACTAGCAGCACTACTATCGGACCGAGTAAACATAGTGGCGTAAGAAGGGAATACTAGCAGCACTACTACCGGACAGAGTAAACATTGCGGCGTAAGAAGGGAATACTAGCAGCACTACTACCGGACCGAGTAAACATTGCGGCGTAAGAAGGGAATACTCTCAGCACTACTACCGGACCGAGTAAACATTGCGGCGTAAGAAGGGAATACTAGCAGCACTACTACCCGACCGAGTAAACATTGCGGCGTAAGAAGGGAATACTAGCAGCATTACTACCGGACCGAGCAAACACTGCGGCGTAAGAAGGGAATACTAGCAGCATTACTACCGGACCGAGTAAACATTGCGGCGTAAGAAGGGAATACTAGCAGCACTACTATCGGACCGAGTAAATATTGCGGCGTAAGAAGAGAATACTAGCAGCATTACTACCGGACCGAGTAAACATTGCGGCGTAAGAAGGGAATACTAGCAGCATTACTACCGGACCGAGCAAACACTGCGGCGTAAGAAGGGAATACTAGCAGCACTACTACCCGACCGAGTAAACATTGCGGCGTAAGAAGGGAATACTAGCAGCATTACTACCGGACCGAGCAAACACTGCGGCGTAAGAAGGGAATACTAGCAGCATTACTACCGGACCGAGTAAACATTGCGGCGTAAGAAGGGATTACTAGCAGCACTACTATCGGACCGAGTAAACATAGTGGCGTAAGAAGGGAATACTAGCAGCACTACTACCGGACAGAGTAAACATTGCGGCGTAAGAAGGGAATACTAGCAGCACTACTACCGGACCGAGTAAACATTGCGGCGTAAGAAGGGAATACTCTCAGCACTACTACCGGACCGAGTAAACATTGCGGCGTAAGAAGGGAATACTAGCAGCACTACTACCCGACCGAGTAAACATTGCGGCGTAAGAAGGGAATACTAGCAGCATTACTACCGGACCGAGCAAACACTGCGGCGTAAGAAGGGAATACTAGCAGCATTACTACCGGACCGAGTAAACATTGCGGCGTAAGAAGGGAATACTAGCAGCACTACTATCGGACCGAGTAAATATTGCGGCGTAAGAAGAGAATACTAGCAGCACTACTACCGGACAGAGTAAACATTGCGGCGTAAGAAGGGAATACTAGCAGCACTACTACCGGACCGAGTAAACATTGCGGCGTAAGAAGGGAATACTCTCAGCACTACTACCGGACCGAGCAAACACTGCGGCGTAAGAAGGGAATACTAGCAGCACTACTATCGGACCGAGTAAACATTGCGGCGTAAGAAGAGAATACTAGCAGCACTTCTATCGGACCGAGTAAACATTGCGTCATAAGAGGGGCATACTTGTAGCACTACCATCGGACCGAGTAAACATTGCGGCGTAAGAAGGAAATACTAGCAGCACTACTATCGGATCGAGTAAATATTGCGGCGTAAGAAGGGAATACTAGCAGCACTACTACCGGACAGAGTAAACATTGCGGCGTAAGAAGGAAATACTAGCAGCACTACTATCGGACCGAGTAAATATTGCGGCGTAAGAAGGGAATACTAGCAGCACTACTACCGGACAGAGTAAACATTGCGGCGTAAGAAGGAAATACTAGCAGCACTACTATCGGACCGAGTAAATATTGCGGCGTAAGAAGGGAATACTAGCAGCACTACTACCGGACAGAGTAAACATTGCGGCGTAAGAAGGGAATACTAGCAGCACTACTACCGGACCGAGTAAACATTGCGGCGTAAGAAGGGAATACTCTCAGCACTACTACCGGACCGAGCAAACACTGCGGCGTAAGAAGGGAATACTAGCAGCATTACTACCGGACCGAGTAAACATTGCGGCGTAAGAAGGGAATACTAGCAGCATTACTACCGGACCGAGTAAACATTGCGGCGTAAGAAGGGAATACTCTCAGCACTACTACCGGACCGAGTAAACATTGCGGCGTAAGAAGGGAATACTAGCAGCACTACTATCGGACCGAGTAAACATTGCGGCGTAAGAAGGGAATACTAGCAGCATTACTACCGGACCGAGTAAACATTGCGGCGTAAGAAGGGAATACTAGCAGCATTACTACCGGACCGAGTAAACATTGCGGCGTAAGAAGAGAATACTAGCAGCACTACTATCGGACCAAGTAAACATAGTGGCGTAAAAAGGGAATACTAGCAGCACTACTATCGGACCGAGTAAACATTGCGAAGTAAGAAGGGAATACTAGCAGCACTACTACCGGACCGAGTAAACATTGCGGCGTAAGAAGGGAATACTAGCAGCATTACTACCGGACCGAGTAAACATTGCGGCGTAAGAAGAGAATACTAGCAGCACTACTATCGGACCGAGTACACATTGCGGCGTAAGAAGAGAATACTAGCAGCATTACTATCGGACCGAGTAAACATTGCGGCGTAAGAAGGGATTACTAGCAGCACTACTATCGGACCGAGTAAACATAGTGGCGTAAGAAGGGAATACTAGCAGCACTACTACCGGACAGAGTAAACATTGCGGCGTAAGAAGGGAATACTAGCAGCACTACTACCGGACCGAGTAAACATTGCGGCATAAGAAGGGAATACTCTCAGCACTACTACCGGACCGAGCAAACACTGCGGCGTAAGAAGGGAATACTAGCAGCATTACTACCGGACCGAGTAAACATTGCGAAGTAAGAAGGGAATACTAGCAGCACTACTACCGGACCGAGTAAACATTGCGGCATAAGAAGGGAATACTCTCAGCACTACTACCGGACCGAGCAAACACTGCGGCGTAAGAAGGGAATACTAGCAGCATTACTACCGGACCGAGTAAACATTGCGAAGTAAGAAGGGAATACTAGCAGCACTACTACCGGACCGAGTAAACATTGCGGCATAAGAAGGGAATACTCTCAGCACTACTACCGGACCGAGCAAACACTGCGGCGTAAGAAGGGAATACTAGCAGCATTACTACCGGACCGAGTAAACATTGCGAAGTAAGAAGGGAATACTAGCAGCACTACTACCGGACCGAGTAAACATTGCGGCGTAAGAAGGGAATACTAGCAGCACTACTACCGGACCGAGTAAACATTGCGGCGTAAGAAGAGAATACTAGCAGCACTACTATCGGACCGAGTAAACATAGCGGCGTAAGAAGGGAATACTAGCAGCACTACTATCGGACCGAGTAAACATTGCGGCGTAAGAAGAGAATACTAGCAGCACTTCTATCGGACCGAGTAAACATTGCGTCGTAAGAGGGGCATACTTGTAGCACTACCATCGGACCGAGTAAACATTGCGGCGTAAGAAGGAAATACTAGCAGCATACTATCGGACCGAGTAAACATTACGGCGTAAGAGGGGAATACCAGAAGCACTACTATCGGACCGAAGAACATTGCGGTGAAAGTGGGGTTTACTAGCAGCACTACTATCGGACCGAGTAAACATTGCAGCGTAAGAAGGGAATACTAGCAGCACTACTATCGGACCGAGTAAACATTGCGGCGTAAGAAGGGAATACTAGCAGCACTACTACCGGACCGAGTAAACATTGCGGCGTAAGAAGGGATTACTAGCAGCACTACTAACGGACCGAGTAAACATTGCTGCGTAAGAAGGGATTACTAGCAGCACTACTAACGGACCGAGTAAACATTGCGGCGTAAGAAGGGAATACTAGCAGCACTACTACCGGACCGAGTAAACATTGCGGCGTAAGAAGGGATTACTAGCAGCACTACTAACGGACCGAGTAAACATTGCGTCGTAATAAGGGAATACTAGCAGCACTACTATCGGACCGAGTAAACATTGCGGCGTAAGAAGGGATTACTAGCAGCACTACTAACGGACCGAGTAAACATTGCGGCGTAAGAAGGGAATAATAGCAGCACTACTATCGGACCGAGTAAACATTGCGACGTAAGAAGGGAATACTAGAAGCACTACTATCGGAACGAGTAAACATTGCGGCCTAAGAGGGGAATACTAGCAGCACTACTATCGGACCGAGTAAACATTTCGGCGTAAGAAAAAAATACTAGCAGCACTACTATCGGACCGAGTAAACATTGCGGCGTGAAAAGGGAATACTAGCAGCACTACTATCGAACCAAGTAAACATTGCGGCGTAAGAGGGGAATACTCGCAGCACTACTACCGGACCGAGTAAACATTGCGGCGTAAGAGGGGAGTACTCGCAGCACTACTACCCGACCGAGTAAACATTGCGGCGTAAGAAGGGAATACTCGCAGCACTACTACCGGATCGAGTAAACATTGCGGCGTAAGAAGGGAGTACTCGCAGCACTACTACCGGACCGAGTAAACATTGCGGCGTAAGAGGGGAATACTAGAAGCACTACTACCGGCCCGAGTAAACATTGCGGCGTAAGAGGGGAATATGAGCAGCACTACTACCGGACCGAGTAAACATTGCGGCGTAAGAGGGGAATACTGGCAGCACTACTACCGGACCGAGTAAACATTGCGGCGTAAGAGGGGAGTACTCGCAGCACTACTACCGGACGGAGTAAACAGTAGGCCTGCCTTCTACAATTTCGCTTCAAATTATTAATTTTTCTTGGTCCTTTCCCGTCTTTGTATTACGTTAGGAGATAAAAAATAAACAAATTTAATTAAAAAAATGTTCTTTCAGGATTAAGTATGAAAAACTACACTACGATTGGAAATAACGCTTCAATTTGACGCCAAAACTGTAGAAATATAGAAAGCGTTTATCCAGTGGTGGGGGGAGGGGACAGCTGCTTCTCTCGCCAACACTTTCCCGTCGCAATGTCAGACAGTTTAATGCCCCCGTCTGCAAAATGTTTTACGATAGTGAAATTGGATACTTTTAAGTCTGATGCGGGCCAATCCACGCTTGGTCAGAATTTCAGGTCCTTTTTAAAGGTTTTTCGGGTTAAGCGTTCTGGAGTAGTACGAACAGTTTGTTTTGCAAGATTTTACCTAATTTTAGTTTGTGTTACTATTTAAAACTAAGATATTATGTAACTATTAAGATCAATAGATAACTAAATACATAGAAAGAAAGAGGGCTGTCGAGGTGTAAACATTTAATGCTTTAAAATAAACTCTATTACTAACGGCTATTCTGCCAATATTTCAAAATATTATTGAAATAAAAACTATTAATCATTTCTTCCCACTTGAATTGCATATTTAAAAAGCTTCTGAAAAAAATTACTTTAAGAGAATTTTACAAGGGACTTGAATAGTTCTCTTATTTTGAGAATTACTCAGATATTTATACTTACAAACAAAAACACATTAATATTTTTGTTAATTATGTTTTTATTTTCTACTTGATCTAGGTAAGTTTACCTAAAGTAGCGCTTATTTTGATGAAATTAGGGCAGCCGTTTCGGAATTTGGTATTCGTTTATCACCTAGGGCTGAAACATTCTTATAGACTCAATATATTTATTTTGCAGACTTGTACCATATAAAAATGATAATTTGTTTCATGACCTTGTTATTACTCACAAGCCTAAACCTGATTTTTATGTAAATAACACCCTTAACCAGTACTTAAGGACGCGGACATAGAGAAGGCAACTGGTAACGGCAACGCAACGTTGTAACAAATGAGCCTTTTTTCCTGGCGTAAGTATTTATCAGGGCTTTTTAAAAAATGTGTGTTAATTACTAATTAACAAATTAATTAACCTTACTTACCAGGGGCTCCTAGTTTTCCGTTTTCAGCCAGGCATAATAATGTCTTTCTGTAAACGATCTTCTGATATCTTCGGAAGATAGAACTAGGTTACTTGAAATGAAAATTGAAAGTTTGTAACGTTCTAGTTTACTTGTGAAATAAGAATTTAAATGTTTAAAATACAACGTTATACAATTTATTAATCAGTAACAAATTACAAAAGAACAAAAGACAGCAATGTGTCGAGTAATTTATATTTAATTACTGCTAGTTATTCCATACATTTTAATTACTTATTAACCTTTAAAATTTATATATATCGAGAAGATAGTAACTTAAGATTTCCAATTAAATTTTTAGAAATGAATATTTAAAGGACAATTTCTACCGTTCATGTGTTAACCGTTTATCAATTAAAAATTCTTCTTAGTTAACAATAAAATACATTTTCTTTATTATTATCTAAAACGTACCTGCTTGTGCACATTACCTATTTTTAAAACACTTTAACACATATTAAACATTGCCCATGGCTTTTGGAATCACTAAACACTTAACACATCGCTCTTGCAAATCAGCGCACTTGAACAAAAATGATATTAACTTTTACTCATTTGAAATACATAAATAATCGCTTCTGACTTCTTCTTTAGCTCGTTAATAAAATTTGGTACCGGCCTTGACATCTTAAAATTTGGAATACTGGAAGCTTATAAATTTCTAGGTTACGTCCGAAAATGCCATTACGTCCGTCTCGTTCAAAGACTTTTGGAGAACTGGAGTCGTTGCAAGGACGCGCTAACTGAATTTTCCCACCCTTACATATCATTTTGAATATTCTGATTGGTCCGTCAGATCGTGCGATATCAGACCATGCTTATGTCACATCGGGTGATGTCAGTTAATTACCCTGAGTTACTACCTCGTACGATATTTTACATTTTTACCCGCTAGGGGTGCTACTATCCATGCTAGCTTCACAAAGAGCACGAATAAAACAAAAATTTTCTTTTATATTGGGAAGATATAATTATTAAATAAAAATCAAATATATAAATGAATTTATATGTAACACCTTATTTTTAAGAGTGTTACAACGTAAACTTGAGTAACTAGTCGGTTCACAAGATTGTTTATTTGGAGTTGCTAGTTTAGTTGTCAGTTATATCGTCGTCAGAGGAGGGTGCCGCCCTTGTCTATATTTTAAGAAACAAATTACAAAAACGTTGCAAAAACAGACGATTCAGTGTATAATATTGAATAAAATTACAACCAAATCTATCCTGACTGGATACTTGGTAGGTATATTTTAATATAGGTATATAGTAATGTATAAAATTATAACCAAATCTATCCTGACTGGATACTTGGTAGGTATATTTTAATATAGGTATATAGTAATGTATAAAATTATAACCAAAACTATCCTGACTGGATACTTGGTAGGTATATTTTAATATAGGTAGGCTATATAGTAATGTATAAAATTATAACCAAATCTATCCTGACTGGATACTTGGTAGGTATATTTCAATATAAGTATATTTTAATATAGGTATATAGTAATGTATAAAATTATAACCAAATCTATCCTGGCTGGATACTTGGTAGGTATATTTTAATATAGGTATATAGTGATGTATAAAATTATAACCAAATCTATCCTGACTGGATACTTGGTAGGTATATTTAAATGTAGGTTGAAATAGTCTTATAGGTTATGGTAAATATAAATAATTTTCTTAATACAACTGCTCCACCTTGTGGTATTCAAATTGTAATAGGCCTAATAATTTTTTTATAATAAAACAAAATTTAATAATTATCCTTAGAGAACAATAAGTTGCTGAGCGCCAATTACAATTACAAAATGATTGTAACCCTAACATTAAAATTTAGATTCTTTTTTTTATTACTTTTATTTTTTCATTACTTACCATTTATAGTAATAAATAATTAACACTTTCTTTTAATTCAATTAATCTTTGTTTTAATTTAGTCTTTGATTACTCTCGTTACAAAATTTTAAATACACTTTTTCTATTAACTTAATTTAATTAAATAGCATAAGACTTTTTCTTCCAGGTTATTCGGTGGGTATTAATTATTATAAATCTATTGAGCACTTCTGGTTACAAAATAAAATTGGTTTATGCAATTAACTCTTTAATAAATTTTATAAAAGAAATTCCTAAGCCTGGAGTTATTAGTTTTGAAAAGAATATTGAAATGTTTTTTAATGAATTTAATTAACTAATTTTGCTTATAAGAATGGTTTTACAATATTTACTTAAATACTAATTACAAGTTTCCCTTAATTTAGTACTTAACTGAGACTTATTGTTCTTGTTCAAATTTATACCCTTTAAATGTATTTTATAACCAAATTTCTTTCACCACTATATTTTTGTATACTTTCACTAATATTAGCTTCTATTAACTTTTATTTAGGCTAGCTTTCTTAATATTCAAATTCTTCCTCTAATAAAATTTCTGGACCAACTAGGTGTTTGCTTCCAGTACCAAGGCTCTCTTTTTTTCTTAATGAATTTTTCTTATTTGAGACTCTAGAGAAATAGAATAAAACCTTTTTTTCATTGTTGAAACATCTGTTAAATAACATACTGTTTATTTGATTTTTCATCTCCTTTCATGAACAGTTAAGTTTTGATACTATATGCAATAATTTTATGTCTTGTAAATTTCTTTCTTAATCTTGTGTTGTTTTATTTATAATTGAGTGCTGTTTCTTCTTTAAATGTGGTTTTAATATTGTATCATAACTTTTTTAGGTTATGGCTCAAGTGTTTACATTTTCTGTTTATCAATTTCTAATTCACTTGTAATATACTATTCCGAATTCTTGTTTGTTATTTATTGTTTTAGTGGTTTATATAAAAAAACATTACAAGGTATATAGTATAGTAATGTATAAAATTACAACTACTGCGCGCCCGGTTCACGCTATAGGCCTACATGCCATTACAGATTACAAGTAACTTTCCGTATTTTCGGTAGAAAAAAGTGGGTATTCGTATTCTACATATTGAAACGAGTAACTTTTTTAAAAAATTGAAAAACACAACGTCATTAAGACCATATTTTTACCCCGATTTTATATATTTTGAAAAAGTTGTTGGTAATCATTCCTATCGTCTTGAAGTTGTTGGATACACAAATTATGACCAAAACCAGCAATATTTTGTTTTTCTGTCATACTATACCAGTATAATAAAAGACTGTTCAAAGAAATAGAAACACCAAAAATACAAATAAAAATATTAATTATTTAAATACGGGAGCACTCTTGAGAAACGCATACACACAACAAATACTGCTGGCAACTGAGAAACTGAGCGACGAGTTTATAGCATGTCGTGACCGGAGCAAGTCTAGTTTCTGTGTCACTCGCTAGTCGCGTTGCTATCACTTCACTATAAATATGTGCTTTCGACTCTATATGCTGTGAAAAAAGCAAATCAAGTTTGCGTTGCGTTGCCGTCACCAGTTGTCTTCTGTATGTCCGCGGCCTAAGTGTTTTAATGTTCATTGAGTATGTTCATTTGAGCATGTACAGTAATTTTCATTTTTAATTTTGGAATATATTTAAATAAATAACAAGTTCAATTCACTAATTTTGCCAACTACTGACTTATTAAACTATTGAATGACATAAAAAGGCAATTTCCATTACTTAAAAATAAGTAAGGAAGGAATTTTGGCTGCGCACCTGATTGATACACATAGCCAACTGGTGAGTGAGCGCGCGCGTGTGGTTGAAAGGTTACAAACTTGAAGAAGACCTACTATTTATTTGTTTAATAAGATTTCAAACATTACGCCCTTTGAATGAAAGATGAGTGAGAGAAAAATAGAACTAAAAAGGGAGTTGGATTAATATTCGCCTGGAACTATGATTGAATATGGGAAATAATTATTTAAATGCTTAACTTAGGTAGACGTAGTGGATAGGACTAGCTTAGTGGATACCTACCTCTTTGCAGAAATTAAGTACCCACCTGATGCTGAATCTTCTGATATCCTCTGGTGTACATACCTGCCAGCCAAACCACTTTCTCCTTGCAGCTCCCAAAGCAGGACACTCACGGAGTACGTGGATTGGGCTTTCCTCTTGGTCCTCGTCGCATCTCTTGCACACAGGGGACCTAGATTTTCCAATTTTGTATTGGAACCCCCTCAGATTCCCATGGCCTGTAACCAGCTCTACAGTAGCTCTGAGTTGATGTCTACTTAAGGAGAGTAGTTCTTTGCCCCACAAATCTCCTGAGTAACCCCACAGTACCTTGGATTTGTTACACCCCAAGGTTACATTCCATTCTTCCCTGCACAACCTGTCTATATGTGCCGTAATCCTCTTGCGCCCCTCCTGAGGCTGCATGCCCACTGCCCTCAGCAACGGTCCTTGAGTTATACACCCTTGTTTTGCTAAGGCGTCAGCTCTCTCATTCCCTATCCAGCCAGAATGTCCTGGAATCCAGGTTAGGTTGAGTGAATTATACTTACTCAGCTCTGCTAGAGAAGCTATAGTCTCAGCCACCAGCCTAGAGCCGGTACTAGCCTTACCTAAAGCCTTCAGAGCTGCCTGACTGTCCGAGCAAATCCAGATGGTCTTGCCCCTCCTGCCAGACTCTATTATTTCCTCAGCACATAGTTTGATCGCGAGCACCTCCCCCTGGAAGACAGAGTTTTCATTAGAATACTCTCTTCTATGTTTTCGGAAAAACGGAAATACTGTAGAAAGAGTACAGACATTTACGGTTGATGAAACATAACAGAAAATATTATGGACCTAGAGCCCCCTAAATATTATGGCATGTGGATCATGCACATACAAGCAAATACAGTAATATGTTGAAAAATTCGAAGGAAATAGCTGGAGCTAGAACGTACACGTCTTGGCTAATAAGGAAGAACCCGGAGAAAATACTTTAAATGGCTTGTTTATTTGATAGATAATAATCAATAAACAAAATTGTTCTGTTTATGAAACAGATTCAGAAGTGTAAACGTACTGTCTATTGGCAACATTCTATAATTTATATATTAGGCAAGAATTTGTAATTACATGGTCACTGAACCATATTAATCCTTAACCATATTTTAACAATATTTATCTTTAACACGTAGGCTATGTTTATGTTCATTATTCATATGAATATCGTATGGTATTAAAACATATATTTGTAATTAATTAATAAGCAACTAAAAAATTGACCCAAGTAGGAATTGTCTTGTATAATATTTTATACAATATTAAGATATAATATATATTACTTGTTTTTTTTTTTTGTTGGTGCAATATAGTGTAATAATTATTCTATTATCTATTTTTACTAGCAATTTTTAATCTGTAGATCGAACATTGAAACTCAGCTGCTAAGTCGGGGATGTAGCTCAGTGGTAGAGCGTTCGCTTTGCATGTGAAAGGCCCCGGGTTCGATCCCCGGCATCTCCAGATTTACTTTTTAAAAAAACTAATTAAAAAAAAAATCGAAAAATTCATCTAATTTGTTGCGTAAAATTTTTGTATAAATAAACGTCGATTCATTAATTTATTAAACAAACCTTTTTGGGTAGGTTTTTCTTGAACTCAATATGCAACCTATTCAGTATTTAATGTAAACCTCCGTACTGGAATCTAACGGGTTGAATTAGTTGTACATTTATCTCCTACAAAAATACTTGAACTATACAGTAAATATTCACCAGGTGGTAACTTGTTTTGATCTGGTAGTACCTGTTTGATTGGTTTGATTACAAAATTAATTCGCAGTTCATAACAAATTCTTCAAATACATGTACTACAGTTTTAAATCTGTAAAATATTCCGTAAGACCATTTCATACGATAAAATCTTGCCACGTGTGACCAGCAGACTTTCTCACCTACAACTCTTCACTCTTTCCGCCTCCCCTGACACATTCATTGTATGGGACAATTCTATGTATGGCATCGCACCTACACCGACTATTGAAGGGGCAACATCTAGAGGAATATTCATGTTATAACCATTACAGAAACTTAGCATTTCGAATTTTAATTTCAATTAATATAAGAACTTTTAATTTTAGGATGTAATTAAATTTTCCAACAAAGAGAGGGAAGGTTTGTGTATTGCCATTTGTCGGCATCGGTAATACCTTCTAATAATTACACTGTCTGAAAGGTTACATTGAAAGAAACGGGATTGTTATCTATGCCACTGCACATGTGTTTGATGGGTTTGTAAATATTTTGTACATAGAACTAAAGTGTAAACATATTCTATCTCTGATATGACAATATTATACTATAAATAAACAAACCGGCGATACTAAACATGACTTTCCCAGTGTAAGTAAATGTATCGGTTCCGACGAACGACCAGCGTCGAAAATACTTGTTTTTATTTATAAAACCTGGTTCTTCTTCTTCAGTGAGTAAAGTTATTTATAAAAATAGCAAAAAAACTCTATATATGTTCTAAAATCATTTTAATTACTGCAGAGTTACATTAAAAAGCAAGTAATATAAACACAATTTTTTTAAAGTAAATTCCATTTAGGTTAAAAAAGGAAAATTTCATTATAGTTACTTTTTATTAAATAATTACAATTAATATAAATAAAGTTATCTTATGAGTTAAAACAGCTACTATACCACATAACCTAACACAAAATCAGCTGTTTTATGAAATCATGTGTTATCTCTTATTTTAAGCCAAATGAGCCGAAATAACTAAATTGTATAATTTGCCCCTTTTGTGAAAAGTAACTTTCATTAACACACTCACACACACACAAATTGTTATTTTTCAAGATTATTCCTTAATTATTAAATAGAACACTTTGCAAAGTTCTGTCGTTGCAACTACTTGTCTATCGTGTCACAATTTTTAATAGACAAGTCCGTAACTAGGTGTGCAGCAAGTCCTGTTACTTCCACAAGGAAGTTACGTAATGTAACAACCTGCTAGAGACAAGAAAACGGAAGCAAATCGCTTTATTTGCTGAATATGACCTCTTTATTCAATCACATCAAGATTTCTATGGCCCCCACAATACGTTGAAGTCTCCGAAAGGGGTTATCACGTGTAGGGTTATATTGTACGTAGAATTGACAGAAATCAAAACAGATTTAGGAGCCGAATGCTTAACAGACGTTGTAAGCATCATGGAGACAGACAGTTCTATCTGCATCCCTAATAGTTACATTCAGCACGACATTTATCCCTGAATATAACTATGCAAGGTTCAACGGTTTCCTGTTAGGCCTTTCGTTCCAAATCCAGGCTATACGATTCGAGGACCTCATTGAGGACCTCATGTTGAATCCAATTACTACTGGTGATTTTAGATTATCCCCAATATCTAGTTCTCTCGTTGAGGCTGGTAAAACCTTCAAGGCGTAGACAAATGCTACATAATACGTACTAAAATTGGTTCGAAGCAAACTCAAACACCCGGCATCCAAAACACAATGCTTTTGATGTTTTTTACGTCAGGAGTTTTGGCCGATCCATAGAACCAAGCGAAGGATACTTTATTGTCAATTCTTGTCACATTTATGTACTTATTTCCTCTATTTAATGCTCTTGGGTATTTTATGTAATTTTCTGTGATCTTCATTTAACTCTCCTCTTATTCTTCAATTAACCATTGTACCTAATATTGCTGCAATTTCAAACTTTCGTCAGCTATTCCCTGCATTAATCCCATTATTCTGTTTATGTGTGTGTGCGCGCGCGCGTGATTGTGTGTGTGTGTGTGTTTCTGTGTGTGTGTGTGTGTGTGTGTATGTGTGTGTGTGTGTGTGTGTGTGTGTGTGTGTGTGTGTGTGTGTGTGTGTGTGTGTGTGTGTGTGTGTGTGTGTGTGTGTGTGTGTGTGTGTGTGTGTGTGTCTGTGAGTGTGTGTGTGTGTGTGTGTGTTGTGTGTGTGTGTGTGTGTGTCTGTGTGTGTGTCTGTGTCTGTGAGTGAGTGAGTGTGTGTGTGTGTGTGTGTGTGTGTGTGTGTGTGTGTGTGTGTGTGTGTATGTGTGTGAGTGTGTGTGTGTGTGTGTGTGTGTGTGTGTGTGTGTGTGTGTGTGTGTGTGTGTGTGTGTGTGTATGTGTGTGTGTGTGTCTGTGAGTGAGTGTGTGAGAGAGAGAGAGAGAGAATGGCTTTTTTGTTTATGTTTTGTGTGTGTGTGTTTGTGTGCGTCTGTGTGTGTGTGTGTGTGTGTGTTTTGTGTGTGTATCTGTGTGTGTGTGTGTGTGTGTTTGTGTGTGTGTGTGTTTGTGTGTTTTGTGTGCGTGTGTAGCCGTGGTATTACAAGCCATAGGCTCCAATCAATCTGTGACGGTCAAATGTACATAGCTAACAAGAATGCCGTGTGAATGTGGTTTCATGCACACAGCTTAGGTGTAAACATTCTTAATGGCATTTTAAAAATAATACTGCATTCTGCAAATAGACGTGACCGGGGACAACTCAAATGTCACAGCCTCAAGCCAATTACTTATCTGTGTGTAAACAGTTTATCCGGCCAACTACGATCTGTATTTCATCTTCGGCGTAGCATTCTTTGTCAGTTCTTTACTATTTCACAAAATATTCTGTGTTTCATTTCATGCACTTATAGTCTATCCATTTTGGGAAGGCGGGTAAAAGATTAAGTCACCGCCCGAGCTCCCAACAATAGCTTGGGTCAGGCGCTCGGCGGCCGGCCGCCCGCGCTAATGAGGCGTAAAAAGCACTCCACTCCAAAATATTATCACATAAAAGTAAGCGTATTTTTTAATTTTTTATTACAGTTTTGATGTCTACGTGTGATTTCATGAAAAACTAGTCCAAACACGACGGAGTTATGTCAATTAGTAAAATTGTACTCACTACAATTTTTTGTAACCACTAATTTTACTAATTGACATAACTCCGTCGTGTTTGGACTAGTTTTTCATGAAATCACACGTAGACATCAAAACTGTAATAAAAAATTAAAAAATACGCTTACTTTTATGTGATAATATTTTGGAGTGGAGTGCTTTTTACGCCTCATTAGCGCGGGCGGCCGGCCGCCGAGCGCCTGACCCAAGCTATTGTTGGGAGCTCGGGCGGTGACTTAATCTTTTACCCGCCTTCCCAAAATGGATAGACTATAATATATTAAATAGCATAATAAAGCAAGCTAGAACAAACCAATCGTATATTGTATTTGTTGTGCCAGCTGCGGTATATCTGTGTTTAGGATGTTTACAGTTTGCCTACGGTCCATTCAGGTAGTTCTATGTAGTAACGGTAAACTGTATACTTTGGCACTTGAAGACAATGCCATCTAAATACATCTCCATTCATACTCCTACTTCGTCGTGAGTTCAATAGCTTTAGTAATACGATCCTTGTTACAGGCCTTATTTAGTTTCCAAGCAGGTACATACACATAAGGTCTAGAGGCTCTGCTTCATCATGGATAACCTGCGTCAGAAGATTATAAAGTTTCTTTCTGATCTATCGACTAAAAAATTACTTTTAATTAATCAGTTTTGTTATCTTAGTGAAATTAAAATATTTTTACTTCATGGTAGGTTTCCCATAAAACGAGATGACATAAAACCGATAGCTGTTAATAAATATAAGTAACCTCTGTGAGCGACAAGTAATATATACAAACAAATGTTTCAAGTCAATTCCTACTTAGGTCAACAAAGAAACATTTTATTTTCGAAACTTTTTATTAAATAATTACAATTGTTATAAACAAAGTAACATTACCTATGCGTTAAAACAGTTGTTCTACGAAATAACCTATAACATAATAACAGCTGTTTTATGAAATCATAAAATATCACTTAATTTAACGACGAAATAACTATATTGCATACCTTGCCCCTTGTGAAAGCTTTTTCTCCTATATAAAACTCAAATAAATAATTTAAAATTTAATAATGAATTAATATTATTTTTTTTACTGTAACAATAAGCGTCCTCCACTACAAGTTTGAGAAAATGTATTTGAATTGAGTGGATAAATAAAAGGTATTGTATTAACGATGGAAAATTTGAACAACGTATATTATAGAAGGAGAGTGTGAAGTAATAGAAGAATCTGAAAGAACTTGAGAACCCCATAAATGGACTAGGTAGCTTTAACAATGATAAAATAGCTGTCATAGAGGATGAAGCTTGCAACAATATTTCATAGACTTAAAAGAATGAATACTTTTGAAATGTTCATTAATTTTTTTTTTAATTCTAAATGTATTTTAATTAAGGAAAACTTTAAAAAATTAATTTTGTCATATTGTGCTGTAATTTTAAGAGCTAGAGTGGCATAAAACTAAATTTAAAATTTTACCTTTCCCCCAGTTCTTCCCTCCCGGAATGTCCAACCATGGTGGTTGACAAACTGACTGAGGTAAACCACTTACAATCTTTAGCGCCTTCTGCAGAAGTCCAACGTTGTATTTTAAAGTTTATTTTCCGCGCATAAAGCAGTAGCTGCCCTCAAGCTGTTACTAGGGGAAAGTTTATTAATGTCTGTTTCACAACAAAGCGCAACTGGCAAACACAGTCGCCTACCCTCATACATAACCACTAACAACGAATTGGCCTGTCTGGACAATATACGGCACCTATATTACCGCCTGTAACTTGTCCACGCAGGAGGTAATGTAAAAACATTTCAATAACTTACTGGCTAATGCTAAATAATTACAATTTACAATGTATACCACTGCTTTTTTATAATTGTTCCAATTAGTCGACCGTAACGCGCTCTTGTGGCGTACAATAGCACTAGATGTCTGCAGTTAGCGTGTAACCAAACAGTAAACTTGTGTTTTAGTGTAATAGAATCTCTCGGGAACCTAAAGTCCTTTCCGAGCCTCGTCGGCTGTTTCTACGATACGCTTATCCTCTGAGAGTAACGAGAAGAGGGTTAGGGCATTTTGGTAAGAACGGGGCTCATTAATATCCCCAAGACATTTTAAAAATTATTTGCCATTTTATACCACTCTAAACCCTTATTTATATATTTACATGAGTTCAAACGAACTTCCTAATATACTCATCTTTAGGAATATTTGAGTACATTTTCTGCCTTTCCTAACTTTACGGAAATGCTGACAAATGTATTGAAATATATATATATATATATATATATATATATATATATATGAATTTAAATGCATTAAAAATATAAGAGTATTCAATGAACATTAAATTTGTTCACATGTGTAGAAATTTTTATCTAAGTATGTTAATGGTTTGCAAGAAATAACAGTCGTACGATCAAGATATAGAATAAACGAAATTCTCAATATAGGCCTACTCATCTTTGCTCCAGTTAAGAATATTTGCATACATTTGTTAAATTTTTCTGCCATTCTTAACATTAAAATACTTTTTATTGTTAACACGTTTCGGAATAACTCTATTCTCAAAACTGTAATAGGACTCCTTTAGTACTTTAGGAGTGTTATAAAAGTTTTTGAGATGGCGTTATCTCAAAACGCGTCAACAAAGAAATATATTTTAATTGTTAGGAAAACAGAAAAATGTGCTCAATTGTATACAAGCTATAAACTTTTATTTCCTTGGACAATAATTCTGCAAGAAATAATAGGTAACAAGAGACCATTCCCATACGAATTTATCCAAATTGAACTCAAGTAAATACTTTTTTTTCTCTGAGTATGATACAGAATAAAAATAAGTTTTTCTTGTACATTTTCCACGGGAGAAAAGTATTCCCACCCGTCACGCTTAATTCCATCACGAGACGCGTCGCGAGTGTCCTTCATATTTTATTTTAAATTAAGTGATAACATATGATTTCATACAACAGCTGATTTTATGTTATAGAACAGCTGTTTTAACTCGTAGGTTATGTTATGTTTATTTATTGTAACCTATATTATTAGGTTGAAATGTTATTATTAAATATTTTTTACCAGTAAATAAATATCATTATTTTAATAACTCTCTCTACAATAATTGATTGTAATAATAATAAGCTAAATATATTTTTTATTCAAGTTTTTTAAATTAAAACTTCTAAACTTTTTAAAACTTCTCAGTAAATTTTTCAACATGTAATTAGGGTCTCCTATTGACTACTTTATATTTCTATGAACTTATTAACCGCATTCTTCAAATGAATTATTCACTTCTCTTGGCCACTTCCGCTGAAGCCAACTTGTTATATACGAAAACATCTTCGAATTACATTCGAACTCTAACTATCCGAACCAACCCGTGCTGAACTTCATTCGCATAAGCAAAAATTCGGATATTTGGATTTTTTCGAAAAAAAAGGTCGAAAAAATCAATTACCGTTTGTTTGTTGCGAATGAGATATATTTTTCTATAAACTCCTGAGCTAAGATCTTAGCTGATTCACAAAAAATCGGACCCGAAATCGGGTTTCCCGTTGTTATAAAAACAACTTGAAAACTGTATTTTCTAATTCTTTGTTTTTGGTACCTCCATCGATTTCTTTAAAGAGCATTAGTCTTAATTTTTAATCCTAGATTACTTACGTCTAAATTTTGTCACATGATTAATTATGTATCGACAACTTGACTACTCCAATTTCTTTTTTTTTTTATTTAACAAAAATATTGTTTTTCTTTTTGTTAATTTCTTAATATAGTAATATCCCATACTTCCTTAGCGTCTGGAAAAAATATTATGTAGCTAAGAATCCTACTATTAGAAGGAAAAGTAATAGTTACCATGATTAGTTTCACGTTTTAATAAAATAGTGAAATGCCAATGTTTAAAAAAGACTTTTTAAAATAATGTTAAACACATTTTATTTACATAAAAACACAGAATGTAACTAATGATTGAGTTATAGAATACGTTTCCAATAAAATGAAAGCGTTTTTTAATTCGCTTATGTTCTTGGTGGATAAATGAAAATCGGCAGCTCAAACAAGCTGTTTTACTTGTTGCTACACTCTACACAGCACATTGCTCGGTGTTGTGCGCATACTGGGTGGTTGCAGTGTCCATGGTAGCTAGTAGTCATCCTTCTGATGGCTGCTGGATAAAAATAACAAATCTTTCTGGCTCCTGCTTGCTTTGGAGCTGCTGGGTGGCTGGGATTCCAAGTAACTCACAAATCTGTGATTTTGCGTTTTGCCACATCTTAGGCGTTTAAAGACGGGATCACATTTGCGGTTCAATTACCTCCATTGCTACGTCGAAGATCCGAAGGAAACGTGATATGGGCATAACGTTGTGGGGTACAGCCCCCACAACATCCCGTTTTGAAACCGCCCACAATGTTAGGTATTGGAGCACGAATATTGACTGGATCAGGACTAGTGCTTCATAGATAATTATATTTATCTCCAATGAATCCAGATTGTGAGGTAAATAGGTTAAGATTAGGTTCACGACTAGGTGTGGCATTTACACTAGTTAGAGGGTTGTATGAGAGGAAGAGAAAACGTTAGGTGGAGGATCGCCGTTAGGAGGAACGACATTAGGTGGAGAATCGGTGTCACGTGGAATGTCGAAGACACGAGAAGACTCAGCGTTACGCAGAGAATCACATGGTGTATGTCCTCTGTGGCAAAACCTAAGCCTATGTGAGTAAATAATTCAAAAATGTAACGAGAACACAAACATAAAAAAGTGACACGATCACTTATGTGTCGTCAAAATAACGATGCAAGCTCTGTTTCACTAACACGCAAGCGAACTTTAGCGGCGAAACTGCGCATCTGACATCGGCTGTTGTAGATATGAAGGTATTGGGAAGATGGATGCGCGCGAACCTCATTTTTCAGATAAAGAAATTTGTGAAACGGAGCGTCGTCATTTTGACGAGGTATAAGTAATCTATGGTTAAGCACTGACACGAAGTTTAGAAGTGTAGGTTTGATCCTTCTAATGTCTGAAATCATGGGGCGCCCAACACCGTCAACCCTTTATCTGATTGACCTATAATTAGTTTATCGTTGATAAGATTACTCGTTTTCTTTTAGAAGCCATGAAGAACAACAAAACTCTAAGGCCCGGCGCACATGAGCTTGAAAGTAATCGGGAAGCAGAGATAGTTTTCAAGCTGGATAGGCAGAAGTACGTTGGGAGTAATGGGGCAACGCACATGGGACGCAGATAGCTATCGGATAGCCTAGGCCTATCTCGATAGGTATCAGGACTGACGCAGGTTTCTCCTCCTATCTTGGCGTCAATTCTATCGCCAGCGTTCCACAAGTACACAGTGGCTAATGGGACAGTGCACATGCACCGTTACTTTCTATCTGTGCCATTTTATCAGGTAAGTTTTCGATAATATAATTACTAATTTCACATTTAATTACTAATTTCACATTATTTATATGTTTAACTTTAAATATGATTGAATAACCAATTGACATCAATGTGTAACATTAATATTAATTAGGTTGATAATTTGTTATTAATATCATTGATGATTTATAGTTTTAAATATTAATCTTTAATCGTTAATAATCATTTTATTTAATATCATATTTATATTTATTTATATATATTTTTAATAATTAAATCTATCAGCCATGGAGAGTGAAGATTTGGACGTGGATGTAGAATTGTTTATAGAGGAAATTAAACAACAAAGGACAATATGGGATTCATTGCCTCTTATTGCATCGCTGATTCTTGCAGCCAATTCATCAAACGATCGAGTAGACATTCGAAAATAATTAAAGAATGTTTCTTCATCTTCCCTTAAATCAATTAAAATGGTCTTGAACGAACCTTTTAAATATCTCTCATTATTAAATGGGTGAATCCAATATCTTCTTCTTTTACTTTCCCTTTCACTAATATATTTGTACACTAAGAACGAAAACACTACTTTCTTTTTGTAAACTTGCACTTGTTTATGATCCATCTCGTAGGAGAAACAACATGTGTGAAACAACAAAGAGTGAAGCCAGTCCCCAACATGGAAAATAACTATCAAAAAGACAGGCTTGAAATGACGCGCATTCTATCTCATGTGCGCTGAAACTCCGATAGGTATCAGATAGAAAACTATCTCGGCGTCCCTATTACTTTCAAGCTCATGTGCGCCGGGCCTAAAGAAACAACGGACGGATGCGAATCAAAGACGCCCTGACTGACTAATCAAAACGAATAGTGACAGTGACAAAGGACGACAGTCAACTAGCCTACTGCATACAGAACTGCATTGAGACGGTGACCATATTAAAATGGCCGCGCTGCGCCTAGACTAACTACGCAGAGAAAACGCCAATAGAACATGTAGACAAAATCATTATTTTGTAAATCATAGTACGTTGCTATCGTATTTTTTTTTCTGAAAATCTGAGAACGATTCGGATAATCGGAGTTCGGATGATTGGAATTCTACTGAATAATATTTGAACTTCCTTACGAGAAGTAAAAGATTATGAGATTTAAAACAGAACTGGCCAATTAAAAATAATTCTTGTTTTCTATAAAAGATTAAATATAAAATATGTTTCATTTATTATAGGCGAACTATATGTAAAAAATATTAATATTAGAAAGTTAATTCGGTATGATTTAAATATTAAGCCTTAAATAATTCTATTTTATTGACATACTTGTGAGTAATAAGGACCTAACGAAAATGTTTTTTATCTTTGTAAAAAAATCAAATTTCAATTTTGTAGATTAAAGTTGTACATGTTTCAATAATTCATTCCTTTGTATAATTAACCCCTTAATTCCTTCTCTTCTCCCATAACCTTCTCGTCTACCTTAGCTTAACGAAAAGTTATGTTGAGAGAGATTATATGTACATCGGATATGCAACCCTGCAAACGTGACCCAGTTGCCAATCTCTCACGGATATGAGCCATTTCTTAAATATATTGATAAATTAGCATTAATGACTTTTATGAAATGAAAAGGTTGAAATTAATAAAGGTTAGTAATATTATATTACAGCTACGTGAATTTTTATATGGTAGGCCTATAGAAATCTAATTCTTTACATAACACTTTTTAAATGATAAAAAACATACATTAAAAAAACTTAAATTTCAAATATCCATATTTTATAAAATTTCAAAAAACGTTACCTTTACCTAAGAAAGCAAAATTATAATGCATTGCATATATTTTTTCGTCTGGAAAAATATACTTTTATAAAACATAAAATGTTTATAGTATTTGCTGATGAGATAAGAAAAAGTAAATCCTAAAAATGACGTATTACATCTTTTAGTTTTCTCTGTCAAAATAATGGAAAATATATTCAACTTTTTTTACTGAGAACTAATTTATAAAAATGTGAAGATGTACATTTTATTTTTATTTAGAAAATATATGGTATACTAAAAAAGTGTTAAATTAAGGAACGTCTAACAAAAAACGTGACATTTTTCGGTATGAAAAATATTTCTCCCTTGTTAAGATCTATTAAACGTTAAAAAAATAAATATCTGGAATGCATCAGAACTATTTCCTGTGATCTGTTCCATATAACCTGTACAGTCGGGATGCTGTGGGTGGGCTCTGGAATTCTCAGACATTCTATAACGGGAGATATTACGCGTGTTGTGTAAAAAGTCGCGTTGTGAAACACGTGATCTCGCTACGTCACACCTCACGTGGAACAAGGCGTGGAGATTTGGTACTGTTGCCAACCTAGTAAACTTAAATTATTGTACCGCTTTCAACACGGTTACATTTGAATTGATTGAATATTTTGCGTGCAGTGAGTAAATATTGACCGCAGTTAATTTTGTTTAGTGAGGTATGTTAAATAGCTTGTATTACATTTTAAGATCTAGTTTTACTAAGAGGTTAGAGTTAAGTAACAGAAATACTGATTTTCATTTATAGTAAAATAATAATTTATTTTGTAAAGGATAGATTAACAAAAATGTTTTAATATTTATTTTTTTTGCAAAATTTACGGACATAACCTCAAGTACACAGAAACAATGCCTTTTGTATAATCGTATAATAATTGTGTTTTAAATGATAAACTAACAAAACTCATTCAATACTATATTATTTTTAATAAAATAAATATTAACTGTTAAAGTATTGTGGTAACAATTTTTTTCTAGTAATTATCAACCCCAATAACAAAAACTTTTTGATAGTCGATATTGGCAAAAAAATTGCACCTAGTAATATTGAAAATTTTCAGGAAAAAATGAAAAATTTAAAACCTACAGCTTTTGTGTTATATATCTTTAGGGTTTTTAAAAACAATTACTACTATTGGTATCAATTGGTAAAAAAGTGATGTGGTAGTACGTAGGTAGTCGGTAATTAGTGGATTTTTTCCAGTTGCGTAAACAAAACCTAGTTCTGACGCGCCAAAAATTTTAAATTCTGAAAAAAGATAAAAATAATTTTACAACACACAACTTTTAAAGCCATGTTTTAAACCGTATAACCATATTACAATATAGCTACAAACCACATGATTAAGATATATTTGGCTTTTTAGAAAACATACTTTTATTAATGCAGGAAGTAATTTAAAGTTGAAAATTTTAAAGTAAAACACGAATCCCTGCGGCGATGTAAAATATATACCGCAATTAGTACCGGCCTCTTTACTTGTCAAATAGTTGGTTTATTTTGCAAAATAACTTACTTAGTTAATTTTTTTAAAACAAGTTTATCCTAATCTGATACTTTGTAGCTATATTTTGTAGCTAAGCGTGATTTAAAAACTTTTTGTAGTGTTGGTAAAGTTCATTTTGATCTTTTTCAAAGTAAACATTTTTGGGCATCAGCAAGTTTTAATTTTTGTCATATTCCTGAAGATCTGCACCACTCAAATAGTTTTGTTGTCAATATCGATTATATCTGGCAGTAAAATAATTACCTTTTTTAATCCATAAAACGGATTATATTAATTGCAGTTCAGACTTGCGCATTACGTTTATCTTTCGTATAGTTCCAATTAACGCCATTATTTCGTAGTGAGGGTATGAGTCAGAATTGTAGCTTTCCAACTATTTTAGATCCAGAGTATTTCAGAAATTAAGGATAGAATACAGACGTTATTGGGTGATCCTTATAGACAACATCTTCTTATTAATATAAGAAGACACAATATATCGCCTACCTATGCGTATGGCAGCGGTACACTTCTCCGGCGGCACAGGGAGATAGGGAGAATTGTAGCACCAATTTCTAGGTTACTTCACGTGAAGACAGGTGATTTCATGCATCAGTGTAGTCCCTTTAGATATATAATGTAAACAAAGGGAAAAGAAATACTAAATGGTAATTTATTTAAAACCCGTATTGCGTTGTATACGTCGTGGAACTTGTGTTAACAATAAAACTAATATTGATAAAAAATAGAATCAGATTGCACAGTAGTTGTTTGTTTGTGAGCATGAAGCAGTTTTCATTGCTCATTAGATTATAATCTAGTTTAAGCTCTAGTTTGAGCTTTAGTGTTGTAGGCGTATACCAGAATCCTACTACCTGGCCCGCAGGCCGCATGTGGCCCCGAGAAAGATTTTTTATGGCCCTCAGACGGTTAACATTTTGAGAAATTTTGGTTCTTCCCAACCTGTTAACATATATGCAATATTAGAGAGCTGTAAAAATTTAGGCTTAAACCATAGGCTTCAAAGAATTTAGAAATTTAGGTTTTCCTGGAGTTAGGTAAAATATGTTTTCCTGCTTTTTTATAAGCAAAACTTTTGATTCATTTTAGAGATGTAATAAACTTCTGTTATAATCATCACAGTTTGTAAGATACTTAATAATGCCACTTGTACTTACGGCCCTGAGGAAAACTTGATGCAAACTGGCTCTCTCAGAAATCCTAGGGAAGATCCCTAACGTTGGCTTGTAGTGTGAATATCCTAGCTACAAAATGTAACTAAGGTGTTGAATAACATGGAAATTGCCTTGAAATTTCCAATTTTATAAAGATTACAAGATTAAAACCCACGGTGTTTCTATGACCAGTAATAAATATTAAATCCGTCAGCTAGTAAGACAAGATGAGTTGGAAGTAGTTGGTTAAGGAATCCAAAGTGCGGTGCCAACTTACGAGACCTAATATTTTGCAGCTCTTCTACATTAATACAAATTTAAATAATCTAAATTAATTTCCTTACATTGACACGAAGGCTATCTCCCTTACATTGGTACGGATCTCCCTTACATTTGTACGAAGGGCATTTCCCTTACATTGGTACAAAGGACATCTCCCTTACATTGGTACAAAGGACATCTTCCTTTCATTGGCACGAAGCTCATCTCCCTTACATTGGTACGAATCTCCCTTACATTTGTACGAAAAGCATCTCCCTTACATTGGTACGAAGGACATCTTCCTTACATTGGTACAAAGGACATCTCCCTTATATTGGTACGAAGGACATTTCCCTTACATTGGTACAAAGGACATGTCTCTTACATTGATATGAAGGACATCTCATTTACATTGGTACGAATCTCCCTTACATTTGTACGAAGGGAATCTCCCTTACATTGGTACGAAGGATATCTCTCTTACATTGGTACGAATCTTTCTTACATTGGAACGAAGGACATCTCCCTTAAATTGGTACGAAGGCCCTCTCCCTTTCATTGGTACGAATCTCCCTTACATTTGTATGGAGTTCATCTCCCTTACATTGGTATGAAGGACATCTCCCTTACATCGATATGAAGGAAATCTCCCTTACATTGGTACGAAGTACATCTTCTTTATATTGGTACGAAGGACATCTCCCTTACATTGGTACGAAGGACATCTTCCTTACTTTAGCACAAAGGCCATCTCCCTTACATGGGTACGAATCTCCCTTACATTGGTACGAAGGACATCTCCCTTACATTGGTACGAAGGATATCTCTCACATCGGTACGAATCTCTCTTTCATTGGAACGAAGGACATCTCCCTTAAATTGCTACGAAGGCCCTCTCCCTTACATTGTTACGAATCTCCCTTACATTTGTATGGAGGGCATCTCCCTTACATTGGTATGAAAGACATCTCCCTTACATTGATATGAAGGAAATCTCCATTACATTGGAACGAAGGACATCTTCCTTATATTGGTACGAAGGACATCTCCCTTAAAATGGTACGAAGGACATCTCCCTTATATTGGTACGAAGGACATCTCCCTTACATTGGTACGAAGGACATCTCCCTTGTATTGGTACGAAGGACATGTAAGGCGCTTTTTAAGGAGAGTATTTCCAGAGTTAGATTGGCCACGTGATCGCCACTCTTCTGAAGGAAATAGTACAGAGGAAGAAGAAATGTATTTATGAAAGCATAGTTTGTTGTTCAGAGAAAGCGATGAGCGACTTACATACCAGCTACTGACGTCACAGCTCGCGTATGGTAAATAGGGGTTTACGTCATTAGAAGTTAGTAATGGCGGTGATGTATTTGACAATGTATATGATTTGTACATGGTGTCGTGCTGAATGGACATATTCGTCACAGGTCACGTGGCTCACCAAGTTTTAAAAATAACTATCTAAGACCTATTTATTCTTACAGTGCATACCCGTCCAGGGATTTTGGCAACCTTGTTGCCTACTTTTATCTCTGCCGTATTAAAGAGCTGGGTGGTATTCCAGGAGAAACAGCTCCTAAGATCCTCTGTCCCTTCACACTTCTCTCAAATGTTATCCTCTGTAATATTGTCCGCAGGAGGTTATATCTGTTGCCCCCACGCATCCCAGGAGGCTCGAAATGTCTCATTCAAACCTCCGTCAGGATGAATAAATATGTGTTTAGGGGGTAAATATATAGCTTACGAAAAACACTGTAACCTGTTTAGGGGTAAGGAACAGATGTTATTGCATGTAGACAGAAAATAATTCCAAACCATGAGGCAAACAGGAACTATAGGACAGAACTCAATAGGGGTAATTTTTGTCATCTGTAATTGTAGGCAGCAGTGAAGGAGAGTAGAACATAAAAGTATGTGGGGCAAGGGTGGTTACATCCCGGTGGATTTATTTCACACCTATCTTCGTTAGCCTGACATAATCTTAGGTCAACACTATGACGTCATTTCCATAAATAGTTTTTTTACGCTACCATACACACTTTGAATAAAGTGAAGCTATGCGTTGGGGGAACAGATATATAGTGTTCCTGGTAGTGGGTACACAGCTTCCTGTGGCATTTATAAACGGAAGGTATAGGTCCATCCTTATTCCCAGCGGCATTGTCTTCTACCATAATTCGACTTACACATTCTACCATTTGTATTCACCCCAGCATACTGGTAGGCAACTCTCAAAGAACCCCACTTGTAGGGTGTGAAGGGTTGTTTAGGAATGCGGTAACACATTCATGTGCCATGATGAATGTAAGGAACTTTTAGGTCCTTACATTTATTTTATCTTTATTTACAGTAAATAAACATCACTTCAACGCCATTAACACTCCAGTTGTTTAGCCGTTTAAAAAAAATAATAAAATAACTCCGATATTTATTTAGCACACTTTAAAAATGTTACGAACAGAAGTAGACCTGCTATCAATTAGGGCCTTAAGGGGTTGTCTACTCATTTCGTCAGTTGTAAGAATGTCTAAGTAATTAGACAAGACAGAATTAGAACGAGAAAATGAACTTTTAATACTAGGAACTGGGGAAAATTACGGCATCAGATGGACAGAGTATAACACTAGACAGGTCAGAATTGGATAGACAGAATGACCTCTTAATACTGGAAGCCGGGGAACGTTATGGCATCAGATGGGCAAGGTAGACCTCCTGTCTATCAAGGTCTTAAAAGAGGTGTTACGCCCCTTGTAAAAAGTCTAGATGGAACTAGACAGGTCAGAATTGGATAGACAGAATGACCTCTTAATACTGGAAGCCGGGCAACGTTATGGGCAAGGTAGACCTCCTGTCTATCAAGGTCTTAACGAGGTGTTACGCCCCTTGTAAAAAGTGTAGATGGAACTAGACAGGTCAGAATTAGATAGACAGAATGACCTCTTAATATTGGAAGCACGGGAACATTATGGCATCAGATGGGCAGAAGTAGACCCACACTCAGTCGGATGTAGGTAGGTGTTACCCCCTCCCTTGTTGGAAGTGTCGATGTAATTAGACAAGACAGAATTGGGACGACAGAATCAACTTTTAATACTGGGAACTAGGGGAACATTATGGCATCAGATGGGCAGGAGTAGATCCACACTCAGTCGGATGTAGGTAGGTGTTACCCCCTCCCTTGTAGGAAGTGTCGATGTAATTAGACAAGACAGAATTGGAACGACAGAATCAACTTTTAATACTGGGAACTAGGGGAACATTATGGCATCAGATGGGCAGGAGTAGATCCACACTCAGTCGGATGTAGGTAGGTGTTACCCCCTCCCTTGTAGGAAGTGTCGATGTAATTAGACAAGACAGAATTGGAACGACAGAATCAACTTTTAATACTGGGAACTAGGGGAACATTATGGCATCAGATGGCCAGGAGTAGATCCACACTCAGTCGGATGTAGGTAGGTGTTACCCCCTCCCTTGTAGGAAGTGTCGATGTAATTAGACAAGACAGAATTGGAACGACAGAATCAACTTTTAATACTGGGAACTAGGGGAACATTATGGCATCAGATGGGCAGGAGTAGATCCACACTCAGTCGGATGTAGGTAGGTGTTACCCCCTCCCTTGCAGGAAGTGTCGATGTAATTAGACAAGACAGAATTGGAACGACAGAATCAACTTTTAATACTGGGAACTAGGGGAACATTATGGCATCAGATGGGCAGGAGTAGATCCACACTCAGTCGGATGTAGGTAGGTGTTACCCCCTCCCTTGTAGGAAGTGTCGATGTAATTAGACAAGACAGAATTGGAACGACAGAATCAACTTTTAATACTGGGAACTAGGGGAACATTATGGCATCAGATGGGCAGGAGTAGATCCACACTCAGTCGGATGTAGGTAGGTGTTACCCCCTCCCTTGTAGGAAGTGTCGATGTAATTAGACAAGACAGAATTGGAACGACAGAATCAACTTTTAATACTGGGAACTAGGGGAACATTATGGCATCAGATGGGCAGGAGTAGATCCACACTCAGTCGGATGTAGGTAGGTGTTACCCCCTCTCTTGTAGGAAGTGTCGATGTAATTAGACAAGACAGAATTGGAACGACAGAATCAACTTTTAATACTGGGAACTAGGGGAACATTATGGCATCAGATGGGCAGGAGTAGATCCACACTCAGTCGGATGTAGGTAGGTGTTACCCCCTCCCTTGTAGGAAGTGTCGATGTAATTAGACAAGACAGAATTGACAGAATCAACTTTTAATACTGGGAACTAGGGGAACATTATGGCATCAGATGGGCAGGAGTAGATCCACACTCAGTCGGATGTAGGTAGGTGTTACTCCCTCCCTTGTAGGAAGTGTCGATGTAATTAGACATGACAGAATTGGAACGACAGAATCAACTTTTAATACTGGGAACTAGGGGAACATTATGGCATCAGATGGGCAGGAGTAGACCCACACTCAGTCGGATGTAGATAGGTGTTACCCCCTCCCTTGTAGGAAGTGTCGATGTAATTAGACAACATAGAATTGGAACGACAGAATCAACTTTTAATACTGGGAACTAGGGGAACATTATGGCATCAGATGGGCAGGAGTAGATCCACACTCAGTCGGATGTAGGTAGGTGTTACTCCCTCCCTTGTAGGAAGTGTCGATGTAATTAGACAAGACAGAATTGGAACGACAGAATCAACTTTTAATACTGGGAACTAGGGGAACATTATGGCATCAGATGGGCAGGAGTAGACCCACACTCAGTCGGATGTAGATAGGTGTTACTCCCTCCCTTGTAGGAAGTGTCGATGTAATTAGACAACACAGAATTGGAACGACAGAATCAACTTTTAATACTGGGAACTAGGGGAACATTATGGCATCAGATTGGCAGAAGTAGACACACACTCAGTCAGATGTAGATAGGTGTTACTCCCTCCCTTGTAAGAAGTGTCGATGTAATTAGACAACACAGAATTGGAACGACAGAATCAACTTTTAATACTGGGAACTAGGGGAACATTATGGCATCAGATGGGCAGGAGTAGACCCACACTCAGTCGGATGTAGATAGGTGTTACTCCCTCCCTTGTAGGAAGTGTCGATGTAATTAGACAACACAGAATTGGAACGACAGAATCAACTTTTAATACTGGGAACTAGGGGGACATTATGGCATCAGATGGGCAAGAGTAGACCCACACTCAGTCGGATGTAGATAGGTGTTACTCCCTCCCTTGTAGGAAGTGTCGATGTAATTAGACAACACAGAATTGGAACGACAGAATCAACTTTTAATACTGGGAACTAGGGGAACATTATGGCATCAGATTGGCAGGAGTAGACCCACACTCAGTCGGATGTAGGTAGGTGTTACCCCCTCCCATGTAGGAAGTGTCGATGTAATTAGACAAGACAGAATTGGAACGACAGAATCAACTTTTAATACTGGGAACTAGGGGAACATTATGGCATCAGATTGGCAGAAGTAGACCCACACTCAGTCGGATGTAGATAGGTGTTACCCCCCCCCCCTTGTAGGAAGTGTCGATGTAATTAGACAAGACAGAATTGGAACGACAGAATCAACTTTTAATACTGGGAACTAGGGGAACATTATGGCATCAGATTGGCAGAAGTAGACCCACACTCAGTCGGATGTAGATAGGTGTTACCCCCTCCCTTGTAGGAAGTGTCGATGTAATTAGACAAGACAGAATTGGAACGACAGAATCAACTTTTAATACTGGGAACTAGGGGAACATTATGGCATCAGATTGGCAGAAGTAGACCCACACTCAGTCGGATGTAGATAGGTGTTACCCCCTCCCTTGTAGGAAGTGTCGATGTAATTAGACAAGACAGAATTGGAACGACAGAATCAACTTTTAATACTGGGAACTAGGGGAACATTATGGCATCAGATTGGCAGAAGTAGACCCACACTCAGTCGGATGTAGATAGGTGTTACCCCCTCCCTTGTAGGAAGTGTCGATGTAATTAGACAAGACAGAATTGGAACGACAGAATCAACTTTTAATACTGGGAACTAGGGGAACATTATGGCATCAGATTGGCAGAAGTAGACCCACACTCAGTCGGATGTAGATAGGTGTTAACCCCTCCCTTGTAGGAAGTGTCGATGTAATTAGACAAGACAGAATTGGAACGACAGAATCAACTTTTAATACTGGGAACTAGGGGAACATTATGGCATCAGATTGGCAGAAGTAGACCCACACTCAGTCGGATGTAGATAGGTGTTACCCCCTCCCTTGTAGGAAGTGTTGATGTAATTAGACAAGACAGAATTGGAACGACAGAATCAACTTTTAATACTGGGAACTAGGGGAACATTATGGCATCAGATGGGCAGGAGTAGACCCACACTCAGTCTGATGTAGATAGGTGTTATCCCCTCCCTTGTAGGAAGTGTCGATGTAATTAGACAAGACAGAATTGGAACGACAGAATCAACTTTTAATACTGGGAACTAGGGGAACATTATGGCATCAGATGGGCAGGAGTAGACCCACACTCAGTCGGATATAGGTAGGTGTTACTCCCTCCCTTGTAGGAAGTGTCGATGTAATTAGACAAGACAGAATTGGAACGACAGAATCAACTTTTAATACTGGGAACTAGGGGAACATTATGGCATCAGATGGGCAGGAGTAGACCCACACTCAGTCGGATGTAGATAGGTGTTACCCCCTCCCTTGTAGGAAGTGTCGATGTAATTAGACAAGACAGAATTGGAACGACAGAATCAACTTTTAATACTGGGAACTAGGGGAACATTATGGCATCAGATGGGCAGAAGTAGACCCACACTCAGTCGGATGTAGATAGGTGTTACCCCCTCCCTTGTAGGAAGTGTCGATGTAATTAGACAAGACAGAATTGGAACGACAGAATCAACTTTTAATACTGGGAACTAGGGGAACATTATGGCATCAGATTGGCAGGAGTAGACCCACACTCAGTCGGATGTAGATAGGTGTTACTCCCTCCCTTGTAGGAAGTGTCGATGTAATTAGACAAGACAGAATTGGAACGACAGAATCAACTTTTAATACTGGGAACTAGGGGAACATTATGGCATCAGATGGGCAGAAGTAGACCCACACTCAGTCGGATGTAGGTAGGTGTTACCCCCTCTCTTGTAGGAAGTGTCGATGTAATTAGACAAGACAGAATTGGAACGACAGAATCAACTTTTAATACTGGGAACTAGGGGAACATTATGGCATCAGATGGGCAGGAGTAGATCCACACTCAGTCGGATGTAGATAGGTGTTACTCTCTTCCCGGTGTTATACTTGACTGACGCAGTTATAGCTTTGAGCCGGTGTTTATATAATGTTGTAATTTATAGCGACGTAGACTAGTTTTATCCCTAATAAATTTGAATAGGATTTACCTTTGAACTTTCAATGAATTGTTAATCCATTTTGAAGTTTGAATGTAGCCATTCTTTACGCTTTGATTTTTTAAATACATTATTATCACGTCTTTTAATACTATCGTTGATAGTTAAAAGCAAACTTTTAAATCGTTAACTGTATTTTGCGAAGTATACTTTTTGTATACAAGTTTTTTGAGGTTTTAATTGAGTCAATGCTCAAACTATGGTACAATATGAGTAGACTGTGTAACGCAGCGTATTTTCACGTCTTTTAATTCCCTTTTGTTGTACTACTTACTCATTTTGAAATACAATTGCTGCCCTGAATCCAAGAGTCACTCTTGATCCATTAATTTTGATAGCTCGGCACAGTTTTTTGCGCAAACCAAGTTGGGCTTTGGTTCAGGGTCAATTATTCGACTAAGACATGGCAAATGATCCAAGACATAGCCCTACAGTACTTGTATACAATTTAAAATATAGGCACATTTCTAAGTTCTGTATTAAACACCACAAATGAATAAACATTCCAATAAAAAAATACACGTCAATGTATACAAGCAATCTCTCAGTAATCACAAACACACTGGATGTCTTACTTTGCATTGACCTACCGTGAAAGGAGTTTGCTAACAAATATCAGTAAATCCGTGGTTATTAGTAAATGCTTATTTAAATTTTTAAAAAATAAGATTATTAAAAACATCGTAAGATTTCGTATTTCCTTCAATATATATATATATATATATATTTCTACGTAGATAATAAGGAACTTAGATAGATAATAACTCTAAATGAGAGTAACGGACTTCACAGAACCGAATAATATGAAAGATATACAAATTTCAAAATATACACATTCTTAACATTCACATGTCAGACACGTAACATCAGAAGTAAGTGCTACTTTAGGCTAGATTTTCTAATATTTTTGCATATCCGCTAATGTATAAGAGTAGTATGTTGTATAAGTATGAAAGTACTGTATTTTTAAGTTTTAGCTAAAGCTTAATTAAGAGGGAATCAGCAATGTACACATTAATGCCTCTAGAAATAAATATCTAAATGTTTTCAAAATTTTTATAATTCTGTCAAATTTAGAAAAGCCACAGATACCCTTCTTATTTGAGTCTAATGAAGTTATGGTTATAAAACAGATTTCTGTATTTAACAAAAATCCATTTGTTATTCTGTAGTAACATTAAGTTATGTATTTTTAAATACATTATCAGATATATTTATACAATGCTTGCTTACTTACAGAGAATAAAACTGTTATGCATAATTTTAATGCTTTTATAGTTCTGAAAGAGGGTAGGCCTATCATCTCAAGGTATAATAATAGACTTACTGGAACAATCGATTTTTTGAAAGGGTTGTTCTTTCTCCTCTATGCTAAGGCAGTCTATAAAAATTTTAAAAAAAATAGGCTATTGACAGATCACAGACAATTAATTCATGCTTTTTCCATACTCAACGTTTCGAATTTCAAGAGCTCAATTTATTAATCTAATAATTAACATAGTTTACAATTTATAAAATTCATAACAATACATTAAACATAATAAAAACCAACAATACAAAACTCTTAATAAGTAATTACATATTATTTAGGGAAGAAATTTGAAACGTTGAGTATTGAAAAAGCATTAATTAAATGTCTGTAATCTGTCATTAGCCTAAAAAATTGAATAGGTATTAACAGACATTAAATACAAAAATTAGTTAAAATAAAAATGTTAAATTAAAGATTTTCATGAGGCAATTAGACATTCATCTATTTTCAGAGAAACTTTCCAGTTATGATCTATAGGTAAGTTAAATTTTATGGCGGCAAAATCAAAATAGAGCCTAAAGACAGTTATAATTAAATGAGGGGAAACAGTTTCAGTAGTACCAATTGATTTAATTTTCTTTAAAATCCCGGTTTTAAAGATTTATAACAGAATTTAAAGTTAAACTAATTAACATAAGAACAGTTGATCTATTTGCAAGTAGTGTATTTAAATATGTGAATTGTTTTTTACTGTAGGCATGGTAACACTGTCGGCAATCAGTAACGTCGAAATTAGCGCACCTAGAGGTGAAGTGAAGAACTAATCAAAGTCAACATTATTTGCTGTGTTGTCTGAATCGTTGTGATCTATTCAGCTTTTTTTTTAAATTAGTTGTTTATTGATTTGAATGTTTGTTATCAGTTGATATTGTAAACATTTTTGTGTGTGTTGTTTTTAGTGTTAATTACGAAAACCTCATGTGGGACAACTCTTTGTGTCATAATGGAGTCGTCTTTTTGGGAAGAACCTAGCATTCACAATAATTTAAAATACGAAAGGTAAGGCATAACCTAGAAATTTTTTTAATGATTTTATTTCCTTAGAATTAAATTGTAAGACGTAACTTGGAAACAGATTTATTTAATTTAAATATACCTATTAACGGAAAACGTGAAATCACGTTTAGCCGGCTGAAGTCACGTTTATTTGAACGTGTAAAAATAGTAGTAGGGGAAATTTGGCATGTGTGTTGAGTTAAAGTACAAAATGCAGAGATTATAGTTATTACCTTACCTCGTATGCCTATTTTTATACAATAGAAAGATGTGTTTATCTTAGTTTTAGCTTTTGATTTGACAAATTAATTTTCCAAATATTGTCACTGAATTTTTAAAATTATTTTAACCAGAATTTTTATAAATATTTTAAAGAGAATACAAGAGTGCTTGTAAATAATTATCTCTTCTGAGTAATAAAAATGTTATCAAGTGAAAAAACCCTAGGACAAAACAATTTTTCTTTAAAAACGTTCTAATCAGCCTAAACATAGATAAATTTATTTAATTTTAAAATCATGATTTTTAACATCAACAGTATGAAACTAATGGTAGGAATTTTTACAACTCAAGAATATAAAGTATATTTTAAAATAAAATTTCCTTAAAACAGATTAATATCCATAAATGTGTTTTTTACCTGTAGTGGACATTGAATGTCCCATTTTAGTCTCTGGTATGTAGACACTTTTACATAACCTCAGTAGAGATCAGGTCTTCCTTTCCCAGCACAAAAGAGGAGTGATTTAATACCCCACATCTTTATCTTCAATAGTTGGTGATAGTCTAAAGTATAAACATTTATATTAAACTTCACAAAAAGTCTCATTTTAATATAAAGCTGATATATTTATGGAAGGTTAAGAGTGGCTTAGCACAGCCCTGATCACAAATAATTACAATCTAATGTCAACCACTACTGCCTGAAGCTTTTGGTAGCTAATAAGCCCCATATTTGTATATCCTTTAACTTTTTGAAATATTTTGCTTATGTTTCTTCCATGCAGGTAACTTGGATTTTAACAAAGTATCTTGGTTCCTGTATTTGTCACAGGATAGATATATATCCTTGTACATAATATTCAGGAGAGCAGTACCTTGATTTTGGCTTGAGGTCTATCCCAGGTACTAAGCCCTTCATATAACCACATTTCTGTCAGGTTATTTGTAATAAAGGCTGAGATGAATAAACTAAGGTTGTATATTCATGTAGAGAATCTATAGTTGCTATTCTCAGAAGAATTCTTTTAATTCAGTTTTATTTTTACTCCAGAAAGGTTTGCCTTTAGATAGATAAATTGATGAAAATTATAATTTTTTTTAGTTCAAAACAAGAAAATGCTACAAAGTTTAATTACTATTCAAAACCTTTTTATAATGTCAATGTGTTGGTTTGCTTTTATAAATTACATGTATAAGTTATTAAAATGTATATATTTCATTGCTTGTAGATTGCTATTATTAATGGCTATGTACATATTATAAATATTTGTTCACTTTATAAATTAAAAGAATTACCTAACATTTCTAATATACTAGAATATAGTTACCAAAATGTTAAGAAATGTGTTTTCACCTACTATTTTGTACTCTGTACTTTCTAAAGTGAAATTATTATTATTAAATGTAAATAGCCATGCTTATGCAAACTTTTAATTTTTTCTTGTTTTTCCATATTTTTCCTTATTCTCTTGGGCATATAATTTTCTTATTACAAGTAAAAGTGTTATGACAAGGATGTGGAGGGGCTACTTCAGATAAAATACCTTGTACCCTTGATAGGACCAGCATAAACCCTGACTAGATGGTTTACAAACTTATCAATCTTTTTTACCCATTTAAAATCCCTCATAGGCGATAATAGTAGAAATAATTTGTTATGAAACATTTTAGTTTAGATGAATAATTGAGAATTAATGGCAGAAAATAAGATTCTGTAGTATTTCTTATTGAATTTTAGCTTCCTCAGTCCTGTTTGTGTGGGAGGTGAAAAAAATTCTTCCAATGGTCTCAAAAAAATAATAGTGTTCTTTTCATTTATGCTAATAATTCGATTTCAGTTTTGCAATTATCAAGGTAATTTGTTTACCTTTTTTTTAATTTGTTGTATTTTTAAACAAAAATTTCATTGAACAAAATTACCTTAACCTGATTGTGTTTAAATGAAGGGAATTTTAAAGGTAAATACATCCCTTTATTTTTCTACTTTCATCGGCGTAATTATTTGGGTCGAGCTCTTGCCAGCAGCAATATTGAAATATATAACCGTCTAGTAAATAGGACTACTTAAAAATATTGAAGTATACAGTATTTGATTTCAAAATATTTCGTGAGAGGGAAACGCATGGGAGCCAAACGGATTTTTGAAAGAAAAAAAGCGGGTTATATGCACTTATGTGAACAGAACAGCGTGACTGAGCAAAAAACTCGATAGCCCACAAAGTGGGAGGTCTAGGTTATCTTTGGAAGGTGTAGAGGCTAGCCTATGGGCTAAATTTAGACAAAGTAACTTTAAACTTTCGGCCTGACTTTAAGTTGAAAATGTTTACGCTTTAATTTTTTCCCAACTAGGTTCTTCATAATTTTATTCTTATGTATTACAATGGCTACGAGCGTAACATTTATTCAGAAGAAGTAAGTCACGAGGGTTTCTAGTTATTTTTCTTGTCTTACTGTTGCCTTACAACATTCAGTTCTTTTTATTTCACGTGGCTCATGGTTGTTTTAAAGTTCATAATTTGCTTACTTGTTATTTGGTGTAAGGTTTTAATTTTTGTGAACGGAAAAAATGCCACAACGGTAGACGAAACCATTAGTTCCAGTGTATCACAGTGGGGTATTTAAAAAAAATGGCTACTGATGTAAATTGTTTTAGGAATTTGAAAAAGAATTCGATTCCAACGAAATAAAACGTGTGCATATTTCATAATCCCCGTGGCAAATACAATAAACAGTGACATACAGAAAAATAACTGGCGCATTACGTTAGTCCGTTGTGTGTAGAAAGGGCGTTTCCTCGGGGTACTGGGGGATTTCCTCTACAACTTTCACTCGATCACGTGTCCGGAAATAACTTTCGTTATGCATGCGTGTTGCATCTCGGGTTCCAGTCATGTGCACTGAGTTGTTTAGTAATGGCAGAATAAAAGCCCGTGTATTTCCAAACTTGTTGCACAGTTTAGGTCATGTTTTATTTGTTTGTTGTCGAAACAGGTTGTATTTTTAGCAAAAGTAACACTTGGTTTTTGTTGGTTTTAATGTTAAAAAAAAATCGTAATGTAAAAGTTCAATGAAATAGAAACGTTAGAGAAACAACTAAATAATATTACTTCCTGAATATGGAACAGAATATTGGTTAATAAGACGTCATCACTAAGGAATTCACACCAAACCTTGTAACAATGCTTAGATGAACGAATTTTGTCCCGTAGAATTCCAATGAAAAGGAGGTGGTTATTGCTAACAGCTGTTTTCGTCTCAGCATAGGTTTGGAGGTTATGTTTAAATTAATTTTCAAATGTAGTTTCCCTTATTCTGAAGTATCGGATATTTGATTAGATTATGTGATAACCTATGATTTCGTAGAAGAGAAGTGTTTGGTCTGATAATGTTGTGACGATGGGTAACTTACTTTCTTTAGTAAACATTAACGCTAAGGTAAAAACGTTTTTATAGAAAATTACATTACTTTTAATTTAATTCTTCAGGTTTTACATAAAGTAGATAAGTAATATTTGTAATTTTAGTGTAGTGTAGTAATTTTAATGTTAGTATTTTTTTTATGCCAACTAATCTAAGTTGAGTGTAAAGACCTTAAGTTTCTAGTAGTATTAAGGTTTAACACTCTAAAATTATGGTAACCACGTTGCTTATTCGCAAAAATTAAAAACTTAGTATATATGATGAATTTGATTGACTACAATTAGTTACATCTAATTACTTGTAGTAATGAAAATACAATTTTATGACATTGAAACAACAACAACTAATATTGAAAATACCGTTATTCGTTTCGACCCAAACTGTAATCCTCTTCAGGTGCTTAACATTTACATATTTTCTTATTTCTCAAATTCACATAAATTTACCTGAGTAAAAACAAGCAACACAGCTTACAAAAACACAGATATTACATGAAAAATTAAAATCAAATACTGTATCACCAAAGTAATAGTTTGCAGTTTCCGTAACATCTTCTATTTTTTTCCACTGAAAAGTACATTTTCAAGATAAATAACTGTACCTAAAATGTCTAAATCCATAGATAGTACACTTTGAAAAATATGCTTTAATCTTCAATATTAAAATACTGTATCTTTAATTTTGAAAAAGTCGAACCTAACCTAATTTCAGTAACGTATTAAAGTGAATCTTTCCTTATAAAAATCAACACAATTCTATGTAACATAAATACATACGTTACGTATTGTAAATGTAACAATAATGTATCGATCAGGTTTGGTTGTACACAAACTAATTACTTTCAATGTCCCAATTTTATTTCACGTTATAATTTCATTTTTTTTTATATCCAAACCTAACCTCATCGCATACGTTCCTGCTATTTAAATATAATTAAGTAACAAGTAATATAAAAAAATCAGTTCCTACTGAGATAAAAAAAATATTTACTTTTTATTTTATAATTACAATTAATATAAGTATGCATACACATATGACAGATTCGCAATATTAAGTGCCAAAATAGAAAGCGAGTTTCCTTGCAATTTTCCATTTTTCTCTCTATATAGTATATGGTGTTGGACTACTACTTTAATTTTTTACTATCTATTCAATTTCTTCTTTTCGTTATTAATCTATGAAGTTGATGGTGATCTATAATTTCTCATTCTACCCATTTCTTGTAATGCTTCATTATTGTAAGGAACCTTTCTCTTATAATTTCATATACATCTTTAAGTAATAGATGCCTAGCAATGAAAGTTGACTCAATGCCAAAGTCCTGGATTTTAAACATGTAGGTACTCAGTTCGAATCCTATTGAAGAATCTGCTTTTTTAAATTTTAATTAATGAATAAATATTTGAAAAAAACTGTATAAAATTTTATCCACTACAGGTTTAAAAAAATGCATTTGAACTGGATTGGATTAATAAAAACGTATTTTATTAACGATTGAAAATATGTACAAGATATATAAAAGGAGAGTGTGGAGCTAATAGAAGAAATTGCAAAAAAGCACGGGACCGAAAAAATCCAGAGCCACTAAAAAAATTAAAAGTGAAATCCCCATAACACGTTTCGCCACTCCGTGATGTAATTTACCACGGACAATAAAGAAATGCAACGATTCAAACATACTTCAGCGCCTGTACTTCATCTATTTTCTCGTGATTTCACGCACAAAAAACATTATAAAATTGCGGTTAATTTTATAAAACATAATTATATATGTCGCATTAGAATATAGCTACAAAGCCTTCGGTTAGGATAGATTTGGCAATAAAAAAAAATTATGTAGGATGAAATATAAGTCAACTTGTTGACAAGTGGATTGGCCTACATTTTGTTGTTTTTGTATCGCCGCACCGAACACAGAGGTTAATAAAGATTGAATTGTTTACGTGCAAAATCTATTGTGTAAAAGAGTAAACTTGATTTTTGTATAAAAACAAAATCCATCCTAATTGTATGTATCTATAGTATAACTGTATTGTAATGCAGTGCTCCGCTTTACAAAGTCAGTCAGAGAAGGAGGGGGTTTGGTGCTATGCAGCGTCTGTCACAGACAATGGCTGCGGGTAGGAGAATATGAGAACAGGGCTTTTGGTCTGGATGCAGGAAGGGCATCTGCAAGGCAGGACGTTTTTTGGGGCGGTAATAAGGATTTTGTTCTGGGGGGACTACGTTTATTTTAAACAATTGGACTTGCTGACTGACTCTATTTTTTTTTCGTGACATTTCTCGCTTTGTGTGTGTCGATTTATGTATGTAGTAAGGGTGTTTGTGGGAGATATGATAGCGTAGAAATGTGTAATAAAACTTACAGCTACTAATGGAATAGTTTATAGAATTTAATAACAAAGCTGTGATGGATGATCTTAAACTAACTTAACTTAACTAGCATTTTATATGATGAATCAGATACATGATGATATTAATAGGAATAAATAAACAGGAGTTGAACACTGTTTACAATTTAAACAATTAAGACTAAAACTTAAAAACTAGTAGCGTATTCTAGGAGGCCAGAGGTAGATGGCTGGGAGAGGAAGTGCGAGTTCCAGAGGTGTTATGGAGGATCGAGAAGGACTTTAGGACGAGGACGGAAAATAGGAGGGGTCCAACTGAGTTTACCAGATCCTTAAGGTGTGGGTAATACGAGCACAAATACAGGATCGGCACAAATACAGGATCTGACAAAAACAGCAAGCGATGAGGAGCGAAGGGAGTTTCGAATGGTAACATTTGACAGGAACCAAGGAGAGTTGGAGAGGAGTCTGAGGGAAGACGATTGGAAGAACTCAAGATATTCCGGAGACGTGTTGGGCAAAGAGGCCACCAGATAGAAGCTGCATAGGTGAGGACGGGATGAAGGAGCATTTGGTACATTTGGGGGAACGGTACTCCTGCGACAGAGGAGAGGCTAGAGTTTAACAGCTTTTAACAAAAGACCTCCAGGCTATGGGCTTCCTGTCAAGATGGATGGCTCAGGTTTGCGGTCGTAGCTTTCTGGTGAAGCAGATGGCTTCTGATTTGTTAGTATTAACCTCCGTTCTCCACTTCCGGGGTCACATTGGCAAGGAGTCCAGTTGCGTTTGGATGGTCTTTGTGGTTTTGGGTATGCTACAGGAGCTTGACATGAACATGGCATCATAGAGGGAAAAGGAGACGTTTGGAAGGAGGGGGATGTCGTTGGTGTAGAGGAGATAGATGTGCGGGCCTAGGACGGAACACTCGCAGAGATAAGACGGAATGTGGAAAGGCAATTTCCAACAGACACGGTGAAGTTTCTGTCAGACAGATAATAGCAGAGACGGAAGACGGTGGGTTAGGTATTGGACTGGTGGCCAAATTGTACAGGAGACCAAGATGCCAGACTCGGTCATAGGCCTTGCTGACATCAATGAAGACTGCTGTTGTGGATTACTTCTTGTTGAACGCCTCCACTACCATGTTCCTCCCTCGCACGGTTACTAGCTAGCACCCGTGGTCACTCGTAGTAGTTGTGTGGAGGAATGACGTCTGAATCCGAATTGCTCCGGGCGAATGACACCATCTAGGATGGGAAAGAAGCGGGCGCAGAGAAGGCTTTCAGAGATTTTGGATAAGGTACGTAGGAGGAAGATTGGTCGGTAGTTTTCAGGGAGGTTTAGAGGTTTACGAGGTTTTGAAAAAAGGATGACTTTTACCGATTTCCAGCAAAAAATAGAAATTGGTTTTATATAGTTGCGTAGTCCTATGAGTTCATAGTGAGGTTAAATTTGTCACACCTTTAAAAAATTTTTAATATTTTGCGCGTGGACCAAGTTTTATTATTTATATATTTGTTTTGTTTTATTATTTTAATTTAATGTTTCTACATCACCAGGTATATAAATATTTTTCTTTACAAATACGATGATGTAATGCTAGCCAATGTTAATGAAATGTTGATTTGTTAATGTTACTTTGGTTAATTAATTTTTTAATAAAAACCAAATTTATCTAGCGTTATTGTAATGTGATTGAAGATAGTGTGATAATTCTTCAACAATTAATGCATAAAGGCGTGTTTTTGTGAAGCGAAGTTATGTTTAGCCTATATATAGATATTTAACGTTTGTTTTAACTGCAATTTATACTTTTTTAGAATGTTTTGTATAGTAAAATGTATAAAAAGGAAAAATTCAATGGTTATAAAGAAATGGTAAATTATTACCAGTAGAAAATTCAGTGTAAACGTCATCAATTCAAAGTTATATTGTAAAACAAGTGAAATTAGATTATACTGTATTTTGTTAAGTAATTGATAAATATAGTTATTTAACATTTTGCATTGTTAATGACTTGGGTAATATTTATTAACATAGAATTACCTATTAATAAACTACTGTGCACATTAAATATCCAAGGCAAATTGTACTATTAAAGACATTTATAAAATATTGTTATCTTCTTAGAGACTCTCAATAACTTACAAAATGCTATTTTGTATATTAAATGACTTCTTCTACGACTGCTATGGTTTTTATGTAGCTCTCCATGGGTATAATTACGCAACTGTTCGCATGAATAATGAAATGTGTGGGAAATGTGTACCCAACGTTTAAACCAACACAATTATTTTGCTCCCAACCGATTCAAGGTCATCCGAATTATCTGGTAAGGCTGCTAAAGCCAGACTGAAGCAAAAGAAGTCGCCTTTGAAAATGGAAGCCAATTTTGGAGGCTCTGTGGATTAGTAGGTTATTTTGTATATGCGTATGTGTGTGCTTGGCTGAAAAATAAAAAAAAGGTAAGACGTCTCTAACGTTGATATTAACAAGGAGAACAGGGCAGATAAGACGAGGAGATAATACTTACGAATATTTTAATCGAGGTAGAGATCCAATTGGAGCACATTTGTCCTGCTACACCCGTACGGACGTGTTTCAGGCGCAAGAAGAGGTAATTTATAATTTTTTTTTAATGGATTACGTTTAAAGGCAAAGTTAGACAATTAAATTTAAGAAGACATGATACCAACTAATCTGTACTTGTACATATTTCACTCGGGCTTTATATAACGACACTGACTTCAATCTTGACTCGTTAAGTTACTGGTTTTCCGTGCCATTCCCTTTAGTTCTTTTACTTTTATTGTATATTATTTCACCTATTTGCGTTGTTTTGCCTTCATCTTTCTGACTAATTTCGTATCCATTTTAATTCAACGTTTTTTACAAACCTATGCTATAATTTAGCATATTTCTCACGATTATGCATTTTATGGTCTCGGTATGAATTTCATGAACACAATTTCTCCTCCGAAGATTGGATCAGGCCCCTCTAGTCTAGAAAGGATTTTCTTTCCGTGGCCATTATTTACAAGACTGTACTAGCCGTGGTTTGTCTTCTACAACTACTGGTTTTCCCCAACGGATTCTTATCTCATATACACATAAAATCATTGAATTTTAATAGTATAGGTGCTGACGAAAATTTTCAAAAACCTTACACCCGAGTAGCGTTGTAACCTCTCATTAGCTCAATTCAAAGCAGGTCTAATTCAGGTAAGCAACCCTACCCCTGCACAGAAAACCCCTATCCTAAAGAGTCGTTAAACACCCTCTTTAATCCTATATAATTCCACCTCACCTCCCTTATCTCATTTCTTAGAAGTAGCTGTGATGATAGACAGGTCTTTAAGACACTGATAAAAAGCAGATCTATCTCAGATAATCAACCTTCCCCAGAACAGGCAACCCTAATCCTTGAGCGTCATTACACCCCTTATTTAGTCTATAAAATTCTTCCTACCCTCCCTTTTGTCACTTCTTACAAGTGGGTGTAATGGGAGACACCTTTTTATGACCCCTTTAGAGCAGACCTCCCTCATGTAAACCCTGCCTACGCGCAGACAAAATATATCTAGAGAGTCATTGCACCCCTTATTTAGTCCTATATAATTCTTCCTACTCTGCTTTATGTCACTTCTTACAGGTAGGTGTGATGAGAGACAGGTTTTCAAGACACTGATAGAGAACAGGTCTATCTCAGGTAATCATCCCTTCCCCCGCACAGGCAACCCCTATCCTAAAGAGTCGTTACACACCTTCTTTAGACCTATTGTACTCACTACAATTTTTTGTAACCACTAATTTTACTAATTGACATAACTCCGTCGTGTTTGGACTAGTTTTTCATGAAATCACACGTAGACATCAAAACTGTAATAAAAAATTAAAAAAATACGCTTACTTTTATGTGATAATATTTTGGAGTGGAGTGCTTTTTACGCCTCATTAGCGCGGGCGGCCGGCCGCCGAGCGCCTGACCCAAGCTATTGTTGGGAGCTCGGGCGGTGACTTAATCTTTTACCCGCCTTCCCAAAATGGATAGACTATATATAATTCCTCATATATTCCCTTATCTCACTTTTTCAAAAGGTTGTAATGGGAGACATCTCTATCTGTCCTAGATAGAGCCTGCCTACCCGTAGGCAACTAGGTCCGTCAACTAGACCCTGCCTTCCCGTAGACAACCCCTAGTCTACAGTGTCATTAAACACCTTCTTTAGTTCTGTATGTCCACCTACCGTTCCTTACCTCACTTCTTGCTAGGGGTGTAATGGGAGACACCTCTTTATGACCATGATTGAGAGGAGACCTAACACATGTAGACCCTGCCTACGTCCAGACAACTCCTATCCTAGAGAGTCATTGCACCCCTTCTTTAGTTCTATGTAGTTCCACCTTATCTCACTTCTTACAAGTGGGTGTAATGGGAGACACCTCTTGATGACCCTGATTGAGAGCAGACCTACATTCGTAGGCAATAAACGTAATACAACTAGAAACAACACTCCGATTTTATCTCATTGTCTGTTTACATGTCAGTAAAATTGTAAATATAATTTGCTTTGGTACAAACTAAAACTTCTTATGGAGTAAATTCCCACCGAGTGCGGTCGGATAGATTAGTTGCTGGCAAAATTGTAACATGTCGGGTGTTGGAGCCAAGTACGCACCGGCAACATTTCTTAGAAGTCGCCTTATAATTAGGTCTGGTCAAAGTGAAGTGTCCTTACAAGTGAAATGTAGGTTTAACCTTGAAATGCACGGGCAGGTGTCGGGGAGGTCGCGTGTTGCTCCAATTCCCAGCGACCTTGTGCCACGACCTCGACGACTGCGTCGCCATTCTAGATCGGTCACAACCCCCAAATGTCTGTAGAATATAACGGTTTATTCCTACTGAAAGAAGGTTTGCTTACATCCTTCCTACAACGGATACATACAAATAGTTGTTTTAGTAAACAAAGGGAAATGCTTCAGCTTTGACGTTAATTTTTGTTTCACTACCTTTAACCTTTTCACTTACAATACCTTTAGCGGTTGTGTCGGGTGTACATTGCTCTTCGACCTCTGGATATTTCGCCTGCGTTACGTAAGCGTCTCTGGATATACGCTAGGTATTTTCTGTACCCGAGACATTATATCCTCCCAATAACTGTAAAATGTTTTCTTTTAGTCTTTTGTTGCAATTCTTTGTCTCAAGAGAGCCAACACAATTTGCGTTCAGCCTCCCTTGAGAGCATAATAACTGTGAACATACTGCAACGCTTAGTTTAGTTTAGTCTCTCTGTATTTAAAAAGACAAAAATATAGGTCTTTAGAACCACCGTGCTTTCACAAGAGATTTCTCTAAATTTTATGGTGTTCTTCTATTGGATCTCATTGCATGTAGTACAATAGATTTATTGCTTGAGAGTACAATAACCGTGAAAACCCTTTTGCCTAATCTTTTTTTGATCTCTTTGCCTTGAAACAGTGAAGAAAATGGGCGTTCAACCTCCCCTTGAGAGTGCAATAACTGTGAAAAACCTTTTGCCTGATCCTCCTTTGGATCTCTTTGCCTTAAAACGGTGAAGAAAATGGGCGTTCAACCTCCGTTTGAGAGTGCAATAACTGTGAAAAACCTTTTGCCTGGTCCTCCTTTGGATCTCTTTGCCTTAAAACGGTGAAGAAAATGGGCGTTCAACCTCCCTTTGAGAGTGCAATAACTGTGAAAAACCTTTTGCCCGATCCTCCTTTGGATCTCTGTGCCTTAAAACGGTGAAGAAAATGGGCGTTCAACCTCCCTTTGAGAGTGCAATAACTGTGAAAAACCTTTTGCCTGATCCTCCTTTGGATCTCTGTGCCTTAAAACGGTGAAGAAAATGGGCGTTCAACCTCCCCTTGAGAGTGCAATAACTGTGAAAAACCTTTTGCCTGATCCTCCTTTGGATCTCTTTGCCTTAAAACGGTGAAGAAAATGGGCGTTCAACCTCCGTTTGAGAGTGCAATAACTGTGAAAAACCTTTTGCCTGATCCTCCTTTTGGATCTCTGTGCCTTAAAACGGTGAAGAAAATGGGCGTTCAACCTCCCTTTGAGAGTGCAATAACTGTGAAAAACCTTTTGCCTGATCCTCCTTTGGATCTCTGTGCCTTAAAAAAGTGAAGAAAATGAGGTTTCAGCATCTCCTTGAGAGTGCAATAGCTGTGAAAACCCTTTTGCCTGATCCTCCTTTGGATCTCTTTGCCTTAAAACGGTGAAGAAAATGGGCGTTCAACCTCCCTTTGAGAGTGCAATAACTGTGAAAAACCTTTTGCCTGATCCTCCTTTGGATCTCTGTGCTTTAAAAAAGTGAAGAAAATGAGGTTTCTTCATCTCCTTGAGAGTGCTATAGCTGTGAAAACTCTTTTGCCTGATCCTACTTTGGATCTCTTTGCCTTAAAACAGTGAAACAAATGTGCTTCCAGCCTCCACTTGAGAGTGCAATAACTGTGAAAACCCTACTTTGGATCTCTTTGCCTTAAAACAGTGAAGAAAATGGGCTTTCAACCTCCCCTTGAGAGTGCAATAACTGTGAAAAACCTTTTGCCTAATCCTCCTTTGAATCTCTGTGCCTTAAAACAGTGAACAAAATGAAGTTTCAGCATCTCCTTGAGAGTGCAATAACTGTGAAAAACCTTTTGCCTGATCCTATTTTGGATCTCTTTGCCTTTTAACACTGCAGTAGTCGCGTGGCGTCTATCAGGCGCCAATGTCACTTTTGCAGCCTGTTGTTTTTGTCTACACACCCACTTTTCGGTTTCCTTTTGAATACCTTCCTGGTACCTTCTTTGTACCTTCCTGGTACAGTATCATAAATCGCCAGTTAAACATTCAATACCAACAATCGACTATTTCTTGGTATATAGGCATTTGGAGCCCAATGGACGCCACGTGACTACTGCCGCTATAGACGCAGCTTTGTCTTCGGTCTGTTTCAAATTGTTACTGAACGCTTGTGCGTGTAGTAGTCTTGTGTGATATATTTTCTTTATTCAGAACCTTTATATATATAATCTTTGTGTACAATCTTTGCTTTATATAGTATTTGCTAGTTTAATTAATTAACAATCTTTGCTAATTTAATTAAGTATTTATAACTCAAAGTCACATATATTTATTCTGTTTAATAACGAACATTATAAAACTTTAAGAATATACATGTAATGTAGGAAATAGATATGCAAAATTAGTTTTTTATACAGTGTCCATTGCGATTTTTTTACTTAAATTACATGTGTAAAAGTGTTGAAAATCTTATTAACTTATAACAAAATTATTATAACACAAGCTGCTAAACATTACAACTATTTTAATTGTTTACCGGAGTGGCGTCAAGTGGGCGCCACGCGACTATACACATCCGTCTGTTACGCGCGACTACTGCAGTGTTAACAGTGAACAAAATGTGCTTTCAGCCTCCCTTTAAGCGTGCAATAAGTGTGAAGAAGGTTTTTCATAATCTTGTTTTAGATCTTTTTGCCTTAAAACAGCCAACAAAATGTGATTTTAGCCTCACTTTGATATTGCGACGTTATACGATATTATTTGTTCAGTACTTTCCTTACAAAACAGAAGAAATCCCTAAGTAATGTAAAAACAATATTACAAGCACTATGTCCACACATTAGTCTTTACTGTAATGGCTAATAAGTTCTATATCATGGAAAATAAGTCGCAGGTTTTTTGCGCTTAGTAAAAACGTCGTATAGTTAATGTTTGCAAACCACGCGATAGGAGCAATCTGCAGTTACACAAACGTCAAGCAATTTATAAGTTGTCTTATGAAGAAGACACATGAAGACATATTAAATGAACAGACCCAGAATACATCGCGTACATTTTTGACCTGTTTATAGAACACCCGCGGCCCTCCCAGCGGCTAAGCTTGTTCGAAAAAGTAATGTTTCAGTAGGATGTTCATAAGTTAGTTCAGTCGTTCACTCGTAAAGTTTGGCGTAAAAGTTTCACCTATCGTCATGGAAAACCAAATCCATGAGTTTCTTCTAGTTTGGTTTTGGATCTCTTTGCCTAACAACAGAAAACTTGTTTAGCCCTACCTAGAGATTGTTACTACTAAAAGTTTTCTTTTGTCATCGTAGAACAAGTCCATGGCGAATTTTGGATCAGTGTTGACAATACAGTACAAAGGAAATGCTCCGTTGCAAAATAATTCTTTTTATCATGAATAGTTTCTAAACTATTATTTTATGTTTTGCGATGTGTTTTATTCATGCTAAAATGAAATAAAGCATTTCATACTGAAACAAAGAGAAATGACGACGTATTGGCAAAACTCTCCCGGTGTGAAATAACGTCACGCGAAGATGTGCGATTTAGAAAGAAGTATAATCGATGATTCAGTTGGTTTCCAGCAGTATATTTTTCGACCTTGCCAAGAATAAGGTGAGTCACGTGGTCGTCTGCGTGCCGTGACACAGATACAAACACCGCAGCGAAGCCTATCTACCATTCATTCATATATTGTTATTTGATGATCTGTCACTCACAGTTCGCGGACAAACAGAAATGCGTTTACGGTAAAGGGGACGCAGTTTATATTGCAAAAGAATAAACGCATTAGCTACAATTAAGTACTATTGAGTGTGATGATTATGTGAGGACAGGTGGATAAATATAGGAGATATTAAATCACTGAAAGCAATTGCATGCAATAATTAAACGGAGAAAATTATTATGCAAATAAATTTTAAAATTTTGTAGTTTTCAATATTTTATTCCTACTTTTTCGTTCAAGGATAAAATTTTCAAATTTTAGAAGTCGGGTTTTAATTATTCCTTTAATTAAATATGCTCTACTACGCTAGCAAATTATCTTTATTTTTATAGGCCTACTTACATACGTGTTTCGTTGGGACTGAACACGGACACGTCTAACATTTAAAAACTAATCTACTTGCACAGTTACTTTTACTTACCTAGTTGACTCTTACTGAATTGTTGACTGACGGTTAGTTTGCTTCTTTTGTCTCTAGCACGTGTACCTCCTAGTCCTAAGATTTAGTAGTGTATTACGGACTCTGAAAATAATTAATTGTGAATTAAAATCGAATATAAAAGTGTTTGTAAAGAACTTGGTACGAATTAAGCCTTTGCAAATACTTTTATGCTTTTCTAATTTACAATTAATTATTTTCAGTATCCATATCTCACTTATTTAATCACTTTTTCACTTCTATTTTCCCTTGTAACGTTAACGTATGAATACTCCACACAATCGATAGTTTAAATTACACCGTATTTCCTTATAGTTTCTCTTCCAAAGAAGGTTACACTGCTAGCTTGCCTTTCGATGTCTCTACTTTTTCTCGTCATTGCTTTACACTGCTTCTCAGGAATCATCTTTAAAGTACAGTTTGTTTTCTCTTCAATATTGCCACCATTACTATTCCTTCTTTTAGTCAGTTTCAGTATTTGTAGTCCATACGACTTGTACCTCTTCATTTTCCCGATAGGATCTTTATTTCGGTATCATTACGTTAGTTAAACCCTCCATTGACCTTTGCTACGTACCTATCGCTTCGTGTGACTCGCGCGCGTGTCTCGTAATCTTAAATACATTATAATCTGTAAAATGAGTTCCGCTTAAAACACAAAAACTCAACTCAATCTTCATTTTGTCTGTCTAACGTTTCTTTGTCCTAGTGTAGGGTTCACTTCGCTGCACCACTGAAAGCACTTATTTTCTGTTATTTTCTTTAATCGTTCACAGAAAGTTAGTTTAACTGTTACTCAACTTACTTTATTCCATCCAACGCCGATACCGAGGCTCCCAGTATCAGTATATGATGTCATCAGTCGGATACGTTAAAGCATGTGAGTTGGTATCTTGTAAGTCTGCATAGTGGCACCAGCAATGCGGGGGGGATGGACTCGCAGGTAGGCATAAGCCCTATGGCTAAGAAGAAACTGACCACAGCTTCACTTCTGTCAGATATCTTTTAATCGGCCCCGCGGTAGCAAGGTTCAGACACGTTTTGCCTGTGCTCACGATTTTCAGAGTTCTTTGTGTGGCATTGGTGGCTGTAGCATTTATAAAATTCCTGGCTATCCTTAGAGTGAGCTATCTGGGAGCTGAATGCTGAAGGTTTATTTTGCTTTCTGGTATCAGGGAGCTTGAATGCTGAAGGTTTATTTTGATTCTGGTATTTTTGTGGGTTTAACCACTCCCCTCCCCCCACCGCACACCATATACTCATTAAATCTACAGAGAGTACTCACGTTTTAAAACGGATTTTCTGTTGCCATAAGCGCACTTAGTTTAGCGATATTACCACCTCATTCGGATGACCTTGATGAGCAGAATATTATTGCTTTAAATGAGTACGTTAGTCAGCTATATTGTTGAATTTCGTAATTATTGATTCCATGTAATTATTTCATTATTCATGTTATTGCAATATTCACTTCTCGGGTATTTAAAGACAATGCCAAGTTTAATTTGTACTACAATTATGTGTTTTTGCAAGCTAAACCTATGGAAAAACAATCGGATGCATCTCTTTTAGAATTTGACGCTTTCACAAAAAAAACGTGTTTAAAGAACTCTCTCGTCAAGCCGGAAACACTGCTAGTCAAGTTTATTGGTAAGACCTACCAAAACAATGTGGAATTACTGTAGCGGGACAAGTAGTCCTTGTGGGAGAGGGTTTGGTAGCTGAGAGAGATCTTAATATTCCGAGAAGGCGGAACTTGGTGCTCATTTATACCGCTAGGGTATTATTTAAAAAACTGTTTTTAATGTTACCTTAAAGTTAGACAAAATGAGTGAATTAAATATGTGCTTAGTTTAAATACATTCCAGATTTAACGGGTATTGTTTGAGCCTTGAGAAGGTCTGAGGCGAGACTTCATTGAGAGTCCGTTAAAATCGAATTTTTGTTACAGCTAGTCTAAGGGTTCTTTCCGAATATGCGGCCATCGCCAAACAAAGTTACGCTTATTGAGGTCTTCTAAGGGGACTGTACACGCCTAGTGAGACTTGATTAACAGAGCTCACTTTATTGCCGACTCGTTTTGTAGGAAAATTGTCTTAAAGTTATAATATTTAAAGTTTTTGTGAGATTCTGGATAATTAAAGGAACTAGTTAATTAAAGAATTAACAAAACCAGTTATTTTTAAATTAATTTGTAGGAGATAGACGATAAAAAAGAAACTTAGTAATTCTTCTAATGGGCTAAAGAGATGCGCAGGGTTGCGTGTAATGGGCTGAAGTGCCACTTCGCTTACTGGCTTATATGTACAACACAGTCACATTGGCTCATTGCAATTGCATTGTTTCTGTCCTGCTGTACTGGCATTTATCACCAAACTGAATTTTAATACAAGGACAGTAAGCCTTCATCTACATTTGACGAATGCGGTTTGCTTGGGACTGGCGAATAGAAGAGCCATAGCGTTGGTGAGTTATGGGAACTCAAACCCGCGTTAAAGGAAAATATATATGACGAACTATAGTCCTAATAGTCTTCTGAAAAATCCCTTAAGAAATTGTTTCCCAACATGAAGGAAAAAATAAAGTAATAACGAAACTATTTATTTATTTGTAGTTTAAAACGATCGGCCTGCGTGGGATAGGAAAGCATTGCGAATGTAGGTTTAAAGTAGAGCCATACACCTAGTGGTAGAGATTATAGAGGGATTCATCAGCACTGCGTGTGCAGGGGTATAGTATCTGACGTATACCATCAGCAGGTATAGTAGTGCAGGGGTATAGTAGTAGCAGGGGTAGGCATACATGAAAGGTTCGTACACCATCAACAGATAAGGGTAAGCTATGACGTCAGAATATTGAGACAAGATACATTTAAACGTATACGAACCATTGAGCTACATAATTGAGTTTACCTCTGAGCTAAAGCTAGATATCGCTTAGTTTTTATGGCTGAAGATCCTTTAAAACTTTATCTATCAATCCTGACTTTCATCACACTTTTTCCAGGCTTTGGACTGGAACATCTCTTTTATTTATGCTTCTGACATAACCACGTTCCAATACGATTTGCATTTTCTCTATGCTTTCGATAGCGAATCCGTTTTCTCTATGCATATCCATAGCCGAGATAAATCGTCAGGACGGTTTCCCTTTATTAATAGAGGTCACCTCCATATTTAACACAAAACCCACTGAAGTGAAGATTAAGTCGAACTTATCACCACGACAGTTGAAGGCAAGGTAACCACTGGCAAAGAGGAAAACCCTTATTGGACTCATTTTGACAAAAGAAGTCCAAAACGTTGAAAGTTATTAGCAAATAGTTTAGACAGATGACCTGGGGTGACAACTAGAGTCTGGTTTGTACGCTTTTTTCGCTTAACAAATCTAACACTTACTCGCGTCATTTCCTCATGTACGCACCTTTCGGTATAGACTTACGTACGCTCTATCGGGGTCATAAAGAGAATTCTATCTGTGTCATCCTCCTTGGAAGGGGGATAGCATTAGGCAAGAACACAATGATCCCCTGGTACTAGAAGCAGGAAGAGTGCAAGGCGAGGAGGATGGTCTACCCGCTGCGTATAAGTAACATTTTCTAAGCATTCACTTGGGGGCTGCAGGTCTAGGTTAGAGGCCGAGGACGAGAAGGGGGGGGTGGAGGTGTTCGCAGGTCATTTTGAAAAACATCAATACTTGGACTTCCGCCGACTCACAGGATTGACTCATCATTTTATTACTTATTAATACTTTTTAATGTATAGTAAAAAAAAACAACAAATGTAAATAGGATTGTCTACGGGTTGGGACGGTTAGGCCGCGATTTATGGCTCCGATGAGGGATGACGACAGTCCCTGATTATATTAATTAAAACAACCTCTCACCACAAATTCAACAAATTTTATTTTAACCTTATGTACATTTCGACTACAAAGTAATCATCTTCAGAGGTATTTTTACAAATAACTGATGAGTAATTAATATAAACATTTACGCCACAGTTGCTTTAAGTTGTTGACAGTCCCTGATGTTTAATAGATGGCGAATACACAATTTCTACCTAAGAGCCAAGTGCCAGCTTATAAAATTTGACCTACACCTGAACCTACTCAATCAGGAGACTACTTTCTATAAGAGTCGTACGGAATTTCTTTTAAAAGTATTCTATGGCTCAACTAAATTTTACATGGTTATCATTAGAAGCGTTTAGAATAGTCTATGCAGAATGCACCAAAATAAACAGTACCGAGACAGTTTTAAGGTTTCATTTTATTTACATAGTTTTACAATTAGATACAAATAAAAAGAAGCTAAATCGGTTAGAGTCGGATATAAGCACGTTCTATATGACCTCCGTTCAATTTTAGCCAACACTTACAGAATCTTGAAGGTTTTGCATCATTTTGGTTAAGAGGGTTTGTTTCTTGCTCGTTATGCACATGGTTATTTTTTCCTGCAGTAGGGCGATGATGGTTGGTAGATCGTCACGGACCTGCAGTAGGACGATGATGGTTGGTGGATCGTTACGGACCTGCAGTAGGGCGATGATGGTTGGTAGATCGTCACGGACCTGCAGTAGGACGATGATGGTTGGTGGATCGTTACGGACCTGCAGTAGGACGATGATGGTTGGTAGATCGTTACGGACCTGCAGTAGGACGATGATGGTTGGTAGATCGTCACGGACCTGCAGTAGGGCGATGATGGTTGGTGGATCGTTGCGGACCTGCAGTAGGGCGATGATGGTTGGTAGATCGTCACGGACCTGCAGTAGGGCGATGATGGTTGGTGGATCGTTACGGACCTGAAGTAAGGCGATGATGGTTGGTAGATCGTCACGGACCTGCAGTAGGACGATGATGGTTGGTGGATCGTTACGGACCTGAAGTAGGGCGATGATGGTCGGTAGATCGTCACGGACCTGCAGTAGGACGATGATGGTTGGTGGATCGTTACGGACCTGAGGTAGGGCGATGATGGTCGGTAGATCGTCACGGAAAATCGTCCCTTTCATCATTCCCCAGAAGTCGGCCCAGCTGATCGGGAAGGCAGCTGCAGCTGATTCAGTTTCATTACTGTTTATTTTGGCGCCTACTGTATTTGTTGGGCTGTGATCAGTCTCAGCGAAGGGGTGTACAGTGGGTTGAAATTTACGCAATGAGAACACAGATTCGGTAGGAATTTTGTAACACACCGTTATCTCGTATTTTACTGATAACTTCCGATCTAATATTATTAAACATATACTTATATTACCATGTGGTGTGGACAGGTGGAAGTTTCGTCATTCGTAGATAGTATTTTCAGGTTGTTGTTAATGATACCCGGAAAACATAAGACGAGTTGTATTTATAATTTCTTATAAACCTGAGATGCAGATATAAGTTATTGAAACAAATGTATTTATTAGAATATGAGGCCACATGGATGGATCATGGTTAGAATATGAGGCCTCATGGATGGATCATGGTTAGAATATGAGGTCACATGGATAGAACTTGGTTAGAATATGAGGCCACATGGATGGAACGTAGTATGAGATCACATGGATCAATCATGGTTAGAATATGAGATGTTTTATAATGTATAAAAAATAGACTCTGTTAGGATGATTAAAATTTAAATCTATTTATAAGGTTCATACTAAGAGTAACAAGTATGTTATGTTTTTGCGGGCAAGTGTACTTGAACTGAACGTTTCTACCCTTGCGAGCCATGATTACACTACAGAAAACTGTCCTTCACCGTGACAAATGCCATTCTATAAAAGAAAAGATATCACATGATGTCCAGACCGGGTGGCAAAGTTCACGCCAGCTTTGAAATTGCGTCGTGTTTTTATCGATTGCATCATGGCACGTGGATCGAAGGGAAAGTTTGTGTGCGTACGACCTCGCCAGCCGTGACGAGAGACCGAAAACAAAATCGTGTCAACAGCGGTTGCCAGAGAAGCTGTCACATGGCTTCGTTAATACTCTGACATACCTGTTGTAAATAAGAATGGATATTTAGTGGACATCAGAGTATTACACAATAACAACACAAATATTAATACTGTACTATGTCTCTTCTCTAACCCTCTCACCCTCTACCACACTTGGCGTATCCTTGTAAAATTACTTCCGTTCAAGATGCTAACACTCATATGGACCACATAATGTGTGTCATATCCACGGCTCTCTTAAAGGACTGGATAAGCAGCTTCTAATATTCTACAACCATGAGAAGTAAATAGAAAGAGGATTTATTCACTTGGCTGAACAGTGAGTGTTAAATCAAACTGTAGCCTTCCTACGATGCAAGTAGGCTAGCTTAGTTACTGTGTATTTAGTTGCTTAGTTTAGTTTGCTTTAATCTTATTAACGTGTACAGATTCGCCTTAAAGGAACTAGGTAGTGCATTCCTTCTGTGTGGAAAGGTAGGGGAAGCAGTTAGGTAACCAAGAAATCAGTGACTAGCGGGCGCTGTGTATATTTCTACCCTATTCCCGCGAACAGGTATATAGGGTAAGTCGAGGAGAAATGGCCTCGAGGCGTAACTCCGTGATTGATACCAAACAGTATCAGTAGTGCCGTCCCGTAAAAGTTGTTTTAAAATTTTTGTGGTAATGGCGGTTGTAGCAAAGAAAACAGTTCACGTGGACCTTTGAAATTATAATCTGGATTAGGGTTTGTGGGCTTCAACATTATTCACGTATGTCTTTTCAAATTTCGTGGTGATATCTGATGTGCCAAATCTTAAAGAATATTCATAACCTCAAATAATTTCCAAATGTTAACGTTGGAGGAAACTGCTAAGGTGGTCAACTCACCTCGATAAAAAGGTAAGATGGCCATACTCGGACTTCTGCAGTTCTCTCGCTTTTGTCGGTTTAAACTTCTAGCTGGGACGAATCCGTAACATTTACTTAACCTTCGAGCGGGCTTACAACTTAATTGTTGAGCGGAGGAAGTTAATGCACAAAAAGGCTACTAAGTTGTTGCCTCTACATTTTTATCAGAGCGTGGGGAAGCGGTGACTGTTATCGCGCTTTGGAACACCAAGGGGGTCTGTATTACTCAAGTGTCTATCATGAAAGGTGTCAATAAGAATCAAGAATGGGAAGATGGAATGCCTTCTGGATCTAAAATTTTCATGTCGTAGAAATCAGACTACAACAATTCAGATATATTCTATGTTTGGTTACGAGACAGTTTTGTGTGAAGAAAACTAAAGGGTAAAATACCTATACTAGAAGGTCATGTTTCACATTGCAGTTCAGTAAAAATGTTAGAATTTGCCGTAGAAAATGGCATAGTGTTCCTTTGTTTACCTAGTCATGCCACCACAGAGCGTTTTTCAAATCTTTCTAATGCCTTAGTTATATGTCTTGAATAGGTGGCAAAAACCGAACGTTGACCAGAGAGTTTCAAGGTTACGGCTTGGACTACTGCTCAGTGATGCATGGGGTAAATCAGCTATTGTTGAAAATGCTATCTCTGGTATTCGCGCCACTGGTATTTTTCCTTTCAACGCAGACGTTGTGCCCGAGTATGTGTTTATGGAAAGAATCTTGGAGGAATCGTGAACAAACAGCAAAGTATTGCAAGCAACATATTTTCCCTCGCATATGTTTTTGTAACAAAATCGTTTGTATTACGTGTTATTAACTTATTAATGTCAGAAAATGATTTTTTTATTATTTGTCACCCTTATTTTATCTTTTAAGTTCAGGTTGACATCTTTCCTATACTTCGTGGCAATCTCTCCTCGGGGCTGAGTAGAGATTGCAACTTTTATAGTATCTCTCCTATACTTCGTGGCAATCTCTCCTCGAAGCTGAGTAGAGATTGCAACTTTTATAGTATCTCTCTTATATTTCGTGGCAATCTCTCCTCGAAGCTGAGTAGAGATTGCAACTTTTATAGTATCTCTCCTATACTTCGTGGCAATCTCTCCTCGAAGCTGAGTAGAGATTGCAACTTTTATAGTATCTCTCTTATATTTCGTGGCAATCTCTCCGCGAAGCTGAGTAGAGATTGCAACTTTTATAGTATCTCTCCTATACTTCGTGGCAATCTCTCCTCGAAGCTGAGTAGAGATTGGAACTTTTATAGTATCTCTCCTATACTTCGTGGCAATCTCTCCTCGAAGCTGAGTAGAGATTGGAACTTTTATAGTATCTCTTATATACTTCGTGGCAATCTCTCCTCGAAGCTGAGTAGAGATTGGAACTTTTATAGTATATCTCCTATACTTCGTGGCAATCTCTCCTCGGAGCTGAGTAGAGATTGCAACTTTTATAGTATCTCTCCTATACTTCGTGGCAATCTCTCCTCGAAGCTGAGTAGAGATTACAACTTTTATAGTATCTCTCCTTTACTTCGTGGCAATCTCCTCGAAGCTGAGTAGAGATTGCAACTTTTATAGTATCTCTCTTATATTTCGTAGCAATCTCTCCTCGAAGCTGAGTAGAGATTGCAACTTTTATAGTATCTCTCCTATACTTCGTGGCAATCTCCTCGAAGCTGAGTAGAGATTGAAACTTTTATAGTATCTCTCCTATACTTCGTCTCAATCTCTCCTCGAAGCTGAGTAGAGATTGCAACTTTTATAGTATCTCTCCTATACTTCGTGGCAATCTCTCCTCGAAGCTGAGTAGAGATTGCAACTTTTATAGTATCCTATACTTCGTGGCAATCTCTCCTCGAAGCTTAGTAGAGATTGGAACTTTTATAGTATCTCTCCTATACTTCGTGGCAATCTCTCCTCGAAGCTGAGTAGAGATTGCAACTTTTATAGTATCTCTCCTATACTTCGTGGCAATCTCTCCTCGAAGCTGAGTAGAGATTGCAACTTTTATAGTATCTCTCCCTTACTTCGTGGCAATCTCCTCGAAGCTGAGTAGATATTGCAACTTTTATAGTATCTCTCTTATATTTCGAGGCAATCTCTCCTCGAAGCTGAGTAGAGATTGGAACTTTTATAGTATCTCTCCTATACTTCGTGGCAATCTCTCCTCGAAGCTGAGTAGAGATTGCATTTTTTATATTATCTCTCCTATACTTCGTGGCAATCTCTCCTCGGAGCTGAGTAGAGATTGCAACTTTTATAGTATCTCTCCTATACTTCGTGGCAATCTCCTCGAAGCTGAGTAGAGATTGCAACTTTTATAGTATCTCTCCTATACTTCGTGGCAATCTCCTCGAAGCTGAGTAGAGATTGCAACTTTTATAGTATCTCTCCTATACTTCGTGGCAATCTCTCCTCGAAGCTGAGTAGAGATTACAACTTTTATAGTATCTCTCCTATACTTCGTGGCAATCTCTCCTCGAAGCTGAGTAGAGATTGCAACTTTTATAGACATACGAACCCTATGAACCTTAATATCGGAAGCCTATTGACAGTGCGACTAAATCATATTTTTCAAATGAATTATGTTATAATTAACGATTTTATAAAGGTTTTACAAAAGTGTGACCATCTCTCATCAACTTACTGTATATCTCGTGTTGCTCCGAAACATTCTCTCTATATTCGGGAAAAAGATGACAAAAATAATACAGTGTGTGTGTGTGTGTGTGTGTGTGTGTGTGTGTGTGTGTGTGTGTGTGTGTGTGTGTGTGTGTGTGTGTGTGTGTGTGTGTGTGTGTGTGTGTGTGTGTGTGTGTGTGTGTGTGTGTGTGTGTGTGTGTGTGTGTGTGTGTGTGTGTGTGTGTGTGTGTGTGTGTGTGTGTGTGTGTGTGTGTGTGTGTGTGTGTGTGTGTGTGTGTGTGTGTGTGTGTGTGTGTGTGTGTGTGTGTGTGTGTGTGTGTGTGTGTGTGTGTGTGTGTGTGTGTGTGTGTGTGTGTGTGTGTGTGTGTGTGTGTGTGTGTGTGTGTGTGTGTGTGTGTGTGTGTGTGTGTGTGTGTGTGTGTGTGTGTGTGTGTGTGTGTGTGTGTGTGTGTGTGTGTGTGTGTGTGTGTGTGTGTGTGTGTGTGTGTGTGTGTGTGTGTGTGTGTGTGTGTGTGTGTGTGTGTGTGTGTGTGTGTGTGTGTGTGTGTGTGTGTGTGTGTGTGTGTGTGTGTGTGTGTGTGTGTGTGTGTGTGTGTGTGTGTGTGTGTGTGTGTGTGTGTGTGTGTGTGTGTGTGTGTGTGTGTGTGTGTGTGTGTGTGTGTGTGTGTGTGTGTGTGTGTGTGTGTGTGTGTGTGTGTGTGTGTGTGTGTGTGTGTGTGTGTGTGTGTGTGTGTGTGTGTGTGTGTGTGTGTGTGTGTGTGTGTGTGTGTGTGTGTGTGTGTGTGTGTGTGTGTGTGTGTGTGTGTGTGTGTGTGTGTGTGTGTGTGTGTGTGTGTGTGTGTGTGTGTGTGTGTGTGTGTGTGTGTGTGTGTGTGTGTGTGTGTGTGTGTGTGTGTGTGTGTGTGTGTGTGTGTGTGTGTGTGTGTGTGTGTGTGTGTGTGTGTGTGTGTGTGTGTGTGTGTGTGTGTGTGTGTGTGTGTGTGTGTGTGTGTGTGTGTGTGTGTGTGTGTGTGTGTGTGTGTGTGTGTGTGTGTGTGTGTGTGTGTGTGTGTGTGTGTGTGTGTGTGTGTGTGTGTGTGTGTGTGTGTGTGTGTGTGTGTGTGTGTGTGTGTGTGTGTGTGTGTGTGTGTGTGTGTGTGTGTGTGTGTGTGTGTGTGTGTGTGTGTGTGTGTGTGTGTGTGTGTGTGTGTGTGTGTGTGTGTGTGTGTGTGTGTGTGTGTGTGTGTGTGTGTGTGTGTGTGTGTGTGTGTGTGTGTGTGTGTGTGTGTGTGTGTGTGTGTGTGTGTGTGTGTGTGTGTGTGTGTGTGTGTGTGTGTGTGTGTGTGTGTGTGTGTGTGTGTGTGTGTGTGTGTGTGTGTGTGTGTGTGTGTGTGTGTGTGTGTGTGTGTGTGTGTGTGTGTGTGTGTGTGTGTGTGTGTGTGTGTGTGTGTGTGTGTGTGTGTGTGTGTGTGTGTGTGTGTGTGTGTGTGTGTGTGTGTGTGTGTGTGTGTGTGTGTGTGTGTGTGTGTGTGTGTGTGTGTGTGTGTGTGTGTGTGTGTGTGTGTGTGTGTGTGTGTGTGTGTGTGTGTGTGTGTGTGTGTGTGTGTGTGTGTGTGTGTGTGTGTGTGTGTGTGTGTGTGTGTGTGTGTGTGTGTGTGTGTGTGTGTGTGTGTGTGTGTGTGTGTGTGTGTGTGTGTGTGTGTGTGTGTGTGTGTGTGTGTGTGTGTGTGTGTGTGTGTGTGTGTGTGTGTGTGTGTGTGTGTGTGTGTGTGTGTGTGTGTGTGTGTGTGTGTGTGTGTGTGTGTGTGTGTGTGTGTGTGTGTGTGTGTGTGTGTGTGTGTGTGTGTGTGTGTGTGTGTGTGTGTGTGTGTGTGTGTGTGTGTGTGTGTGTGTGTGTGTGTGTGTGTGTGTGTGTGTGTGTGTGTGTGTGTGTGTGTGTGTGTGTGTGTGTGTGTGTGTGTGTGTGTGTGTGTGTGTGTGTGTGTGTGTGTGTGTGTGTGTGTGTGTGTTTTGTCTTAACAGTATTTTAATTTTGTAATAATTATTTTATATTTTAATATTAATATTATTTTATAATATTTAGTATTGTATTAATGCTATATAAGTTTAGGTGAAATTGAATTATTTTTCTTAATGTCTTAAAAAATGGGTGAAATTAAAATGAGTTTTGTTGAGTTGACTGATTTTTGTTACCGGAAACTTGAAATGAATTAAAAATTTCCTATTTTTAATTCATAATAAAATTAATTAATAACTAAAACTGCCTCTGGAATGAATTTCTTTATTTATTGCAATTTTTTAACAGTAATTAATAAAATAATTGTTTGGTTGATTAAGTACCTACAAAACCTCATTGGTCTAAATAAGCACTGCCATAGTTTCGATATTCTATGATGCCATCAGAAACACTTAGAGAAGCTGAAAATCTTTATAAACTATAAAGCATTACGTTATAAAAATCTGTTAAAATTGTCGTACAAATATTAAAAAATTTCTAAACTAAAACTATTTTGGAAATTTGAAGATGTTTTAAAGGCATATATGGACATTAAAATTTCTTTTTTTTATTGTTGTTGATTGTAGACATTTTCTTTCAATGGTTCTGAATAGTTATAACGAATTTTTGGTACTTCATTTATTATTCACATAAACATGAAACTAGTGATCAATACAAATCTAACGTGATATTTGGGTTCTATTTTATATTTCCATTTTGTAATGAACCCCTTAACGTGAACGAACCTTGACATGACCGCAACCCAATGCTTGTTATCACAGTTCACGTGTGCTAGACAAACATTGCGGCTGCTTTCTTGCATATCCGTGAGTATAGTGACGAGTCAGCTGGCATAGATCACGTTGAATGTTGCGTGCCTATAGTGTTTCCACGTTTAGGCATTGTAGGACACTACAACAGTCAACAAGAGGGTCGTTTAAACTATAATTAAGCCTAATTATGTAATAATACTCGTCTATTATATAACGCAGAATTGTTCCTTTCATCATAACAGATGATTCATCCTTAAAGAGAGATTTTAAAATAAACACATTGTTAACTATATTGTTACCCAGTATCAGGTATCCATGAAGTTAAACGTTAAACAAATGTTTTCGGGGGTCAAATAAAAATGTCTTCGAACAAAAAGTAGAAAACATTCGAATAAGATTTGAGAAAATCTTTACATATAAATGACTGGTTTTCAAGGCTATTTGAGATTTTAAAGGAGGGGTCTCAAATTTTCCAGCCTTTAGATAGTACCGATTTTTAAATAGAATGCCTAAGGCTGGCCGCACACTGGATGAGGCACAGCGCGGCCAGTCGTTTTTGCCTCTCCTTACCGCGCCTTGCCCGATGGTTAGTAGCAGCATACGGCACTGCAAGGCAAGGCATCCCCTGTGCCAGTATGCTTTTGGTTCTAAAAGATATTTGAATACAAATTCATAATATGACAATTTATTTTCATGTCATTAAAACTGTTAGGACATCTCTACCTTTAATACTAAGATACTTGAAGTAATTTATAACTTTTCACCTGGTCCGAACTCCCAAAATAGTCGTACAATAGACAAATAATACAGAAAAATAAACTTCTCATCGATATGGCCAGCTGAAGCAGATTTGTCTGTGTGTTTTAAGTTGGAGTGTGCTGACGTCAACTTTTATTTCTTTCTGATTCATTAATTTTGGAGCGATTTGAACAAGACATAAATAGATAAAAAAAACTGTATTAATATCAATTGCCATCCACTACAAGTTAAAAAAATATATATTTAAACTTGATTCGATGAATAAAAACGCACTGTATTATCGATGGATAATTTGTACAGGATATATATATATATATATATATATATATATATATATATATATATATATATATATATATATATATATATATCTTGATATTTAACATTATCCATTGTTTTTCCGTCACTCTGAGTGATTCGACAATGGTCAACGACCGAAAGGTGCCTCATCACTCAAGGTAAAATTATTGCACTTAATGGTGGATAAAATTACTCACATAGTAATATATTAACTTCATATATATATATATATATTTTTTTTTTGTATATATCCTTTACGAGAAGGTAAAATTTGGTATATTGTAATATGGTATTAGTAGCCAACGTTACCCGTTAACTGGCTGATTACTGAGACTTGTGCCGCCTATACGTTCCTCCTGCAACCTACCAGCTACTGCACTGCATGACAAAACCTGCCTCTGGTTCTGTTAGCTGTCCTATAATCCCAACAAGTACAGACACGTGTTAGTTACGTTTAGTCAGAAATGCGTAAATACAATTAGACAAAACGACTGAAACCGTTATACTAATCAGGCTAATAATAGGGAGAAGATACAGCAGTGGTAAATATGTTCTACGCAGCAGTGCTCAGAATCAGTGATTAGGCAAAATTTCTTCAGATCTACGATTTAACTATTTAGGCCTAAATGTATTTATACCTTCTAACCTTGTGAAATATCTGTAATTATGTTCTCAGATGCTATGAGGAAAATACAATTATTTGGTATGACGAAATGTAACTATGCACTATGACTTTGTGTGTAGATTGTATATATGGTCTATCACTTTGTGTATAGATTGTAATTTTTGTCTATAGACTATAATTATGGTACATAACTTTGTGTATAGATTCTAATTATGGTCTATGACTTTGTTTATATATTGTAATTATGGTCTGATTTTGTGTATAGAATGTAATTATGGTGTATGACTTTGTCTATAGATTGTAACTATGGTATATGACTTTGTGCATAAAATGTAATTATGGGTTATGACTTTGGGTATTAAATGTAATTATGGTGTATGACTTTGGGTATAGAATGTAATTGTGGTGTATGACTTTGTGTATAGAATGTGAGTTTTGTCAATTAATATGTGTATAAATTGTAAATATGGTATATGATATTGTGTATAGAATGTAATTATGGTGTAGTACTTTGTGTATAGAATGTATATATGTGGCACATAACTTTGTGTATATAATGTAATTATGGTGTATGACTTTGTTTATAGAATGTATTAAGGTGTATTACTTTGTATATAGATGGTAATTATGGTCTATGTATTTGTCTATACAATGTAATTATGGCATATGCCTTTGTGTATAGATTGTAATTTTTCTCTATGATTTTGTGTATAGAATGTAATTATGGTCTATGATTTTGGGTGTAGAATGTAATTATGGTGTATGAATTTGTGTATAGAATGTAATTATGGAGTATGACTTTGTGTATAGATGGTAATTATGGTCTATGTATTTGTGTATAGAATTTAATTATGGTATATGCCTTTGTGTATTGATTTTAATTTTTGTCTATGACTTTGTGTATAGAATGTAATTATGGTGTATGACTTTGTGTTTAGAATGTGAGTTTTGTCAATGAATTTGTCTATAGATTGTGCTGTTGTTGTCGTGTGACAAGTGTAATAAAAAACAATAAAAACAGAAATAAGGGTGTTCAGAGAAAGGTAGAGAGAGCACAGTTACACATGTCCAAAGGCGTGAAGCACTGCACTGGCCACATCTGCAGCTTTGTCCGTATAAAGGGTCTCCCTAGAACAGTTTAAGTCAATTTTAAATAGTGCTGCAATGATGGACGGACAGTTGAAGAGGTGATCGGGATTAAGCTGTATTCCTGGGCAGTGCCTACATTCAGGGTATGTTCTTGATCCATCAGGCAAGATTTTCATGTCTTTGAGGTGCATTATCCTCAGACTGGCAATTGTTTTTGTTATTTTCCTGTTGACGTTAAGCTCGGGAAGTGATGATTTTCTTCGGTTGTTATGGCAGAGCTTCTGTTTTGCAACGGCATTGACGTCGGAAGATGTTATAATCACGGGGGCTGGTTCGGTGGTCCTCGCTTCCTTGGCCAGAGAATCGGCCTCTTCGTTCCCTTTGATGTCGACGTGTGCCGGGATCCATTGAAGCGTACAAAGCTTCTTCTTTTCCTCTATTAAGGGCAGGAGGGTATTGATCTTTTGGGTGAGGTTTGTATTTCCTATTTGGAGGATCTGAAGAGCAGATCTGCAGTTCGTGAAGATTACTATGCCATTAGAGGGGTTGAGTGTTGTCCAAGTGAGGTAAATACTCAGAGCCCCTTTGATTGCGATGAGTTCGCTTATGAAGTTGGAGGCGATTTTGCCTGCTGCAATTTTGTGTCTGGAAGTTGAGCAATCAGGGTAGGTTATAAAGATTCCGGATCCACCTCTATCGCAGTCAGAATTCGAAGAGCCGTCGGTGTAAGCAGCGACCAAGTGTGGTTTTAAAATCTTGGCTATAGTTTCCATTCCTTTCCTCTTGATTGTTTCTTGAGGCTCTTTTTTGGAGCAGGGTTCAAGGAGATTCAAGTTTATATTCACAAAGGAGGGTGGTTTGACCGGGAACCTGGGTTCTTGAAAGATTTCAAGGAACGTGTGCTGTAGGTTAATGTCCTGTCTGATGTTTTTGTCGTACTGGAGAGTAGAAGATCTTTTTAGCATGGTTTTTCCGACCAGTTCCGAAAGGTGACTTTTGAGATATGTTGTTCGTGATTGCTCCTGATCTTGTTTGTGAATTTCACTGTGGCGAATTTTCTCCGATTTTACATTGGGGTTAGGCCACATTCAGTTTCAGCTTTTAAATTATTTGTAGATGAGACGGCTCCAATGATGGCTTTGGAGGCTCTGTACTGGACGGAGTCGATTTTCGAGGATGAAGATGCTGGAGCCCAGACTGATGCTGTATATTCACGGATTGGTCTGATGAGTGCTGTGTAAGTATTTAGGAGTGTCTTTGGTTTGTAACCCCAGTTTGAACCGCAAAGTCTCCTCAGGATGCTGAGTTTTTTCAGAGCTCTCTTTGAAACTGTTTCATTTATAGATTCGTCTATAGTTGTAATTATGGTATATGACTTTGTGTATAGAATGTAATTATGGTCTATGACTTTGGGTAATGAATGTAAGTATGGTCTATGACTTTGGGCATTGAATGTAATTATGGTCTATGACTTTGGTATTGAATGTAATTATGGTCTACGACTTTAGGTATTGAATGTAATGTTGGTCTATGACTTTGGGTAATGAATGTAAGTATGGTCTATGACTTTGGGCATTGAATGTAATTATGGTCTATGACTTTGGTATTGAATGTAATTATGGTCTATGACTTTGGGTATAGAATGTAATTATGATCTATGACTTTGGATATAGAATGTATTTATGGTCTATGACTTTGGGTATAGATTGTAATTATGGTCTATGACTTTGGGTATTGAATGTAATTGTGGTCTATGACTGTGAGTATTGAATGTAATTACGGTCTATGACTTTGGGTATAGAATGTATTTATGATCTATGACTTTGGATATAGAATGTATTTATGGTCTATGACTTTGGGTATAGATTGTAATTATGGTCTATGACTTTGGGTATTGAATGTAATTGTGGTCTATGACTTTGGGTATAGAATGTAATTATGGTCTATGACTTTGGGTATAGAATGTAATTATGATCTATGACTTTGGATATAGAATGTATTTATGGTCTATGACTTTGGGTATAGATTGTAATTATGGTCTATGACTTAGGGTATTGAATGTAATTGTGGTCTATGACTGTGAGTATTGAATGTAATTACGGTCTATGACTTTGGGTATAGAATGTAATTATAGTGTATGACTGCGGATAGTAATTATGTTTTCTCCTGGCTTTGTGCTTAACACTTTGCCTTGCTTTGGATGTAGCTATCCAAGTGAAATGTTAACAGTAGGTAACCAGTTGTTTGTCACCTAAACCATTTTTGGAAGATCCTAACTGTGTAAAGGGGTAGTATTTTATATCAAGGCTAACATTCTCAACTAAAGCACTCTAAGAGAAACGCGAAAATGTTATGTAAGTGTATAATATAAGTATGTACAGTAATTTCAAAATTGTAAATAACCAATAATATTGCTAAGAAGAATTGAAAAACAAGGTATTTCCAGATTGCTTAGGCAGGTATGGAGAATATTTGAAATATTTATTGGAAGTTTTATTTTTTCGAAGGTTAATTTATACAGGAATAAGTTATATGCAAATTTCAGTTTGTAAATAAAAGTTAAATAAAAAAACAAAAAACAAAATAGCCCAAAATAGCTAATTAAAAAGTATACTTGAATTTTGTAGTCTGTTACGTTCGGTGAATCTTATTAATCACTTAAACAATAGTTTATGACTATCCGAACTTTAAATTTAAATGTTGTAAATTTGTTAAAACTTACTGAGACAAATGTTAGTGGTTCTATTCATTTTGATGCTAAAGTGGAGTGGTTAATTTCCTACAAGAAGGGAGCGAAGAAGATCAGACGAAGGTCACTGGTTTCTCCCAACGGCCTTCATTACATTTCTTTTTTTATATTAGTGAGCGTGAGTGAGAGGTGACCGAGGCGGCCAGACCCGTCTATGGCGATTATTTTTGTGTTGCTTATTCGTTTGGGTGTTTAAGTAGTGCCAAATTTAGAAAATACAGAGTCCAAACTTTGCGACACATTGCTACAGCTGTATACACATGTAACCGTTTCTTAAGTTTATTACATACTCGTGCAATACAAACGCTTGAGTTGTATACACATAATGGTTTTTGGTTTTATACTGTACTACCGCCGGTAGAACATGTCACGAATAAAGCGCACAGGGAAAAAAGCGCACTGCGAAGAAAGCGCACAGCTAACTCCTATTGGTTAGAGAATGAATCCAGCCCCTTTTTTCTTAGAAATATTTATATATTATATATATAATAAATATATAATGATATGAAATATATTTAGTTTCTGATTCCCATTACACTTTATCCAGGCTTTGGACTGGCTAAATGATTAAATACTAAATAGGATTTATTCATTTAGGCGTGTTTAAAATCAGCATGTGTATAGCTTCGTCAATATTAAAGAAGGTCTAATTAAGTTTTTGTAAATAGGTGACTGTTTTTAAACACGCTTTGATGTTGCCATTTTCTTCATACTTCTTCACAGTTTTTTCCAGTTTCTTATCTAACTCGACGTACGTTTTCTTCCTCTTTTTCCAGCTAAATTCAGTTCTAACCTCATTTACATACAAGATTCCTGCGCTTCACTCTTCAAACAAAGTATGACATCTCTGATTTTGGGGTTGCGTCGTCCAAGAAGATTGTTGATTTTGTTGTGCCAACCTTCTACAGCGTTGGTAGTCCTGTGGCGCCTAGCATAGCAATTCCATAATTCAATAGGAATTTCGTCATTATGCAGCCATTGTTCGACAAAGTAGTCGAAGAAGAGAGTTAATTTCGGGTTGTCAGGAGCCTGTGAGTGAATTTCAACCCATCCGTCTTGGACATCTTCAGTTTTCAAGAAGGCTAACGCAGCACACATTTGAGTGGACATTCGGATTTCTTTATTTTCTCTATATTCACATGTCAATCCAATTTCTTGTATTTTCCTCCACAGGCATTTTTTCAAATGAAAGTAGCACCTATGGATTTCAACTGATGGCAGAACTTCTCTAACTGCAGCTATTGCACTCGCCTCGAAATCAACGTGGATGTGTCTTGGATTCCATTCTGGGACGGCTTGCAGTACATGACGAAAAAAACGAATGTATGTAGCTTTCGTTTTGTTTGGAAGTAGGCCAAACACAACTGGATAAACGTTAGTTTCTGTATCGGAGCTTTCACAATCAGCATGGATGGTGTAAATTTGGCCGAATTGTTTACTACAGCTTTTAAAAGTTACATCCATGAAAAAACTTTGTAAGTTCTTTAGGCACTCTTTTCCCTTTTTCTGAACAAAAAATTATCATCCGGTCGTCTGAGCCTTCCACCACTAATACTAATACAAATTTCCACTGATACAAATTTTGATCCGTCGTTCATATGCAGCAATTCTTCGTCTGCAACAATTCAGAGCTGCACAGTAACTTCTTAAACTTTACCATTTTTAGTTTTTAACATTCCACGGGATCTACTTGACATTTCCTTCTGACATCGCCAAACTATTAACCCGTCTATCTTCTTCCTAAACTCCCTATATGCGTATCCGTTATAAAGCGCTGCAGCCTTACCCTTGTTAGTAGTTAAAACTTTCATACTAAACCATGTAAAAAGTACTAAAAAAGTTTAAATGTTCAAAACTCTAAGTATAGTGACAAGAACTTTAATACTTGTAAGTTTAAAACTCCAAGTAAGTGACAAGAACTTTAACACTTGTAAGTTTAAAACTCTAAGTATAGTGACAAGAACTTTAACACTTGTAAGTTTAAAACACTAAGTATAGTGACAAGAACTTTAACACTTGTAAGTTTAAAACTCTAAGTATAGTGACAAGAACTTTAACACTTGTAAGTTTAAAACTCTAAGTATAGTGACAAGAACTTTAACGCTTGTAAGTTTAAAACTCTAAGTATAGTGACAAGAACTTTAACGCTTGTAAGTTTAAAACTCTAAGTATAGTGACAAGAACTTTAACGCTTGTAAGTTTAAAACTCTAAGTATAGTGACAAGAACTTTAACACTTGTAAGTTTAAAACTCTAAGTATAGTGACAAGAACTTTAACGCTTGTAAGTTTAAAACTCTAAGTATAGTGACAAGAACTTTAACACTTGTAAGTTTAAAACACTAAAACAGATTATTGCCGGTTGCGAATTTACTAGTAGGACGACCAGAACAGTAATGACAAAGATAGGGTGGGTGATGTGGGGCGAATGCTCGGGAGGAATGTACCTGAGCTATTCTACTGCGTGGTGACTCACCTCCAAGCGGGTCCAATTAGTCACTTCCTGGTGACGCAACCCCTACCCTAATCTGTCACATTGGCCTCTGTGCGCTTTTTTCACACATATCAGTATATGTGCTTTTTTCGCATAATCCGGTAGAAGGGTAAATTTTCGAAGCTGTCACAGGGGAATTTAGAGTCCCTTACTACAAAAAAAAATAAATAAATAAATAACTGTGCACATAGCTATGAGGAAACAAGTGCTTAATTAATTAATAAATAATTAATATAAAAAAATTACCCGGTGTGATAGGTGAACTGTTGAGTTTGTTTGGATACATACTACATTTCAGATGAAACACTTTTTACATCGTTTTCCTTCTACTATCTCATATATAATATATTTATTCAAAGCTTTTCGCCGATAAAATTGTACCAGCATCTTCGGCTGGTACTATAAGAAGATGCTGGTACTATTTTATCGGCGAAAAGCTTTGAATAAATATATTCATTAAACGTATTCTTGTTTTGGAAATATTTTTAATTTATTATATATATATATATATATATATATATATATATATATATATATAAAGAACCAAGTCAAAATACAAATACAAGAATTATAATTGAATTTACAAATCAAAGCTTTTCGTTGGCTAACATTACCAACATCATCAGGAATATTAAACAATTTAATTGTTCAATTAAACAATTCAATTGTTTAATATTCCTGATGATGTTGGTACTGTTAGCCAATGAAAAGCTTTGAATTGAAAATTCAATTATAATTCTTGTATTTGTATTTTGACTTAGTTCTTTATTAATACACAAGAATACATATTGCGATATATATATATATATATATATATATATATATATATATATTTTGATATTTTACGTTGTCCATTATTTTTTCGTTGCACTGACTTTATGAAGTTGATATATTACTATTGTAAATACTTTTATCCACCACTAAGTGCAATAATTTTACCTTGTTGTGATGAGGCACCTTTCGGTCAAAGTGATTCGACAATAGTCAAGTGACCGAAAGGTGCCTCATCACAAGGTAAAATTATTGCACTTAGTGGTGGATAAAAGTATTTACAATAGTAATATATCAACTTCACACACACACACACACACACACACACACACACACACACATATATATATATATATATATCGTTCATTCTGCAGTGTATAAAATCGCAGTCCCGACGTTTCACGAATCCCCCCCCCAAAAAAGAAAAAAAAAAGAAAAAAAAAGAAAGTCAGTCAGCCCAGTCCCACATAAATAATAATAAACATTGTCCCCCAGCATTAAAACCTGATCCGTCCCACCCACTACAACGTCCTGCCTTTCAGAAACCTCTCCTCAGATCCATCTCGAACCAAAAAGCCCTGTTCCCACATTCCTACCCGCAGCCATTGTCGCGTGACAGACGCTGCATAACCTCGGGGGCCACCAAACCCCCTCCTTCTCTGACTGACTGACTGACTTCACGAATCCCATCTAGCATTGACGAGGTGCACTCAACTACAATTCCATTTCGCTGTTGTTGGGTCACCTCGTCAATGCTAGATGAGATTCTAGCGAAACGTCGGATTTGCGATTTTATGCACTGCAGAATGAACGGATGTAGGCCTACTCCGGATAATAACTATTCATATATATATATATATATATATATATATATATATATATATATATATATATATATATATATATATGAGTTAGTAGAAGGAAAACGATGTAAAAATTGTTTCATCTACATATCATATTTATATTGATAATATGTTTACAATACCGTGATTTTCAAAACTGGTAACAAAACTTACAACCGCATGTATTTAAATAGCCTTTACCTACAAAAAAACTGTCTTGATAATTGTTTATTTATCAATTGTATTAGTTGTAGAAGTAATTATATTGTTTAATAGTTTTGTTATAGATAGGTTATAGCGGATATATATAATAGGTCGCCTTCACAGTGTGTGGCTGTAGGACCTTTCGCCGGAAGATTGGACCGACCAGAAAGGAAAACAAGTGGGATTTAAATACAGCTATTTTACAATAAATTAATAACATTAGCAAGTTAAATTATTAAAGTAACTAACGCTCAGTCTGTTCGATCTGGAGTCGTTGAATGATAACTTGTACTCATATACTTTGAAATTCGACTCGCAAGTTTGAAGTTAGACGCAGGAAACTTGCAATTACATGCCCAATTTTGGAATCACATATGCTATTAAAACAGGAAGAATTTTATTAAGCCATAGTGCTTTTGAAATAAAATAATACTCTTTGTATGTAAAAATGTAACATATACTGGCTACTGCACCAATTACGCAACGGCACCCAAATGTTTGACTTAATCTTACACAAAAGTAGGGCCTACTACTAAAAGTTACTATGAGAGATCTGTTTTCCAATGCACTTAAAATGATTGTGAAAGAATATTTCGAATGTTTTTTTCTTAGACTGCAACACATGGAGTCCCTTTTTTGACGAGACGAAAACAACATTAGATAAATATTACGTTTTGTTATACTATAGTAAACATGTTTGCATAATGATTGTATAAAATGTCTAAAGATGATTTTTTTCCAGCATTTCAAATGGCAGTGTTGGCAGCAATGCAACGAGGATATGCAAGGAGGAGCAGAACATCTATAGATACTGCGACGGGTGAGTAAATAAACCTGGCACGTGTATAAAAGTACCCGCCCTGCCGTTCCACAGCATTCTAGTTGTTTCTGGTTTGCTGTTTTATTTTTGATTGTTAGTTTGTTGTTCCCCTAGAAACTTTTTTATAGCTCAAGTCGTTTTAAAACTACTTAGCACTAAAAACTTTAAAAAACATTACTGAAACAACAACACAATCAAACACAAATACGAAATTATTTCATGATAGTACCATTAGCAGCTTTTGGATAGAACAAGTAATTTAAAACTTTACTGTTCGACTCAACATATGGAAGGGATACGATGAAAATCTAGTTTCGCCGCGCATAAACGGACAAAACACTATTATAACGCTAGCACAAAACTACGAAGTTAACACGTTAAAAATAAAAACAAAAATCTAAGCACAACAGAGACAACAAAAACGTCAATTTAAAAAGAACACTTCTAATAGTACAAAATTATTAAAAACATCGTATAGAGATGCAACAAGTTCAAACAACCTATGATTATAGATAACACATCACAGATACACATTAACTACCGTGAATCGAACTATTATTTCAGATTGTCTCAAAAACAATGACCTAGTGTGAAAGGCGAATACTGAAACAATTTCAGTAAACGGATGGTTCTTAGTAAAATATTTGGATCATAAAAGCAGTTACTTATGTTTGATTTTCTAGCTATTTAATTATAATTCGTACTTAGTAATTTCCTTTATGTTTGGAGATAGGAAATACAATCCCTACATAATTTAATAGCAGCTTAAACCCAATTCAAACCAATGCTATTTTTAAAAATTGTCACTTTTTACGAATAATGCGGTTGTAAATCATTTTACGAAGCATAAAAAGCGCTTTACCTGCAAAGTAAATATTTACGATCCAAGGAGGCGAACAAACGACACCAGTATAATTCGTGAAGTGTGGTTTATAAAAATATGTGTCTTGGAGATTGGAGGGCATGAGACCACAGAGCACTTAATATAAATATTAAGTGCTCTGTGCATGAGACGTGTGTCGCCGGTTATCGGGAATCGTATGCTACCTGGCTGGAAGACATCATATATATTATAACTTAACTTTTGTTATAATTATAATTTATTTTTATAGTTATTTTTTTACCTTACCTATCCAATGTCACACCTTCAGGTTTATAAAGAATTAACAATCTTATAAATTTTAAAAATCACCTGCATTTATTTGTTTACACATTATACCAAATTTATAATAAATATTTTGCAGTGACAGGATTGATATAACTAACATTACAATTATAAAGGTGGACTTTGAGACTTTAGATTTCTAATAAAATAACATAACAAAGATAATAAATTCAGTATTAAAATTTTGTAGTTGCTCTCGGGTCGCTATTACGGGAACTTTGCTTCTTAAATTAGAAATGGTGAAACTAGATTAATTTTATAAATGGCAATGAAATTAAATTTGTTCTGAACTAAAATATAGATGTCTGTTGGCTACACTTATATTCAAATAATACTTATTGTTCTGAAGAGTCCCTGGAATCTTGGCCTTACTTATCTTCTGCACTTACACTTAACACACAAAAAAACTTACTTATATTTCTAAAAAAAACTTTTACGTCGCACTTTTAAAAATTTACTTATAAAAACTCTTTACTTAATTTAACAATTTATTCTTTTTTTACCACACTTTCATCCTTGTCCCCACCAATCCGTCTGCCTTCTTTCCGAGATCCTTTCAAAACTTCCCCTCGTCTCCCGATCATTTAGTTTTTATTGAAATCCCGAATCTCTCCCACTACCAATGTGTTGTTTGTAAGTTCCAATCGTTTCTACAATTAGCCATCTAACGGTACACGGTTATTTTCCCAGCCTATATCGATCGCTGTATTTTCCCGTCTTAACCACTTTGGACCCTCTCTATTGTCTATTGTTGCCGCACGCAGCTTATAGCTTTCCCGGAAAAGGATAATGGATGGTACCTGCTTTGTCGGCACTTTACAAAACTATTTGTGTCTTTCTTTGCTAATCCTACAGATAATTATTTTAGCAACTAACTGAATTTACTCTAAAGCCTCGTACTTTGTTATATATATATATATATATATATATATATATATATATATATATATATATATATATATATATATGTCATCCTATCTTATTAAGCTTCAAGTAAAACAAAATACTCCCTGATTTTATTTTCATTGTATATATATATATTTTTTTTAATAAAAAAAGCACTTGTTAACCGTGAAGATTGTAGATTTAATTTAGTAATCGTTTCCATTGAAAGATTTAAAAAAGTCCGGGAACGCCAATGAAACGAATGCCTTGTTCTTTTTAATCTGTCCGTTATTAGTAAACATTACGCTTTTGTTACTCAATAATTTAACGTCTATATCCGAGCGCGAGAGACGTGAGTGGTTACAGCCAATCCGAGCGTGCCATTGTCAAGTCACCACGCAGTAGGATCTCTCGGCTGACATCGTCAGTGGTTTGTTATGATTTGCGGTTAATTAAAGGGAAATTGGGTCAGGAAGAACCGAGTTTACAGAAGTTAAGTTTTGTCAGTAAATACAGTATTTTAATTCAAAGTTAGTAGGGCTTTTGAATTACACTTTTAAGTAAGGTTTCTTGTCGTTCTCCATTAGGATATTTTAGCTAAAGCATTTTTGCATATCAATAAATTGGCTTAGTTCTATTTGTACTTTATTTAACCAAAGTACAATAGAATATGTTAGCTTGAGGTAGCTTTACCTTAGCTTGAAGTGGCTTCTATATGATTCGCAGTATATTTGTGAAGAGCGAACATGTATATTCTAAATTGCTTACGTAAAAAAGGAAACAAACTCTTTTGGCATCGAAGCTCAGTTTGAATAGAACCTGATCTAGATTTGTTGCCCCAGTGTGCGCGTTGTGGAGACCTTGACTAGCCCCGGCGAATTGCGATCGTCTCCATAATCTCTCCCTGGAGCTGCGTGTAACACGTGACCGCGGCGCTTTGCCAAGGCTGGTGTACACTTTTACTTCACATACAGCCCCGACACGTGTAACTTCACGCAATGCTAGAGACTGGACGCCGGAACCTAGACCGAAGAGCCTGATCTGTATTTTCCCAGATAATTGCAATTCAAAATACATTAATACTCAAATTCAAATACATTTTTTTTTTTTTAATTTGTAGTGAATGGCCTTTATGCTATTACAGTTTTTCCACTTTAATTAATTAATTTTTTTTTTAAATGGAAAAAAACTTTCTCAAAAGAGGGATGGGGTGCAGTATAGTTATTTCGTTACATTGAGCTAAAATAAGTGATAACGTATGGTTTCATAAAACAGCTGATTCTGTGTGATAGAACATCTGTTTTAACGCATAGATAATGTTACTACTTTATTTGTATTAATTGTAATTATTTAATAAAAAGTAACTAAAATAAATTTCTTCTTTGTTTACCTAAGTAGGAATAGACTTTAAAAATGTTTGTTTTTAATGTTACACGGCCAATGCCTCAATTTTCCAGGGGACGTTATAAACTACGTTAAAATAAATGTTTATATTTCTTTATCATTAATTTATAAATTTATATTGACTTTTAACATTTTTTTATATATTGCTTTTAGAAACTATAAATGATGGCAAACATAAAATAAAAATAATTAAAAAGGGGGTTTGGGGAAATGTATGGCTATTTCCAGCCTAATCTCGTTGAACGGTTGTATGGCCAGAACTCAGTTCCGAAATATGGTATTATAGATTGAGGTAGATTAATAGTTTATTTACAAGGCAAAATTTTGAAAATTAAATGGAATCTCGACCTGCATAATTAGACACGTGTTGACAAGTTAGCAAATTAAACTTGTTCATAGTAGAATTAATTCCAAATTTAAAAAGTAGTCAATGAACATTAAATTTAAGTACATGTAGATTCGTGTTTATCAAGGAAATCAAGTAGTCTTTGAGGAAACTTTGACAAGTGATGAGAAGTGATAAAAGCCAGCATTTTATTTCAATTTTCACAAACCACAACTCTACAAAGAAAAATTGTATTTATTAGATTTGTATTTATTAATAAACGGTTTGTTGAAAATTGTATCTTCTGTTAATACGGCTGTTTGCTCAAAACTGGAAACCCCAGCTAGCCATTTAGGTGCGTTCGCAAGGTTTATTTCTCAAATATACAGCCAGTTCCCGCCAAGCCAAGTTTTGACCATGGATATTGCATAGTATTAGCTTTCAGTATGCTGTCAGCTTGTTTTAAATAAACACTATAAATTTTAATATGTAGATAAAATATAGCTCGTATTTGAGTCCTTTTTTTAAGCTGGCAACGTTTCGACTATTTTGCTGCCCTTTTTTAGGCAGTCTTGAATATTTTTCTCCTCATTTCCTTGAAGTGTATGAAGGCGATATTTAACAACTCCCATTGAAGAAACCTATTGTATTTAGCCTATTATTTGAAAAGTAAGTAAGTTGATCATTATGTTGTATAGTAGGGTCTACTATTGTTTTATTTCTCTGAAATGCAACCATCGCCAAACGAGTGTTTACGGAAGTTGTATCTGTATTTATTACCGCTCTTCGTGTATCTACAACTTTATTAAAATTAAGAATTTTCAAAATTAAAATATTTAAATTTTTTCATAAGAGCCTGAAATTGAAGTAAAAATATTTAATAAAACGAACCAATTTAAAATAAATGTTTAGCCTATAAAATAAATCGTATAACCTGATCCTACTGAAGGAGTGAATCCTCCACGCTGGACCCGTATCGTTAAGCAATATTTGTAGCTATGGTATTTGCGTGAATGTATTATTACCATTATTATAACCCCTCTGATTATTGTTTGTCAAAAGTTTGTTTTCATATAGAAAGAAATCTTGCTGTAAACTCAAACTGGGTGCTGTAAATGCCGAAGGATGTTTACTCGTATTGAATCGTTGATGAAGCAGTTTGTTTTAGTCTTAAGTGCTGGAACACGGAAAAGGCGTAAGGGCGTGTAGTCGCAACGTAGGGTATGTCAAGGCTCTAATAGAACGAGGAATTGGGGCTAGAGGGAAATATCGTTGAAATACCATCTCACGTCCTCCGGGCTTTACTGAGAAGCTGATATTGCCTTGTGGCGGATACATGTGCGGCAGGTAGTTTGGTAAGCAATGTCTGTGCTTTACAACCACTATGGTAACAGAAGGTAAAGAGGACGGCTATCGCAAAAACTGTAGAAAAGGTAATGAGGACCGCCTATGAAAAAACTGAGAAGGTAATGAGAACCGCCTATGAAAAAACTGTAGAGAAGGTAATGAGGACCGCCTATGAAAAAACTGTAGAAAAGGTAATATGGACCGCCTATGAAAAAAACTGTATAAAAGGTAATGAGTACCGCCTATGAAAAAACTGTAGAGAAGGTAATGAGGATCGATGACGCTAAAGGTTAGATAAGGTAATGCAAAAACTGTAGAGAAGGTAATGAGGACAGGTAATGCAAACACTGTGGAGAAGGTAATGAGGACTGAAAACGCAAAAGGTTAGGCAAGGCAACAAGGACCAATAATTGAAAAACTGTAGAGATGGTAATGAGGACCGTTAATGGAAAAACTGTAGAGAAAATAATGAGGACCGATGACGCTAAAGGTTAGGCAAATTAATGAATTCCGATAACGCAAAGGTTTAGTCAAGGTAATGAGGTCCGCTAATGAAAAACTGTAGAGAAGGTAATGAGGATAGCTAATGCAAAAACTGTAGAGAAGGTAATGAGGACCGATAACGCAAATGTTAGGCAAGGTAATGCAAAAACTGTAGAGAAGGTAATGGAGGATTGATAACGGAAAAGGTCAGGTAAGGTAATAAGGACCGATGACGCAAAAGTTTAGATAAGGTAATGCAAAAACTGTAGAGAAGGTAATGAGGACAGCTAATGCAAAAACTGTGGAGAAGGTAATGAGGACAGGAAACGCAAAAGGTTAGGCAAGGCAACAAGGACCAATAATCCAAAAACTGTAGAGATGGTAATGAGGACCGTTAATGGAAAAACTGTAGAGAAAGTAATGAGGACCGATGACCTTAAAGGTTAGATAAGGTAATGCAAAAACTGTAGAGAAGGTAATGAGGACAGCTAATGCAAACACTGTGGAGAAGGTAATGAGGACAGCTAATGCAAAAACTGTGGAGAAGGTAATGAGGACAGGAAACGCAAAAGGTTAGGCAAGGCAACAAGGACCAATAATCCAAAAACTGTAGAGATGGTAATGAGGACCGTTAATGGAAAAACTGTAGAGAAAATAATGAGGACCGATGACACTAAAGGTTAGGCAAAATAATGAATTCCGATAAAGCAAAGGTTTAGTCAAGGTAATGAGGTCCGCTAATGAAAAACTGTAGAGAAGGTAATGAGGACAGCTAATGCAAAAACTGTAGAGAAGGTAATGAGGACCGATAACGCAAATGTTAGGCAAGGTAATGCAAAAACTGTAGAGAAGGTAATGGAGGATTGATAACGGAAAAGGTCAGGTAAGGTAATGAGGACCGATGACGCAAAAGTTTAGATAAGGTAATGAAAAAACTGTAGAGAAGGTAATGAGGACAGCTAATGCAAAAACTGTGGAGAAGGTAATGAGGACTGAAAACGCAAAAGGTTAGGCAAGGCAACAAGGGCCAATAATCCAAAAACTGTAGAGATGGTAATGAGGACCGTTAATGGAAAAACTGTAGAGAAAGTAATGAGGACCGATGACCTTAAAGGTTAGGCAAGGTAATGATTTCCGATAACGCAAAGGTTTAGTCAAGGTATTGAGTTCCGCTAATGCAAAAACTGTAGATAAGGTAATGAGGACCGATAATGTAAAAGGTCAGGGAAGGTAATGATGATCGCTAATGGAAAAACTGTAGATAAGGTAATGAATACATCTTTTGAACATTGATGGCATGCATTTCCTCCTACCTAACTCTATCTGGCCTTCCGTATTTTTTTTCTTACAAGGGTTTAACGAGTAGACGTCTCTTTATGAAGTCTGGCTCAGGTAGGCGAACCTAACCCCAGGCCTAGGTGCCTATGCGCATTTCCTTTGCCTACCCCGTCTTACCTTGTTTCCTTACAATAGATTGTAACGAGATGACAACTCCTTATAACTTCAGGTAGAAGTTTCGGAGTTTCACAGTTCCGTTTTTTATACGGAACGATACACACGTGATGTCTCTTCAAAATATATTTTACTAGATGGTTTTTAAAATCTATTTTGGCCCTACCTACATTCTCCGTTGGCGATGAGCCATACAGGTTTGTGCCTCCAAAACTACGAAAAATAAAAATAATAAATAAATAAACTCGAAAGTTAATCCCCCCCCCCCAGCTGTATAGCTTATGATAATGGTCGTAATGTGCAAGCTGCTGAAGGTTATCTGACGTAATGAAGTTAGTAGGTCTAGGGTGAACGAACAGCATTGTGCAAGAGAACTTGGCCGTATTGTTTGTCTCACGGTACGTTATGAAGATCGCCATTAAGGGGTTACTTCAGCTTTGCGAAGCGATTTTACGCGAAGAATCTCAGATTAGAAAGGATAGAAGATAGCAACAAAAAATGTCTAAAGTCAGTTCCTACTTAGGTAAACAATATATATATATATATATATATATATATATATATATATATATATATATATATATATATATATATATATATATATATTTGAGGTTTTTTTTAAATTTAATAATTACAATTAATATAAATAAAGTAACATAACCTATGCGTTAAAACAGCTGTTCTAGCACATAACATACAATATAAAATCAGCTGTTTTATGAAATCATATCACTTTTAAGCCAAAATGAACGAGGTAACTATATATTGGAGACCTTACTCCTTTTGTAAAAGGGTTTTCTTCCGTATAAAACTAAAATTAATTTAATTTTTAAATTAATATTTGAAAAAACTGCATTAACATCAAGTGTCATTGACTACAGGTTTTAAAAAGCGTATTTGAACTTAACGTATTTAGTTAACAATTAAAAATTTAAATAAAATATATATTAGAAGAGTGTAACAAACAGGAGGAATTGAAAAATAGAAACAATGTTTGCTTTAATCATTGGCAAATATTTAATATACTCGTAATATTTCGTTCGACATTTCAGCTATTCAGTTTCCTTATGGCCACTCTAAAGATATTATTTCCTTGAGTAAAACTTTCTACAACAAACAAGAATGTAACTAGCAATACAATCATCATCATCATTATTTTTAATAACTTGTTACTTTACTAAGTTTTAGACTTGTGAAGCCGTTAATTGAAATTGTAAGCTGAAATATGGGAATAAATGTAGTAACTAGGTGTCTATTATCTAAGTAATGTAGAATATATTGTTTAATAACGTCACAAATTATTAGTCATTAAGGTTTGCTAGAGTCAGAAGATAAAAAACAAACACTATATTCTGAAAGTCCAGTTTGTAGGCGACTTGGAGTCTGGCCATTTAATTACTATCTTATATAATGTTCATCATGCATACAGGTTAGAAGTTTGAAGCGATTCTACAAAGAAAAATTTAGTTTGACAGTAATACGATGAGTGGTTCACTTTCACACTCATAAACCGATTTAATTCATTTACACACAAAAATAAGCATTAAATATATACACTATCACCATTAAATATCTATATAAAATGTGAAATTTATTATATAAATACATAATGGCATCATATCAATAATGGGTAGATATACAAAACTAACACACGGATAAACGATAACTGACAATAAAAGCCCAATTAACTGACTAATATAAATAAGAGACAATATAAAAAATGCATGGACGTCCGAAAGAGTAGTGTGTTATAATAGTGTAAACAAATGTCAGCTAATCACGGCTATAAATAGATTAGGATTGACATAACCATTATCTGTGTTTACATTACCGATCAGTATTGAGTTTAAAACACATGACACAAGAAAATAAGTCAATAGTAATATACATTAAAAAAAAATCAATTTCAACTTAAATGAACAACAAAAAAATTTATTTTAGTTTCTATTTATTTTATAATTACAATTAATATAAATATTTATATACATATGTCAGAATACGAATATTCAGTGGCAAAATAGAAAGCTAATTTCTTTGGAATTTTCTTTCCTTTTCATGTATGGTATTGGAGTAATATTTTCATTTGTTACTATTTATACGCTTTCTTTTATTTCGTCGCTTGCATTGTGTTGTAGTTTCTTTTCGCTTACCTTTGGCATTATCCGTTTGTGAAGCACAGTTCGATAACGTTAATCCAGTTTGTTTGTTAATTTTATTCTTTTCGTTCATTAATAATCTTAGAGCATTATTTATGATATTGTGTGGTAACCATGGAAACAATTTATGGTTATAAAATGGAGGTTTTTCATATAGATCGTTGAGATGTTCATTTCTATCTATGGAAAGTTGGTTCAGTGCCAAACACCGCTAAACTTTGAACATTAAGATACTCCGTTCGAAACCGACCTAGACCCCAAATTTTTGTAATTCAATTATTGATTAGATATTTGAAAAAACTTAATTACAATCAATTGTCATCAAGTATATGTTTAGAAAAATGTATTTGAACTTGATTGGATAAATAAAAACGTATTTTATTAACAAATGAAAATTTATACTATATATATATATATATATATATATATATATATATATATATATATATATATATATATTAATTTATAAAAGGAGAGTGTGAGATAATAGAAGGAATTTAAAAACTTTCCGAGTTAACTGTCTATATAGATCGAGACAGTAAAGTCTTGAAAAAGACTGTTGAAGGGAAGCAAAACTGAAATTGCAGAACGAAGCAAACCTCAGCAGTAGTAAATTACTCCACCACAGTTACGATGACACCGAGCGACAAACGGAAGTTTAACGTCGAATTGGCAACAAGGCTCACCCATGCAGGAAGATGTGAACCTCCTATTCGATCAGATGGCTATAATCTTCACTCTGGTCGATTTCGCCTACGTAGAATCCTATTCTGTTTTAAATCAAACTATAGTCATTGGTCAGTAAAATACAGAACACCTATGTTGGCGGACTGCTGTACTACTCATTTCGCCCTATTACGTCATACTAACTATCCTAAACACATTGACCTAGTGCAAGAATGTTACAGTATGTGCTCTTTAATCGGAGTTATAGCGCTTGTTATTTACGTGATATTACGTGATTTTTAAGTAAACTCGTCGCAGTCTTTGTGCGGGTAAAAATACAAATAGTTGTAATTGTCACAATATAAATGTTTGAGCAAACACTTACTAAAGCCGTTCCGGAATCTGAAATAACTTACCATACTAATAGTCCTGTGTCAGTTTGAACAGGTGCTGCTTTATAGGTTTTTTGTGTAGCCTAAAATAAAAAAAATAATAAAAATGTTTAACAAAATAATTCTTAATAATTCGAATAAAATAAAACCGAAATCAAAATACATTACACGAAAAAGTTATTTTTAGTGTTCATTTTTCGATTCATGAATATAATATCTGGAGGGTTTAACATGAGCAATTAGAGGAGTTATTTGAAACTCTCTAAAGTTTGAAAAATATGATGCAATTTGAATTTTAAAAAAGTATATAGAAAAATAGACTGCAGGTTTATGTACGTACATTAATAACAAATTTGATTAAAATTACCAAAAATAAAATAATAAAACAAAGGGGTAAAAAAACAAGACAACACATTATAATTGTATAACCAGTCATCTAAAATCTTCAGACTTAAATAAAAAATTTAAGTAATTACTGTGAATTTTCAGTAGTCTTGAGAAATTTGTAAATAAAGAAAATGTTTACAACTGACAGAAAATGGTTTCAAGAATAACAAAAAACCCGTAATAAAACTTTAAAGAAATAAAAATATATGTGTACGGTATTTTTAAAGGTAAAATACACTTATATACTTACTTCCTGTTTGTACCGCACAGTACCTATAGCAGTCCTCAGAACCACGCTGTTTCAATGTATGCTGAGAGTTTGTGGTTAGAGTCCGCCTAGTCTCACTTCAGTTTGAGCAAGCTTCAGTAAGGCTTTCGTGCTCCTACATACTGCTACCACGGGTCACGGGACCAAACCATCCTTTTGGGATGGACTCTAGTCACCAGATTAATGATACCACCAGTGGGGGTAGTGTTTCTCGTGCTGAATGACAAACACTACACAATTTTAACTTTGTGGTTTCTGTTTCCCATTTCATCAGAACTTCTTCAACAACCTCTTGATTTTCGACGGTCTTTTAGTCAACTTCTTTCTACGCTGCAGATGCCGTTTTGTTTTGCTTCCTATGATAATATGATGGGTAAGGAGGACCGTCGGTGAGACTGGGGAAAGGGTGGGGGAATTACTGATGACAGAGAAGGAAAAGGTCGTTTGGAGTTATAAGGCGCCGATGTCGAGGTCTACATTGGTGGGGATCATGGAAGGAGACGAGAAGAGTATTTGGTCTATTTCAGATTGGAATTTGCGCCAGTTGACGCGATACTACGATAGGTATTCGTGTCTAAGCGCCTCCATAGGCTGGCTTCTACATAGCCACTGTTACAGCGTTATTAGTAGCATGCTGTACGCACTGTGGAATGCGTTAAGTCGGACGGGCCTTATCTTCTAAATGCCGAAGAAAGGAACATCCACACGTCGATGTAATAGTTTTCACGACTTTTGTGATCACGTGATGCAGTGCGGACGAGTGACGATGGCTAAATAGTTCCTTCGTTTCTTGATAAAGGTGAGGTCGTGTAAGGTGTAGAGTGTGGAACGTGATCTCTGTGGAAAGAAATAGAAAAAGTATAATTGGAATTAAACGAAGGTATAAAATTGGTTCCTATTTGGCTTTTGGTACTAGAAAAATTACAAGAAACGCATTTCTGCCAGACAGGAAAAGACACTTGTGTATCAAGTATCCGGGAGCGCTACTTAATTTCTAATACACTGGCAAGAAATATATTGCGGTATCAGGCTGCTATTAATAGCCGTGGAAACACGTGAAAAGCTGGCACCGGGCAGCTTTGTAGTGCCAATGCTCGCCGCGCCAACTTGGACTTGCAATCTTGTCTCTAGATTTAAACAGCGACCCTAAATTACAAAGTTACTTTGTAACACTGTTGGAACTGGTAAGTCCGCAGGGCAAGACCTACTCGAAATAATTCTTTGAAGCATGGTCTGTTAAATAGACTACCGTTTTGTAATTACTATGAGCATATATCTCTTCATTCGATTATTTATTTTTTGCGTTTCAGAAAATCTTTGTAGCAAGGAAAGAGTTAACGTTCTGTAGATGTTGGCGTTGTGAATACCTTGTTACTGTAAATGGATATGAATATCTTGTTACTGTACACGGATACGAATATTTGATTACTGTACATGGATATGTATAACCTTGTTACTGTAGACGAATATGAATAACCGTGTTACTGTAAATGGATATGAATATCTTGTTACTGTACACGGATATGAATATTTGATTACTGTACACGGATATGAATAACCTTGTTATTGTTGACGGATATGAGTTACCTTGTTACTGTAGAGGGATATGAATGACCTGTTACTGAACACGGATATTAATTTCATAGTTTAGTGTGTAAAGTGAATTGAAATGTATAGTTTAGTTCAAATTTTTATTTCTTTGACTTCGCCGCAATGTTTTATTACTTTCCCCATGACATATCACGGGGAAATATTGAAGGTGTTTCAATATCGCGTGGAAACGGAAATATAGTACCTACTGTCTATGAGGGTGCCATAAAGGTGTCTACTGGTTACAGCCCCTTAGATGGAGACACGTAAGAAAAAATAGGTAAAAAAATATAATGTAATGATTTTCTGGTAGTGGTATCGCGTGGACAGGATTAATTACCTGCCGAGGGCATGCTCTTAACCTGAGGGAATAGTTGTGGGCCTAATTACCTGATGAAGGCTTGCTCTTAACCAGATGGAATAGTTGTGGACCTAATTACCTGATGAAGGCATGCTCTTAACCAGAGGGAATAGTTGTGGGCCTAATTACCTGATGTAGGCTTGCTCTTAACCAGAGGGAATAGTTTTGGCCTAATTACCTGATGAAGGCATGCTCTTAACCAGAGGGAATAGTTTTGGCCTAATTACCTGATGAAGGCATGCTCTTAACCAGAGGGAATAGTTGTGGGCCTAATTACCTGATGAAGGCTTGCTCTTAACCAGAGGAAATAGTTGTGGGCCTAATTACCTGATGTAGGCTTGCTCTTAACCAGAGGGAATAGTTTTGGCCTAATTACCTGATGAAGGCATGCTCTTAACCAGAGGGAATAGTTGTGGGCCTAATTACCTGATGAAGGCATGCTCTTAACCAGAGGGAATAGTTTTGGCCTAATTACCTGATGAAGGCATGCTCTTAACCAGAGGGAATAGTTGTGGGCCTAATTACCTGATGAAGGCTTGCTCTTAACCAGAGGGAATAGTTGTGGGCCTAATTACCTGATGAAGACATGCTCTAAACCAGAGGGAATAGTTGTGGGCCTAATTACCTGATGTAGGCTTGCTCTTAACCAGAGGGAATAGTTTTGGCCTAATTACCTGATGAAGGCATGCTCTTAACCAGAGGGAATAGTTGTGGGCCTAATTACCTGATGAAGGCATGCTCTTAACCAGAGGGAATAGTTTTGGCCTAATTACCTGATGAAGGCATGCTCTTAACCAGAGGGAATAGTTGTGGGCCTAATTACCTGATGAAGGCTTGCTCTTAACCAGAGGGAATAGTTGTGGGCCTATTTACCTGATGAAGACATGCTCTAAACCAGAGGGAATAGTTGTGGGCCTAATTACCTGATGAAGGCATGCTCTTAACCAGAGGGAATAGTTGTGGACCTAATTACCTGATGAAGGCATGCTCTTAACCAGAGGGAATAGTTGTGGGCCTGATTACCTGATGTAGGCATGCTCTTAACCAGAGGGAATAGTTGTGGGCCTAATTACCTGATGAAGGCTTCCTTTTAACCAGAGGGTATAGTTGTGGGCCTAATTACCTGATGAAGGCATGCTCTTAACCAGAGGGAATAGTTTTGGCCTAATTACCTGATGAAGGCTTGCTCTTAACCAGAGGGAATAGTTGTGGGCCTAATTACGTGCTGAAGGCATGCTCATACCAGGTGGAATAGTTGTGGGCCTAATTACCTGATGAAGGCATGCTCTTAACCAGAGGGAATAGTTGTGGGCCTAATTACCTGCTGAGGGCTTGCTCTTAACCAGAGGGAATAGTTGTGGGCCTAATTACCTGAAGAAGGCATGCTCTTAACCAGAGGGAATAGTTGTGTGCCTAATTACCTGATGTAGGCATGCTCTTAACCAGAGGGAATAGTTGTGGGCCTAATTACCTGATGTAGGCATGCTCTTAACCAGAGGGAATAGTTGTGGGCCTAATTACCTGATGAAGGCTTGCTCTTAACCAGAGGGAATAGTTGTGAGCCTAATTACCTGATGTAGGCATGCTCTTAACCAGAGGGAATAGTTGTGGGCCTAATTACCTGATGAAGGCTTGCTCTTAACCAGAGGGAATAGTTGTGGGCCTAATTACCTGATGAAGGCTTGCTCTTAACCAGAGGGAATAGTTGTGGGCCTAATTACTTGATGAAGGCTTGCTCTTAACCAGAGGGAATAGTTGTAGGCCTAATTACCTGATGAAGGCTTGCTCTTAACCAGAGGGAATAGTTGTGGGCCTAATTACCTGATGAAGGCTTGCTCTTAACCTGAGGGAATAGTTGTGGGCCTAATTACCTGATGAAGGCTTGCTCTTAACCAGAGGGAATAGTTTTGGCCTAATTACCTGATGTTGGCATGCTCTTAACCAGAGGGAATAGTTTTGGCCTAATTACCTGATGAAGGCATGCTCTTAACCAGAGGGAATAGTTGTGGGCCTAATTACCTGATGAAGGCTTGCTCTTAACCAGAGGAAATAGTTGTGGGCCTAATTACCTGATGTAGGCTTGCTCTTAACCAGAGGGAATAGTTTTGGCCTAATTACCTGATGAAGGCATGCTCTTAACCAGAGGGAATAGTTGTGGGCCTAATTACCTGATGAAGGCATGCTCTTAACCAGAGGGAATAGTTTTGGCCTAATTACCTGATGAAGGCATGCTCTTAACCAGAGGGAATAGTTGTGGGCCTAATTACCTGATGAAGGCTTGCTCTTAACCAGAGGGAATAGTTGTGGGCCTAATTACCTGATGAAGACATGCTCTAAACCAGACTGAATAGTTGTGGGCCTAATTACCTGATGAAGGCATGCTCTTAACCAGAGGGAATAGTTGTGGACCTAATTACCTGATGAAGGCATGCTCTTAACCAGAGGGAATAGTTGTGGGCCTGATTACCTGATGTAGGCATGCTCTTAACCAGAGGGAATAGTTGTGGGCCTAATTACCTGATGAAGGCTTCCTTTTAACCAGAGGGTATAGTTGTGGGCCTAATTACCTGATGAAGGCATTCTCTTAACCAGAGGGAATAGTTTTGGCCTAATTACCTGATGAAGGCTTGCTCTTAACCAGAGGGAATAGTTGTGGGCCTAATTACGTGCTGAAGGCATGCTCTTACCAGCTGGAATAGTTGTGGGCCTAATTACCTGATGAAGGCATGCTCTTAACCAGAGGTAATAGTTGTGGGCCTAATTACCTGAAGAAGGCATGCTCTTAACCAGAGGGAATAGTTGTGGGCCTAATTACCTGATGTAGGCATGCTCTTAACCAGAGGGAATAGTTGTGGGCCTAATTACCTGATGTAGGCATGCTCTTAACCAGAGGGAATAGTTGTGGGCCTAATTACCTGATGTAGGCATGCTCTTAACCAGAGGGAATAGTTGTGGGCCTAATTACCTGATGTAGGCATGCTCTTAACCAGAGGGAATAGTTGTGGGCCTAATTACCTGATGAAGGCTTGCTCTTAACCAGAGGGAATAGTTGTGGGCCTAATTACCTGATGTAGGCATGCTCTTAACCAGAGGGAATAGTTGTGGGCCTAATTACCTGATGAAGGCTTGCTCTTAACCAGAGGGAATAGTTGTGGGCCTAATTACCTGATGAAGGCTTGCTCTTAACCAGAGGGAATAGTTGTGGGCCTAATTACTTGATGAAGGCTTGGTCTTAACCAGAGGGAATAGTTGTAGGCCTAATTACCTGATGAAGGCTTGCTCTTAACCAGAGGGAATAGTTGTGGGCCTAATTACCTGATGAAGGCTTGCTCTTAACCTGAGGGAATAGTTGTGGGCCTAATTACCTGCTGAGGGCATGCTCTTAACCAGAGGGAATTGTTGTGGGCCTAATTACCTGATGAAGGCATGCTCTTAACCAGAGGGAATAGTTGTGGGCCTAATTACCTGATGAAGGCATGCTCTTAACCAAAGGGAATAGTTGTGGGCCTAATTACCTGATGAAGGCATGCTCTTAACCAGAGGGAATAGTTGTGGACCTAATTACCTGATGAAGGCATGCTCTTAACCAGAGGGAATAGTTGTGGGCCTGATTACCTGATGTAGACATGCTCTTAACCAGAGGGAATAGTTGTGGGCCTAATTACCTGATGAAGGCTTCCTTTTAACCAGAGGGTATAGTTGTGGGCCTAATTACCTGATGAAGGCATGCTCTTAACCAGAGGGAATAGTTTTGGCCTAATTACCTGATGAAGGCTTGCTCTTAACCAGAGGGAATAGTTGTGGGCCTAATTACGTGCTGAAGGCATGCTCATACCAGGTGGAATAGTTGTGGGCCTAATTACCTGATGAAGGCTTGCTCTTAACCAGAGGGAATAGTTGTGGGCCTAATTACCTGATGAAGGCTTGCTCTTAACCAGAGGGAATAGTTGTGGGCCTAATTACTTGATGAAGGCTTGGTCTTAACCAGAGGGAATAGTTGTAGGCCTAATTACCTGATGAAGGCTTGCTCTTAACCAGAGGGAATAGTTGTGGGCCTAATTACCTGATGAAGGCTTGCTCTTAACCTGAGGGAATAGTTGTGGGCCTAATTACCTGCTGAGGGCATGCTCTTAACCAGAGGGAATTGTTGTGGGCCTAATTACCTGATGAAGGCATGCTCTTAACCAGAGGGAATAGTTGTGGGCCTAATTACCTGATGAAGGCATGCTCTTAACCAAAGGGAATAGTTGTGGGCCTAATTACCTGATGAAGGCATGCTCTTAACCAGAGGGAATAGTTGTGGACCTAATTACCTGATGAAGGCATGCTCTTAACCAGAGGGAATAGTTGTGGGCCTGATTACCTGATGTAGACATGCTCTTAACCAGAGGGAATAGTTGTGGGCCTAATTACCTGATGAAGGCTTCCTTTTAACCAGAGGGTATAGTTGTGGGCCTAATTACCTGATGAAGGCATGCTCTTAACCAGAGGGAATAGTTTTGGCCTAATTACCTGATGAAGGCTTGCTCTTAACCAGAGGGAATAGTTGTGGGCCTAATTACGTGCTGAAGGCATGCTCATACCAGGTGGAATAGTTGTGGGCCTAATTACCTGATGAAGGCATGCTCTTAACCAGAGGGAATAGTTGTGGGCCTAATTACCTGCTGAGGGCTTGCTCTTAACCAGAGGGAATAGTTGTGGGCCTAATTACCTGAAGAAGGCATGCTCTTAACCAGAGGGAATAGTTGTGTGCCTAATTACCTGATGTAGGCATGCTCTTAACCAGAGGGAATAGTTGTGGGCCTAATTACCTGATGTAGGCATGCTCTTAACCAGAGGGAATAGTTGTGGGCCTAATTACCTGATGAAGGCTTGCTCTTAACCAGAGGGAATAGTTGTGGGCCTAATTACCTGATGTAGGCATGCTCTTAACCAGAGGGAATAGTTGTGGGCCTAATTACCTGATGAAGGCTTGCTCTTAACCAGAGGGAATAGTTGTGGGCCTAATTACCTGATGAAGGCTTGCTCTTAACCAGAGGGAATAGTTGTGGGCCTAATTACTTGATGAAGGCTTGCTCTTAACCAGAGGGAATAGTTGTAGGCCTAATTACCTGATGAAGGCTTGCTCTTAACCAGAGGGAATAGTTGTGGGCCTAATTACCTGATGAAGGCTTGCTCTTAACCTGAGGGAATAGTTGTGGGCCTAATTACCTGATGAAGGCTTGCTCTTAACCAGAGGGAATAGTTTTGGCCTAATTACCTGATGAAGGCATGCTCTTAACCAGAGGGAATAGTTTTGGCCTAATTACCTGATGAAGGCATGCTCTTAACCAGAGGGAATAGTTGTGGGCCTAATTACCTGATGAAGGCTTGCTCTTAACCAGAGGAAATAGTTGTGGGCCTAATTACCTGATGTAGGCTTGCTCTTAACCAGAGGGAATAGTTTTGGCCTAATTACCTGATGAAGGCATGCTCTTAACCAGAGGAAATAGTTGTGGGCCTAATTACCTGATGAAGGCATGCTCTTAACCAGAGGGAATAGTTTTGGCCTAATTACCTGATGAAGGCATGCTCTTAACCAGAGGGAATAGTTGTGGGCCTAATTACCTGATGAAGGCTTGCTCTTAACCAGATGGAATAGTTGTGGGCCTAATTACCTGATGAAGACATGCTCTAAACCAGACTGAATAGTTGTGGGCCTAATTACCTGATGAAGGCATGCTCTTAACCAGAGGGAATAGTTGTGGACCTAATTACCTGATGAAGGCATGCTCTTAACCAGAGGGAATAGTTGTGGGCCTGATTACCTGATGTAGGCATGCTCTTAACCAGAGGGAATAGTTGTGGGCCTAATTACCTGATGAAGGCTTCCTTTTAACCAGAGGGTATAGTTGTGGGCCTAATTACCTGATGAAGGCATTCTCTTAACCAGAGGGAATAGTTTTGGCCTAATTACCTGATGAAGGCTTGCTCTTAACCAGAGGGAATAGTTGTGGGCCTAATTACGTGCTGAAGGCATGCTCTTACCAGCTGGAATAGTTGTGGGCCTAATTACCTGATGAAGGCATGCTCTTAACCAGAGGTAATAGTTGTGGGCCTAATTACCTGAAGAAGGCATGCTCTTAACCAGAGGGAATAGTTGTGGGCCTAATTACCTGATGTAGGCATGCTCTTAACCAGAGGGAATAGTTGTGGGCCTAATTACCTGATGTAGGCATGCTCTTAACCAGAGGGAATAGTTGTGGGCCTAATTACCTGATGTAGGCATGCTCTTAACCAGAGGGAATAGTTGTGGGCCTAATTACCTGATGTAGGCATGCTCTTAACCAGAGGGAATAGTTGTGGGCCTAATTACCTGATGAAGGCTTGCTCTTAACCAGAGGGAATAGTTGTGGGCCTAATTACCTGATGTAGGCATGCTCTTAACCAGAGGGAATAGTTGTGGGCCTAATTACCTGATGAAGGCTTGCTCTTAACCAGAGGGAATAGTTGTGGGCCTAATTACCTGATGAAGGCTTGCTCTTAACCAGAGGGAATAGTTGTGGGCCTAATTACTTGATGAAGGCTTGCTCTTAACCAGAGGGAATAGTTGTAGGCCTAATTACCTGATGAAGGCTTGCTCTTAACCAGAGGGAATAGTTGTGGGCCTAATTACCTGATGAAGGCTTGCTCTTAACCTGAGGGAATAGTTGTGGGCCTAATTACCTGCTGAGGGCATGCTCTTAACCAGAGGGAATTGTTGTGGGCCTAATTACCTGATGAAGGCATGCTCTTAACCAGAGGGAATAGTTGTGGGCCTAATTACCTGATGAAGGCTTGCTCTTAACCAGAGGGAATAGTTGTGGGCCTAATTACCTGATGAAGGCATGCTCTTAACCAGAGGGAATAGTTGTGGACCTAATTACCTGATGAAGGCATGCTCTTAACCAGAGGGAATAGTTGTGGGCCTAATTACCTGATGTAGGCATGCTCTTAACCAGAGGGAATAGTTGTGGGCCTAATTACCTGATGAAGGCTTGTTCTTAACCAGAGGGAATAGTTGTGGGCCTAATTACCTGATGAAGGCTTGCTCTTAACCAGAGGGAATAGTTGTGGGCCTAATTACCTGATGAAGGCTTGCTCTTAACCAGAGGGAATTGTTGTGGGCCTAATTACCTGATGAAGGCTTGCTCTTAACCAGAGGGAATAGTTGTGGGCCTAATTACCTGATGAAGGCTTGCTCTTAACCTGAGGGAATAGTTGTGGGCCTAATTACCTGCTGAGGGCATGCTCTTAACCAGAGGGAATAGTTGTGGGCCTAATTACCTGATGAAGGCTTGCTCTTAACCTGAGGGAATAGTTGTGGGCCTAATTACCTGCTGAAGGCATGCTCTTACCAGGTGGAATAGTTGTGGGCCTAATTACCTGATGAAGGCATGCTCTTAACCAGAGGGAATAGTTGTGGGCCTAATTACCTGATGAAGGCATGCTCTTAACCAGAGGGAATAGTTGTGGGCCTAATTACCTGATGAAGGTTTGCTCTTAACCAGAGAGAATAGCTGTGGGCCTAATTACCTGATGAAGGCTTGTTCTTAACCAGAGGGAATAGTTGTGGGCCTAATTACCTGATGAAGGCATGCTCTTAACCAGAGGGAATAGTTGTGGGCCTAATTACCTGATGAAGGCATGCTCTTAACCAGAGGGAATAGTTTTGGCCTAATTACCTGATGAAGGCTTGCTCTTAACCAGAGGGAATAGTTGTGGGCCTAATTACCTGATGAAGGCTTGCTCTTAACCAGAGGGAATAGTTGTGGGCCTAATTACCTGATGAAGGCTTGCTCTTAACCAGAGGGAATAGTTGTGGGCCTAATTACCAGATGAAGGCTTGCTCTTAACCTGAGGGAATAGTTGTGGGCCTAATTACCTGCTGAGGGCATGCTCTTAACCAGAGGGAATAGTTGTGGGCCTAATTACCTGATGAAGGCTTGCTCTTAACCTGAGGGAATAGTTGTGGGCCTAATTACCTGCTGAAGGCATGCTCTTACCAGGTGGAATAGTTGTGGGCCTAATTACCTGATGATGTATGCTCTTAACCAGAGGGAATAGTTGTGGGCCTAATTACCTGATGAAGGCATGCTCTTGACCAGAGGGAATAGTTGTGGGCCTAATTACCTGATGAAGGCTTGCTCTTAACCAGAGGGAATAGTTGTGGGCCTAATTACCTGATGAAGGCTTGCTCTTAACCAGAGGGAATAGTTGTGGGCCTAATTACCTGATGAAGGCTTGCTCTTAACCAGAGGGAATAGTTGTGGGCCTAATTACCTGATGAAGGCTTGCTCTTAACCTGAGGGAATAGTTGTGGGCCTAATTACCTGCTGAGGGCATGCTCTTAACCAGAGGGAATAGTTGTGGGCCTAATTACCTGATGAAGGCTTGCTCTTAACCTGAGGGAATAGTTGTGGGCCTAATTACCTGCTGAAGGCATGCTCTTACCAGGTGGAATAGTTGTGGGCCTAATTACCTGATGAAGGCATGCTCTTAACCAGAGGGAATAGTTGTGGGCCTAATTACCTGATGAAGGCATGCTCTTAACCAGAGGGAATAGTTGTGGGCCTAATTACCTGATGAAGGCTTGCTCTTAACCAGAGAGAATAGCTGTGGGCCTAATTACCTGATGAAGGCTTGTTCTTAACCAGAGGGAATAGTTGTGGGCCTAATTACCTGATGAAGGCATGCTCTTAACCAGAGGGAATAGTTGTGGGCCTAATTACCTGATGAAGGCATGCTCTTAACCAGAGGGAATAGTTTTGGCCTAATTACCTGATGAAGGCTTGCTCTTAACCAGAGGGAATAGTTGTGGGCCTAATTACCTGATGAAGGCTTGCTCTTAACCAGAGGGAATAGTTGTGGGCCTAATTACCTGATGAAGGCTTGCTCTTAACCAGAGGGAATAGTTGTGGGCCTAATTACCAGATGAAGGCTTGCTCTTAACCTGAGGGAATAGTTGTGGGCCTAATTACCTGCTGAGGGCATGCTCTTAACCAGAGGGAATAGTTGTGGGCCTAATTACCTGATGAAGGCTTGCTCTTAACCTGAGGGAATAGTTGTGGGCCTAATTACCTGCTGAAGGCATGCTCTTACCAGGTGGAATAGTTGTGGGCCTAATTACCTGATGATGTATGCTCTTAACCAGAGGGAATAGTTGTGGGCCTAATTACCTGATGAAGGCATGCTCTTGACCAGAGGGAATAGTTGTGGGCCTAATTACCTGATGAAGGCTTGCTCTTAACCAGAGGGAATAGTTGTGGGCCTAATTACCTGATGAAGGCTTGCTCTTAACCAGAGGGAATAGTTGTGGGCCTAATTACCTGATGAAGGCTTGCTCTTAACCAGAGGGAATAGTTAACCCCTGAATAATCCAAATACCTAATGATAATAATAAATTAAAAACTTAAACAAATATGTTAAGAGTTTCTGTTGTTTTAACGAGTCCACCATTGTCACTGTTATTGCGTAGGATAGCTAGGAAAAGATTGTGGTTATAATTAGGTTTATGGTAGTATTAAACTCCTTGGTAAAAGTCATGAGAAGGGTCATGGACTAGGTGGGACTAAGGAATGGGCCCCTTATCTGGAATTAGGCTAAATTATTGCCACTCGATGGATAAGAGTTAGTGACTCATAGACGAAGGGAGTGGAAAGCGAAATTTTACATGGTTGCCCTTGTGAAGAGAACGATGGTAAATGGATGGGGTAGAAATATTTGGAAATGCGTATACTACCTATGGAAAGAAAAAAATAGGACGACCCCGTCGACGATGGTAAATGACATGGTGACGTCAGTTGCACCCAGTGACATTTGCGTCACCTTAATGCTGTTGAAGGATGAAACAACAAATTGAACACACCGCTTCGGAGACCAATTCCTAAAATCAAAGATTTTATTAGTGTTTTAACAATGTGGCTGAAAATGCAGCACGTGCATACAAGAGGATACAATCAAACCTAGGTAGGAAGAGGAGAAAATACACATACATGAAACTACACGAGAGAATTAATAAAACGATAATGAAGTAAAATAAAACTAGTGTTATAATTAGACTAAGTTCAAACTGAAGGCAGCTGAAAAGTTAACAATATTTGTAAATAGTACTAAGTTCACCACAAAAAACGAAATAAATTAATAACTTTAAATTACAAAAAAGAAATAACATTGATATACTATGATTTAAAAAATATAAAAATGGCAACTCTTTTTATAGAGTGATGGAGAAACTGGTTTTCTATCAGTTAGCCAGTCCAAAGCCTGGGTAGAGTGTAATGGGAGTTATAGAGGAAATTCCTGTATTTAGTACAAAAAATAATGTGGGTCTCACACACTCAAGTATATTTGGGGTAACTTTGGCGCAACTGTCGCACACTTCACCATGGGAGCAAGTGTCCTGAGTACATCGGTCGCATATTAAATGACATAGAGGAAGAGAAGAAACTGGGAAACGTCATCATTTTGAATAGAGTACAATGGACGCGGTAGAAGCGGCTACAGCTGTAATAGATCTGGCTGAAATCTATTCAGCGAAGAAATTACTTATAAAATTCGAATCCCGCTAGATTGTTTGTTGCACAGTTGTGGACAAATATCACGCCATATATAAGGCGAACGCCTCTGCTCTCCTTTGATAGTTGAAAGTACCAATCGTTGAAGAAATGAAGGCCAAGGCAAAGAAAGGGCGAGGACGACCTTGACCTAGAAACTATGACCTCGGTCACAGGTGTTTGCTGTTTCTCTTGTCACGCTGCCCACTTCAAAATAAAAAAAGTATGTACTGTAATTGGAACCAGTACCAACAATCTTATGCCAATCTTGCATCGGCAAGAAAACATCAAAAGTGTCGTTTTACCTTGAATCCTACCTACTAGAACGGATCAATGTTGCAACAGCGTGAAAATACATGACCTTTCTAAAATACAACCGTTCCAGCGCAGCTCTGCAAACACAATTCTGTAGAGAAAGCAGTTACCTCGCCGTTCCGTTCCGCCCTGCCAAAATATTGTCTAAAGGTACCATTTTAATGTCATACCACTCTGCAATGTGCAAATACCCTTTTTAAGACCCCGCTAAGGTATTATATTGAATTAAAAGATGCTATCTTCAAAACGTAATCTGAATTTGGAACTGTTAGACCAATATATAGGGACCACGCCCCTACCTAAGTATCACTTCCTTCCGGGGCAATGATATCTCTAACAAAATACGTCTAGCATAAGACCAATTCGTTGATATCATTCTGCAGTTTCCACCCTTTAAATTTGACGTTCAATTAGTTCTTGAATAAAAAAATTAGTACACGCAAAAATATTTAGTACAATTTGCAACGCGTTTACTTAATTTCAAGAGAAATGGCCTGTAGATGTGTTCCGTTTTCTCTGCCAATGAACGCCTTTTGTATCTTCAAGACAGCATCTCCTCCAGCTCCTCCTCTTCCAATAGTCCTCATAATGAAAGGCAATGAACTGATTCATTTACTGTGATTTGTTTAGTCAGAAGGGTCGACGCATAGATGAAGGCGTCCCAGTAGTAGCTTGACTCACTGAGTTCTACAATCCTCGGACGAGTTCTCCTACGGCGCAGGATTCTACAGCAAAGTTGCACTAAAGCATTATCTCTGTACCTCCTTATCATCCATTCGTGTGACTAGCATTTCCAACAGTTTTTACTCCAGTTCAGTGCCGGAAAGATATGTAAGCAGACTGTTTGATACGGCGAAGATGCCACACTCTTTAAAAAATTATCAATGAATCATGTAACGTGTTCATTTTTTAATGAACGGAAACACTATAGGCGAAAATTAACCTTCGCTTTGCATTAAGAGGCCAAGAACCACCCAGAGTAGTGCTTACAGGCCTCAGAGTTGACAAGTCCTCAGATACCATTTATATATTTAGGTGTACTAAATCGTCTTTTGGCATTCTCACGTTATATTTCCTTCCGCATGGTCCTTTAACATTGGTGTTTACAGCAGACTGTTGTACGCAGGAGAAGGTTTAAACTGGTATTAAATTGGATTACTGGATGCGGCGAATAGAATGGAGGACGCGCTGAACCTTTTCGCTCTAGTAACTCTTATCCTTTCTTGGAAATTATTCCTTTCCTGATAAAGATGAAACATTAGGAGCGCGGATGGTTTCACGCTCGATCTGGACCTGTTTTTTTCGATGGTTTTTAGTTTTACTGCAATCTTACATTTTTCGTTTATAGTTCTCATAGGTATAGAACAGCTCCCCTAAAGTACAGTTCCCCTAAATTACAGCCTCCATTAAGAACAGCTACCCTAAAGTACTGCCTTCTTAAACAACAGCTACCCTAAAGTACAGCTCCCCTAAATTACAGCCTCAATAAAGAACAGCTACCCTAAAGTACTGCCTTCTTAAACAACAGCTACCATAAAGTACAGCTCCCCTAAATTACAGCCTCAATAAAGAACAGCTACCTTAAAGTACTGCCCCCCTAAAGAACAGCTACCCTAAAGTACTGCCTTCTTAAACAACAGCTACCCTAAAGTACAGCTCCCCTAAATTACAGCCTCAATAAAGAACAGCTACTCTAAAGTACAGCTCCCCTAAAGTACAGCCTCGATAAAGAACAGCTACCCTAAAGTACAACTATCATAAATCACAGCTTTCCTAAAATACAGCTACCCTAAAGTTCAGCCCTCCTAAAGTACAGCAATCCTAAATCATACCTTTAATAAAGCTCAGCCTTCCTAAAGAAGAGCTACCCTAAAGTACTGCCCCCTTAAACAACAGATTTCCCAAAATAAAGCTACGCTAAATTACAGGTACCCTAAAACTCAGTCTTCCAAAAGCACAAACATCCTAAAGAACAGCTACCTTAAAGTACTGCCTCTTTAAACAAAAGCTTTCCTAAATTACAGCCTTAAAGTACAGACTTTTAATGAAAATCTACCCTAAAGTCGTGCTCCAAAGGACAGCTTTCCCAAAGTACACTAAGCACATAAAGCCCTACAGAACCCTAAAGCAGCCCTACAGTTACCCTAAAGTAGGCCTACAGTTACCCTAAAAAACTGTACTTTTCCTACCACTTGGAAACTCATGGGGATTGAGTATCGTCTGACTACATGAGTGTGACTACATGACACCTTCCAAGCCCGACAACTCACTACTTTTGAGTCAGATCATGTACGTACATCGGAATAAACCCCATTGCGATGAAAAAAAAACTATACAGCCGACATTGCAACACCATTGCGTAGATGTACGCTCCAAGTGGTAAAATTAAAACTGTCTAAACCCGACACTACGCACTTGATTAAACCTTGTCAATGTGTAGTGGAGGGGGGGAGACTTCAGTTTCACAACTTTGGCTGCACGTGTGGTGTCTAAGGCAATTGCTGGCGGCCAAGTCACTTTGTTAAAATTACATTTGGAGTGACATTGTTATGGATGTCAACAGTATATCCACTATTTACTTTGTAATGGCAAACATTGCTAATACAAAACAATGAGCACATTGTTGAGTTTTATATCTTGTAGAAAGCGTTGGTGATGCTCATACCTTGGGCATCATACCTTGGTGATGGCCAGGATGTCGCATTTGCTTATTAGAAGTTCGGACCTCACAAGTAATAGTGTTTTTACATCAGCCAAATACACAGTATTGCAAGTATACCACGAAAATACTTATGTGACAACGACGATACTTTTGATTATTCCTTGAAAACGCAACAAACTAAAATGAAGAGACGATAAATTAAAATAAAATTCCAAGGTTAACATTAACATGGCGCAAAACGGAGAGTGGAACTGGTGGTTTCGACTTGTAAATATTTTCAGATGGATAAATATAGCTTAATGGTTTCACGTTTAGGAAGTACAGAATAGGATTGCTTTGCTTTGAAGCTGGGGCTCTCAACCTTTCAGGCTTTATAACCCGCCTAATCCCCCCCCCCCATTATATCTCCCTCACATGAGGACGCGCTACCTCCCACTTATATTTGGGCAAGATTTACAATCCGAGTATGGATCTAAATAGCTGGTTAGCTCAATTAGATAGTTTATTTTACTTTTATTATAAATATTTAGTCTCAGCTGATAGGGGGAATCCTACAGTGTTTTGATTCGGGCCTTGCACAATATATATTTTTAAAAATTGTTAAAAATGTTAAAAAAATGTGTCAAGTTATACAACGAAGTTTTACAATCGTCGTGTTATGAATTTTTCATTCCATTATCTATCCACCGATCGGAACCATTAAGATCTGTCAAACTGCAGGATTGTCAAAATTTACAACCATATTGGGTTGAATGAAACTGTCGAGTTCTAACAAATAACGTAGTTGGAAAAAAAATATAACCGTTCCGTGAGAATTAAAATTACTAAGCAACATTTTTATAATAGCTACATAAAAATACCGTTACTTAAAAAAAAATCTGTAACAGTTTTGTAAAAAAATAAACAGATCAGTAAAAATTAATACTACCGTTTTATAACAGTTTTATAAAAATAATGTTAATAAGCATATATATATATATATTCTTTATGACACACATTAATGTACCTGAACAAGAATGTTGCTTGGTATATTTGCGGGTCGACTTTCCAGCTTTTATTACAGCTTGTTATAAATTACAGAGCATTAAAGTGTGTGTGTGTTGTGTGTGTGTGTGTGTGTGTGCGTGCGCGCGCGTGCATTTCTAGCGCAAAAAGAAAAAAATAAGAAGAAAAGAACGTAATAAAAAGCTTAATTAAAAAACATTATAACAATAACAAATAACATTTATTAAAATACAAATTTTAACCGTTATTTCTACAAAAACAATAATAATAAAATAATAATAATAAGTATTGAAAAAAACCACTCCGTAAAAAACGTTAATTTAAAAACAAAATTTATAACAGTTTCATAAAAATAAGGTTAATTAGCAAACAAAATTAGATATTGCAGTTTCGTAAAATAATAATAATAATAATCAACCGTTCCGTATAAATAACATTAATTAGAATACAAATTGAAACGGTTTCTTAAAAACGTTATTAAAAAACAAACAAATCAACCGCTCTTTCTTTCTGTTCTTTAATGTTTGAACAATAGGCGTTTACATGAGTTTCCCGCACTCAACAATTCACGTTTAGCACAGTTTGTAGACGAAACGAAGTCGAGGTTAGGTTAAGAAACTGGAGCCCCGTCCTTGGCCAGTGCAATACTAACGCTGATTAGGTCAATGTTTACATATAAATCCGTGTTAGGTGCTTGCTCGCACGGAAAGTCCAATTAAGTCGCAATAGACGATCGAAAAATACTCGAACACAATTCCAAGGCCACACGCTGATCTTTGCCATGTTTCATCATCCGGCTATGAAGACATTTTGTTGTATGTATCCATTGCATTTCGGTCAGGTGACTGATCGGTTTATTCCGAATTTACTGGCTTCGTAAATTAGTTTGACTCAAAATAATAGGTTGCGTGAGTAGTGGGTAAGAGGAGGATTCGAAGTGTGTGACCTCCTTGGAGGTAGTAGAGTGATTTAAACGTTATAACGTTTATTAAACTCTTTCTATTAGCTCACAATCATTAATAAAGTACTTTTTTATTCATCCACTCAAGTTCAAATACATATTTTTTAACCAATAGTGGATAGCAATTGATGTTAACACAATTTTTCAAATATGTATTCAATAATTCAATTATAAAAATCTGCGGGGTGTAGGTCGGATTCGAACTGAGCATCTTCATGTTCAAAGTCTTGCGCTTTTTAGGTCTGAGCCAACTTTTCGTAGCTAGAAATGAGCTGCTCAATGATCTGTATGAAAAACCTCCACTGTATAACCTAAATTTGTTGCCATGGTTACCACGCAATATAAATAATGCTCTAGGTTTAAAAATGATTGGAAAGAATAATATAAACACACAAACTGAATTAACGGTATCGAACTTTGCTTCACAAACGGACAAAGCGTTGACAAAGGAAAGCGAAAAGAAACTACAACACAATGCAAGCGACGAAGAAAAAGAAAGCTTATAAAAAGTAAGAAATGAAAATAATTCTCCAATACTAGAAAGGAAAATAGAAAATTGCAAGGAAATTCGCTTTCTATTTTGCCACTTAATATTGTTATTCAAACATATTTATTTACATTTTTACATGAATTGTAATTATAAAATAAAATAGAACTAAAATAAAAATTATCTTTGTTGATTTAAGTAGGAATTAACTTTAAAAAAAATTATGAGTTTTTAACGTTATGTCGCCAAAATATTTTAAATTTGCCGGTTTTTTAACAAATTTTATACCCCCATAAGGTATTAGAAGGTTATAACTTGAAGACAGTTCTCTTATAAGACGAGTTGACAGTAAATCGTTGGTAAATATGTGCATAAATACCTGTATAAACTTTCAATATAAGTATCTTCTCTTGGTGGATATTTGAGATAAGCGCCTAATTGGACTGTCTGTGGATGAAGATCTAGACCAGGGGTTCCCAAACGTTGCCCCCTTCTCTTGAGATGGAATCCTCCCATGCCCCTCTTAACTTTACCCTATAAATAAATGGTATGAGCATATGAAAAAAAAATCAAATATATATATATATATATATATATATATATATATTGAAAACAATTTATTTATACATACTTTCACAAGAAACATGATATTATTACATTTTCAGTTTTAATTTTCAAGGTAAATTTTATCTAATAAGAGAAAAACCTGTTAGTAAATTGCTCTATCATACCTACACGAGGTTGTATTTTAGTAAAGGCACAACCAAAGTCATTAGCAACATCAAGTTTGTTCCTATATTATTAAATATATTTAATTTATCTTATTACTTTCCAAATGGTCTCGCGGCCCCCTGACTTGCCTTCACGCCCCCCAAGGGGGGCGCGCCACCCAGTTTGGGAACCCCTATTCTAGACAAACTAATCGAAGCAGTGTTTTGTACGCAATATTTCTTTGTAGAATTGTGGCTTGTGGAAATTAAATTTAAAATATATCAAGATTTTCTTGTAACTCGAATTTTTACGTAAATACGAATTTACAAGTACTTTTGGGCACGCTTATATATACACTCGCAAGTTTTAATGTAAAGAAGAACTGCTGACAAGTCAATTATCTCATATTCCAATAAGAAAATCCCGTTTCTACACCTATTTTGCGTCTTCTTCAGGCGTTAGCCTGGGTTCAACAATGTTTTTTACAACACATACTTTCAGAAAGAGAGTTTGTCAGTTATTAAATTAAATTATATTAAAAAAATTTGGTTCATGTGCTACCGACACCGGAGTGTCTGCCGAGTAGTGGTGAACTTATGAATGCCGAACACCTAATCATTGCACAGCCCTGGGCCGGGCCCAGGATTACAACAGTCCCATCTTCAGGGAGGCCAAATGGCTCAACTGCCAAGGGTGGGCGTTGGCTGGTAAGTAAGTACATTTGTACATACTTTGTCTTTATTGAAAAGCATTTCTTCACAAGCATAAAATAAACAAAATACTTTTAAAGGTTTTCACCGAGTAACCATTTTCAAGATCTTGTAATCTATTAACTTACAACCAGGAACGGATTTAGAAAAATATTTTGGGGAGGGCTGGTGTGAGGGGAGGAAAAGGGTTCCCCCGTCTAGAAAATATTTAGGGAATATGGTATAAACTCTAAGGATCTTCTGTCTGAAGGAAATAGTTATAGGCCTGCTATGTGATATTTAGCCCCATTTACTATATATTTACAATGTAAACCATATATTTATTACATTGTGGGTGTGAGTATTTATTAATGATTACAGTATGGTATTATAATGATTATTATGGGTTTCTAAACATATTCTGTTAATTATTAAGTAGATTTAAATCGAGAACTCAGACATAGGAAATGGCATTTTTGTTTACATTTATAATGTTATTGTTATAATGTTATTTTATTGTTTAAAAATTTTCACTTTTCCATATTTTGGGAGGGGTTTGAGCCCTATAGCCCACTACCCTTAAATCCGCCACAGGTTACAACACAACACTCTTGTTACTCATCGAGCTCCGACGTTTTATTTTCTATTTAAGAATAACTGACAATTTTAGTTTAGGAATTGTTTGAATTTTATGATTTGTTTCGATATTTCTTGGAGTTCTATACCCTTGATTCGCCTCCCGCTGGACACCGTCCTGCACATCCGTCGCTCCAGTTACGTAATAGCGGCAATGCTAAATGAAAGCCTAACTCGGTTTAGCTTTCCTTGTGTACCCGTGTTGAGTAAACGTGACCGTCTCAGTCCACGGATGTTATTTGTTTTCAACAATCTATGATACATTCTGGCGCATGTGACTGTTGTCACGGAAAAACACCGCTGGTGCTCGGGTCATAGGCCTTTGAACTTTGTCTAACTCTGTAAACAAAGGCGAACAAGCTGACGTCAGTGGGACAGAAACACGTCTTGACATTATTTCGTAGTGTAATTTTAGGCGATTCTATGGACCTTTTCTAAGTAAGTCAACGAGAGGATCACGCCGCGTCGATTAAACAGTTTTGCGTTTTATTAGGTTTAATAAGCTTACTGCGTCCAACTTGCACCTGATTTCCCTGTACGTCGCCCTGAACATACCTAGATCCTGATGGTATTCGATCACGAGGGCGGACTCACGAATCACAAGCATCCCTACTCTCTTTCGGGGTATAAATACGTCTTCCCGTTACTCTCCCTTGTAGAGAACGGATAAAATGTTAGGTAGGACAAGGAAAATAGAGTGCAAATATGGAACCGTGTTAGCAAGGCCGCTACCTAAAAAGGTAGGGACGGTCGATCCAGTGACTTTAACGGATCGGTGATTATAGTGACAACGCCAGGCTTGGATCGGTGACTTTAGTACCGGTGACAAGAGATAACTGATACAGCTCTTTATGTGAAAATAACAGGCAGACATACCACACTTGTGGAGAAAGACAGTGCCGGTGGCATTATTATTAAGAAGTTACTGCAACACATAAACTGGGGTAATAAATTATATAATCTTATAAGAAACTACAAAATAACCTTTGATTACTGTTAATTTTCACAAAATCATTTTATTTATACGTATAAGAGTCGTATTATTTTAAGAAAGTAATAGAGCATTTAAAAGTCCATGCTAATTAAAGTAATTTCGTTACTAGAAAGTATCATAAGCTCAGTCTGAGAATCTGAAACTACTTTAGTTTTATAAATAGTGCAAGCGGGGTAAGACTGTTTGGGGCAAGTTGATATGCGCAGTCTTACAGCTGTATGTTTAAAGACTCCTACATATTATGACATTTGTCTTGAACATGAAGCCGGTTCAAGTTTATCAACCATAGTCTTTTAGCGTATAAAACTGTAAAAAATAAGTGCTACTAACTTCTGGTGATAATGCTTTGAGAACCAAGGTAGTTAATTCTTATTATCAAATACACTATTGGTCACTGGTAAATAACTCTATATTTGAACTTATATTAAGAATAGACGGGCTAGACATGGGCACTTTATACTGTACCTAGATACGTTAGCGCCAACACTTCAAAACCTTTCTCAAGAAATATCTGGTAAACCCAGTTATCAAATGTTTGCCGCCTCTATTGAGTCGTAAGTAACCTTTTCTTCAACCCATCTGGAATGTTTGACTATCTTTTTACATTCCTTCCTATTTTCCAATTTTGGTGTGGTCACCACAATTGAACCTTAATCTCAAACCAAAAGTTGAAGAGTTCTTGCTAAACTCCAAAAGCAGTTGAGGAAAGATAAAATTGATCGTTAGTTAGATTCTCTGAATTCAGTCTTTAAATTACAAGTCCTGCATTAGTAATTTTACGATTTGTTTATTACTATTAATAGAAGTACTATTACTAAAAATAGAAGTATTAATTTAGGCCTACATAAGTGTGTACCTATAACAATCATCTCCAGTTCATTTACAGTTTCAATTATTTCAAAACAAATTAGTAGTTTATCATTATTTAAATGTAACATAACCTACTATAACAGCCTAGGTTATAACAGAAGATTATCAGAATTCGGTGTTGGATTATGCATAATAAATAAATATAAATAATTTATTTACCTATAAATTTGAAGGCGAAGGTAAAAGGTTTGTTGTTGGTTGCAGCTTCACTAACTGGTGTTTCTTGTTGTTGGTTGCAGCTCACCATGTGTTTCTTCAAATTACTTTTAGTTGTTTTATAGGATAATTTTGCCTGACAAATATCACACTTCGCGAATTCACCATCAACAGGGGTGACGTGATTCCACACCTCGCTTTTCTTTCGGAAAGCCCATTTTATTTAAAAACAAACTCATACGGAATTTAGAACAAACTTTAAATCATCTACGGCACACAACACGGTCAATGTCCTGAAATCTGACACTAATCACCCACTCACACACGACGTAGATTAGAACCAGTTACAGCGACAAATCAACCAATGACAGCCTAGGTAAAATATCAGTAACTATACATTCAACGATACAACAACGACACTGCACGATGGTTGGCGCTGTGAGCCAAACTGTTAAAGTAGATCCAGTGACAGCGACAAATAAATCAATAACAGCCGCGGTAAAATAACAGTAACTTTACAGCCAATGACGAAAATTTTTTTGCCTCCGATCGATCCATTGTCACTGGAACGGACATTTTCCATATTTGTCCGACAAACGAATATCGATGACAAAGTCACCGGGACAGAAATATCGACCATATTTTCCTAACAGAGCACGTACTAAAATTATTTGCTTATAAATTGAGAGATGAACTAATTTCGTAGTTTTAATTTGGAAAATAAGTTTAAAAAACTTTCAAAACTGATACTGGGGCGAAAATATTTAAAATAATTTTTCCTGAAAATATGTACAATTATTTTTACAAATTAAAATAAAAACATTAAATACATACTTTAAAATGCTTGTTTTATTTAAACACAAGAACAGATAAGCTCTCTTTATATACTAATTATAAACAAAATTAAAATTCCAGTTCCGATCTGTTACTTTTATTATTTTAAAAAATCTGTCTATTTTCATTATTATTTCAGAAGTAACTTCTTTGGTGCGCTTGTTAAAACGTGTATGCATTTATCAGTCATTTAGCAAAGTTTTGTTCCATTAAATAAATAACTTAATACTAATATTTTTTGATGCCAATATCTACCATGTTTACTGTTTTTTTCAAAAATTACTGCATTTCTATAAAAAATTAATTTTATTTTATAATGTTTTTTTGCTAAATTCGTTTAATGAAACTTAAATATACCTGGTAAAATGAAAGTGTTAGTTTTGTGGAATGTCCTACCCATAATGTTTAATCCCAGCAAAAAGGTTCGCCCTAGAAGATAAGATTTTCCCATTATTTAACTTGTTTTGGGAAGAAACTATATAAATTATAATTTTAAACAATTCTCATTATTTTCTACAAAAGCTCACAATGTAATTATTCAAACTTACGATAAAATTTAATAAAATCCCTTTGGCTTTGTCTTTGCTAAGTTGGCGTTAAATTTAATAATTCAGAATTACTAAAATAACTTGATACACAACAATTAATAAATTATTCAGAACTATATTTAATGAATATTGGTATAACTTCCAAACATTTTATAATTGATGTAATTATTTTCTCAAAATTTAATTGTTTATTTAAACTTTTATCATTCTATCGAAACGTTTTATTATTAGTACAATTGAATAATACGTATTCATAATTTATACGTTGTTTTATTCATTTTTTCGTATTCCCATCGTATAAGATTGTTTATTTCAACATCTCAATCGGTTACGGTTTTTTTATCTCTTCCATCTTATTCGTATATATTTTTCCAGTAAGCGTACTGTAATATAGGTTAACATGGCCAAGTATAAACACCTTTAACCAATAGAAATCAGCATTAGGGTGCCCTTTCACTCCGTAATTCATACATTTTTAAATGATTACACCAACGCTGTTTTCTAATCGATAACGTTTTCAATTTATAGTTGTCACGAATTCCCCTCGTGACATTGACCCACATTGGCGTGTCACGTGATCGGCTGTCAAGTTCCAGCTGTTAAACATAACTCATTAAACCGCGAGTAGTTTCAATGTCACAAGTCAGCTGTTTTCCTTTTACACACATTTGCATGATTGCGGACAATGTCGATTGCAAACTGGAACTAAAGGCGATTGTACGAATTGAATCTAGTACGGGAACTCTTAAATAAAGGTTTTTTAAATGGGGTTTTAGCATTACACTCCCCTAAAAAATGTATTGACCTCCTGCTAGAACGAGTTTCGATAAAAACTCCGTACCTAATTTATATATTGTCGTAATGCTAATAGGGTTGAACAATTGCAATAATTTTTGCAACAGTTATAGGTTCAATGGAAATTACTTTCTGTAATATAATATATTAAATCTAATACTAAATAATTTATTTGTTACAAGGCAAATTATTAAAGGAAATCTGAATTCTTATTAAATATAACGTTAATTAGAAAAAGGTGTTCCATGTGTTCTAAATTTTATAAAAACTTAAATAAAACATTGCGAGATTGTATTGATTAATTGAATGTAGATATTTTATATAAAGTAAAATCAAGATTGCTTCATAAAACAAAGGTCTATGTTATACTGTGTTAAAGTATAGATATATAAAGTATCCGGTAGGGATAGGTTAGTAAAACCATTTATCCAGTTAATGGCATATCATTAGGAGAAATATGACCGCCATCTTATATACTGTAATGAAATAACCTAGGTTAAACTAACATGGAATCTGATTGTTTGTCGATGAATCATTTTATAATAGGAAACTATTTTGTGTAAGTATTCTAGCCAGATACTTAGTGGCTAGATTGTAATGTAGTACAAAGTATAAGGAAACCTTGAGTTTATAACGTCACGTGTGTGTGTGTTTTCCTTATTTATTTTATTGTTTGTATGAGGAACGCACAGTAGCCTACTTGATGTCAGCTGACCGCTTACGTTTTTTCTGTTAATTGCAACTGCCTCATCTCATTTGCACATAGTCTCAACTTCGGATTAAACGTAATTCTGAAATTTGTATCGTTTCCCAGAATTTGTTTCAGCCTTAGTATTTCGAATTAGTTTTGTTATATCTGATAAAAAGTTAGTAATTTATTCGGAATATTACGTACTTTTTTTACATCATTTATAATTGAATAATTGTTTGATTATAAGAATTAGAAACTAACTAAACAATTGAAACAGCTGTAATTAGTGTTTTTAGACCATTGCTCGGTCTCTTGGTCGGGATTCATTTTCACTATCTAATAGTTTTTATTATAAACTTCGAACAAAATTAGATCAATTATAATTTATTTTTTACATAGCTGTCAAGAACAAAACGTTTACGAGGGTAATAAAATTAGAATATTTATAATTTATTAAAACTATCAGGAGCAAAAGCTTTACGAGGGTAATAAAATCAGATTATTTATAATTTATTTTTATAAAACTTATCAGGAGCAAAACCTTACAAGGGTGATAAAATTAAATTTAAAATTTATTATTATGAAACTATCAGGAGCAAAACGTTTACGAGAGTAACAAAATTAGATTATTTATAAATTATTAATATAAAACTATCAGGAGTAAGACCTTTACGAGGGTGATAAAATTAGATTATTTATAAATTATTAATATAAACTATCAGGAGTAAGACCTTTACAAGGGTGATAAAATTAGATTATATATAATTTTTTATTAAGTAACTGTCGGGAGCAAAACCTTTACGTGGGTAACAAAATCAGATTATTTATAATTTATTTTTATAAAACTACCATGAGCAAAACGTTTTTAAAGGTTTCAAAAGCTTGGGCTAGTTTTTAGTTTTTCCTCTGAAATGTTTTTTAGTATAAATTTAATGAAAATATTGAAAAGAACACTAATACCACAAAAATAATAAAAAATAACAAATAAAACAAGTTACTTAAGATTAAACCCTTATGTACATTTCGATTACCATATCATCATCATCAGAGGGTCACTCTAGTTTGTAACATCTTGTTTGCTAGATTGTAATTTTGTAATAAGACCCTCTGACATGGTCATCGAAATGTGCATAAGGGTTTAATCTTAAGTAACTTGTTTTATTTGTTATTTTTTATTTTTATTGTGGTTCTTTCCAATATTTTCATTGTAATATATTGTACCTCTGAGCTCTTGATATTGTGTATTATATAGTAGACTATAAAATAATAATATGCGTCCATAACATACCATCATACATAGGCTTTTGAACAATCCTAAGCATCTGGGGCGAAGCCCTGTTAATGGATCTACACCGAAACTCAAACAATCCATCCTGGAAATGTCAGACAATCCCTCTAAATTATATTAACTTCTGTTCAATGGCTTGGGCGTCCATATGATATATACATACACACATACATCGGTTTTTAAACAATCCTAAGCCTCTGGGGCGGAGCCCTGTAGATAGATTAAGGTTAAGATCAAGCTTCCCACACACCATCCTGAGAGTATGTTAACAAACCCTTCAAATTTCATCAATTTCTGTATTCCGGTTTAGGTATCCATTAGATACATACATATATATATATATATATATATATATATATATATATATATATATACAAGTTTTTGAAATATCGGTTTTTGAACAATCCTAAGCCTTTATTAATCACTTAAAGGCAATCACTTAAAGGTTTTAATCGTATAAAATAAAAGAGGTTTATAAAACAACAAGTTTTATTCAGTTGTTTTAAAAATGTTATATGTATCCTTAGAAACAGTTGATATTAATTCATTTGAATGCGTAGTGAGAGTTTTTATAACGTCATATAGTTGTTATACACAAAAGGACTTCCACTCGCAATAACCATAAACAAGGCACAAGAACAATCATTGACCATTGCTGGATTTAATTTGGAACATTCGAGCTTTTACCACTGTTAATTTATATGTTGTGTTCTCGCGTGTCGGGGCGCCTAAAATTTATATGTTGTGTTCTCGCGTGTTGGGGCGCCTAAAATTTGTATGTTGTGTTCTCACGTGTTGGGGCACCTACAATTTATATGTTGTGTTCTCACGTGTTGGGGCGCCTAAAATTTATATGTTGTGTTCTCGCGTGTTGGGGCGCCTAAAATTTGTATGTTGTGTTCTCACGTGTTGGGGCACCTACAATTTATATGTTGTGTTCTCACGTGTTGGGGCGCCTAAAATTTATATGTTGTGTTCTCGCGTGTTGGGGCGCCTAAAATTTATATGTTGTGTTCTCGCGTGTTGGGGCACCTACAATTTATAGGTTGTGTTCTCGCGTGTTGGGGCGCCTAAAATTTATATGTTGTGTTCTCACGTGTTGGGGCGCCTAAAATTTATATGTTGTGTTCTCACGTGTTGGGGCGCCTAAAATGTGTATGTTTATACGTCTAATGAAATGAAGAAAAATATTGTCTATCCTCTAGCATTGCAGTAAATGAAACTGTATAATTATTTAGATGTTTGATTTGCTTTTCTTATTGCAAAAATTATGATTTCGGGCGCACCAACGTGTGCCGGGTAACGCTAGTAATTATATAGAACAAGAATTTCATTGTAACAACGCAAAATACACATAAAAAGAAAATTTCCAAAACTTGTTAGTTATCACCGGATATAAGTGGTTACGCCTAGGTTAGCGAGGGGACTCAAAGGTTTCACTTCAGCAATCGCTTGAAGGGTTTTAATCGTATAAAATAAAAGAGGTTTATAAAACTAACATCTTTTCTTGTACGAAAATTACTTAGTAATTGTTAGTAAGTACATAACAATATATATATATATATATATATATATATATATATATATATATATATATATACACACATATATATATATATATATATATATATATATATATATATATATATATTGTTATGTACTTACTTAAAGATGATTAAAGTATACCCGGTTAGGTTAGTTTAGGCTACTTACTAAACAATTAATTTTGCTACAATAAGGCGCAAAGGCAGACGTTGTAAAACAAGATGCTCATCAAACCCCTTCTTTGCAGTCTGACTGAAAACGGTTATGAAACCCAATATCTATTCAAACGTAAATTAAAGTAACTTATTTTAAAAATAACGGCAATAATATAACACAAATTATATTCACAAAAATATTATAATCATGGAGAAAAAAGTTTTAATAAAACCCAATCATACATGTATAACTATGCTTACTAAGTAATTTTCGTACAAGGAAAGATGTTAGTTTGCTGGCTTGTTAAAAACAAAAACACTGTGTTGTGCCTTTGAGAGTCACAGTTCAAGAAGAAGTTTCAATCTGTTGATACTGAAATGGTAGAAATGTTTACATAAAACACCAAGTACTAACTGTATAACGTGGTTTTACACAAACGTGGTAGTAGTACACAAACGCATCAAGTGCAAGGCTACAAATAATATTTAAGGAAACAATAATTCATAAAAATTGTCGTCACCAAACATTATTATTCTGTTATTAGTCAGAACTAATACGTTTGCTAGGAAAACCAAAATTATTTACACCAAGTATAAGATATTCCCCACTTTCAATAACACACAATAGATAATATAAATCGGCGAACTTACTGTTTCTCAGGAACCCACAAAACATTTTGAATGTTTCGAAGTGGTTTCGATCAAGTTCCGATCAAGATTTGGCTTTGTATTACTCTAAGGAAACGTTTATACTTCTATATTTATTTATATATGTTTTCCTGGAATTAAAACCAGTCCTTTTGTTTATATTAACTATATGACGTTATAAAAACTCTCACTACGAATTCAAATGAGTTAATATGAACTCTTTTCAAGGATACATAAAATGTTTTTTTAAAACAATTGAATAAAATTTGTTGTTTTATAAACCTCTTTTATTTTATACGATTAAAACCCTTCAAGCAATTGCTGAAGTGAAACCTTTGAGTCCCCTCGCTAACCTAGGCGTAACCACTTATATCCGGTGATAGCTAACAAGTTTTGGAAATTTTCTTTTTATGTGTATTTTGCGTTGTTACAATGAAATTCTTGTTCTATATAATTACTAGCACGTTACTGCGCCCGAAATCATAATTTTTGCAATAAGAAAAGCAAATCAAACATCTAAATAATTATACAGTATTTCATTTACTGTAGACAATGTTTTTCTTCATTTCATTAGGAGTATAAACATACAAATTTTAGGTGCCCCAACACGTGAGAACACGACATATAAATTTTAGGTGCCCCAACACGTGAGAACACAACATACAAATTTTAGGTGCCCCAACACGTGAGAACACAACATATAAATTTTAGGTGCCCAGTACGTGAGAACACAACATATAAATTGTCCGTGGTAAAAGCTCGAATGTTCCAAATTAAATCCAGCAATGGTCAATGATTGTCCTTGTGCCTTGTTTATGGTTATTGCGAATGGAAGACGAGAAGGAAATTGTAGTCGTTTGAAATCAATAGATAGATCTGATGAAATCAGTGGTATTCATGGAATTAAGAATCTCTTTTGAACCTACCACCTCTGATATCTGGTTGGATCACGTTGGGTGTCATTTTGTGTGTGGTTATTCTGGTTCCGTTGCACAGCTTTGGTCGATTCAAATTTCGCAAGAATATTATCGGCAATCCTACTTTTAATATCAATAAATGTATTAGCAATAATTGTAAAATTAATTTTAGTAACGCAAGTATAGATATACATTTTAAAATTATACTTATGGAAGGCTGTACACTGACCATCGTAAGCCTCTTGCGATTTAAGGGATGGATTTCCAAACCTCACACGACCCATCCTGGGAATATGTTAAACAATCCTTCCAAATTTCAATAACTTCTGTTCAGCGGTTTAAACGTTTATAATACATCATATACACACATATACATATACATCTGTTTTTAAACACTCCCAAGCCTATGGGTCGCAGCCCTGTGGATGGATCTGCACCACACTTCACACGCACCATCCTGGGAATATGTTAAACAATCTCTTTAAATTGCATTACCTTCTGTTCAGCGGTTTTGGGGTCCATGATAAGATATATACATACATCAGTTTTTGAACCATCCTAAGCCTCTGGGGCGGAGCCCTGTGGATGGATCTGATGCACAGGAACCATCCTGGGAATATGTTAAACAAACCCTCCAAATTTCATCAACCTGTGTTCAATGGTTTAGGCGTCTATAACATACATACACACAAATATTCATTTTTATAGATATAGATAGCTTAATTCAAATTACACAATTTTTTATGTCTTACCTTGGGTTAGATATTTCTACGAGTAATTGTAATCCAGGATTTATTCCCCGATTTAACCTTAATAACGTCATAACTATTGCGTAGAAAGTTAGGTTAAATAACGTTTTATTCATCTTATTTATTCTGTTTGGTGGCTAGGATTTCTATTATGGGCGCTAATTCTGAAAATTGCGACCCCCTCCCTACATACTTTTACTTTTTCAAACAAAATTTTTATAAGAAGATAAAACATTTATGAAATTGATTTACGTATTCATTTTGTTAATAACACTTTCGGTACTATCAATGATTTTCTATTATATTTGAATTACTTTCTGCCGTTTGAAAAACACACTGGACAATTCGGTCACTGAAAGAGAAGACCCGGTTTCCTATAAATAAACCAAGTATAGATACTCATCATTCTTCGGGGCCGAGGCATTACTGCATTGGGAAAGTCGCGTTTACAGTTCCAGGATGTCTATTTACGGTGTCAGAGACAGAATATGTTTACACTAGTCTTTACACAAAATATTTACAAACCCATGCACTTACTGTATGTCTTTGTGATGGGAGCCAAAACACTTTTCGCGACAATCACTTTATTATGTGGGCAAACTCAACACATGATCGTACTTTCTCTTTCGTTTAAAATTCCACGTTCACGGGGAAATGTTTCATTAAATTCCTTCTATTAGATCACATTCCCCTTATATATATCTTGTACAAATTTTCAATCCTTGATAAAATACATTTTTATTCTTCCAATTAAGATAATTTTTGATATTTTTTTTTAAAAACCTGTAGTGGATGACAGTTGGTGTTTAGTAACACAATAAGTATTTTCAATTATTTATTCATGAATTAAATTATAAAACTTGGGGGGTGTAGGTCGGATTCGAACTAAGTATCTTCATATTCGAAGTATAGAGCTTTGGCACTGAGTCAACTTGCCCATAGCTAAAAATCTGTTTCTGAAAGATGAATATGAATTTATCTTCTGCGTCCATCTGGTTGTCGTCGAAACCTCCATTGTACAACCTAAAATTGCTGCCATGGTTACCACACAATATCATAAATATTGCTGAAGGATTAAAAATGAATGAAAAGTATAAAATAAACAAACTTGATTAACGGTATCGAACCTTGATATAAAAAGTAACAAACAAAAATAATAGTCCAATACTATATATAGAAAGGAAAATGGAATATTACAAGGAAATTCGCTTTCTACTTTGTCACTTAATACTCTTAGTTTGACATTTGTATATACATATTTATATTAATTGTAGTTATAAAATTAAAAGAAAAGAAAATAAAATAAGATTTTTCTTTATTGATTAAAGTAGTGACCTTAAAAAAATCTATAACTTGTTTTTAAGTTTACTCAATTCACAGATTAATTTTATTATAAAACTAAAACTTAATGGCCCAGAGTTTTACGGCCCTTCAAATTTAGTGTTGTATGATTTATATCTTCCCATAATTAATAAATTTGTCCTTTCTATTAAACTCTGCTCTTTTATTAGAACGACAACGGGGAAAATCCATGGTATAGATAGGTCTATCAAATCTTTTTGTACAACATTCATGTTACGTAACCTACGTTTTTAATTAGAGATTTGATGCTAGTTCGAAGGCAAAACTTGAATAATCAAGACTCGATTCTGAATAAACTGTTTACTGAACAGTCTAGTTTTGGCAATAATGTCGCCATTATCAAGGACAGACGAAGCAATCACACTCGTGTTAGAATTGAGTCTAAGCTTTTGTATGTTTTCATTTTGGTTTGGTGCAATGTTTTAGACACCTTTGCTTCTTAAAGTTTGGTTAAATGACTCCTTTCTTCGTTGATCCTGCGGGGACCTCACTATCGGTGACGTTTAGTTAGTCTGTAATTACTTTTCCTAATATTACATTTGGTTGGCAGTCAGATCCATTCAATTTGATGTCTACAACAGACGACTAGGTAATCACTTTACATAGAGGAAGCTATAATCAGATTTCCGTGTTACTGGCCGTTATAACCGTCTTCCCTTTGGAAGGGGCCTATCTGCACAGTCTTACTGACCGTTATAACCGTCTTCCCTTTGGAAGGAGCCTATCTGCACAGTCTTACTGACCGTTATAACCGTCTTCCCTTTGGAAGGAGCCTATCTGCACAGTCTTACTGACCGTTATAACCGTCTTCCCTTTGGAAGGAGCCTATCTGCACAGTCTTACTGACCGTTATAACCGTCTTCCCTTTGGAAGGAGCCTATCTGCACAGTCTTACTGACCGTTATAACCGTCTTTCCTTTGGAAGGAGCCTATCTGCACAGTCTTGCTGACCGTTATAACCGTCTTCCCTTTGGAAGGAGCCTATCTGCACAGTCTTACTGACCCTTATAACCGTCTTCCCTTTGGAAGGAGCCTATCTGCACAGTCTTACTGAATGGTGAGCTTATTGGAAATTCACGAAACACTCCGTTAGAAGTGGCCCGAATTCACACCCGGCGCTCGTTTATGTCTACCTCAAGACTGGTATCCCTACAAATGTGACACAGCATCCTGCCCTATATCCCTAAAGGTAGATTATAATTCACTGTTGCTTCATACATGAAAATACAGGAAATTGTCATGTTTGGTTTAAAAGATTTAAAACAGATGAACAAATTAAATTGTTAGCTTCATTTGTGGCTACTTATTTTTGCGTTAGGATCACACACACACACACACACACACACACACACACACACACGCACGCACGCGCACGTCTGGTGCTGGCTAGGCAACGGGGGTCTATATATATGGACGGATAGACAACACAGGTCTAACCGTGTTTTTACGAATTTTTACACCATTCTAACACAGTAGTGCAAAAGGATGTTCTTTTTGAGAAGTTGAATCCTGTGATATTCCGCGGAGAATAAGAGTTAACCCTTGGCAAGGTTTTTAAAATAATATAACAGTGTACACTATTCGATCGCTTTAAATAAGAAGCAAGGTGCGAAATAAATGAATTCAATTTTTTTAAATTTAAATATAAATGTTTTTAAATTTAAAGAGTAAATGAACATTAAGTTAAAGGTTCGAATTTGCATAGTTTTTTAATTAAATACATTTTTTTACAAAGCTGGGCAATTTAAAACACACTTTAACATGTAAAAGATTTTTTAAAAACTTTCTAACGCTTCTGGTGGGACGATTAACCCTAAAATCCCCTTGTTTCGCACCTGTTCCAAATTTCATCGATTTGAAAATAGGTTATTTGTTGAAATCTATAAACAATTGGAAAACAAGGTGTTTTGGCGGAACTGTTGGTTTGTGTATTTGAAAATAGATAAAACAGAAATTTCAGTCAGAGTTAAAAAACTCATGACAATTAAAAAATTATCTACTTATGAAATTGCTGTTTTTTAAATGACTGTTAACGTTTCATATGTGATTGAAGCCCGGCGTAAGAGTTACGGAACTCGACTAAAGGTGGCAGCACCGAGCTCCAAGGATTATAAGTAACGACCCGTGTTGTTTAAACGTGACTTACAAGTCCGTTACTGATAACGTGGCGAAGTGCTTGTCCCACTAGTGTCGATCAATGTGTAGATTGTTGTGGAAAAAACCGGCCGTGAATACGGTTCAAAGGTTTTTCGACCTCGTTAGCGCGATAGCGTTTCTGTTGGGGAACATTAGAGGATGGATTACGTTAAGTCATCAAGCTAGCGGCGAAGCTTTAGGTAGTCCTACCTAACTTCCCTCTCGCGTTAGACGTGTAGTGTGTGATACGAGGGCGGTTTATATTGATTTTATTTTACAAATATTTTTATCCCAGAATCGATTATATTTATTCTTGACTTGTCAGAGAAAAGTGGAAAAACCGTACATATATTCCAATGGTATAAATATTACAATTTCTTGCTCAGTTAATCTCTTGCCATTGCATTGAGAAAATACGTATATTTAGATTAAGAAATACATAAGTTTATTAATAATGTAGTCAGTTAAGCGATGAAGTACGTTTTAATAGAGTCGCTGTATCCAGTTACGTCTGTTAAATGAATAAGTGACCTCGGCCACATAATACAACTACACAAGTTACGTCTTTAAGAATCACTAGATTATATCATTGATAACACTATGGATACAGGAGGGGAATCTACTGACAGAAAACCTGCTGGATTGGGTTAGAAGAAGCGAATAAAGTGAAGTTAAACAAATCCTTCAATACGGGGTTAGAAAAATCCTGATGGTACAGGAGACTAGAACCAGACAGTAGGATGGTCTCGTGAATACTGTGAGCGACATGAGTTAGACAGAGAGACGATGCAAGGCTAAATAGAATAGACAGAAAGAGAAAGGCAGAAAGAATGGGAGCAAATGATCCCGACAGTAGGATGGTCTCGTGAAGACAGAGCTTATTAGACTCGATAGAAAAAGAGTCAAAAGTAAACTGCGTGCTAAACAAGCCAAGGAGAAGGAGATATGCAGTAAAACTACCAAATAAAGTGGCCAGATTAAAGAAATCATTAAGGAAATTTTGAGACGGGCAATCCTACTGTGAGTGAAGTGGGATATAAATGAGAATTTCACAAAACTTTCGCCTTCTATTATGCTATTTCAACAACCTCTCTCCCATATACTACTTATTTTACACTTCTCTCGGAGCTTTCGATTTTTATTGTGCTTAACTACTTCAACAACCTCTCACATATACTACTTATTTTACACTTCTCTTGGATCTTTTGACTATTATTATGCTCAACTACTTCAACAACCTCTCTCATATACTACTTATTTTACACTTCTCTGGGATCTTTCGACTTTTACTATGCTTAACTACTTCAATAACCTCTCACATATACTACTTATTTTATACCTCTTTTTAATCTTTCAACTTAACGAGATGTGTTTATTTGAATTTAAAATTTTTGTCCAATAATTTATTTGTTATATTTGTGAAAGTTTATTTGGTTCACTGCTCTAATATTCGGCAGATTCTCGATTACAGTGCTGTTTTGCCCGTGTCGTAAGATTTTATAAACAGTTGCGTTCTCGCGTATGAAAACATTCCAATGTAGTTTTATACCTTTAGAGCTGGTTTTGAGGTTCGCAACTGTATCTACTGCTCCTATACAGCGAGGCTTTCTATTCAAAGTATATTAATTTTACGGTATTTTCGTAAATACATCCTGACAATATCAAGTTATTAAATTTAAATTTAGTTGACTTAATTTTAGTTACTTGGTCTAATTTTCTTATGTTTTATTATAATCACTCTTATGTTTTATTATAATCACTCTTATGTTTTATTAAATTAAACTCTTGTAATGTTAAGCGCTTTGGCATAAATCCCTATTCTACTCAACTACCGATTTTTGCAGTCTCCTCTTTATAATGTAGAGTGCACTGATTTACGTCGGTTATGTAAAATATTGAAGATTTTGTAAATCTTTTTTTGTCTACACTTTTTTCTAGCCTCCTCCTGATATCCAGCGTATTGCTCATTTCATAAGGAAATATGTTTTTTATTTGTTTTATCAAACTTCGGCATTATCAAGAGTACGCCTAATGAGAGACAGTTTGGCCAAACAGCTATGGCTTGTCGCCGGAACCGGATTTTTCAGAGATCGTCGTAAACAGTTAACGTTTTGGCTGTTGGCGTATCTGTATAGGTTGGAACCAGAAAGCGTTACAGTATCACATAAAACCTGGAAACTAATTACTTTTTGAAGGAAATAACACAAACAATGAAGCCCGCTTAACAATTCATAGCTATTAATTTTCACTGAACTATTATTGAGTTACGGTCAGTTGTCTCAAGGTCGGTTGCTCTTTCTTGTGATAAGTAAATGGTGTTTTAATAGTGACATTAGTTGGACTTGGGTTTACTTAGAATCATTTTTTCATATTATTTATATACATATTATGTTTTATTCAATCATATAAGAGGTTGGAGTCGGAACCAATTCATGGGAAGATGTGTTCATCTGACTATGTTTTTAAATAATCCATCACTGTATTTATCTGGTAATCTCTCTCTCCCTCCCTCTCTCTCTCCCTCCCACTCTCTCTCCCTCCCACTCTCTCTCCCTCCCACTCTCTCTCCCTCCCACTCTCTCTCCCTCCCACACTCTCTCCTCCCTCCCTCTCTCTCCCTCCCTCTCTCTCCCTCCCTCTCTCTCCCTCCCTCTCTCTCCCTCCCTCCCTCTCTCTCTGTCTGCCTTTCACTGTCTCTATCTCTCTCTCTCTCTCTCTCCCTCCCTCCCTCCCACACGCGTGCTAACATACACGCACGCTCTTTCTCTCTCTCACTCTTTCTCCCCCTCGGGGATTTCCTACTATATATTAGACATTGGAATAAAATTAAAATTTTAATTAAGTTTTAAACATGTTATAAAAAGGAAGTATTAGAAATGGTTTTATTATTACGAAAAATTACATTTTTTTGCTAGAGAGGGCATTGCCTTGTTCTTACAGGATAACGAAAGTAAAGAAGCAAAATTACTGTACTGTAGAGTTCTGGTAAAGTTTTAGTAAAATTATTGTCACTTTGGAAATATATTTTCAGGTTTATTTATATTAAATATTTTAAGGAAGAAAACGACTTAATTCAGTTACTGAAGCTATCAGCCTACGCATTCTATACTAATTCACTGCATTGTTCACTGCTTTTTGTTCTATTGTTCATTGTTCTTTGCATCAGAGATGTAATATCTGTATGGAAATTTGAAGAATTTAAATATTATTTCCTTCGTATTATAGCTAAATGTAATCACAAAGAGAGACTCAGCGACGGAGGATTTTAAGGTTACTTCTTCAGATGCAATGTAAGGTTTCCATTAAATATTTTATAGGCTAAAACATTTACTTTAAGTCGGCCAGTTCTATAACAAATATGATAGTATGTTAATGTTCGTAAATACATTCATATATTCTTGTAGATTTTTTTATATTTGTAGGTTTTCAACTTTATAATACGTTTTATAGACTCAATATTTCTTTGTGGAATTGTATGAAATGAAAATTTAAAGGTCGCTTTTAGACGTCTTTATATTTTGAAAGCATTTAACCGATTATTCTAAATGCATACGACCTTTACAGATAATTAAATTTATTAATAATTGAGTATTTTTTAAAACTTGGGAAGTACTAATGAATTTCATTAACTCATTTTATAAACCTGTATGTTGTTTAAAGGCATAATTTGTGTCTAATAATATGGAACGGATTCAACTGTTAAAACTTTGCCTTTTGGGTGTATGTTTTAGTCCCCCACCCTGGCGTTACTTGACAACTGTACTGCTTGGGAATGTTACGTTGTGGACTAAATCTTGACACGTATAATGTATTAGCCTTGTATTATAAATTGTTTTTTTCGATCGTTACCAGCTTAGGTGTAGCGGGATAAATAACAGTTTTTAGTTCTTAATGAATAAATAAAAGCTTCCGATTATGTTTTTTCCCAGGCGAAAAACCCATTGAGGTTATCATCGCCTAACTAAAGTTAAGTTTTTAAAAATAAATATTACATAAATAAAACTAATCAAAATAATACAAAATAAAATAAAATAAATGTTTAAAACTAATTGTAATTATCTAAAACTAAAGAACCTAAAATTATACAAAATTTAAATATTATTAAATAGATTAAGGTGGCGTAAGAAAGCGAGGACACGGTCGATAGCCGTAACATCGTCCCTTAAAACCACCTTTAAACTACCTCGAAGATTGTAACGAATATACAAATTTGTCAACTCATCACAATCAAGCAGAATGTACTTGATTGTGATGGTACTTTTACAAAACGGACAAAGTGGAGGATCGTCATGTCTCATCAACCATCCATGCGTTAACAAAGAGTGGCCGATGCGAAGTCGAGTTACCACCACTTCCTCCCTACGATTCGAACGAACAGATGTCCTCCATGGTCGGGCGGTATTTTTGATGTCCCATTAAAGCGATACTTGTAGCTTACCCATAAATTGGTCAAGAAATTCGCCACAATGGATAAGGTTATTCTGCTAACAAGTACTACAGATCGAGTAATATATTCATAAGTTTTTATAATATATGAATAAATTACCTCTGCAGCTACCAAATAAAATTAAATAGAAAGTAACCGTCATTGTTACAAGACGGCCTGTAGTTGTAATGTGGTCAGTCAGAAAAAAGAGATTTGGTTGCCCTTTCCGCGACACTAGTTGCAAGTATAAGAGTGTAAGGCAGTCAGTCAGAAAAGGAGGAGGTTTGGTGGTCCCCCTGCAGCGACACTGGCTAAGAGTAAAAAAGTGTAAGGCAGTCTCTCAGAAAAGGAGGAGGTTTGGTGGTCCCCCTGCAGCGACACTGGCTAAGAGTAGAAAAGTGTAGGGCAGTCTCTCAGAAAAGGAGGAGGTTTGGTGGTCCCCCTGCAGCGACACTGGCTAAGAGTAAAAAAGTGTAAGGCAGTCTCTCAGAAAAGGTGGAGGTTTGGTGGTCCCCCTGCAGCGACACTGGCTAAGAGTAGGAAAGTGTAAGGCAGTCAGTCAGAAAAGGAGGAGGTTTGGTGGTCCCCCTGCAACGACACTGGCTAAGAGTAAAAAAGTGTAAGGCAGTCAGTCAGAAAAGGAGGAGGTTTGGTGGTCCCCCTGCATCGACACTGGCTAAGAGTAGGAAAGTGTAAGGCAGTCAGTCAGAAAAGGAGGAGGTTTGGTGGTCCCCCTGCAGCGACACTGGCTAAGAGTAAAAAAGTGTAAGGCAGTCAGTCAGAAAAGGAGGAGGTTTGGTGGTCCCCCTGCAGCGACACTGGCTAAGAAAAGAAAGTGTAAGGCAGTCTCTCAGAAAAGGAGGAGGTTTGGTGGTCCCCCTGCAGCGACACTGGCTAAGAGTAGGAAAGTGTAAGGCAGTCAGTCAGAAAAGGAGGAGGTTTGACGGTCCCCCTGCAGCGACACTGGCTAAGAAAAGAAAGTGTAAGGCAGTCTCTCAGAAAAGGAGGAGGTTTGGTGGTCCCCCTGCAGCGACACTGGCTAAGAGTAGGAAAGTGTAAGGCAGTCAGTCAGAAAAGGAGGAGGTTTGGCGGTCCCCAAGCAGCGACACTGGCTAAGAGTAAGAAAATGTAAGGCAGTCGCTCAGAAAAGGAGGAGGTTTGGTAGTCCCCCAGCAGCGACACTGGCTAAGAAAAGAAAGTGTAAGGCAGTCTGTCAGAAAAGGAGGATGTTTGGCGGTCCCCCTGCAGCGACACTGGCTAAGAAAAGAAAGTGTAAGGCAGTCTCTCAGAAAAGGAGGAGGTTTGGTGGTCCCCCTGCTGCGACACTGGCTAAGAGTAGGAAAGTGTAAGGCAGTCATTCAGAAAAGGAGGAGGTTTGGTGGTCCCTCTGCAGCGACACTGGCTAAGAGTAAGAAAGTGTAAGGCAGTCAGTCAGAAAAGGAGGAGGTTTGGCGGTCCCCCAGCAGCGACACTGGCTAAGAGTAAGAAAATGTAAGGCAGTCGCTCAGAAAAGGAGGAGGTTTGGTGGTCCCCCAGCAGCGACACTGGCTAAGAAAAGAAAGTGTAAGGCAGTCTCTCAGAAAAGGAGGAGGTTTAATGGTCCCCCTGCAGCGACACTGGCTAAGAGTAGGAAAGTGTAAGGCAGTCGCTCAGAAAAGGAAGAGGTTTGGTGGTCCCCCAGCAGCGACACTGGCTAAGAAAAGAAAGTGTAAGGCAGTCTCTCAGAAAAGGAGGAGGTTTGGTGGTCCCCCTGCAGCGACACTGGCTAAGAGTAGGAAAGTGTAAGGCAGTCGCTCAGAAAAGGAAGAGGTTTGGTGGTCCCCCAGCAGCGACACTGGCTAAGAAAAGAAAGTGTAAGGCAGTCTCTCAGAAAAGGAGGAGGTTTGGTGGTCCCCCTGCAGCGACACTGGCTAAGAGTAAGAAAGTGTAAGGCAGTCGCTCAGACAAGGAGGAGGTTTGGTGGTCCCCCAGCAGCGACACTGGCTAAGAAAAGAAAGTGTAAGGCAGTCTCTCAGAAAAGGAGGAGGTTTGGTGGTCCCCCTGCAGCGACACTGGCTAAGAGTAAGAAAGTGTAAGGCAGTCATTCAGAAAAGGAGGAGGTTTGGTGGTCCCTCTGCAGCGACACTGGCTAAGAGTAGGAAAGTGTAAGGCAGTCGCTCAGAAAAGGAGGAGGTTTGGTGGTCCCCCAGCAGCGACACTGGCTAAGAAAAGAAAGTGTAAGGCAGTCTCTCAGAAAAGGAGGAGGTTTGGTGGTCCCCCTTCAGCGACACTGGCTAAGAGTAAGAAAGTGTAAGGCAGTCATTCAGAAAAGGAGGAGGTTTGGTGGTCCCCCTGCAGCGACACTGGCTAAGAGTAAGAAAGTGTAAGGCAGTCTCTCAGAAAAGGAGGAGGTTTGGTGGTCCCCCTGCAGCGACACTGGCTAAGAGTAAGAAAGTGTAAGGCAGTCATTCAGAAAAGGAGGAGGTTTGGTGGTCCCTCTGCAGCGACACTGGCTAAGAGTAGGAAAGTGTAAGGCAGTCGCTCAGAAAAGGAGGAGGTTTGGTGGTCCCCCTTCAGCGACACTGGCTAAGAGTAAGAAAGTGTAAGGCAGTCGGTCAGAAAAGGAGGAGGTTTGGTGGTCCCCCAGCAGCGACACTGGCTAAGAAAAGAAAGTGTAAGGCAGTCTCTCAGAAAAGGAGGAGGTTTGGTGGTCCCCCTTCAGCGACACTGGCTAAGAGTAAGAAAGTGTAAGGCAGTCATTCAGAAAAGGAGGAGGTTTGGTGGTCCCCCTGCAGCGACACTGGCTAAGAGTAAGAAAGTGTAAGGCAGTCTCTCAGAAAAGGAGGAGGTTTGGTGGTCCCCCTGCAGCGACACTGGCTAAGAGTAAGAAAGTGTAAGGCAGTCTCTCAGAAAAGGAGGAGGTTTGGTGGTCCCCCTGCAGCGACACTGGCTAAGAGTAAGAAAGTGTAAGGCAGTCTCTCAGAAAAGGAGGAGGTTTGGTGGTCCCCCTGCAGCGACACTGGCTAAGAGTAAGAAAGTGTAAGGCAGTCTCTCAGAAAAGGAGGAGGTTTGGTGGTCCCCTTGCAGCGACACTGGCTAAGAGTAAGAAAGTGTAAGGCAGTCTCTAGGAAAAGGAGGAGGTTTGGTGGTCCCCCTGCAGCGACAATGGCTAAGAGTAAGAAAGTGTAAGGCAGTCAGTCAGAAAAGGAGGAGGTTTGGTGGTCCCCCTGCAGCGACACTGGCTAAGAGTAGGAAAGTGTAAGGCAGTCAGTCAGAAAAGGAGGTGGTTTGGTGGTCCCCCTGCAACGACACTGGCTAAGAGTAAAAAAGTGTAAGGCAGTCAGTCAGAAAAGGAGGAGGTTTGGTGGTCCCCCTGCATCGACACTGGCTAAGAGTAGGAAAGTGTAAGGCAGTCAGTCAGAAAAGGAGGAGGTTTGGTGGTCCCCCTGCAGCGACACTGGCTAAGAGTAAAAAAGTGTAAGGCAGTCAGTCAGAAAAGGAGGAGGTTTGGTGGTCCCCCTGCAGCGACACTGGCTAAGAAAAGAAAGTGTAAGGCAGTCTCTCAGAAAAGGAGGAGGTTTGGTGGTCCCCCTGCAGCGACACTGGCTAAGAGTAGGAAAGTGTAAGGCAGTCAGTCAGAAAAGGAGGAGGTTTGACGGTCCCCCTGCAGCGACACTGGCTAAGAAAAGAAAGTGTAAGGCAGTCTCTCAGAAAAGGAGGAGGTTTGGTGGTCCCCCTGCAGCGACACTGGCTAAGAGTAGGAAAGTGTAAGGCAGTCAGTCAGAAAAGGAGGAGGTTTGGCGGTCCCCAAGCAGCGACACTGGCTAAGAGTAAGAAAATGTAAGGCAGTCGCTCAGAAAAGGAGGAGGTTTGGTAGTCCCCCAGCAGCGACACTGGCTAAGAAAAGAAAGTGTAAGGCAGTCTGTCAGAAAAGGAGGATGTTTGGCGGTCCCCCTGCAGCGACACTGGCTAAGAAAAGAAAGTGTAAGGCAGTCTCTCAGAAAAGGAGGAGGTTTGGTGGTCCCCCTGCTGCGACACTGGCTAAGAGTAGGAAAGTGTAAGGCAGTCATTCAGAAAAGGAGGAGGTTTGGTGGTCCCTCTGCAGCGACACTGGCTAAGAGTAAGAAAGTGTAAGGCAGTCAGTCAGAAAAGGAGGAGGTTTGGCGGTCCCCCAGCAGCGACACTGGCTAAGAGTAAGAAAATGTAAGGCAGTCGCTCAGAAAAGGAGGAGGTTTGGTGGTCCCCCAGCAGCGACACTGGCTAAGAAAAGAAAGTGTAAGGCAGTCTCTCAGAAAAGGAGGAGGTTTAATGGTCCCCCTGCAGCGACACTGGCTAAGAGTAGGAAAGTGTAAGGCAGTCGCTCAGAAAAGGAAGAGGTTTGGTGGTCCCCCAGCAGCGACACTGGCTAAGAAAAGAAAGTGTAAGGCAGTCTCTCAGAAAAGGAGGAGGTTTGTGGTCCCCCTGCAGCGACACTGGCTAAGAGTAAGAAAGTGTAAGGCAGTCGCTCAGAAAAGGAGGAGGTTTGGTGGTCCCCCAGCAGCGACACTGGCTAAGAAAAGAAAGTGTAAGGCAGTCTCTCAGAAAAGGAGGAGGTTTGGTGGTCCCCCTGCAGCGACACTGGCTAAGAGTAAGAAAGTGTAAGGCAGTCATTCAGAAAAGGAGGAGGTTTGGTGGTCCCTCTGCAGCGACACTGGCTAAGAGTAGGAAAGTGTAAGGCAGTCGCTCAGAAAAGGAGGAGGTTTGGTGGTCCCCCAGCAGCGACACTGGCTAAGAAAAGAAAGTGTAAGGCAGTCTCTCAGAAAAGGAGGAGGTTTGGTGGTCCCCCTTCAGCGACACTGGCTAAGAGTAAGAAAGTGTAAGGCAGTCATTCAGAAAAGGAGGAGGTTTGGTGGTCCCCCTGCAGCGACACTGGCTAAGAGTAAGAAAGTGTAAGGCAGTCTCTCAGAAAAGGAGGAGGTTTGGTGGTCCCCCTGCAGCGACACTGGCTAAGAGTAAGAAAGTGTAAGGCAGTCATTCAGAAAAGGAGGAGGTTTGGTGGTCCCTCTGCAGCGACACTGGCTAAGAGTAGGAAAGTGTAAGGCAGTCATTCAGAAAAGGAGGAGGTTTGGTGGTCCCTCTGCAGCGACACTGGCTAAGAGTAGGAAAGTGTAAGGCAGTCGCTCAGAAAAGGAGGAGGTTTGGTGGTCCCCCTTCAGCGACACTGGCTAAGAGTAAGAAAGTGTAAGGCAGTCGGTCAGAAAAGGAGGAGGTTTGGTGGTCCCCCAGCAGCGACACTGGCTAAGAAAAGAAAGTGTAAGGCAGTCTCTCGGAAAAGGAGGAGGTTTGGTGGTCCCCCTTCAGCGACACTGGCTAAGAGTAAGAAAGTGTAAGGCAGTCATTCAGAAAAGGAGGAGGTTTGGTGGTCCCCCTGCAGCGACACTGGCTAAGAGTAAGAAAGTGTAAGGCAGTCTCTCAGAGAAGGAGGAGGTTTGGTGGTCCCCCTGCAGCGACACTGGCTAAGAGTAAGAAAGTGTAAGGCAGTCTCTCAGAAAAGGAGGAGGTTTGGTGGTCCCCCTGCAGCGACACTGGCTAAGAGTAAGAAAGTGTAAGGCAGTCTCTCAGAAAAGGAGGAGGTTTGGTGGTCCCCCTGCAGCGACACTGGCTAAGAGTAAGAAAGTGTAAGGCAGTCAGTCAGAAAAGGAGGAGGTTTGGTGGTCCCCCTGCAGCGACACTGGCTAAGAGTAGGAAAGTGTAAGGCAGTCAGTCAGAAAAGGAGGAGGTTTGGTGGTCCCCCTGCAACGACACTTTCTAAGAGTAAAAAAGTGTAAGGCAGTCAGTCAGTAAAGGAGGAGGTTTGGTGGTCCCCCTGCATCGACACTGGCTAAGAGTAGGAAAGTGTAAGGCAGTCAGTCAGAAAAGGAGGAGGTTTGGTGGTCCCCCTGCAGCGACACTGGCTAAGAGTAAAAAAGTGTAAGGCAGTCAGTCAGAAAAGGAGGAGGTTTGGTGGTCCCCCTGCAGCGACACTGGCTAAGAAAAGAAAGTGTAAGGCAGTCTCTCAGAAAAGGAGGAGGTTTGGTGGTCCCCCTGCAGCGACACTGGCTAAGAGTAGGAAAGTGTAAGGCAGTCAGTCAGAAAAGGAGGAGGTTTGGTGGTCCCCCTGCAGCGACACTGGCTAAGAGTAGGAAAGTGTAAGGCAGTCAGTCAGAAAAGGAGGAGGTTTGACGGTCCCCCTGCAGCGACACTGGCTAAGAAAAGAAAGTGTAAGGCAGTCTCTCAGAAAAGGAGGAGGTTTGGTGGTCCCCCTGCAGCGACACTGGCTAAGAGTAGTAAAGTGTAAGGCAGTCAGTCAGAAAAGGAGGAGGTTTGGCGGTCCCCAAGCAGCGACACTGGCTAAGAGTAAGAAAATGTAAGGCAGTCGCTCAGAAAAGGAGGAGGTTTGGTGGTCCCCCAGCAGCGACACTGGCTAAGAAAAGAAAGTGTAAGGCAGTCTGTCAGAAAAGGAGGATGTTTGGCGGTCCCCCTGCAGCGACACTGGCTAAGAAAAGAAAGTGTAAGGCAGTCTCTCAGAAAAGGAGGAGGTTTGGTGGTCCCCCTGCTGCGACACTGGCTAAGAGTAGGAAAGTGTAAGGCAGTCATTCAGAAAAGGAGGAGGTTTGGTGGTCCCTCTGCAGCGACACTGGCTAAGAGTAAGAAAGTGTAAGGCAGTCAGTCAGAAAAGGAGGAGGTTTGGCGGTCCCCCAGCAGCGACACTGGCTAAGAGTAAGAAAATGTAAGGCAGTCGCTCAGAAAAGGAGGAGGTTTGGTGGTCCCCCAGCAGCGACACTGGCTAAGAAAAGAAAGTGTAAGGCAGTCTCTCAGAAAAGGAGGAGGTTTAATGGTCCCCCTGCAGCGACACTGGCTAAGAGTAGGAAAGTGTAAGGCAGTCGCTCAGAAAAGGAAGAGGTTTGGTGGTCCCCCAGCAGCGACACTGGCTAAGAGTAGGAAAGTGTAAGGCAGTCTCTCAGAAAAGGAGGAGGTTTGGTGGTCCCCCTGCAGCGACACTGGCTAAGAGTAAGAAAGTGTAAGGCAGTCGCTCAGAAAAGGAGGAGGTTTTGTGGCCCCCCTGCAGCGACACTGGCTAAGAGTAGGAAAGTGTAAAACAGTAAGTCAGAAAAGAGGAGGATATGGTTGTCCGCTACAGCGATTTTGGCTCCAGGCTGGAGGTTAGAGAAGAGGGTATCAATTATATTTTTCAAATAATAAATTATATCGTGAGAATAAATAAACTGATTTTAATGGAAATTGGATCATATAAGCCCAGTTACCTTTTTTACAAAAAAATCCTGAAAATATTACCACACAAATTAAAAAAAAAATTACGGCGTTGGTATCACTGAAAATGTTTATAGGTGTTTGAAAATTGTGGAAAATCAATGTATGGAAGCAGCAGCTGTTTAAAAAAATGTATGAATAAAAGATGTTGACATTAAATTTATTCTAGGTGGCTGTTTAGAACTACAACCCGTGTTAATCAGTTTCTCGTAAGCTGCCTCAGATTAGTTTGTACGTTTTTATGTCTTGTTTATTTTTGAAAAGATTTCGAAAGAACCTAGGTATCATTATGTCAAACTTTTGTCAAAACTAGTTTACCCGTTATAATGATAATCATGAAAAATATAAAATACTGGCCATACGGGAAATGAATTGTTTTTAGACTGGCAGGTGTTCATGGGGGTTTTTTGTTGAGTTGGATGTGTTTGATCATTCCCCATAGTGTCGATCCGCAATTTTCAAACTCCTTGTACATTTATTTCTATTTGAACTTAGTTGTGGCACATGAATTCTCTCTCTTCTCGCAAAATGTATTTATGTAAAGTAATATTACACGCTAAAACGGACTTACTTTTACTATTATTTACGGTTCTATTTCTGAACATTTGTTGATTCAATCGTTTTACATTTATTTGAGATGGTATTTAATTTTTATCTTAAACTGTTTATGGTTATTTGTTACACTGATAAAGTACGTAATGTTTTAATAGTTAATTATAATTTTGTGGTTAAACCAGTTTCTTTAAAGTAATGCTGACTTGTCTATTTTTCTCCATAAAACAGTTCCCCATAAAAACAGTTTTCATTATATAATTTTGAAGAAAATACGAAAACTATGACGAGCGATATAACATACACGACCCATAATTCTGCTGGCTTATCTCAGGAATTTACAGAAAGACAAGCTACAGTGTAATGAAAATTTCCCAAGGCCTGGCTTGTAGACTTTCCTTGTCACGTGACTTCGAGCGATGAACCTAGGTCGCGTGACTCATTAGATTACTCGACATACAGTATTGTATAGATCCATTACAGCTGGGTGAATAGCATTTGCGTTGCAACCGTTTTGTGTACAATCACACTACGTTCGACACATTTACACTGCGCGACTACTCTTTAGCCTTGTGTTACGAATAGCGTTGCAAGAAACATATTTGTGCTCAGGGAATTCTCCTTCCTTAGCGATAAAACATTGTTAACGTATATTCTCTGTCAGCAAATCCTATTCAAAACATGAGTGGCGAGAATTCCTTCTGAACCCCGTGCTTGAGGCTCAGCAAGAAAGTGAGGGTGTAGGGAGAGTTCCCGACGTCTTTAAATATCCGTTGCATGTCGACTAAGGGAGTAAACAGTAAAGTGTTATTCCTAAGAGAAAGGGGGTTGGAACAAAATATTTACATGTTTAGGATAACAACATTATGCGTAGAAAAAAAGGGAGCCTGAAAAAAGATTCACTGCTGGTGCCAGTTGAAGAAGAAAGAAAAAAACAGGAGATCGTGGTATACAAACTTCATAAAAGTGGTGCAAAGGAGAGACGCATAAGAAGATCGTACGTTAGACAGGGAAAATTAATAGGGAGGAGAGGATCAAACAATTGAATGGAGAGGCCTGATACTATGTCCTAGACAGTTAATATTGGTGGAGGTACACGAATCAAGCAAGCGATGCAAAGGAGTGAACTAGAAGAGCGCCAAGCCCTAGACAGAAAATATTAGTGGAGGTTCATGAGTCATGGAGAGGCCTGCAGAATACAATGTCCTACAGAGTGAAGATTGGTGGAGGTAGACAAATCATACAGGTGATGAAATGAGGGGTCTAGAAGACGACCACGTACTAGAGAGGCAATAGTTGCTTTAACTCCTGAGAAAAAGGTACTTCCCTATAAGACAGACGAAATCGGCATGTTTGCGTTAACTCTATTAAAGTTCTGGATCCGGTTGGGATAGGTGCAATCAGGTTTAGTTGTTGGTTCTTCCATCATGGTTTTACAGGGCTCCATATTGTCTTCCCTCAAAGACTTTTTGAGTCTCTTTCCTAAATGGATACGCCTCCGGTTGTCTTCGTCTTGGATGTCTTGTGGTATTATTACGGCAGCCTTTGCATGACGTTGATGACCGAACGTAAAACAAAATCTAGTTGCGGTAATAGTAACCCATTAGTCATTGTACCCAATCTTCCGAAAGCCTATCAAAAATATTTCGTTATAAGGGCATATGTTGTAGATAAAAGCTTTTTTCATGTTGTTCTCTCTTTTAAAAAAATTACAAATTTTAAAAATTAGCCTTAAGATAAGTGTTTTCAAGGTCATGAATTCATTCAAAGTTAATAACTGACCGTCAATGTTGTTATTTTTATGTTTGTATTGCAGATAACCCCCAAACTGTCAAGGTTAACTTAGGTTTGGCTGTATTTAATGTGTGTACTCACTTGTAATACTTGGGACGTGACGGGGCTAGGTATAATGCTAAGATAGGGAAACACTAAAATTGAAATCAGCTGGTCAAAGAGAGGCGCATTTTTGGAAGATTTAACCGAGTGAATCAGTGAGCGAAACAGTCGAGAGTATCTGAGAGGGAATTTCAAATTAAAGAAAGATAAATCCTATAACAGATAAAACAGACAAGTGGTTATAGAACTTTACCGGGGTGCTTGTGGGTGTAGTATGCGCCACATAGCTGGACTTCACCAACGGCGCTGCTTCCATTACCAGCAGACGCGATAATCTGAGTTCTCACGCAGTAACTCCAGCTAGGCAGCATTTATTGCGTACGGCAGCGACTTTGAAGTTGTGACTGTGCAGGTGATAGCAGGGGACGTGTAGTGGCAGCAACTCGGACTACCGTTCCTCTACACGCTAAGCTTTGTAACCCAAGTTGGGACTGTATAAGGGAACGCAGGGGACGTGTATTGGGAGCAACTCGGACTACCGTTCCTCTATACGCTAAGCTTTGTAGCCCAAGTTGGGACTGTATAAGGGAACGCAGGGGACGTGTATTGGGAGCAACTCGGACTACCGTTCCTCTATACGCTAAGCTTTGTAACCCAAGTTGGGACTGTATAAGGGAACGCAGGGGACGTGTATTGGGAGCAACTCGGACTACCGTTCCTCTATACGCTAAGCTTTGTAGCCCAAGTTGAGACTGTATAAGGGAACGCAGGGGACGTGTATTGGGAGCAACTCGGACTACCGTTCCTCTATACGCTAAGCTTTGTAACCCAAGTTGGGACTGTATAAGGGAACGCAGGGGACGTGTATTGGGAGCAACTCGGACTACCGTTCCTCTATACGCTAAGCTTTGTAACCCAAGTTGGGACTGTATAAGGGAACGCAGGGGACGTGTATTGGGAGCAACTCGGACTACCGTTCCTCTACACGCTAAGCTTTGTAGCCCAAGTTGGGACTGTATAAGGGAACGCAGGGAACATGTAGTGGGAGCAACTCTGACTACCGTTCCCCTACACGCTAAGGTATAAGGCGCGCCCTATATAGCTATGGTTTTCCCGCAAACTATTACCTTCTCTATAATGTGCACGCCCCTTCTTTCAGACATTGGTTTAAGACGTCCCAACCACGACTTTATGGAGAGAGATGACATTTTTATAAGAGGTTATTGTTAGTACCGTTAATGTCCCATATGCCTATCGCGACCCCACATTTGGGACTGAACATACCCTCATTTATAAATAGATTGCTCAGACCAGTTGTAAGATATAATTCGGTAGGTGAAGTGAGGTAAATAAATAACCAGCGGGTGATTCTAACACGAAACTCGTTAATCCGTGACTGGTAAGAGGGCCAGGTTAGAATAAAGAGGAGCTCAATGCAAGGCCAGACGTATAGACGACGCGAGTGCTCCAACACAAAAATTAAGGCTTCGACCGCTCTTCCAGAGTATCAACTTTGCGTTAGCTTTGCCTCAGGTAGGATGGATCTCTACCTTCGCTAGCGCAGTCAAGTTGGATCTCTATCCCCGTCAGCACAGTCAGGATGGATCTCTACTTTAGCCAGCGCAGTCAGGATGGATCTCTACCCTCGCCAGCGCAGACAGGATGGGTCTCTTCCCTCGCCAGCGCAGTTATCATGGATCTTTACTCTCGTCAGCGCAGTCAGAATGAATCTCTATCCTCGCCAGCGCAGTTATGATGGATCTTTACCATAGCCAGCACAGTCAGGATGGGTCTCTACCCTCGCCAGCGCAGTTATGATGTATCTTCACCCACGGCAGCGCAGTCAGATGGGTCTCTACCCTCGCCAGCGCAGTCAGGATGAATCTCTATCCTCGCCTACGCAGTTATGGTGGATCTTTACCCTAGCCAACACAGTCAGGATGGGTCTCTACCCTCGCTAGCACCGTTATGATGGATCTTTACTCTCGTCAGCGCAGACAAGATGGATCTCTATCCTCGCCTGCGCAGTTATGATGTATCTTCACCCTCGCCAGCGCAGTCAGGATAGGTCTCTACCCTTGCTAGCACAGTTATGATGGATCTTCACCCTCGTCAGCGCAGTCAAGATGGTTCTCTATCCTCGCCAGCGCAGTTATAATGGATCTGTACCCTCGCCAGCGCAGTCAGGATAGGCCTTTATCCTCGCCGTCGCAGTTGGGTATGGATCTCATCCTTCGCCAGCGTAATTAGGATGGATTTCTATCCTGGCCAGCGCAATCAGTATGGATCTCTACCCTCGCCAGCGTGAGCAGTACACCCCACAGCCCAACCTAACAGAACGCAGTATGATTATAGAGTTGGTCAAGTAACGATTAGATAACTTTCCTAATGATGTTTATCATTAAGGTCAGTTGCTGCCACCGTCAATTCTGGTGTCCATTGCACATAATTCAGCCTATTCGGAGGTCAAGCAATGGAGGTTAACTTTCTCATTTCCAAGAAGTACTCCAGAAGACTCGAGTTGTAGTGTTGTACATAAACATGCTTTTCAATGTAAGCTATCATTGTTTGTAGCTCGATCACTATCATTTGCAAGTGTTCCACAGCAATAAGTAAAATCCCTTCAAAATACAGCTTTATCCCATTTGCGAAACCATGAAATTCATTCATCAAATGTTACGCAATCGTTTTTTAAAAGCTAGATTGCAACCGAGCGATGGTTGTTGTTATAACCGCGCCAGCATTAAACTTGTTAATGTTTAATAGTGTCTTTATTGCTGCCCCTTAATCCAAAATCTGTCTTGAGTGCTGATTGTTGGCCTTATCAATTGTTTTGGAGTTACGTCACAGAGCTGTAGCGGGCTGAGCTTTGCCGACTCCTGACTACAGATTTGTGGATCGTAATACCATCTTTGATTCGAATCACCGTAAAATTGCCGTAACATACAACCTTTTGGAATAAATGCTATGAATCATGATAATAAGATTATATCCAACCAAGATTCAAAATTACGAAACAATAAAATTACTGGTAGGTAAAAAAAGGCAACGAAAACTTCACTGTAGGATTACAAGTTTCAGAGTATTTAAAGTTTTATGGTAGTTGTTTTTTGAAAAGCATAGCTGGTAGGGATATGGTAAGAGAATTGAATACTTCTAGATACTGAGAATAACAGCTTGTTTACTGAGGATGGAGAATACGTTCAGAACAGAAAACATTGAAATAAATACGTGATGTTTATAATAGTGAGGTATTATGGCTTCCATGGGTAGGCTGCTAATTGTTCGCAATCACAAGCAGTAAAAGAGGGATAAAATAAACGAGAGTAGATTGGGGGGACCAGTTATAAGATGAAGTAGAAGATAGCATACGTACAGGTACCTGGATACTACCTCCTGATACTAGGAATAACAGCTTGTCTTCTGAGGATGGAGAATACGTTCAGAACAGAAAACATTGAAATAAATACGTGATGTTTATAATAGTGAGGTATTATGGCTTCCATGGGTAGGCTGCTAATTGTTCGCAATCACAAGCAGTAAAAGAGGGATAAAATAAACGAGAGTAGATTGGGGGGACCAGTTATAAGATGAAGTAGGAGATAGCATACGTACAGGTACCTGGATACTACCTCCTGATACTAGGAATAACAGCTTGTCTTCTGAGGATGGAGAATACGTTCAGAACAGAAAACATTGAAATAAATACGTGATGTTTATAATAGTGAGGTATTATGGCTTCCATGGGTAGGCTGCTAATTGTTTGCAATCACAAGCAGTAAAAGAGGGATAAAATAAACGAGAGTAGATTGGGGGGACCAGTTATAAGATGAAGTAGGAGATAGCATACGTACAGGTACCTGGATACTACCTCCTGATAGTAGGAATAACAGCTTGTCTACTGAGGATGGAGGATACGTTCAGAACAGAAAACATTGAAATAAATACGTGATGTTTATAATAGTGAAGTATTATGGCTTCCATGGGTAGGCTGCTAATTGTTCGCAATCACAAGCAGTAAAAGAGGGATAAAATAAACGAGAGTAGATTGGGGGGACCAGTTATAAGATGAAGTAGGAGATAGCATACGTACAGGTACCTGGATACTACCTCCTGATACTAGGAATAACAGCTTGTCTTCTGAGGATGGAGAATACGTTCAGAACAGTCGATGGGGAGGGGGTAACACAAGGGAGCCAAATATCCACTTCCTAAATCACTGACATTCTTTTTGTGATACACCCGCCCAGATTCCCGTTGCTCGTGATCAGCTCCACCATGATTCTGATTTGTAGTCTACTTAGGAAGGTAGTTCTTTACCCCCCAACCCCCGAGTATCCCCATCGAGTCCTGATCTTGTTACAGCATAAGGACGATTTCCAATCTTAGACTCAATAGAAAGCAAAAATCTATCACATTTTTTATTCCACGCCTCTTTTTCATGCCCTATTGAGAAGATCAGATTTTTAAACTGAGTTTCTTTTTGGATATACTTCGTAGCATCGTCAGTAGCAGTTCATTTCTATTGCTACTTCTTTCAGTACCAGATGCAGCTCTGTCGCCGTGCCATTTTTATTGCCTCTGATCTTGGTAAAGATTAACCTTGGCGAAATAGAGGCATCTTATCTGACGCCGACTCAGTCCTCATCTTATGCCTATTGCACATCTGCGTTGCATTTTCTCCAGGAGCCAAACCTACAGTAACCTTATATCTAGAAGAATAGCAGGTATTAAGCACACTCTAAGTAGATTATCTCTGTGTTACTAAACCATCATCGCCAACGGCCTAATTGATATTCTCTTGAGAACATGAATGCAGCGTCTTTATATCCTTGGAAGCGTGCCTTCTCCCTGCACCAAGACTCCGCTAGCGTGAGTGTTTCTTGCAGCAGGTTCATAAGGACCCCTTCAAAACCTCTATACATCTAATCCACCCCTATGGAAGCGGAAGCTACGACTATTGGAATGGTGCCTTCTGGTAAGCACTGAGCTCCGACAGGTTGTGTCATATGCTATATTTTAACGTCGAGCAGCTGAGGAAATATGGATGCACTATCACTGAGCCTATTATATGACTGTAAGGTGACTACAATACTCAGCATTGACGCCTGCTGCTCCTGAGGCTCTGTTAACACGCCCTTACCTTAAAGGCTACGGATTTAGCAGCTGATTCTTGGTCATCCACACAAAGGAGGACAGAGGTAGTTGTAGCCGGGAAGTAGAAAACTCTTCAAGTTTTTGGACGGGCCCTTCACTAGGCGTCTACATACACTTACTCACTTGCATGAACGTCCCGTTTTTAGGGAGCCAGGTTCATACAGCTCCGTTTCATCCGTCTCCCCCGCACAGACTAAGGTCTCCCCAGTCGCTAGTCCAGCATATATCCAATGTTTTATTTATTTAGTTTAAAATGTCTTCCGACAGTTAATTTTTTGGGCAATTGTTGACACTAATAATTATCATTCTTATATTGTAGCATTGTACTAAATGTTGCTTATGTCGTTCCTTGTTTAGAAACCTTAACATCTAAGCAACAGAAAGAATCAGGCAGACAAATCAGAGATTACAAGGGTATTAAAGAAATATGAAGTATTAGGGCCCAACAAACATATCGACAAAATAGATATGATTCATGAAAACACTTTTTAAATGGTCGCAATGTGAGATCGCATCATGAACGGAAACAGAGAGTTAGGTAATTACCTAATAAAACCTTGTGTGCTGTATGGAGACTTCCCGGACACGGAACGTTCAAGGAAACACCGAGGGCAAAACTAGCGGTCGTCAAATCGAAAATATATTAATTACAATCGAATGAAGGTCCCTAAACACACTAAATGGAATAACGCAGTTCCTTATGAGGTCAATCGCAATCAGTAGCCGAGATGATTACTTATTAATCTTGTTTTAATTTTTAACCAATTATAGATTTTGGTTTTTTAGAAGAGTGTTCATTGTATTTTATATCGTATTTGTTTATTTTATATTGTACTATATTATATATATATATATATTTATTAATTTTATTTTATAAGTATTTGTATTTTAATATTGATATTCTTATCAAGCTCACTCGCTCCAGATATTAAACAAGAAATATTTCTGGCTATAAAGAAAAAGATCTCAATAACAAAATAATTTAAAGATAAGTAACCAGTTTTGCCGTTAAGTGAAAGTTAGCCTCCGTTTTTTTTTTTGCTGAATTCAATAACGTGCATTCAAATGAAAGCCAATTCTTTTGTCAACCGGTTAGTATACGCTAAGGAACTTCATTTTGCCCTCTTACAATCTATGCTAACCCGATGCCTTGTAGGCTGTTTAACTATCTAGTCCTCTGTTTATTAGGAAACCTTAAAAAAATTCTACAATCAGACTTTGAAACCAGTTTGTCTTTATGGCAGTCAATTGTGGAGATTTTCAAAGGAATCTAATGTATAAATTCTCCAGATCTTTCAAAATAGGGTACTGAGAAATATGGTTAACGACCCTTGGAATGTAAAAACACAAAGATATTCATCGAGATCTAAATACTGTATTCCGACGATAACAGAAGAAATAAAGATGGCCAAAAAACATGAAAAACAACTTCACCTTCATCCACGTACAATGGATGGTTGTACAGTGGCTCTTCAACTTCTCGATAATCAGTACATGGTTAGAAGATTGAAGAGAAACAAACCATTTGAGTTAGTGTAGTGTAGTGTTGTGCTGTGCTAGTTCTAATAAATGTAATTGACAATGTTCAGACAAGAACTAATGAGTCAATGGGCACTTGTGTTATATCAGTATAATGTACGAGTATAATGGGCACTTTAAGATTATGTAAAAAAAGCTAATAAAAAAATAATAATAAGAAGAAACCTTGATTTATAAAATTGTAAGTGTTTATTGTTAGGTTATTTTTGCCTTCTTTCAACATTTTTAATTTCACTTTCATATACATATTATTATTTTGTCAGTGTGCTTTAGGATTTTCCACATTACTGGGTATAATTATTATTTCGATGTGGGTGTCGTGTGGGATTGTTGCAGACAACCTTTTTATTTAGACTTCATTTCCCTCTTTTTTAATGTATTTTAATTTTATTGTTCGTCGTCACAAAACAAGAAGACCCAATTTTACAGCACACAAAATGGCGGCACTGACGTGTCCTTTCCAGCCGCCGTGCAAGATGCGGAAAGTTTTGTGCGTCGCTATGTTATCTTGACCTGTCTCGACGGGTCAATGTATTGTTGTACGTGTGATTTGTCACGTGGCTGTAAACGTGTGACGACCAACCACGTGCCTGGCGGCCGACGTTTCCTGTTTAATTAAACTTTCTAAAATTCCACTAATGTTCATTAAGCTTATCAGCGCCTGTTAATTAGTTATCAGTTACCGATTATTGTGTATTCATCGAATGAGGCGGATACTCGAATAGTAAGCCTATTTCATTTAGACAATTGCTAACACATCGTTCAGAGGTTATTTGCCAATAAGTTAAGCGTGACTTAATATTGAGCCACGTCACGCTTGCTATAATAGTTTCCCTACGTGTTATTTATTATTTTTTTAATATTACAAAAAATATTTTTTATTAAAAAGTATTTGTTAATTTTCTTAGTAATACAAATGTTTAGACTACTATTTAAATAAATATATTTATGAATAAGTTTATAACGACTAGTTATATAGATAAATTATATGCTTAATGTTTCGATACTACTTTGTGTCCTCCTCATCGAAGCTAAAAACAGCCTGACACCGATAGTAAAAGCACCCACAGGGTCCTGAAACACCCTTGCCTCCTAACCTGTACGGAATATAAAAACAGCGTTTTAGAGCTGTGATCCTATGAAGATGGAAACCGTGATACCGAAACCACGTAATAGTATGGGCTAGTAGTTTTGTTACTCTTATTTCAAAATATATCATTATGTTTGTCGATTTCAAAAAATCTTTTGATATTTAGATTGAGAAAGAGAGTTCGGATAGTAGTGTATAGGATATCTGTGGAACAACGGGGTTTTCAGTAATATTAATGCGATCGCCTGACTGGACCATTTGACTGTTATCGCCTATGAAGGATAAGGAAAGGATAAGGGTAGCGCCTTACCCCTCCGTGTAAGGGGATAAAGGAGAGGATCTACACACAACTTTAGCAGGCCTACAGTATCAGAATCCCAAGGCGTTATATGCTAAGTTACGCATAATATCATGAAAAAGTATAGGAAATATGCGAAATGATAATATCGTAAGCAGAGTGCATGACGGTCCTTTATTTCCGGACGTAAGGGAGCAATCTCTCGTGTCGGCAGAGTCGTAACGTTAGGTACGTCTATTCTACTCTCTACTGGGCAGCCAGACAGAGAGTTTGTGCTCTAAACAGGAAGGGAAATGTGGGGTTGATTAAGGGATGAAGTCCACGTGAGAACTAGGAGAGTAGGAGAGCCGGGGGTGTTATGTGCTTGCTGTGGGCCCGTTGGGACTGCTTTAGCATTAATGTGTCTAGTATGCAATGATTATGCTTTGTATTTACTGCATTACTGTTTTATTGTAAGTGGAGAATAATGTTTATTTGTTTTGTGCAGAAACCTAAACTTTACGACGGTGGCTACGAGCGAGGATGACGACTACAGCTACCACAAAAAGAAAATATCCAGAGTAAGTAGACAAGCATAGTGCCATGTTAGAAATTCTAAGTGTGGAGTACACGCGAGTAAGTACAGTCCTTTACAGAAGTATTTCAAAACACTTGTTTCTTCTTCAGCTATAAAGCGGAGACTGTCCTTTGTGATAGGTTAGAGAGACACCATCTGAAATATCTCTGTAATGTGGTCGACTATTTAATGTGAGTGTTTTAGGCACGAGAATAGAATCGCTTCGAGATAGTTCCAGCGAACATCACTAGTGCATGCTTAGGCAGGGCCAAATAACAAGAAAATCTTACAAACACAGAGACGAACACACGTAGGCTGCTGACCACCCCTCTCTGTCAGTGGTTGTGGAGAATAGATGCGTACAGCGAGGTTCAACAAACACTGTGTCAGCGACTCCCCTACCACTATAAATGCCAAGTAAGCCACTGAGCATAGGCTGGCCAAGTTGTTTACTATGTCTCGCGACGTATAAATGCACCGCAAACGGGATCTTCAGGATGTTGTCAACGAATAACATAATCTCACAGTAACGTCGCTCAACAAACTGTAACTTAACACTTTTTAAATACAAAGAGATTCGTGTTGCCCTTAGTATATGATGTAAAACATTTATGAAGATTTACAGAAATAATTTAAAGTGCGCGGCAATTTTATTTGGTTACTCAAGTCGTTAGCTCTATATTCTTAGTACCTCTGTAACCAAAATTAGCAACGCGTGTACTTCTGGTCTTCCATTGTCGAATATCCCAGAAGCGTTCGGTTTAAAGGTAGTAGGAATGCATATTTAGTGTTGTAGGACGTTCATGAGTTAAACAATCATTTTGAAGGCCCAGGCGCGCGCTTGTGGGAGTAAGTGGAAAATATTATCTTGTTGATCGGGTATAAACCTAATGTAATCATATATCGGCATTGTGTTTTTCGGTTATTTAGATATTCCCAAAATGAAATTAAGCATGCTGACAACTTCAAGGTCAAGAATCTAGTGCAATGTTATTTGACGTGACCAAAGTTGCCTTTCTTAAGCGATTTTTCTCGTTTAGTTTTTGTGAACATAAACGAGCGTCCGAACCGGTTTTCCTTGAAGCCACGTAAATGTGTACTATTCACTTCTGCTATGTTCCTTGAACAGGTGAATCAGCGTGTTACTAAGGTAAAAGCCGTATCTCTTGGCGATAAGTACACTCACATCCTTTGCTACCAGAATGTCATAACGGCTCGCCTTAAGTGGGGTTTCACACCAAAGCCGGACTGGGGGATGCCGAGCCGTGCGATAATCGCTTGGTACTAAATACGCAGTCTTTTATATGGGAGTTTTCAAATACTGTATAACGTCGGGCCCTGCCGAGCGATACAGTTTTGTGCAGTTCCACTTGCCGCCAATTCAAGCGTTTTCCGTCAAGCTGTTTCTGCCTTAGTTAAGTCTATTTCATTGTTCCAGCCCAGTGAGTTAAGAAACATTACGCAATATATTGTTTCTTTATTGTTTCAAGTTCTTTTTGCTCTTTATATTTTGTTAGTTCAAAAATACTAATATAGTGAGTATTGATATTAAAATATGAATTTATTCGATTCAAGAAAGACCTCCGTTGTAGGATCAATCTAACATGAAGTACAGGGATACTAATGTGCCGCTCGACAATATGTAATAGTTTCTAACACTCTAATATCCAAACTAATACAGTTGTTAACATTTTTATTTTTCGTTTCTTGTAGCAAAGAATTCAGATATTGTAGAAAAGAAAAATGGAAACATTTGAAGGACAACTTTCGGAGTGAATTAAAAGTTCGGAGTTTCTCGTATACAGTTACGAACTGTCCCCTAGTCTCGTGATCTTTACTGATATCTTGGGTCCAGTATCGCCTTCTTTCTCCCACATTTCATCATCAAGTGAGGAACTATCCAATAACATCATCATCATCAAAGTTGATGGCATTATTATTACACTAAGTTGCAACTGAGACTGACAGGAAGGACGATCTTCTCACTACAAGGCTAGAAAACCCTAATACGTTCGAATCGGCTTCACTGCGAACGCATAGCAGATCTTGCCCAGCTTGGTATCGCCCTGCTCTTCCCGGCTCGGCTCGGCTCGGCTTTGGTGTGTACGTCCAACAAGGGCTTCACGGATGTTAAGAGATTGTGTTTCTATTTAAATAAGTTTAACAGAAATAGTTTCTTGTAGATTGTAGTTCAGATCATTCATGTATTACAATTCTATATTGTAACTTGAACGTTGATTAAGCTGGCCGCAAATATCTAAAGAAACTATGAAATAAAACACAGTATTTCAATATAAATATATTAGATGGAACTATAAAATCAGCAGTGTCCACTTATATACAATTTTGTATACTACAAAAATAATGTAATGTTATTGTAAAGTATTTCTAAATCTATATCTATAAAAATGAATTTTTGTATGTATGTAATAGAGGCCTAAACCGTTGAACAGAAGTTGATGGAATTTGAAGGGTTTGTTTAACATATTCCCAAGATGGTTCCTCTTAGGTTTGGTGTAAATCCATCCACAGGTCTCTGCCGCAATGGTTTAGGATGGTTCAAAAACCGGTTAATGTATATATGTGTGTATTGATATGTCTTATGAACGCCTAAACCGCTCAACAGAAGTTGATGAAATGTAAAGGGTTTGTTTACCAGGAATAGCATGGTGCGAGTGAAGATTAGTGTAGATCAATCCACAGGGCTCTATCCCACAGGCTTGGGATTGTTGGGAAAGCTGTGCAACGGTACCAGAACAACCAATAAGAATACAAACTGACACCCAACTTGATCCGGGCAGAAATCAGAGGTGGCAAGTTCAAAGGAGAGATGGTCTTAATTCCATGAATACCGATGATTTCATCAGATCTACCTATTGATTTAAAACGAACGCAATTTCCTTTGCTTCTTCCATTGTGTTCTCACGTGTTGGGACTTCTAAAATGTATATTTTTATACGCGTAATGAAATGAAGAAAATCATTGTCTACCCTCTAGCATTGCATTAAATTAAATATAATTATTCAGATGTTTGATTTGCTTTTCTTAATGCAAAAATTATGATTTCGGGCGCAGCAACGTGCGCCGGGTAGCGCTAGTAGTTAATAGATAATCTCGGTTGTAATGGTAAAATGAATTAGAAAAATTAAAACACCTATTTTAATAAGTAACTGTAATAAGCCGTCTATTTAAAAAAATAGAAAATTAAGACATAAATAAATGTTAGAATATGAATCATAGCTATGATTGAAGTATTAATATTCGAAGCATTCTCAAACAAACTGTCTCCCGTGTGCCAGGCACAACTCATTTCAGGGCTTTTGCAGGAACAGCAATAGACTATTTCTTTTGTTATTTATACATATTCCTTTCTCGCCTTGTCCCCCCTAGCGTTTCCTTTTTTTTCATTTACAGTCGGCTTTGAAACGAGATCCTTAATCTGAATGGTTGATTTCGTTGACAAGGACAGGTTTCCTTGTCGTGCGTATTCGTGGCGTCTCTGTTACTGTACACACGCTTCTTTCCTCTATTTGCTCAACATTCGTGTATCTGGACGGTATCGAAAGGAACGGTTAGCATTATTCCTTTGCATAGTGTTTTCCCTACCCTCCCTTATCCTTCTTATTACAAGTGGCTGTGATGGGTAGACACCGCATGATGACCCCCTACGTAAGGTAAATGCCTCTGCCCACGCGGTACCATAGTTGCCACCCTGTTGCCAGTACGAAGATATGACTACTCCTTGCTTAGACCCGTCTTATTACATCTACTCACTTCGACATGGAGTATCAGAGTAAATCTATTCCAGTAACCTAACCCTACCCTTATATCTTATACTAGGGGGTTTTATGTCTCGCACTAGATTAACGATTCTTGCCTGACCTTCTTAGCTCATAATTACAATGGCTGATCGCTTTAAACCTCAAATCTTAAATAAATCTGAACATTTATCAGCGTCACTTGGCGAAAATAAATGTTAGAAAAGTCGAAAGTCCCCAGTTTTATAAAACGCTACTCATGAATCTTATTATCATGGTCATAGTCCGGAGCGGCGCCAGAACATTAATTTCATTTGAAACGTTACATAAGACCAATGTCTATTATAAACTCGTTCGCCGAACATTATAATTTCAAAAGTTTCATTTAATCTAACCTGAACACAGATGATTGCACAATGATAAAAACTAGGCTAAGTATTCTGTACGTAAACATAAATAAACAGATAAAAATTGACACACATTAAACCAGCAACAACGTCCTGGTCTGCAAATTGACCAAAACGATGTTAAAATGTCAGGTTTCCGCAGAAGCAGGTGTTTGCGTTGAGTGGAACGTATTCGCCTAGCCGGATGAGTCATCCTCTCACGTGGAAAACAGAACTGTTTCCTATATAGCGCAATGCTCTGTGTGTCCACGCTTTGCACGTGTACTGCTTCTATAGCACAATTTTGCTTTTGTACGCCGCTTGTTATTCAACATGGGAGAGTCTGAGATTGAGGGACTTTTATTAAGTATAGTTCTATTAACAGAGGATAGCTTTGTCTAAACATAAAGTATATATGATTTATTTATTTATTTTATTATTAAATAGTTTACAATAATATAAAAACATAAAACCAATGAGAACAATGAATAAATATAATACATTTCGGGTCAAAAGTAAGTATCTTGTTAACGGTATTTTAATTTTTTGTTCAAATCGAGCATTGAAAATATTTTTCAAGTCAATATTCTTCGTGTTCTGAAGTTCGTGAATCGCAAGTTTGAGAAACTTGTATAATCCCATGAATGAGCTATTCCACACACCGAGAACTTGTAAAAATATAGATTATCGTCGGAAGAACTCAAAATATAATTCAGGCTATGAGTAGGGCGTCCGAAAAGGCTACGCTTGAATCCAGTCATATCACGCGATGTACGGAAACAGATATGCTGGCCAATACGATTTCAAAAGTGATGACATTCTAAGTATCTCTATAAATCGGACTATATAAAGGTGGATTTCCGCTTCAGTCAGAGAAGGTGAGGGATTGGTGCCCCCGAGGTTATATAGCTTCTGCGTTACTGGTTGACTAATTGACATTTCAGTGTGCTAATGAACCCTTTGTACTCGGAGACATGCCACCGAACGGTTTCGTATGGTCACCCTTTTACAAGAGAAAATAGTTTAAACAAAAACAAATAATTACGAGTCGTACGGTTTACACGAACTGTTATCCTCTTATTCTATAAGACAAATCCTTATTGGTACAGGTTGGGGCGTAGTGTAGCACACCATGGACAGTTAACACTTTCTACAGACACCACGTATTCAACACAATCTCTAAACACTTCAACACTTACAGAACCGTTGCGCGTTGGGAGTGCTGAAAAGCCCAGAGATTGACAAACTCTGGCCTGAAATGCTGATCTGCTTACTGTGACGAAGACGTAAGCGCGGTGTCTGGTCTACCAGCTGTTTCGGTCCTTTGTCAGGGAGTGTCCGCGGTGCACAGGTGTCGGAGCCTGTGCACAGTATTATGAGTGCTCTACTGATGTCCATCCAGTCGAGCTAAGGAGAATACTATAGGCTCCAGAGTTCTGTAGGTTGGAAATGATCGCAAGCTATCCAAGGGTCTACCCGTTCCTATAGTCTCGCCCGTAACGCCCGACACGATGGCTGGCTAAAAACATTCTATGGAAACTTAACATACGTCATCTGTATCGAGTTTGAAGAGGACATGACAGGATTCTCCTGACGATCCTAGTAAAGTTGTTTTAAGTAAGAAGATGATGATGTCAACGTCCCCGGCATTACCATCACCGAAATCTGTATTATTTTCTTGCACAGAGGAAGGAAAAGACCTATCAAAAGTGTCTCCTTTTATCATTCATAAGGCTATTACTGTCTGTGCTGGAGTCGCATCAATAAAAAAAGTTAAGGAATGGGACGCTGCTGGTTGCAACCAGTTCAGAGAAACAAACACGTTCTCTTTTAAAAATGACCTTTTTTGATGTGGTCAATGTATCTGTGGCTCCCCACAAATCTTTAAATTTTTCAAAGGGGGTCATTACATGTAGAGATCTAATGAACGTGTCAATAGATAAAATGAAATCGGAACTGTCGTCACAGTCGGTAACGGACGTTGTACGCATTACAAGGGTGATAAAGGCGAGAAAACTTTTGGTGAACCGGAGGTACCAGAATACATTTATGCAGGTTACCAAAGGCTCTCAGTGAGGCCATACGTAGCTAACCCTCGGGGATGTTTAAAGTGTGCTTTGGGCACATTAGCTCTTCGTGTTCAAAGCAAGGTGTATGGGGTCAATGTAGCGTAGAAGGGCATGATGGAAAGGAATGCAGTAGTTCTCCAAAGTGCGCAAACTGTGGTGGTGATGATTCAGCGCGATCTTTCAACTGTCCTAGTTTTAAGGAAGAGAAGGCTATCCTGAGCATCATGGCCAAAGAGAAAATAGCGTTTTCCGAAGCAAGGAAGCTCTATAGATCAGCTCAATCGAAGGTTGTCGGAAAATCGTACAACTTTTACCACTACAAAGTCATGTACAAATTGTGCTGACCTGACACTGAAAATAGAAGTGCTTACCGAACAAGTAGCACGCCTTCTTTCGTTAGTCACGAATGGCCCGTCATTAAATTTGGTACAATCAGCTAGCACCTCACGGGACTTGCTTTCTTTACCGACCCCATCTACGTTAGAGTTCGGTGAAAGAAGCAGGTCTTTGACCGACGCTGAAGAAATTGTCACTTGGTAATAAGACTTTTGCGTCGAATGTTGTAATGCCGAAAAAAAGAATCAATCCAAATCGACACCGGCAATAAAAGCTGTCAAAAAACTAATATTATAAAAGGTGTGCATGCTAAAGCCTTCCCTCCTAAATCCAAAACTTCCTCCGAATCCATCTCTGAACAGGTGGATATGGAATTGGAGGAATCTAAGCCTAGGACGTCTGTCAAAGCATTAACTGTTATTCGATCTCGATCTTCCCACTACCTTTTGTGTTCTGAATCTAAAAGTGCTCTTCAGGCTCTTCAGGATGTTTTCTATGTTAACCTTTTAGTTGGGGACATTTTGTGTGCTGTACACAGGCTTTTATTGGGGGGGGGGAGTAGGAGTAAAATTCTGTTGGGATCCTGGACACTGCGGAATAATCGGAAACACAAAAGCGGATGAAGCGGTGAAGAATGCTACAAGTTTGGTGCCCATTACTCAACGAGTTATGACATCTGATTATGTGTTTTGCGAAACACTTATTGCGCGCTGCTTGGAATGACAAATGTCATACCGTGATTTAGAATAAGCTGAGAGATACCGTCCGTCCATGGAGGTCTTCTATTCCTTCAAAACGTAGGGAGGAAGTGGTGGTTACATGCCTTCGCGTTGGCCATTTTTTTGTAGCTCATGGATATTTGATGCGTCGTGAAGATCCACCTATATGTCAGTACTGTGGTGATATCTTCACAATAAAACATATATTGGTGGATTGTGTTGGTTTAGCCAATATTCGTGACTTTTTTTAGTATGGAAGGCAGTTTAAAGGTAGTGTTAAGGAACAATGCCTTGGCCATTGACCGAGTGATCGCTTTCTTGCACCACTTGAACATATTTTTTAATATTTAATATATTTTATGTTCTTGTTATTGTGCTAAGATTTATTTATTGAATGATATATTGCTCGTTGTTGTTATTTTGTTATTTATAGTTTTATATTTTTTATTTTTAAAATTTTTCTATATATTTTCTACATTAAGTGTTTTTTTGTAGATTTATTTAAATTGTTTGTTATTTATTGTTATGTTTTTTTAATGGTTACATTTTTAATTTTATATTATTACTTACGCCCACCCTTGGCTGTTGAGCCACTTGGTGACGCGCTGACCAGTAGAGACGAGCTGCCCGGTATATTTCTTCTTCTTCTTCTTGAATGGAATGGTCAAGTGCCGGACATGCAGCGAGATGTTCTGCGTCCATTGTAGTGTAACCGTCCATTGTAGTATTTTTTATTATTACTACTATGCTTAAATTTGGTTTGTTCTATAATTTTTGATTTATTTAAATTTTATTTTATTATTTTGTTTTATCTAAAATATTGTCTTTTAGTTTTAGTTTCTGATTGGCGATGATAACCACAATTGGTTTTTCGCCAGGAAAAATCCACCCTCACTAATCGCCACACCCCGATCTGCGCACCTCAAGTCTCTTGGTATGTCTCAGGGATTTTGTATTGCAAGAGTTAAGCAGGTAATAAATAGGAAAACAGTTGTATTACAAATTGGACTTAAAAAATAAAAAGAAGAGAACAGAATAAAACATTAAGGCTTATTAGCCGCAGCACGACCGGAGTGGAAATATGACTGCTCTGGCGGCAATATACAGACTTAATAACAAAGCAGTATTTACCTTTAGTTTAGTGTTAGACTGTGTATTTTGTTATCCTTTGAAGGCTTAACAAACGTCTCAAATGAGGTATTTCAAATCGTGGATTCATAGTTCATTTCTGTTACATCGTTTTCGGTTTCTTTATAGCATGAAAAGCTGTAATGAAGTAGTGTTACAATACGGTTTTTTTCTAAAAGGGCGTTCGTTTAAATTTTATTTTATTATGTATGACAACAAAATTTTGTTATTGCGATGAGGAGGCCAACCAGGGTGACTATTATCGCCCACAAAGCGTAGGCAAGTATTGTAAATACTGCTGCAGGATACAGGGATCATGGAGTCGCTCTACAGGCATAAAGAGATGTCTATGAGGCGTAACGAAAGGACGTAGTGATCGTGAAGAGTAGAATTAAGGGATGGTGATACAACAAGAATGTTGACGAAGGATACCTTGCCTTCGTCTAACAACAAAATGATAGCACTTATTTCGTAGGATTCTCCTATCCAGCGTGTGTAACCATGCTCCCATGAATCCAACCTAAGTCTCCCGCTTGGGTCACTAGCGACAGGCCTTAGATGGTGCCTTGGTGATATAGGTGAAATGTTATAACCTAACACGTCGGGGCTTCGGGCGTTGGCAGTAACTACAGTGCAGACAGTCACCATTGCCGACTTTCAAGTTGAGGTGACTGTAGAAGCGAACGTAGAAGAAGTGTAATGGGGGGCAACTCGGAGTACCGGTCGGTAAGAGCCAGCAGCCCTCAATATAAGGCCTGAATTAGTGACGGGGGCGTGACGATATTCCAACCGTCCAGAACTAGTTGAGATCATTAGGATCTTCCGAACGGCCAGGTTGTCCATACTATCAGTATCCCTGGTAGGAGAATACAAACGTTCCGCCCATGTGTCCAAGGGGAGGGAAAGCTCCTAGACGCTCTTTAGGCCTCGAGAGGCAGCGGGAGTATGAGGACGTCAGATTAACGCGTGAGTAGATTAGCTTAACTGTGACTACCCGCTCCAAGATACGTCACAAAAATAATAAAATAGGGCCACGTCTCATAAAATCATTATTTGTTTGATTTGAAATAGAATCTAGTCACATTAAAATTATATTTTTTTAGCTGCTTGCTTTCATCAGTTGCCGTTTCCAATCAAACGTCAATACGATTTAAGTTTGTTTTAAATTGTTTGAGTTATTTTTATTTATTTTGTTCTATAATAAAATAATATATTAATATTAATAAAGCTATCGCTGACCGTGTTCTCCGTGAAGATCGGATAGGAAGAGGTTTTAATGGTAATATTGTTAGTAAAGCCACTTGTAATATTAAAAATAATTGTGTAAAGCGGTCCATATTCTACTGTGCGATTAAGTGCACAGTATTTAGTATGGCACAATCAGAACGGCGCGGCGCGGCGTAAATATCTTTAGAGACGAAAACATCACGTGTAAAGATAATTTTGTCTATATTTAACAATGGGTGGAGTGGCACGTGCATCATCGCTGATAGCTCGCGCCACACAAGGCGTCACAGATTGTAAGCCCCCCAACACATGTCTATCAAACGTGACTATTACTCATAGATAGAGCGATTTTATTGAATAATCTTCGGTCAAAGTACTGTCCATAGAATTTAGGCCTGAGATTTGATTTGGGACGGCCTGAAAGCAGCAGTGTAGGTTTTAGCAAATTTATGTAAAGAAATTTGTTAGGACGCAACGAATGTTCGGCCGATCTGTGCGTAGCTTTCGCGATTAAGTTGTCTCGTAGTGTCGAGAGGTTTTACTCCCATCGGAAAAGTTATTGTCGCGCTTAAAGCTTTACAGTTTCGTAGACACTTCTGTTTGAAACATCCCACTCTCCTTATAGGCCTATATATCTTGTACAAATTTTCAATCGTTAATAAAATACTGTTTTAGTCATCGAATCAATTTGAAATATATGTATATATATATATATGATGAATAGTTATTATCTGGAGTACATCCGTTCATTCTGTACTCCAGATAATAACTATTCATCATATTTTTCCATCCGTGAAGGAATACGTATCAGCACACACACACACACACACACACACACACACACATATATATATATATATATATATATATATATGTACATTTTGTAGTGAATGACAATTAATGGTAATACAGTTTTTTCAAATATTTATTCATTAATTAAACTTTAAAAAGCTGATGTCTCGGTCGGATTCGAACTGAATGATTACATGTTTAAAATCTAACACTTTGGCACTGAGTCAATTTTCAATTCCTAAAAATCTATTAAATATGTATAACTTGAAGGTCTATTGGTTCATGTGTTAGGTTATATGAAATATAAGAGAAAGGTTCCTTGTAATAATAAAGCAATACAAGAGGTGGATAGAATGAGATATTATAGATCACCATCAGCTTACGAAAAACATCGAATCCTATACCTGGCAAGGATCTAATTTCTATAAGGGGCAAGGTGTATTTTCAGTTCTTGTAGGTACATAAATAGTAAAAATTATATTCAGTGTATATGTAAAGTATGCATTTGAATATAAATTCCGGATTAGGAGAGTTGGTTGAGTACGATGCAGTACTTTATATAAATAAATTTACCTAAATATTTTTAATATATCTAGTAAAAAACGGCTTGGAAATTTAGAAAAAAGATTTTGAAATTAAGTAGTTTGTGTATTAATATTTTTTTACAATTTTTGTGAGTGGCAGATTTTAGTTCTTTATTTAAAAATATGAGTCCTTGAAACAATAAACAAAGATTAAAAAATAATAATTTATAAAATAACGTTTTATAGCTTTATATCTACATCAAATTGTAACGAAAATATCGGTTACACCATTTCATACTCTGATAATCCAAATAAATCAATTTCTTAACTCGGTTGTATAGTAACGAATTTTACGTTAAAAATCAGTTATATAATTTTTTAAAATTTTATTGCATTTAATACGTAAAATTATTACAATATTTTCAAATTTGTTTTACCATACAAGTTTTCTAATAATATAATTTATTAAAATATTTCTTGTGTTCTGGCTGATAACCCACTCATAAGTTGGTCGGGAACTGTTAGTGTTTGATAAAAAAAGTAGCTAATATAATAAAAAAGATAATAATATATTATTATCTTAGTACCTGACGAAGATAACAGTAAACAGCGATGGAATGTGTGTACCCACTCTAGATGCACTGCCTAAAGACCACCTAACCGTAACAGAGTTAAAAGAAAAAGGCAAAACTGAGGCATCAGATGAGTGTGTTGTGGAAGGACGTAGTGCTGTATCGTCGACCACAGCCAGAGATATTGACAATGTAAAGATTTACTTAGAGTAAAACTGTGGTATACATTATGGGGAACGGTATTGCACGAAGGAAATTTTTTACACGAAGGACATATTTTACACGAAGGGGATATTTTACACGAAGGACATATTTTACACGAATGACATATTTTACATGAAGGGCATATTTTACATGAAGGGAATATTTTACACGAATGACATATTTGACACGAATAGCATATTTTACATGATGGGGATATTTAACACGAAGGGCATATTTTACACGAAGGACATATTTTACACTAATGACATATTTTACATGAAGGGAATATTTTACACGAATGGCATATTCTACTCGAAGGGTATATTTTACACGAAGGACATATTTGACACGAATAGCATATTTTACACGAATGACATAGTTTGCACGAAGGAGATTTTTTTACACGAATGACATATTTGACACGAATAGCATATTTTACACGAAGGGGATATTTAACACGAATGACATATTTGACACGAATAGCATATTTTACACGAATGACATAGTTTGCACGAAGGCGATTTTTTACACGAATGACATATTTGACACGAATAGCATATTTTACATGATGGGGATATTTAACACGAAGGGCATATTTGACACGAATAGCATATTTTACACGAATGACATAGTTTGCACGAAGGAGATTTTTTACACGAATGACATATTTGACACGAATAGCATATTTTACATGATGGGGATATTTAACACGAAGGGCATATTTTACACGAAGGACATATTTTACACGAAGGACATATATTTCACGAGAAGGGAAGACGAAAACTGTACTACTACAACAAAAGATAACAAATATTTGCCTTCTTCTTCCGCACCAGCTATCCACTGTGAGCTGATGGTTATAACCTGTTGCACAGATCCTAGTAGTAGAAAAAGAATAAGAGGCATGCAGTGGCATGAAAATACTACTAAAGGTGACATAAATGTTCCTGTACAAGGAGTGAAGGAAACTTATGGTTCGAGTGGGTAGAAGCAGTATAGCTTTGGAATTCACTTACCCCGGGTAATAAGATTCTATTTAGCCGTTGTCTAATAAAAATAACCCGGTTTTGTCAACTAGTCGGGCCTACCAACATCAATAGTGGAAAGGTAGCATACATACCATTCTTTCAAGGATGCATTAGAATCTTTCAACGCAAATATAGCGGTGGCACGAAAAATGCGTGCAGCGAAAGATGCGTACATGAGGAAACAACAGCAATTGCCGAGGGTAAGTCTTACGTATAAACCAAACTCCAGTTGTCAACCCAGGTCATCTACCCCTAAACTATTTGCTAATAGTTCTCAAGGTTTTGGATTATCTCAGTCAAAATGGGCCAAAAAAGGGTTTCCACTTCCTCAGTGGTCACTTTGCCTTCAACTGTCAGATAATAAGTTCGATTTAATCAAAAGAGGCTGAGACTTCGACTCCTATGCACATGAGATTAGAGTTACTGTTAGAAGGAAAGAGAAGAAAAACAAAGTATATTAAATCAGACGAAAGAAAAAATAGTAAAAAAATACCTAGAAACTGAAGACTAATGTCTTTTTTAAAATCTCTTTTTTACATTAAAAAATGTAAAATCTTGGATTAGATTAGGCCCAAGAAATCAGATGGTAAGATCATAAAAATTGGTCGAGTTGTAATAGAGAAAAAAATAATAAACATAGACAAAAAATTAAAATATATAACACAAGAAATTACCGAGATTCAAGCTGTAATTAAACACGCCAAAATGATAGCGCAACATATCTGTATCATTTTGCCAGTCCAAAGCCTGGAAAAGTGTGATGGAAATCAGGTTTAATAGATGAAGTTTTAAAGGATTTTCAGCCCCGAGAAACTAAGTGACATCTATGTTTAGCTGAGAGGTAAATTCATTTATGTAGCTCTTTGATTTTAAAAGATCTTTATTCGCCTAAAAGTTGTACGCATTTTTCGCCTGTCACAATGTTCTGACGTCATAGCTTACCCTCGTCATCTGTTAAATTGATCCTGTACGCATCTTTCGCAATATTACTGGTGTACGCATATTTCATTGTATGCAATTTTCGTGTATTCAATATTGCTGGGCCCGTCTCTTTTAATAAAGTAACTTTTGCGAAACAATCACCTTAGGACTTGTACAGAGGGAACCGCCGGGAACACGTAACGCAATTATTATAATTAATTGCAAATAAATTGATTAAACTGAAGGAGAATTTCTGTTCATAGAACAAGGCCTATCCAGAACACATATTCAAATTATATTTTCGTTTAATCTTTTTATTCTCTTCTCTTAATGTAGGGTTTAATCTTTCTTGCAGAGAAATATATTGCCTTTATTTTACGAAAACCTATTTTCCTTATACTTTTTAATCTTAAAAATATGGAAAACAGAAATTAACTACAATAAAAAAAATATATAGTGAAACAATAAAAGTAAAGAAATACGAAGACTCCCGAATTCTGTGCCCTCAGCTTTATTGTAATGACAGTCTGTATTTTGCAGGGCATTGTTTATGGTAATAAAAGCTCCTAATTACCAGATTATAAAAGTGAACGTTCGGAATCTCTTCCGTTTAAATGTATGCGATTCTTTGTATAAATAACATACATGTGTAAGGGAACTATAAAATACGCCTTGGTATTTGCAAAACGCGTTTCGAGCCGTTAAAATATGACCTGGCCATGAGAAAACGTGAGCAAAGAGATTAGCGCATCCGAATTAATGATTAATCATCTTAATAATAGGCTAAAGAAGTCGCCTTATCAATGCGTTTGTTCTGACTTCAAGGTCGTTTCTAGTCCTCTACATAAACACGTAACGAGACTTTTTAATCTGTATTTCTTTCATTTATCTTCACTTACTGGGTGCAATTGCAGCGTGTTTGGTGTTTTTAAGGAGAAGGATTGCCGTACAAACGTCTGTCCTAGAACGGAAGGGGGGAGTAGAGTTGTTAGAAATAAAGATACGTCCCTTTTCCCATAAAAACCACTATATATGCTTTGAAGTTTGAATTGGACGTGTATGATATATTATTATGAAACATTTTACTTTTGAAAGATTTGTTTTTGTTAAAGTTATGTTAATTTTATAACATTCAGCCAGTGTTGCAAAGTAACGAATTCTGTAACGGAGTGTTTTTCAACCTTTTTTATGGGGCGCCCCTTAGCAAGGATTTCGTGACCCCTACCCTCTGCTGATGAGCGTACTCCGTGCGAAACCTGTGTCCACTATCCATAAATGAAAACAACTTCCAATTATTTCTTTCGACTCACTTTTATATTGGAGAACTGGGCCGTGATGTAAACATAAAAACATATATAGCTAGTATGAAAATTGTCCAGCAGAAATTTGGAAAAAGAATTGTCTTTATTTCTCGGCGCACAAAATTTCAGAAAAAACTGGGCAAAGGTGTATCATCAATCGATTTTTAAATTCAGCTATACGCTAGGTCAATTTGGAAACCAACCTAAAAGAAAATCTGTTAGTATTACCTGGTAATGGAATCTTACACTTAAAATTCAAGTCTGTAACTTTGGATAAACAGAAAAACAGAATATCCACAATTAACCAGAGAAGCTATGAAGTGTTTCTATTTCATATTTGTACGAGATGACGTTCACGTCGATGACTCAATTAAAAAGCCAAAAAAAAAAAAATCGCCTAAGTTTAGAAAATTATATAACTCTCTGATTATAAAGAACGGATCTGCTATGGGGAAAATTGGTCAACAAGAAATAGGCGCAACTACAATATTAATGTTTAATGAATGTAACCTATAATTAACCATGTCTTTATTTACGTAACTGTATTAAATAATAAATGAGTTATTTTCAACTAGAGTAATTTTATTTTGAAAGTATCTGCAATTGACGACTCCTTTATAGAGGCTTCGCGACCCCCTGGGTCGCAACCCACAGGTTGAAACCTAAACAGGGCACATGCTACAGCGCACTGCTATACGGAAAACTAACTTATTATTGCAATACTTTCCTCCGTATTCTGGAATTATCCATGTACCAACTACTCACCGGTTTTTGGAATATAAGCTCGTGCTGGTTTGCTGTCGAACTACTTATTCCTAACTTCGTTTATTCTTGAATTGTGAAATTATTTTTAAAAAGTATTCAATATGGATGTATTTTATGACGGTAAACGTGTCTTATACTTTACAGTCGAGCAATTTCAGCTGGATTCGATATGGTATATATTTAAAATATATTAAGGTTTTTTGTATGTGTCGGTATTTCAGAGGTTTTGGTATGATGGCATCAGTATATTTACAAGGGAGGTTAAAAATATCTGAACATGTTTATATGCGCTCAAGCAGACAAAGACGGCGTCGTGTAGGTAATCTATCTTTCACTGATAATCTATTAACAGTTAAGTACACCGTGTAGGCCCCTACTTATGAAATTGTTCACCAGAAACTAAGCTGCATTTGTTTGTTATTGCACCTTTTCATCGCTTATTTTGTTTTAAGGTAAAAATTTTGATTAGGTAAAAAATTAAAATTCAAACATATTTTTATTAGGCTTCAGTTCTTGTTACAACCATGCTTTCTAAACCGCCAAATGTCTTTAAGGTAATTAATAAAAACTAAATAATATTATTATAAATAAAGTTTGATCCTAATAAAAAATTTGGGTTTTCACTAAAACAACGAGAACGCTAATTATTTCCTTTCGCCACGTACGAAATAAAAAACAGTTTCTTCGACAAAGCTATCGTTTTCCCGTTATTTGATTATGAAAAGCTAAGAGGGTGCTGCCTTTAATGGGCTCTAACTCTGTTAATATATGGGTTTTGGAATGAGTATAAAATAATATTAGTGCAACAGAAAGGTTTCGATCAAATCACAGACAAATTTAAGATTAAAATTTTACTAATCAACGTCTCATGGGCATTTATTTAACAAAATTACAATGTTATAAAAACTCTACTTCAATAAAATTTTACATCTGCAATTCATATTAAACCTGCGCAAAAGGGTTTAGCTGTAGCTAACATTGCAATTATTTTGCAAACTGCATTGCTTGTACATGAACTTGAAACGTTTGCTAGAAGGTCATGTACAAGCAATGCCGTTTGAAAAAAAAATTGCAATGTTAGTCATTAGAAGATACATTGCAATTACTTAGGAAACGGCATTGCTTGTACATGAACTTGAAACGTTTGCTAGAAGGTCATGTACAAGCAATGCCGTTTGAAAAAAAAATTGCAATGTTAGTCATTAGAAGATACATTGCAATTACTTAGGAAACGGCATTGCTTGTACATGAACTTGAAACGTTTGCTAGAAGGTCATGTACAAGCAATGCCGTTTGCAAAATAATTGCAATGTTAGTCATTAGAAGATACATTGCAATTAATATAAATAGTAATATGGCATTACTAATACACAATTCATTATAGATAAATGACTAAAGTTTCCCTGAAAGTTCATGTACAAGTAATATTGGCAAAATAATTGCAGTATTAGCGATAAGGTAAATCTTTTAAATAAGTTCAATATTAGCATTGTAAATGTATAATTATATTGTATTAGGGAGTTTTTTTTAATATTGTAGTTTTGTGAAATTTATCCCTGAAGAAGACATTGTTTGAGTGTCAAAATGTTTGGGTAATGAATTTTCAATGTTAAATTTTATTGTAGATTGATCAAAAACTTTATACTAATCATTAGTTGTAACAGACGTTTAAGTGTTCTTTAAAAAGTTGTAAACATGTTTTATTTTGTCTCTTTTCCTGTATGTCTATTCTTAAACTGTTTGCCATTACAAATTTTCCAATGAAGGTCAATGTTTTTCACGTATTACGTAAACTAAATTTCGTAAATGCAAGATTTTGTCGTAAAAACGTTATTACCAAATTCATCACTGGAAAGCTTTTAGAATTGCCCGAAGTACGTACGATATTTTCCCCAGCGCTTAATGGCTCCAATCATTTCCTGGGTCGTTTCGAATTACGAAATTATACCGCTCGGGGGTTAGCACACGTCATGGACTATATCGTATCTGCGGTCTCTCTTCGGTATTTCTGGTAAATGGGTTCTACCCGGGGGGATGGAAATTCATTGACTGGCTCAGAGATCTGGGAGGCACGCATGACTCACTCAGGCTAATTGACACGTCACAGCTGTTCGGCCTACGCCTAATGTGAAAGAGGCGCAGCCGGTTCGGTTTTGGCACACAGATATTACGCAGAGAAAAGAGCCAAGTTTGGTTTTGTAGCCGATATGCAGTAGGCAGTGAATTGTCGAGTGTTTTGCCGTCGGTTGGCTAAACTGCGACACGTGCGTTACACAACGCAGGCTTGCCAACTTTATGTACGTCATTCTTTTAAATAGGTTCCACAAAATATACGTTGGGAAAGGTTATTGTTTAAAATAATAGAGTATTCCAAACTGAAAACGTAACGAAATGAATTTAGATATTTTAAGCTATGGGTTAGTGTAAGTGACGATTGTTAACTTGTTTTCTGGAATCTTAGACTTTTTCACAAGAGACAATGCAAAATGAATAATATAAAATCCGTACTTTGGCAATGGTGAGAGATGCCAAAAGCACAGAATTTAATCCGAATTAGTTAAAGAGACATTAACATTGGAGAGACGGAGATTTCAAGAACTTACATATATTTTTAATATTCAGGCACTGAATGTTTTTAACAATTATTTTACTATCAGTAAAAATATCACAAGTATTAAAAAAAAGTTTTAAATCCCTTCATTTGTGTATAAAATTATCTACAACAGGTTCTCAGTGAGGGGTTTTTGGGAGCTTCCTCCCCAAGAGGATTATAATTTTTGTTTCTTTTTATTCATTTAAGAGTTAGATAATTTATTTAAAATTGGTCGGTTTTGTAACAGATTTTAAATTCTCATAAGGAAAATCAAATACTATAACTTAAGTTTTCCTTTAAAACAAGTTGACAGCAAAATAAGAGCTGTTAATAAATATGCGTGTACACACTCCGTATAAGACGACAACGCGCGTAACTTCGATGGCGAAGGCTGCAAATTTGAGGAATAGAACTTGCAAACAACGCAGCGCCTAAATGTACTACGGTGACTTGTATCCATGAGAAAATTGCTGTAGCAAAGAGCTACTGCGTCTTGTCTAGTCTGGAAAGCACGGTAAGTCCCAGCTGGCGTCTGGAGGGCTAGGCAAGCTGTAGTGGTCCCACTACTTCCAAGAGGTGTGGTAGCACGGGGCCGCGACCATTCTGGGCCTTGAGACTTGATTGCCAAAAATTGAAACACGGGTCATGTACTCAGCCCACGGAGGTTCTGTCCTCCGGGTACATGGATTGAGGAAAGGTTTCGTGGAGTTAGTGGTTTCATATGCTAGGGTAGACTCTTGTTTCTTTCTAAATTGTGTATCTTCGGGAGGAGGATTAAAGTCGAGAGGCTAGGTATCCTCCTGCCACTCTTCTTCTTCTTTTCTATTGCTTCTTCTTCTACTTTCAAAATAGACATCAGCACAGTGTAGCAAAGAGTATGGAAGTAGAGTTGCCGGCGAGGAGGTGAAGACGGTGGTAGGTACGCCTCACCAAATATTCATATACAACTTAGCTGCAATCATCATCTTCATCATCAGAGATTTTTCTTTCAATCTTTTAAATCTCTCTGCTATTTTGAACAAAGAGTGAGGACTTTAAGGGGCTTTCAAAGAACTGGCGTAGATTCGATATTTCTACGTAAAATTGTAGTTTGAGAAAATGAAAATTGAAAGTGTATATTGTTTTTAAATCTTGCTATTTCTTACAAATCTTTAATCTGATTTCCGAAATAAGTACTTTCCTATACAGGTCCCTACTTGAATTTAATGCTTATTCAGTACGCTTTTAATTTGACTGTTGAAATTTTGAAAAAAATTATTTCACTCTTTTCGTCATTTTGGGTTCATTTCTAAGGGATAGTATGTCGTTGAATCATTTTTAATTTTTCTTTCGGGGTATAAATTAGCTGTTGGTTCTCTGAATGAGAACCCATAGCAGGGATGCTGGCTGCGCTACAATTGCGGCAAGAAATTTTACCCTTTTGATCTTCTTCATCAGGAGCCAGCAAAGAGAGTTTTCGATTTTATTTTTAAAATTACTTTTATTACTGTTTAGAAATGGGGCTTTTGGTTTTTCTGACTCTGCCCACCGCTTTATAACTCTAACACGAGAGCGCCCCCCCATATTTATGTTTGGTCAGGAATTACATTATGAGTGTGAAACTGAAGCTGGTTAGATCAATTAAACACCAGATAATTTTATTTAACTTGTAATATAAATATATTTATATAATACATAAATATATTTTACCCTACAATTCATGATGCTGCAATCCTACAGTGATAGACTTGATTTGGGCCTTGCTAAATATATTTCTTTAAAAAAATGTTAAAAATACATAGCTTAGATAAAATTGTCATTAGAAAGGATCTATCAAGACAACACACTACAAAAATCAATGACGTAGTTCATTACGTATATAGGAACACCTCTCGTCTCTAGGCAGTTTTAGTATACTTATCCATGCTCTCTTGAAAACCTTTTACACCCTCCAGTTTCAGAACCCTTTGATTTAAAACGAAAGTAAACATTTTCTTAAAAGATTTGCAACTTAAAGTTAGCCATGGTGTTTTGGCGGCTTTCCTTTCCGATCACTTAATCCCACTTCTAAATAGGCTCATCCAAAAAGATTTGAAAGCACTGTTTATATAATACGGAGTACTTCAGCCCATGCACGCCGTAAACCGTATTTCCCTCTCACATCCTCCAACGGGTGGTTCATGGCCCCTCCCCCGGTTTTGATGCTACTATCTACTCATCATCTTTCCATATTCTCACGCGTACTAACTAATAAGATCCTCATTGTGTTCTTTGCTTTTTAATACTACTATAAATTAATATACACATTTATAAATAATTCAATAACCATTTGAAACCAGCTTTTAGTATCTTATCGCAGCGTTTAATTATGAAGTATTTTTTAGAAATATTTAAAATGTCATTTGATTTTATATATGATTTTTTAAAACAATTTTGTTTTAATAATTCAACGGTTTTGATTTAAAATGTAAATTTTACAATAAAATAGAATTTTTTTCGGATAAAATATTTTGGTTGTTGTGTTTTTATATCTAAATGACTATATTCTGTATGAGTAGGTCGGATGACTGAGGCTGACTCGGGAAGTAGTCGAGTGCTCCAGAACACAGGCCACCAACACTATACGATGCTCTGTAGAATCTCGAGGTATTTACATCGTTTAACGACCAGACCTGGCCCGGGAGCTGTGCGGCGGAGCGAGAGACAGTTTACTTCACCCCGGCAATTTTAACTCCTGAGTAGGCTTTCCTCAGATAAGTAAATTTGCCCAAACGCTGCCATTATTTTTCTCTTAATCCCATTGCCAGCCGATTATTATGCCATTTCCTTAGGCCTAACTATTTCCATCTACCCTGCCTTACACTTCTTCTTGCTAGGGGATCTAAGAGAAAGATCATCATATCCTCTCTTTATTCCTACCATATCCATCTACTCTACCTGACCCTTCTTTTTGTAAGAGGATCTAAGAGAAAGATCATCATATCCTCTCTTTATTCCTACCATATCCATCTACTCTACCTGACCCTTCTTTTTGTAAGAGGATCTAAGAGAAAGATCATCATATCCTCTCTTTATTCCTACCATATCCATCTACTCTACCTGACCCTTCTTTTTGTAAGAGGATCTAAGAGAAAGATCATCATATCCTCTCTTTATTCCTACCATATCCATCTACTCTACCTGACCCTTCTTTTTGTAAGGGGATCTAAGAGAAAGATCATCATATCCTCTCTTTATTCCTACCATATCCATCTACTCTACCTGACCCTTCTTTTTGTAAGAGGATCTAAGAGAAAGATCATCATATCCTCTCTTTATTCCTACCATATCCATCTACTCTGCCTGACCCTTATTTTTGCTAGGGGATCTAAGAGAAAGATCATCATATCCTCTCTTTATTCCTACCATATACATCTACTCTACCTGACCCTTATTTTTGCAAGGGGATCTAAGAAGTGGATCATCATATCCTCTCTTTATTCCTACCATATCCATCTACTCTACCTCACCCTTCTTTTTGCTAGGGGATCTAAGAGAAAGATCATCATATCCTCTCTTTATTCCTACCATATCCATCTACTCTACCTGACCCTTCTTTTTGCTAGGGGATCTAAGAGAAAGATCATCATATCCTCTCTTTATTCCTACCATATCCATCTACTCTACCTGACCCTTATTTTTGCAAGGGGATCTAAGAAGTGGATCATCATATCCTCTCTTTATTCCTACCATATCCATCTACTCTACCTGACCCTTATTTTTGCTAGGGGATCTAAGAAGTGGATCATCATATCCTCTCTTTATTCCTACCATATCCATCTACTCTACCTGACCCTTATTTTTGCTAGGGGATCTAAGAAGTGGATCATCATATCCTCTCTTTATTCCTACCATATCCATCTACTCTACCTGACCCTTATTTTTGCTACTGGATCTAAGAAGTGGATCATCATATCCTCTCTTTATTCCTACCATATCCTTCTACTCTACCTGATCCTTCTTTTTGTAAGGGGATCTAAGAAGTGGATCATTATATCCTCTCTTTATTCCTACCATATACATCTACTCTACCTGACCCTTCTTTTTGTAAGGGGATCTAAGAAGTGGATCATCATATCCTCTCTTTATTCCTACCATATCCATCTACTCTACCTGACCCTTTTTTTTGTAAGGGGATCTAAGAAGTGGATCATTATATCCTCTCTTTATCCCTACCATATCCATCTACTCTACCTGACCCTTCTTTTTTTAAGGGGATCTAAGAAGTGGATCATTATATTCTCTCTTTATTCCTACCATATCCATCTACTCTACCTGGCCCTTCTTTTTGTAAGGGGATCTAAGAAGTGGATCATTATATCCTCTCTTTATTCCTACCATATCCATCTACTCTACCTGACCCTTCTTTTTGTAAGGGGATCTAAGAAGTGGATCATTATATCCTCTCTTTATCCCTACCATATTCCGTCTACTCTACCTGAGCCTTCTTCTTGCTAGGGGATCTAAGAAGTGGATCATTATATCCTCTCTTTATTCCTACCATATACATCTACTCTACCTGACCCTTCTTTTTGCAAGGGGATCTAAGAAGTGGATCATTATATCCTCTCTTTATTCCTACCATATCCATCTACTCTACCTGACCCTTCTTTTTGTAAGGGGATCTATGAAGTGGATCATTATATCCCCTCTTTATTCCTACCATGTCCATCTACTCTACCTGATCCTTCTTTTTGTAAGGGGATCTAAGAAGTGGATCATTATATCCTCTCTTTATTCCTACCATATCCATCTACTTTACCTGATCCTTCTTTTTGTAAGGGGGTCTAAGAAGTGGATCATTATATCCTCTCTTTATTCCTACCATATCCATCTACTCTACCTGACCCTTATTTTTGTAAGGGGATCTAAGAAGTGGATCATTATATCCTCTCTTTATTCGTACAATATTCATCTACTCTACCTAACCCTTAATTTTGTAAGGGGATCTAAGAAGTGGATCATTATATCCTCTCTTTATTCCTACCATATCTATCTACTCTACCTAATCCTTCTTTTTGTAAGGGGATCTAAGAAGTGGATCATTATATCCTCTCTTTATTCCTACCATATTCATCTACTCTACCTGATCCGTCTTTTTGCTAGGGGATCTAAGAAGTGGATCATTATATCCTCTCTTTATTCCTACCATATCCATCTACTCTACCTAACCCTTATTTTTGTAAGGGGATCTAAGAAGTGGATCATTATATCCTCTCTTTATTCCTACCATATCCATCTACTCTACCTGATCCTTCTTTTTGTAAGGGGATCTAAGAAGTGGATCATTATATCCTCTCTTTATTCCTACCATATCCATCTACTCTACCTGATCCTTCTTTTTGTAAGGGGATCTAAGAAGTGGATCATTATATCCTCTCTTTATTCCTACCATATCCATCTACTCTACCTGATCCTTCTTTTTGTAAGGGGATCTAAGAATTGGATCATTATATCCTCTCTTTATTCCTACCATATCCATCTACTCTACCTGACCCTTCTTTTTGTAAGGGGATCTAAGAAGTGGATCACTATATCCTCTCTTTATTCCTACCATATCCATCTACTCTACCTGATCCTTCTTTTTGTAAGGGGATCTAAGAATTGGATCATTATATCCTCTCTTTATTCCTACCATATCCATCTACTCTACCTGACCCTTCTTTTTGTAAGGGGATCTAAGAAGTGGATCATTATATCCTCTCTTTATCCCTACCATATTCCGTCTACTCTACCTGACCCTTTTTTTTGTAAGGGGATCTAAGAAGTGAATCATTATATCCTCTCTTTATTCCTACCATATCCATCTACTCTACCTGACCCTTCTTTTTGTAAGGGGATCTAAGAAGTGGATCATTATATCCTCTCTTTATTCCTACCATATCCATCTACTCTACCTGACCCTTCTTTTTGTAAGGGGATCTAAGAAGTGGATCATTATATCCTCTCTTTATCCCTACCATATTCCGTCTACTCTACCTGCTCCTTCTTTTTGCAAGGGGATCTAAGAACTGGATCATATCATCTCTTTATCCCTACCATATTCCATCTAATCTACCTGACCCTTCTTTTTGCTAGGGGATCTAAGAAGTGGATCATCATATCCTCTCTTTATCCCTACCATATTCAATCTACTCTACCTGATCCTTCTTTTTGCAAGGGGATCTAAGAAGTGGATCATCATATCCTCTCTTTATCCCTACCATATTCCACCTACTCTTCCTTACCCTTCTTTTTGCAAGGGGATCTAAGAAGTGGATCATCATATCCTCTCTTTATCCCTACCATATTCCACCTACTCTTCCTTACCCTTCTTTTTGCAAGGGGATCTAAGAAGTGGATCATTATATCCTCTCTTTATCCCTACCATATTCCATCTAATCTACCTTACCCTTCTTTCTGCAAGGGGATCTAAGAAGTGGATCATCATATCCTCTCTTTATCCCTACCATATTCCATCTACTCTACCTGACCCTTCTTTTTGCTAGGGGATCTAAGAAGTGAATCATCATATCCTCTCTTTATCCCTACCATATTTCATCTAATCTACCTTACCCTTCTTTCTGCAAGGGGATCTAAGAAGTGGATCAGCATATCCTCTCTTTATCCCTACCATATTCCATCTACTCTATCTGACCCATTTTTTTGCTAGGGGATCTAAGAAGTGGATCAGCATATCCTCTCTTTATCCCTACCATATTCCATCTACTCTACCTGACCCTTCTTTTTGTAAGGGGATCTAAGAAGTGGATCATTATATCCTCTCTTTATCCCTAACATATTCCATCTACTCTACCTGATCCTTCTTTCTGCAAGGGGATTTAAGAAGTGGATCATCATATCCTCTCTTTATCCCTACCATATTCCATCTAATCTACCTTACCCTTCTTTTTGCAAGGGGATCTAAGAAGTGGATCATCATATCCTCTCTTTATCCCTACAATATTCCATATACTCTTCCTTGGCCTTTTTCTTACAAAAGGTGTAGTGGATAGGCTATAAGGGTAAACATTTTATAATTGCGTCTCAAAATATCCGAGTCTCAGGCAATCCAGAGTCCAGCGGAACCCTAACGGTCCCCGTTTACTACCTGCCCTACGATTGTCAGAATATCCGCGGCGGACTCTGGTCATTGACACTATGCAGGAGAAGTTAAAAAAATGTGAAAAGATTCATTGTTAGCACGAGCTGGGATTGCATGCCCTTAAAAGTAAGGGGACCCTCGGTGAGGTAGGCATGTTGCAAGTCTCGCACAGACATACACACCAGAGGTCAGCATGTTAGAACTAACAAGTAATCGGTAAGAGCATTGGTTGTAAGTCATCCTGGTCCTTGTTATGTTTACCCTGTATTTTGTTACATTTAACTTAATCAGTTGGTTATAAACAACTATCTTTGTTGATTGTCGGTAACAAATTATATTTGTTAGCAGTATCCTAATTTATCGGTAAATGATTTATTGTTTTCTATAGGTTAGCTATAATAGGTTTGTAGGTTGAATTCGAACCGAGTAAGTTGGTTATTTCAATTTTTTTTTGTTACTATTCATGGAGTCGTTTATCTCAATGTGCTGCGATTCTAACCCATATCAAACTTGTAGCTTAGTTAGAGCATCTTTCCAATGTATGAGATATATCTTTGCCGATCTTTCTTGTGGATATATTGAGACAATAAATAGACCTCTCGAATATTTTGAAACTCACAGGGCTTCATTTTCCTTGCGGATATTTTGAGACTGTTTTTTTTGCCAATTTCGTATCCTTATATTCTGAGACAACATTTTATACCTTCTTGATGCCGATTGACCATTTCAATTATGTGACCGTAAACACATAATTCTCTGATCCCTCTACCAGGGGATTTTATGTCCTTACCTCGACGCTACCTATTTTCTCAATTCCTTTAATCCATCGTGGCTCTAACATCATACCGCTCGATCGCATTGAAACCGCAATAAAAGAACAAGTAAACAAAAATAGTCTTACAAATAACATTTCGCTTGATTAAGGTAAACACTTTGTATGGAGTAAGCAATAAATATTCTGTAAACAAGATAATAATTGTTTTCAAAAAACCAAAACAAATACGTTCGCATACGTTTTCAAATTTATATCTTATGCTATAAAATCTATTTGTATATGTCTGGGTCGAGAAGGTTTCTTAGACGACGGTTACCGTATTTGCTCTACTTGTAATTAATAATTATTCATTGAATTCAAGAGCTCTTGTGAACGAATCATAGATTATCTTTTTAACGTCACTTCCGCTTCACGGGCTCAAAATAAATGAATGGATTTGTAGCAATAGGTACTACTATTCTGGAAGGTTGGATGAGCGAGGCGTTGTTTCCCACCTGTTTGCAGGCGTTTAATGGCGCAAGATCACGTGTGCGTCATGCCATGCGCACGTGACCGGCGCGGCGGCACGTTGAGAGTTACGTTACCAGTCCTGTAGAAAGCAGCGGCAGGCGGATTTTTAGGCAGCATTGCCGCCCATTGCCTTACTTTGGTGCTGTTGACTCTTGGGAACAGGAACGGTCAATCAGGTGTTTGAAGACGCGCACTCACATGGAAGTACATAGGCCTAATGGGGCGCACGTTGTGGGAGCATTCTAGCTTCAAACTCATATAGGGAAGATTGTTATGTAGATTTAATGCTAATAGCCAGTATGACTGTTATCGTCTTAGAAAGTTAGGGGTAGAGCATTTAGGGGGGTATGGCGTACTTGTAGTAAACCTCCTCTTTAACGGACTCAAAAGTAATTCTCTATTCGTTATACCTCCTTGTAAGGAGAAATGTAAGGAAAGGAGGCAGGAATTATGAGGGATTACGGAAATGACAGTGTCCCCTGGTGTTGAAAATATGGGAAAGGGCGATGAGGTTTACGTGAAGTAGAATTGCTACCAACCGCATAAAGAGAGGTTTAAGGAGGGTTAGTGTATATTTACAGCCTGTTTAATTATTATCATCTAAGAAGGTCAGGCAAAGGTTCTGAACATAGAAATGTTTGAAATAGGGTCGTAAACGTCTACTCTCCTTTTATCGCCTGGGGGAGGATATAGGAGGTTTTCATTGCGTCTCTAAAATAGACACAAAGAAGTTTACTCCCTTACATGCTCTTGTATGAAGTAAGAGAAGGTAGAATAGATGGAAGTAGCTAAGAATAAAAAATGCCAATGGTCTCTTCGTGTTGAGAATATGGGAAAATATACGACTTCGCAAAGGCCGTTGCATGGTTAATTAGCGCCTAGAGCAAGATTACGTCAGGAAACCCTAAAAACCCATCCCATATGTACCTACCTACCCAAAGGATTCAAACACAATTGCATGTAAACATAATAGGGTTAAACACATCATGAGCGACGTGATATGTGACTCGGGCTAGATCTTAGCCGCTTGTTAGCAAAGTTCCGTGGCGGCAATGTCACTAACTGTTGCTTTGTACTCCTTAATATTTAACATTCAGTTATACCTAACAAAAAAAAAATAATAAGTTGTGTACATCTAAGGTTTCCAAATTTGGTTTTTTTATTTTTGCCCCTGCGCTGGTTGCCCCGCCCTGCATGGCTTAAGCATTCGTTTACTTGAGGTTTACTACGTGTCTACTCGCTACTCGGACTCAATGTCGCAGTTATCTTTAACTGTATAAGATGTTCATCATGGATAGGATTAATTTTGGGGCTTAGGAAATACCCTCCCCTGAAAAGCAGGAAAGGGACATCGTCCACGTGTACACAGTTGTATATCTGAATGACAAGGAAAAATATTGGTAAAATGCCAATTGGATTTAGGAAAGGCAATATATTTGTAGAAGACGTGCAAGAAAGGATGGGCGTAATAAAGGTTAAGTGAAGATAGGTATATAAAGCACTGCTCTCGTGGTACTAAGTAGGATGGCCACCGCTACCCGGGAAGTGGCTTCAGCACTTTCCTTCTATTACTAGGTTGTATGCCACCGCTAACAGGAAAGTGGCTTCAGCACTTCTCTCTTGGTACTAAGTAGGATGGGCACCGCTACCCGGAAAGCGGCTTCAGCACTGCTCCCGTGGTACTAAGTAGGATGGCCACCGCTACCCGGAAAGCGGCTTCAGCACTTTCCTTCTGGTACTAGGTTGGATGCCACCGCTAACCGGAAAGTGGCTTCAGCACTTCTCTCTTGGTACTAAGTAGGATGGCCACCGCTACCCGGAAAGCGGCTTCAGCACTTTCCTTCTGGTACTAGGTTGGATGCCACCGCTAACCAGAATGTGGCTTCAGCACTTCTCTCTTGGTACTAAGTAGGATGGCCACCGCTACCCGGAAAGCGGCTTCAGCACTTTCCTTCTGGTACTAGGTTGGATGCCACCGCTAACCGGAAAGTGGCTTCAGCACTTCTCTCTTGGTACTATGTAGGATGGCAACCGCTACCCGGAAAGCGGCTTCAGCTTTGCTCTGTTGGTACTAGGTAGGATGGCCTTTGCTACCCGAAAACCGGCTTCAACACTTCTCTCTTGGTATTAAGTAGGATGGTCACCGCTACCAGGAAAGCGGCTTCAATTTCCGATTATTTGGATTTATAACATTGTTACTTATTTCGTTTTTTATTCACTTTTACAAGACCTTTCAGAGGAGGAAAGCGTAAATATGTATTACACCAAACACGAAAATGTACGATATTTTAATTTGGTTAATTCCCTTTGTGTAGCACTCTACAATAAATAATGTTAAAAAACAGGCTGTCTTGTGACTGCCAATAAAAGTGTGATGGCAAACTGCATTTATTAAATAGGTTCTAGTTTGTATATTACTTAAACTCAGTGTATTATAGAAGTTTAGTCTAAAGTGTTAGGAAATAATATAATGTAACTTGATGTTAATGTTTAATATAGAGAATGAGATAAGCTACGAGTTTGGTAATGAAAACAGCTGTTACATGAAATATTGTAATACATTATCACGTGTATTCAATTGTAAAATATTTCTAAACAAATAGCAAATTCCATTTGAAAATTATTGAAACACAACGTTTAAAACTGATAAGTGAAGGTGAAAAGAGATAACCTATTGCTTATTAGATGTTTGGTTTATAGAAATCATCGGAACAATTTAGTTAGGGGGAGAGATAGAGTGAGAAACAGAGAGAAGGAGATTGTCAGGGAGAGAAAGAGAGATAGTGTGTTACATAGAGAGAGAAAAGAGAAAGATTGACAGACGTGCAAACATAGGGGTGGGGGAGACAGATAAGAGAGAGAGAGAGAGAGAGAAAATGGAGAGAAAGAGTCAGGCAGAGGAGGGAAAGATAGAGGAGGACAAGAAAGGGTGTCAGACAGAGGAGGGAAGGAAGGAAAGAGAGAGAGAGAGAGAGAGAGAGAGAGAGAGAGAGAAAGAGAGAGAGGAGAGCGAGAGAGAGAGAGAGAGAGACAGATGGGAGAGAAAATAGAGATTAATTCAATTTTAAGTTGAGTATAGTTGTTTATTAGTTGCGCCATAAGAAGTTAAGATTTCAATAAGATTAACACAGCGCAAAATGCAAGGCACATACTAGACAAAATAGTCTATAACGAACTACAGTTGTTAATTTTGTTCTTAAGCTCAACTCACGAATAAGGGATGAGGTAAAACTTACGAGGAAAGAAAACCCTATAAATCGAAGTAATCCAATCATGAAGTAGACCTGTACCTCGTTTCTACTACACACCACTAGCCTGAACAAATATAGTAAATATTGGAATAAGGCCAAAATCTCAGTCTTTAATATGTTGGTTGAGAACAAAATGGGATAGATGAAAAGATTCAAAGGGTAACTAATTTATTGTTGAAATTGGCAAAATTCCTATCATGTACCATAATAATTATTGGTAAACTGAACTGAGGAACCTATTTATAATATGCTTTATTTAACTCCTATTATAACTTACTCCTGATCATTAAGGATTCCTTGAAAAGTCGTTTTTTTGTGTCTGCTTTAATACGTTATAGTTGGGTGTATAAAAAATATGTTGTTTTTATTTAAACGAAGATGGTAAATTTGAGACTTGGCGCATCAAAATCGGTTAACAATTTGTTTTATCTTTTACCGACGTTGGAGTAGTAGTAGGGCCAAAGCTCGTTTCGCTAGGGACATTATTTCGACAAAGATTAGCCCTTAAACCATTGCCATTTCATTATCTCACAAAATAGTTTGAAATACTAACTAAATGCAAAGTTTAGTCTTGGGTTTAGCAAACAAATTTGTTTATAGACATTTAAAAAGAATCGAATTTTTTCCAATCGAAATTTGTTTCGAGAAAATTTTTTACTCATGTTGAATTTTAGCAAAATCAAGAACATTTTTTGTTGTCAAAATCCTTTTCCTCAGTATAAATTTAACGTGTAAAAATATAATAATTACAAATGTTTTTTCCTGTAAAAAAGATTGAAGTGAGTTTTTAAAATAGCATAAAGCTAATATTTTATCAAGTTTGTTTCAAATAATTACGAAAAGCTTCAACAAAATCGTTGTGAAAGCCAGTCGTATTTTATCGGCCAGTTTGACTATGGAAGTTTTAGTTCTAAACATGTAATATTCAAAGTAAACGGTAAAAAAGTGGACAAGAATTGTGATCGATCAGTAACCCAACAAACTAAATGCGGTTCGACCTTGACAAAGTCGACTAAACTCATCACGCGATAGATCGCGCTAAAGTGACAAAACAATCAGCAGCCGAGAAACGTGTTTCGACAGTTATATATACATCCGCCAACTGAGCGATGTAGTCTTGTGCCAGCCTTCATTGGTTTGTTGTCTCCGCTCGATACAGTACGGCGACGTGTTACAGTGTAGTGAAGTGCGACCAAACGTTTTTTTAACAATTCCAGTGATTGTGACAATGGTTACGCAGAGTGCTACAATTTTGGAACGCCATTTATTACTGGCAGGCGAGCCTCCGCCGCTGCACAGCCAGGATTTGCAACGCACAAAGAGGAGGGCTTTGACTAAAGAAGTAGGTTTGCTAGTTTTTGTTTTGATACGTGTTCCACGATGGCAAGCATAAGTCGCATAGAGATATTGCTAAAAGGATAAGGAGGTTTTAAACAGTCTAAATATAATTAGTATAAACGCTGACCTGTTGCTTTACTCCATAGTATACAAAGCTTTACTCCATTAAATATTGTCCTTCACACCCAGGAATAAAATTTTGTTATTTAAATTAAAACGTCAAAAATAATCGTATTTTAAAACTGCGTAGTTGAATTCCTGGAACCGTATATCACACATAGGCCCAATTTATCATCCAATTTTACTTGTGTAGATTTATAAGAATTTGTTACAAAAAATTAATTGAATATGTTTCTAATTACGAAAGTTTGTTTAAAAATACTACTTAAAAAGGAATCTAAACATTTACGGAGAAATTGTCCATATATTTAATTTCAGTTTTAAGTGTTTATAATATTGAATTAAATTTAATATAATTTTAAAATAATAAACATTAAATAACTATATTCATTTTTCTTGTTCTTCTATAAAATAAAAGTAGGCGTTATCAGTGCATATAAGATTGATTGTTAATTTATTTTTTAGAAAAGGCAATTCAAAGAAGTTAATTTATTTGAACAATTGTATAACTTGAGCTACTCTTGTTAATTTTAAACATACAAGCAACCCATAATAATTATAATTAAATGATACTTAACGAAGTGAATACTTAAGGGCTCACTTGCTGACGCGTTTCGAAACAATCGATCCTTTTAAAGGCTGAGTACAGGCAATAGTTCTGAGTAAAGGCTCTGCTTCGTAAAAGGAACGATTGTTTTGAAACCAGCAATCAAACCCTTACGTATTCACTTAGTTTATTATCATTTAACTATAGTTTAATCAGTTAACAAGCAACCTTAATAATTGGTTATTAGTAGGCTATTCATAATCTCACTAATAGAGTAAAACAATTTGTTCTGTAGTGTTTGGAAAGCATAATAATTATTTTATTTATGTCAATTTTAAAATTTAAAACCCAGTTCATATTTTTTGAAAATTTATAAATATTTTCAGATTATGATACATTTTTTGTAATCGGTAAAAATATGATAATAATGAAATGAAAATAATAAAACTTGGTGACCCTCCAATAAAATTTTGAAAAAACAATAAACAATTTCATTTTACATACGCAAAAATCTTTTTAAAAATCGCATTAAAAAAAAAACAGCTACATTAGGATGTATCTTCAAAGTACTATATCCAGTTATGATAGATTTGTTAGAAAAAAATAATCCGCTAAGAGGCTGATTGGTCTACTGGCCTCTATTTTGGTATATGGTTCTGCATTGTTGCAGAACAAATAGGTCATGGTAATGCCTATAAAACGCCTAGTAAAAATATTTAAAAAAATCAAATCCATCCTAGCTGGATACTTTCTAGCTATAGTATAATATAGTGCTATCTTACAAAAACATGAGTAAAAGTTTTGTGTATGCATAAATTGTGAGTGATCTTACTGAAAATTTAAAAATAAATTAAAATGTAAGATATAACCAGTTGAAGATTTATTATTTTCCCCATATTTCTGAAGACTTTTTGCATCAACAGTTATAATTTTTTTCATGTATAAACAGGTACCAATTACTTGTAGAAAGGAAATAAATATATATATTTTTTATTTTGTATTTTATATATAAAATGTAAATTTTAATTTTTATTCAGATTGATTTATATTATTAACTTACAAAAATTATATTTCAATGTTTAACCTTTTTAATTTTAAGTATTGGACAAATAATGTAAAATTGTGTTATGGTATTAGGTATGAATAATACTTCAGTGATTCTGATATTTTATGAAGTAATTATCTTCAGAAAGAAATAAAATTTAAGTTCAAAGTATAAAATATTTGTTTGTAAAGGTAGTTTACCACAATTTAACAAATTGGTCAATTAAGACAGTATATTTTGTTTTAAGTTTAACTTTGATATTTTTTCTGTTTAGGATCCCATGTCACACCGGATTATAGAGAAGAGACGACGAGATCGGATGAACAATTGCTTAGCAGACCTGTCTCGTCTAATACCAGCAGACTATCTGAAGAAAGGCAGAGGGAGAATTGAGAAGACTGAGATCATAGAAATGGCAATAAAGCATATGAAACACCTACAGTCACATGTAACCTGTCACTTGGGTAAATATCTTTTGTACCTTTGGTGTGCGTATACATGTGTGAGCTTGCTTTTATTTGTGTGCGTTTTTTAAAAGGAATTTTTAGTTTTAGGACTTCATATATTTATTGATTTTTCATCCATAAATAGAAGCCGGCCACAGAAGGTGTCCTGTATTAGCATTTTACATTTTTTATATGTAGCTACAAATACGCTTCCCATGTAATGTAATGCAGCGAAAAATTTTACAGCATTGTAGCTGTCAAACCTCACCTCTTCCTTGTAATGGTAAAGTAACAATTTTAGCGACTGTTACAAAATATTTCAGTCTTTATCATTCAAAGAGTTTGTGCTTTATAATAAACAATGTAACGACTAGGCAAGCCCTTGCCCTGCACTTTACGAACTCATCTTAAAAGATCACTGAAAGAGTCATTGCAACAGACTTTTATTGGTAACATATATGCTCCTGTGTATGAAATCCCTACTTGCAAATAATACAATATTATAGGTTTTATATTGAAAATTATACAGTGTATAAATTATAAGTTATGAAATAATCTTGCCTTAAAACTATACTTCTAATCATTCAAAGCAGCTAGTAATTCATCAAACGAAGAAGTTCTCATTACAAAATATTTTTTTTTGTCTTTTCTTGGTAAATTTTCATTCTTTTTATCTTCACTTAGAGTTTTTAATAATGCATATCTAATTGTAGAACAGTCCAAATGAAATTTTTATTACAACATCACATAAAGTAAGACATTTAAAAAAAACCTAGTTTACTTATTTGTCTATTTACATCTAAGTAAATAATTACTTATTAAATAATTTTTCTTAGACTTATTAAATTATGCTGATAAACTGGTTTATAATTACAAAAATAAAATTGTAGAAAATCACAGTTAACAAAATTGGATATTCTGCAATCCATTATTTGAAATTTCATGAACAAGATTCATCATTTAAACAAATGAAGGTTTTTATCACAAAAATACATTATTTTATAATCATATTCTGTGGTATATTTTTGTTGCACAAATATTTATGAATTTAAACAAGTGTTTGTTGCTTTTTTAAATTTGCATCTAAATAGCCTGAAAGGATGTGATTATTTCTAATATTTCTCTTGTTACTTTGTGAACAATATGATATATTTAATATTGTATTGTTGTATCTAACATACATGATTATTGAAAGTATCCCATATAAAACTAGCATAAATGCTTCAAGATTGACAATTAAATCATTAACTGTGTTAGAAGGTTAAACCATTTTAATGGTTATTGTTTTCTTTTTGTTAGATTCCTGTGATATGGATCGCCATCGACATACAGAATCAGATGAGTCTTTTTCACCGCCAGAAAATATCCCTCCAAAAACTCCACCAATTATAGCAGAACATTACAGGCTAGGTTATCATGAGTGTTTGTCAGAAACTATGCATTTTCTTGTTGAAGTAGAAGGATTCTTTGCTGGAGATGCTTTATGTGTGCAGCTTATTAGTCATCTTCAGAAACATTGTGATAAAATACTCAAAGGTAATTCACTCACAATATTTAAACTAATCATTTGACAGTTTACAGTTTTTGTGTTATACCTATTGAGGTTTTTAAAATATATTTTTATTGATAAGTGCAGACATGTTTCACACTATTTTAGTCGATTGTTCAATGCTACGAGTAACGAACAAGACTATTGATTAGGTGTGTTGTATTATTGTGAGTGTCGCGTATTGGTGTTCTGTGGTGTCATTTTTCATGAAGTATTTGTTCACATTCTAAATGACAAAACACACCCACAATCAAATACTATATTTGAACACGAGATAACTACTCTATGAACAATAACGCACCAATACATCACAGACTCACAATAATTCAACACACCCAAGCAACAGTCTTGTCTGTGACTCACAGCATTGAACAATGCATTGATTTAGTGCGAAAAATCTGCTGAAAAATATCAGTAAGTAGTGTTTTTTTTGCCATGATATTAGGCATGTTAAAAATACATCTGATAGTAATGAATTTTTGATTTCAAGCATTGCAGGTAACCAAAATCATTTTGTCTAAGTATTAAAACATAAAAGGTCAAAAGCCTGAGTGTTTTCAAAAAAAAATTATAGAAGTGTAAATATTAAATTTTATACTTTTATTACTATAATTTTGCTGTATTATATTATACTGTAGTATTGTTGATGTAATTTATAACAAGAATGACAACATATAATTATTGAGATAACATTGTGAATATACAGTAATTAATTATACTTTGTAATATTTGTGATGATACCAAACAATGAATACGAATTCAAAAACTTTGTCAATAGTTCTCTGTCTTCAGTGTTGTAAATAAAATAGAGTAACCAAGTTAGTAGGGTTATAAATGTAACTGATATACACATGCTCAGCATAAAGTATTTATAATGAACAATTATTGCCCCCTTAAACGTAAGTCGATTGGCTGTCATGAAAATTATATAGTAGAAAACCCAAATACACAAGAAACAAAGAACTATGTTGGCAAAATTCATATATATTTAAAGAGAATAGATTTCTTTACCAAAAAATGTACTTAAATTATCTCAGAAACAGAATTTACCTACTCTAAATTATCTCCGAAACAAAATTTACCTACTCAGAATAATTGATAATTGTGGGATGATGTATAATCTTGATTAGTTGTGTATAATTTTTAATTGCTTTCAGAAGGCAAATACGTGGAGAAACAAACATGTTGAAAAAATTTGTAATTAAAGAAAAGTTAAAGAACAATTTAATATTATGCTAATGGATTATCTATAGTTTTCGTAGGGTCTGAAATACTACATTAATTATTATATGGCGAGATGTAAACAAATTTAGTAAACTTTTTATGAGTATGTATGAAAACTAAAAATATTATCCTCGAGCTAAGCTTAAATAAAGATTATTGTTAACTTCTTTTAATATTAATATAACAGACACTTTGGTTTCAGGTGATAGTCTCAATACACCAAGAACAAATTTTGGAGAATCTACAAGTACCTCCTCTACAGGAAGTTCAGGCAAGGTCAATGATCCTGGATCAGGTTCGGGTTCCAGCAGTGATGGAGGCGATCGATCTTCAGGTAACAACCAGTCAGGAGAAGACAATTTTGATGGCCATACCAGCCAGCTGCGGGATATTTTGACAAGTTCTAATTTAAACTCACATGCTCATAATAACAGGCTCAAGGTATGCAACCATTTTAGTTTATCATATATTAACTTTTTGTGGTATGTAACCATTTGATAAACAACTTGTGCCTGCTCTGATATGCTCCTGGAAGGAACATATTTTTGAAAAAATTTTTCTTTTTTCTAATTAAAAAAATTTTTCTCATATTTTTTAAATTATAGTAATATTTGTTTAATATATGTATTTTTGTATTATATATATGTAATTTTTTTTAGTATACTTATTTTCTCATGTTAACCAAACTTTACCCTACATTACTGACAATTTCTTTGCTAAAAATTATCTGTCAATCTATTTTCTTTGTAAAATACCTATTCATTGTACAATAGCGCACAAAATCTGAAACGATTTGTAAACACATGGGAAAACCCATAGTCTTTGGACACAAAAAAACTTTCTTCATTATTCAATCGCCTATTCATTGTAAAATACTGCAAAAACTTCGAAATGATCTGTAAATACTTGGGAAAACCCATAGACTTTAGACACATTGCAAATATTTAGCCTGGAATACAGTACAATACACAGGAAAACAAATCTTAAACGTACAACAATACTAATCTGAGAAAAATGGTACATATATGGGAATAGTTCCGCTGGCCGTTACACGATCTCGCATACTGGTATCTTAAGGCTTATCAAAGGGTTAATGAGGCTATTATTTCCTGCAAATAATTATTGCATGTGCACATGGAAGTATAAAAAAATTGAATGAAAATTGATTTCTGTTTTTGTACACGAAAGCTATTCAAAAAGTAAGGTCAGATTACTTGTAAAAACTTAACTAAATGGATTTCTTCAAATTTTTTGCATCGTTTTCTGTTTTCTTATTTAGTTTCTGTTTTTGTTTAAACATTTATCGATGTTCTACAAGCTTTTGTGTGCCAAAGTTATACACATGCCTCTTTTGAGAATAACCCGTCCACAACTTTTTTCACCTTGCAAGTGAAAATCACTCTGTACTAAACCTGGACTATAAGATAGTGGTCAGTTCAAACATAAGATCAGATTTTGCGTTTGTATTGATCCCAAGACATTGTTACCATAGCTCTGCATGTTGAGATGCCTGCTTAGTCTCGACTTAGATTGATGGTATTAAGTGATGCCATTCTCTTGACTGACGGGTTGACTGGGATCATGAGAGAAAAATGGGCTTTTGATATCGGTCCAAAAATGTCTTTCTGATGTAAGTGTCAACTCTCTTTTCTCAATATTTCATGAAACAGTTCCTCACTGTGTTGTAAAGTGGAGGTCTTTAGGCTACCTTTACCCATGGTTTATCTGGTACGCCCCAAGTAAAGGCTGAACTTGCTGCCTGTTTTTTTGAACTATTTTTTTCAATTATTTGGACTAAAACATCTCTTCTAAAACCTTTGAATCAAGAAATAGTATCGAATGTATTTATAAATAGTATTATATATATATATAATACCTTTTGGAAATATATATATATATATAATACCTTAGTCCTTTTGGACTAGGAGACTGACAGACTTAGCTTGGTAAGAGTCCACTCTGTAGTCTTGATCAAGACTACAGAGTAACTCAAGACTACAGAGTGGACTCTTACCAAGGTAAGTCTGTCAGTCTCCTAGTCCAAAAAATCTAAATAATCTTTACCAACCAAAACTAACCTATAAATAAATAAATAATATATATATATATATATATATATATATATATATATATATATATATATATATATATATATATATTATTTTGTTCTTTCAAAAAAATCTATTTTCAAATAAAGGTAGAGAAACTGACCTATAGGCCATACTTTTAGGATATTATTTGTAAAATTTTATTTAATTATTAATTGTTAGTATTTGTGTTAAAATTTCAAGTGTTGTAATATGTTAGATAATTAGATTCTATTTTGAACTTTTAATGTTTTGTGTACAGTATAAATTGATATATAGTTTTAATATCCTAAATTGATTATTATATATATTGAATTTTAAAGTTTTGTACTAAAATCCTAATTTATTGAAATTGTTAATTTATTTGAAGTCTGTAATTTAAATAATTGTTTGCTTTATGTATGCAAGATAAGAAAATATCTGCTGTTGAACTCTATGTTTAACTTATTATTTTTAGTGTGGAATAATCACTGATAAGGCATGTATTTACATGGTTGAAAACATGTTTGGAATTGAATTGTGAGAAATTTAACATTAGTATATATTTAATTCGCCAACCTGAGCTCGTTTAATGTAATATACTTATTAATATTTGTTGTGAGTGAATTCCTGTTACCTTAAAGCACTTTGTGAGTCTTTCCTGATCATTCAGTGTCGGCCCGTTCTGGTTAAATGCAGTTTCAGTGAACTACAGTAAAACCTCGATAAGTTGGACCTGTTCACTTGGATTTTTAGATAAACTGGAATCATTTTAAAGTACAATAAATAATCCCCGGCTAGCACAGTTTTTCGATAACTCAGATGGGCTGTGGTCCCAGTTAGTCAGAATTATCAAGGTTTAGGGTATTAATGAATAATTTTTTTTGTTCAATGCAATTCATTTCATGTATATTAAGTTAAATCTTTTTTAATATATATCATATTTTTAATTTAATATTAGTTTTATATGAAAATTTAAATGTAATTGTTATTTCATAACAAATAAAATTAAATCTCAAAATTATTTTTTTATTGTTTATATTATGATTATTATATATTTGATGTTTCTTGAGTACCATTAGTATATTTTTTGAATTTTATTAGTACATTATTATTATTGTTTAATTTATTTACTCTTTTATAACAGTTAGCTAAAGCAATTCGGTGTATTATATCTTGTTGTTTATTTAATCTGTTGGTTCATCCATTTCGATATTATGCATTTTAATAATAAACTATATAATCCTACCATTTTTTTAATTATAAGGGTGATTAGAGAATGATCTGGAATAATATGGTTAGTTTGTGTAATCAGAAAACACTGTTACTGGATAGTCACGGAAAAGATTAGTAAATTTCTTGTATAAAATTTTAACTCTTGTTTTATGAAGCATTTATATTTAATAAAAATTATATTTAAATAGAACTATTTGTTATAGATGATGGCAGATTTTCCCTCACCATCTCATTCCATTAATGGGTCTTCAAGTGCTGTAGAAAACCATTCCTCCTCTGGATCTTTGTACAAATTCAAGAACAACATTAAGCAGCGTTTTAGTGCTGAGCATTCTACTACTCTAATACCACTAGGCTCCCAGTCTGTTGGAATAAAGCGTCGAAGGTCAGATGATAATAGGAGACAAAGTGAAACGTCCTCTATGTCATCACCACCTCCCAACAGATACCAACAGCCTCTAAGTCCGTCACCGCCACCTTCGTTGCCAGGGATTCCAATTTTTGCTCTTCATTCCAAAGGCTCTTTCTATATACCTTTAACAGTCGATCATCACATATTGGCTCCGTTTTTTAGTGAATTAAATAATATGGATACAAACGTTTCGTCAATAGTGTTACACCCGGTGACAATATCAGTAAATTTTCAACAACAGTTTTCAAGACCTATACAGAATACACAGTGCTCTACAGACATACAGTGTTGGAATCAAGTGTCAAGTAATTTTATTTCTTTGCCAAAATGGGCAACATGAATTTATAAAATGTCGACGAGAGCAGTAAACTGACAACTGTTTTTAGTTGTAATTTCCTTTATTTCACGTTTAATTTGAAAGGTCTTTTTGTAAATACAACACCAAATCGCTGGTGTTTATATATGTGTATATATGTATGTTCTAATCTCAATTTTATCTGTGCCTAAAACCAGAGAGCTTTTGATTTAAGGGAGTCTGTTGTCTTAATTTAAGTGTATAAAACAGTTAAGTTCATTATATAGCGTAATATGAAAATAACTCCATTGTTTGATGATTATAAAAACCTACAGTAATGAGGAAACCTTGTGAATAATCCAATAATGCTTCAACAAGGTGTTGATTGGCTGTTTTAAATCTTTCAAACATCTTGTAACTAAAAAGTGTCAAAATTTGTATAAATAATATTTGTTTCACCTTAAAATCTAAGTGTTGTTTTGAAAATTTTTAATATTGAATTATAATGAAAGTATTATAATAGTACCATTTACGTTGTTGCTAAAGAATTTTGTACCACAGAATTCCTTAGCTTCAACAAATTAATTTTAGTAAATGGAAATATTTAAACAGTTTCACTGACTTGTTAACAGTGTTACTTAATTAACAATCACAACAAAATTTTAAACATTTATATATGAAAAATATAAAAAGGAACATGCCTATATTCAAATTGTTCTTGATAATTTTCAAGACCATAATACGAAGGACGTCAAGGACATTGACACAGCCATTGTTGCTGGATGCTGTACAACATTAAATGTTGCAGTTCTTAGATATCTGCTATAACTGGCCTGTGAAGACCCACCCACCGTTATATTACTCGGAGTAGTGGCAAAGGCGTGCACAAAACTAACCTAATTGGTTGTGTTAAGAAATGTGTTCTCATTATTAGTGAGTGAATTATTTTGTGAAATTTTATTACAGAAAATCTGGTTTAAAAATCTGTTTTACATCTAATGTCAGTGACAGGAGTAAAAAAACTTCCATTTCATCTGAAACTATCACTGAAGGCTTTGCTGGAGGAAACAGCGACAACTAAGTTCTATGAAATGTTTAGCATTACATAAATGAATTACATTAGCCACCAATTAATATGAACACTATTATTGTATTAGAATATGGCAAAATTTGTATAAACATTTGTTATATGATCTTTTAGTTATGGTATTTATAAGTTAATTAATTACACAAAATTCTACTAATTTTCTATGAACAAATTTTTCTCTTGAAACCTCCAATGAAATTCAGAGTACAAAGTTTTTGTGAGAACATTAATTGAGTAAATATGGTATAATGTTTTAATTACTCAACGTTCTCAAAAACTCATTCCCTGATATTATGATACAAAATAGGTTAGGTAAATTAGAACAGTAATCATTGTTACAAAAATTATGTGCCTGCCACTCAAGAAAATCTAACGCAATATTGCTTGGTATTTGAAGATAATTATTTTTTTCTCACAAGGCGTTAAAAGTGACAACACTTTGCTTTGATGATAAAAATGATAGTGGTGGTTTTTAGTTCTAACAAAACATTTGAATCTCCTCTGAGTTTTTATTTGGATTTGGTACACATAGGTCTAAAACAGCATAATATGTTGAACAGTAGAATTTGAGGATTTGTTTCTCTATAATGAATTTGTACTGGGTAAAAGCGAATAAGAAATTATATATATTCTGTTGTAATTTTATAATCCTGTTCTGTTATTTGTTGTTGCATACCTTGCAGATTCATCTTGTATTATACTTAAGGTTGATTTTAGCCAACTACACTATTAATATATTTTACAGGAGTTGCAATGAAAGTGAATTCCTTATCTGAATTTACAATTGTCGTGTATATAATGTGTATATAATATGGAGGGAAAAGTTACTCTTGTTTGTTTTGTATCCAACTTGCTATGTATGCAGTTCTATTATTGTTACCATTTGTTAAACTTGTTAGGATTAACATTGATTTAAATGTAAATTAAAGATTGATTAAAATTTGTACAGCATTAAAGTTATTTGCTTGTTATCACAAATAGTAAGCTCAATTTTTAATGTATTCATTAATTGATGATGTTAAATATAACAATCCAATCAGTTGGATAAATGCAGTGTTTGATTATCTTTTGTGTTTAAAAAATGAAACATACCCTATACAGTGGAACCCCTCAAATCCAAACTAATTGGGGCTATAGTCTGTTCGGATTTGGAAAAGTTCGGATTTGCTGTGTATTTTGCACTTGTCAGAAGTTCGTTTTTTTATTAACGAACAATATTAGAACATTCAATACATATTTCTGTATCAATACTGTACTGTAGACCCTTTTTCGAGATTTTTTTTCAAATTTGAAGTGTTGATGCGACTTGACAAAGAGGAAAGTTTGACAAAGTTGGCTGTTGAATTTAGTGTTGGTAAGGCTACAATAAGTGACTACAAAAAGAAATATGCAAAGTTGGAACAGTTTTCAGTGCTACAAAAGAAAAGTCTTTGAAACGACGTCATCACGTTAACGTTTCTGTGAATGAAAAAAATTGACGAAGTTGTATTTTTATGGTTTACATAAGAGAGGCAGAAAGGAGCTTCTAGTGGCCCATTATTACAAGAAAACGCATTACAGTTGAACAAATTAATGAACGGGGATTTGGAATTTACTGCTAGCAATGGATGGTTGGCTATAAATAAGAGAAGGAGCGGAATTAGACAACTAGCAGTAAGCAAGTAGAAGTTATCAGCTGATTATCTTGCTGCAAAAAAGTATTTAGACGAGTTCACACATTTGATTTCGTCTGAAAATTATTCACCCCACCAAGTGTATAATGCGGACGAGACTAGATTGAATTTTAAAGCCCTTCCCACTAAAAGTCTTGCACCAAAGAGGAATCTTCTGCGCCAGGCTTTAAAACGAGCAAACAGTGTCTCACAGTTTTAGCCTGCAGTAACACCGCGGGAACAAATAAGCTACCATTAATGGTGATTGAGAAATCAGGCAAGCCATGAGACCTTAGATATGAACTTAAATGCTCTCCCTGTTTATTACAAAAAATGAGTGGTAATATTTTCAAGGAGTTGTTAAAAAATGAATTTGTTCCTTCAGTAACAAAATTTAATGAAAAAATTGACTGCCATCAAAAGTTCTACTTTTGATAGACAATGCTCCTTCACATCCTTCAGACATGCAGTTGGTATGTTGAGACATAAAAGCAAATTTTCTTCCACGTGACATTGTTTCTTCAGTCTATGGATCAAAGTGCTGCAGAATATAAAACGGAACCACAGAAAAAAGCATCTACAAACATTAATTGAAGAAGATTGTTCTCTTTCTATTCCAGAAAAACTTAAGACTATTAAAATGAAGGATGTAATTTACTGGGTAGCTGAATCATGGAATAATATCTGTAACACTTTACTGCAGAAGTCTTGGAAGAAGCTCTGGCCTAGCCTCGAATTTGTAGAAATACCACTTAGAACACGGGATGATTAAACTGAGCTCCTTCAGCTCATTTAAAGAGTACTAGGATGTGAAGATGCTGATGAAGGTTACCTGGAAGAGTGGACAACACTAGATAACAATGAAGAATATTCAGAGCATGATATAGTGTCAATGATCCAGGATCAACACAATGGCAGTGTAGCAGATAGCGATAGCGAGAAAAAAGATACCTTTACAAACGCTGTTACTCGTGCCATCGCTCTTGACGTTGCATTGCGTTATGTAGAACAATATGCAGCTGCAACACCCAATGATGTTATGCTAATGCGACGGTGATGCAACATTGCATCCTCGGGAAGGTTTACGTCTCTTTGCCAGATAAAGATTACTGATTTTAAGTGAATAATATATTTAAGTATTTGTGTTTTTTCTTTTTAAATGAAACATATAGTTTAGTGTTTGTCTTTTTTATTTGTATTTTACCGCCAATAAATTCTATGTTAATGAAGTAATACTGTATTACAGTATATGCCTTTGTATTATATCATGTGTTTACAGTGTCAATTCCAATATATTACACATCTCGGTCCTGTTTTACATAAGTAGCATACTTTCAGTACATACTTAATTAAATTTTATATACTTTTTTAAAAATTGGTTTTCATCAAGTCATGTTCGGATTTGAGGGATTCTACTCTATATATTTCCAAGTTATTTACTAGTCAGACCTTTATAAATTATAAATTATGTTTAAAAAGTATGAATAAGGTATGAGGATTGAGCTCTTAAAATGATACAAATATATAAAGACAATGATTTCAACAACAAACTTATCTCTTCAGTGATTCATAATTTATAATTGTATATGTATTCAGCATTGACTAAAAGTTGTTGAATCATGTTTCATTATCAAGTCATTAATTTGAATATTTTTGTGTTGTTTTGTTATTTAGTTGTTTAATTTATAAAGTTGTTTAAACATAGACATTTTCAAATACGTGCTTGAAAGGTGACTTGCAAGGTTTTTTCAGTCATGCAGTGTAAGCCTTTTGAAATATCAAATTTATGTACAGAACATCAAGTAGTAATTAAAGTGTATGACAGTTTTACCAACCAGTTACTTGTTATTACCATGCAAGAGCTAATCCAATATAATGCTTGTGTGGAATAAAATTGTTTTTATGAAACAATTGTTAAAAATTTTATCATAAAAAATGTCAAATGTTCTATCAATACATTTTTAGTATCATATTATCAATTACTAAAACTAACCATATCTTCTACTGACAGATGTTAAAAACCTAAGTATTCAGGATTTTTTAAATAGGAGAATGTGCTTTTTTGGCGGTTTTGAATAGGAGAAGCAAATATGGCAAGAGATCCTAGCAGCAGGTTTTCACTGTGAACAGAAAATTAAATGATGGGTTTATAAATTACATAATACATATTTCTTATTATATTGGCTAAAAAAACTTTTGCGTAAAACTAAAATTTAAAATACCCTCTTGGTTGTTTATGGCATTAAAAACATTCTCACTAAACTTTTGTGCCTGTAAAAGGTAACTCTGGTGAACTCAATCTAGTTTCCCGTGTCTTAATCATGTGAGCCTGTATTATGAGCAGAAATCATAAGCGTTATTCCATGCCTTAGGCTTGTTAACATAAAAGTTCCACTTCTTCTGTATACAAGCTCTATATTAGGTTTGAATTCTTTGTATCCCAGGGTGATTGATCTTGCAAAGTACTGGCCCTGTGTGCCTGTATTATGAGCAGAAATCACTAGCGTTATTCCATGCCTTAGGCCTGTTAACATAGAAGTTCCACTTCTTCTGTATACAAGCTCTATATTAGGTTTGTATTGCACGTATCCCAGGGTGGTTGATCTTGCAAAGTACTGGCCCTGTGTGTTTTTACTCCGCAAGGGAACTGCCATGAAACAAATTGCTCGTGGATTTTTTTACTTGGCTCATTATATGAGAAATAAATAGTCAACTATATCTGCAGAGTTGTCTATAGCATAGCAAATGCTCTGGAAAATAAGACAAGTAAAGAACTGTTTTATTACTATAAGTTAAGATCAGTTATGATGAATGTACCGTTAATGGACAATCTTTCAAATGCCATCCTTATAAAATGTTGCCACCAATGAATGTTAGCCTCCATTTCTAGTCACTTTCTTGCTTCAGGGAAAAGAAAAAGATCTTGTCACTGAATCAGAAATACATGGTGGGTAAATGATATCTTATTACTGGTGTCAGAATGTGATGGGGAAGATGTGGAGTAACTTCAATAGAGTTATAATCTTTCTTCCATGAGATAAAAGAGTTATACTTAATTCTGGAATAAAACTAATCCATAGCAATGGCTGCCTTCAAAGTGCTTTTGTAGTCCAGTAAACCTAAGTACAGTAGAGTCTTGATAATTCGAGGTAGATGGGATCGAGACCCTCTGGTATTACACGGAAGTACGTTCCTTTGCATGAGAAAAAAATAAGAGTTTTAATGAACCTTAACACCATAATTAAAAATGCAGTAATTAAGTTTATTTTAGAACTTTATATGAATATTTCTTGGAAGCCTGACTCATTATCCTTTGCATATCCTATTGATAAACGTTTCTTGGAACCCCTCCTTTGGACACGTACGGCTGTAAACATTTCTTGAAAGTCTGACTCATTTCCTTTGAATAGGGTAATGATATAAATATTTCTGGAAAGCCTGACTCATCATTTTTATTCAAATAAAATAGGCTCAAAATTTAACAGAAGCTCAAAATATTGGGACTCAGATTTTCGAGACTCTACTGTATTTACGATCACCTACTACAAAATCCTGACCTAGTGCTGAGCAACTTCCATCTTTTCCTTGAAGCAAGGAGTGTCATTAGGCAGTGCTTTCAAAATGACTAGCAGCTTCAAGGAACACCCAGAAGCATTTAAATTCAAAGAAGGTTTAGGAAAGTTTGTCCACAGGTACAAGAATTTGTTAATCTTGAAGGTGATTGTGTTGAGAAGAAACCAAAGTCTATATAACTGTTAGTAGAATAATAGTCTTTTGAAAATTTTAACTGCGTTATTTACGGGTTTGGAGTTTGAAAAAACCTTCTGTAAATTATCAAAATTTATGTGTAAAATATCACTAAGCCAATGATAAACAGATTTAAGAACAGCTTAGTCAATGTAAAAACCAGATGTTCTAAATTCTTTGACACCGAAACATGAAAACTACATTTTCTGAAAATATTTGGGAATATTTCATACTACTGTTAAATTTCCTATAACAGTAAAATTTGTATTCCTTCGTACAAAAAAAAAAACAAAACATTTTACATCGACTTTATCGTTTTACCACAAATAAAAGGGAATAGGAGTGAGGATTGTGTTAACACAGTTGTATTGCATAATATTAACAACCGAGTTAGGGTTGGCAGAAAATTTATTAAGTAGAGAATTTCATAAGTTGGTGAAAATTCAATTTTTTCCTGTCTTTTTCAATCAACTCCCTTGAAGTGGATATTATAGTAGGCACCCATGTTAGCTTAATATATTGTTATAAATCTGGTACAATTGTTTGAAATTATTTTAAAAATCTGTACTAATGCATAGCCAATGCATTTAGTCATCAACTATTTAGTGTTTCTTAACAGATATAAGGCAATATTGTGTTTAAAATCGTTAACAATAATAATTAGTATAGAAACTGAATAGTCTTGTTGGTTTTGGAAGAGTGGTTTCAATTTAACCAAATATTCATCTTATAACAAGATATCTTGTCAAATTGTTAGCAATATAAATGAAGACATAAAAAATGTATAATACAGCACTTAAAATGTCATGAATTACCTTGGCCGATAGAATAAACCTTTAGCATTTTTGTATCTGTATTCCAGCTATTGGGTGGAAAATAATTATATTGGAATAATCTGTACATTTCCGAACAAAACTAATAACCTCATTTGAAAATATCAGTTTCCCAAATATTATAATTTCCAAAGTGTTTTCTTAATTCTTTCTCTAAATTTTAAATAAAATAAAATATATGGCATCAACAAGAACTTGAAATTCTTTAGTTTAAAGAGAATATTGTATCCTGATCAAATTAAACAATATTCTCTTTAAACGGCTTTGGCCTATCTTTTGCCTTGTTATTTTTGTATATAAAATTACTGTATTTTACTCAAAAAATTGTGAATAATAGTAATTGTATTTTAAAACTGTTAGAAACGATTATATTACATGGTTTATTATATAGATAACATTATTAAAATAAACATTTACTATTTTCTTTTCCAATCATGTCAACTGCTTAAAAGAATTTTGTTTATGTGTTAATCACTGACCTAAATTCGATATTTCTCAAAACATGTTTTGCACTAGTTAAATGCTTAACACAAATTTTACTGGTTGGTCTTTGTAGTTTGTAACCCAATGCTGATCTAATTTCGTGTGCATTACCAACAATAGTGGGTGACAAAATATTCTTACTTATAAAGTACTAAATATTATATTTTTTATACGGGTGATATTTTTATATTCACTATTTTGTATCTTAGTCTATTATTTGTTAATTGCTTATTATGTGTAATTATAATGAGTAAAAACAAATTAAAAGTTACTTAGGGTTTGATGTTTGCTTAAAGAATGTTTAGATTTTAGGCTCCCACTATTAATGTTCATTTGTTATGTATACAAGAATACAGTAATTATAAAACAACAAACATCAGCTATTCATTGACACCAAGTAAAAGGTATTCTGAGCTTCTCACTCCAGTTGACACAAAAACTGCTGAAGAGTTCCATTATGTTTAGATGTCTTACAGAAGGTCAGTGGACCATAAATATATGTATTTATTTATGCTTTAAGTTTCAAGAGTTGATAAATATTATTAGAAAGCACAGACCTTGTGGATAACATCAGAAAATAAACTCTCTTGAAGCAAACAAATTAATCAAACAAGTAGACATCCATGACTAGGTGGGGTGGTCTTTATACACACTACTAATAAATTGCTGTTACTAGCTGGCCTAGTCCATAAACTGCTATGGGTTAAAGTAGTTGCCTCAACATGTTGCATAAACTGCTATGAGTTAAAGTAGTTGCCTCAACATGTTGCATAAACTGCTATGAGTTAAAGTAGTTGCCTCAATATGTTGCATAAACTGCTATGGGTTAAAGTAGTTGCCTCAACATGTTGCATAAAAACTGGAAACTGAAATACATCATTGAACAACTGGAAAGTAAACAACACACAACTGTACCAAAATAAAACTTGTAAGCTATGTACAAAATATCATGTAACATTTGCCTATAGCTTCTACATATCACAAAAAGTCAGAAAGTTCATCCCTTGCTACAATGAATATATCAAATGTATTGAAAACATACAAATAAATGAGTCAAACTTCACCACACATGCAACTACACATTTAACTTACAATAACACAAACCTACAAAACTCTGAATGTATTTAACATTACAGAAACCTATAAACACCACAAAAAACAATCAGTTAATATCTAATAGAACATCAAAACAATCTATGATCTTAGATCACACAATAACCCCAAAACAAAATTTAAAAAACTACCAAGAACAACCAGTTCAATTTTGTCTCACAATGAATGGAACTAGTGTGAAAGGTATAACACAGAAATATCAGTGTTAGGGGTTTTAGTTGTTTAATTAACAACAACAATAATATTTAAAAATTCTCTAGGTAAAATAAATTTAAGCTCATTGTTTAGTTCTAGATTTTTTCTGCTATGAAGTGTAGCTGCAAGAGTGGTTTTATAAATTATTTTGTATGTACTGCAATTATTACTGTCAGCATGCAGTGATTGTGATGGCTAGCACATTCATGATTATTATTTAAAAAAGCAAATACAAGTTAACTTATAGACGTTAAAATGTATAAAAATATCCAAATACCTGACTATGATGTTAGTTAATTTTTAATGTTAAATGAGGACTACTTTTTTAGGAAATGTTAATCTATGGGAATCTACACAAGACATATTGCATTTTATGGATATGGCAAGGATGAGGAAACTGTATTAGATGGTTTTGTAAGAATTAAGCAAGATATCTTAATAAGGTGGGTGCATTGTAGTATGTTAGTGGGGGTTCAGCTTGTGTTAGGTTTAATTTATATATTTCATATTGTTTGGTTGTTTGTAGTCTATTATTCTTATTTAATTTTTGTAAAATTTGTAGGTTTGTTGTTTCCTTTTCTCAACCTTATCCATAAAAACCAATGGGTCAGTTGCTGTTGTAATTGACAGAGGGATACATTTCTCATAATGGACGTCCTTTTTTAACATCAAAAGTAAATGCTACTATAGGTAGGTTTTTACATATTGTATAAGTTAATGTATCAGTCAAACCTAGCAGTTCAAGTTCTACATGTATAAAAAAGAAACAAGATTTTATACAATGTATAAATATTGATTTATTTAAACTTAAGCCAAGGTTACGGCTTACCTGCGTCACAGCTATTGCAGTTTTATTGCAGTTCATTTGCCGAATCATGGGTTATTTTGGTTTTTTCAATTCACACATTTTATTTATTAGTTCTCTCTTTCTCTCTCTCTCATATATATATATATATATATATCGTTGAAATTTTCAACCAATAAAATACTTTTTTTTCATCTACTCAAGTTCAAATTCATTTATTTAAACTTGTAGGGGGATGACACTTGAAGTTAATACAGTTTTTTTCAAGTATTAATTCATTAAATTTAAACATTTAATTTTGCTTTTTATTTTGTAACTTAATATTGTGATTTTTTCATATGTGTATAGATATTTATATTAATTGCAATTATTTAATGAAAAGTACACAGACAAAACATTTTTTTTTTGACCGAGAGGAATTCACTTGAATTTTTTTCATATTACTTGTTTTATTTGACGTCTCTCGGAGACCTAGTATGGTCTTCTTTTTTTATTTACCCATTGTAAAATTTATTCCTGCTTTAAAAAAAATTGCTTTATAACACACAAAAGATATTAACTGTTGTTAAATAAAAACACAGGTTATGCGTGAGTCAAAGAAATCTGATTTATTAGGAATTTGGCAACGTTTGTACAAAGCTCATCACCAAACAAACACGTGCAAAATTTAAATGTAAAAGACCTCACAGAAGCCTATAAAGCAATCAGTCAACAAATCGCACTGAAAACTACCATAAAGCCAAGAACATCAATTTAAACTGCTGTAAATGAGATTTTTCAGAAACGGCACATCATAGGAGCGAGAATGAGAGCTCTGTCCAACAAGCAAGCCTTCAACGACTAAATTGTCATCCTCATTCAGGCCTACATTTTAATAGACAGAATTAACATCTACATCGTAAAAATTCACAACAAAATTAACATAAAATCAAAAACATTACAATAAGTTATTAATACTAATAAATTAAGAAAACAACACAAATAAATTAAATAATTAAAAAACACTATAAAACATGATAGTCCATCATAATAAAAATTATAAACGATTAATTAAACAGAATTTTAAACAGATATTAACTATTGTTATAGGATTAAAGTTCATTTTGCTTTTAGTTTCAGTCATTAGTGTTAATTATATGGTTCATTTTGTATTAGTAAACGGTTTACAGTTTCAGTACATACCTATTTGAATTTAGATGTACAAGGCTTGAGTTAAAATTTATGATAAAAATTCCGATTTATTTGGTCTATGAATTAAGTGATTAGTTTGTTAATATAATTTAAAAATAGGTATTTAATGAATAATTTTGCTTAACTTTTAACAATTAACTTTAATTTCTTTTTTAATTATTAGTTTTTTAAGACTCACTGGTGCTGTGATTTAAACCTACTTTTTACTCCTTGTGCCTCTCTTGGTAAGAAGGCTTTAATTACAATAATGTCTATTAATATACATCTATAAATAAAATTGTTAATATATATATTAGAGAATGTAAAAAATATATTATTGTTTAAACGACTGAATAACTGTTGTTTCTCTTGTTTGTATATAATAAAATACATTTTTTGTGAAGAAATAATTTTGTTTCTTAACATCTATACAGGCATTTATTTCCAGAAATATTTTTTTTCTTGTGCTTTAATTATGTGTAGAAAGTGGTGGTAAAGATTTATTTTTAATATTGAAGAACTTTGAACTATAAGAAATAAAATAATTATATCTATATCTAAACAAATGAATGTATGTGTGTATGTATGTATATTATAGATGCCTAAACCGCTGAACAGAAGTTGATGAAATTTGGAAGATTTGTTTAACATGTTCCCTGGAAGGTTCCTGTGAAGTTTGGTATAAATCAATCCACAGAGCTCTCCCCCAGAGGCTTAGGATGGTTCAAAAACCGAAGTATATATGTATGTGGGTATGTAAATATCTTATGGGCGCCTAAACCACTGAACAGAACTTAATAAAATTTAGAGGGATTGTTTAACGTATTTCCAGGATGCTACATCTTAGGTTTGGTGTATATCCAACTAGAGGGCTCTGCTACCAGAGGCTTGGGATGGTTCATAAATCGATGTATATATGTATGTGTCTTATGGACGTCTAACCCGCTAAACAGAAGTTAATATAATTTTAACTTATTATATAACTTAATGAGGGATTGTTTAACTTGTTCCCAAGATGCTTTGTGTAATGTTTGGTGTAGATCCATCCACAGGGCTCCAAAGGCTTAGGATGGTTTAAAAACCGATGTGTGTACATATCTGTGTCTTATGAATGCCTAAACCGCTCAACATAAGTTAATGAAATTTGGAGGAATTGTTTAACATATTCCCAGGATTGTTCATGTTAAGTTTGGTGTAGATCCATCTACAGTGCTTTGCTCCAGAGGCCTAGGATGGTTCAAAAACTGATGTATGTACTCGTATATATGTGTTTATGTAAAATCTTATGAACTGTTGAACCGCTGAACACAAGTTAATGAAATTTGGAAGGTTTGTTTAACATATTCCCAGGATAGTTCGTGTGAGGTTTGGTGTAAATCTGTCCACAGGGCTCTGCCCCAGAAGCTTAGGATGGTTCAGTGTTAAACCTTCATAAGTCAAATGTATATCTATACTGGCGTTACTAAAATTAATTTAAAAAAATTATAAACATTATATAAGAATAAAAATACATTATTAATTATTTTAAACTGTTTATGATTGCTAAATTCTGTGTACAATTATTACAATCACACTTATTGATATTAAAAGTAGGATTGCCGATAATATTCTTGTGAAATTTGAATCAGCCAATGCTGTGCATCAGTACCAGAATAACCACAAAAAATCTGACACCCAACTTGATCCAGGCAAAAATCAGAGGTGGTGGTTTTAAGGAGAGATTGCAATTGAAATACAAATAAGGATTTAAATAAAAAATAATAATCTTTGTTGAAAGGTTTTATTTATTTAAATTGAAAATTTACACAGTTTTTTCAATTTGTTATTGAATTATCTGTTTACTACATTATTCATTAAATTTTTTACATCTGTCTGTTACATTTATTTTTTGGACATGTTTATTTTTAACCTGATAATGAGCTAGTTTGTGTTAAGCTATATCAATTGTCATTATCTGGTAAGCCTAAAGCTTTAACCTTAAAATTGAACTTTCAAAATAGAGCAATACATTAAATGCTTTGTAAAATTCATTGTAGGTTATAAGCAAAATGTTATATTTTGAAGCTCTGTCGTTTTTTGTAATATTTCAAGGTAAATATTTAAGGTTAATGTTGCTTGTTGTAATCATCTTGAATTCACTGATTAAACTATAATTAAAACATACTTATGTAAGTGCATATGCAAGGGCTTACATGCTGATGCCTTTCAAAACAATCGAAGCAAAGACTCTACTGGTGGCATTGTGTTGAGTACAAAGGTTGTCATGATGAGATTTATGAGCCTAGAAGGGGTGAATTATTTTGGTTGTGCTATGTAATGGAACAGGGTGTTGGGTTCAAAATGTGTGTGGTCATTTAATATGTTTTCTTTATCAGTTGAGTAGTTTTTGTATATCTCGTATTTTTCTAAAGTTGTTAGTTTTTTTACTTTTTTTAATATGTCGAGAATGTCTAAATTAGTATGTATGCCTGTGTGTGTGTGTTGCATGATTTTTAGGTGTGTTGCATACCTGGACCAGTAGGTTATTCTACACTTGCTTCGAAGAACACATTCCCCAATGAAACCAAACAAACCCAAAATCCAGCTAAGGGACACCTAAAAAACACACAACACACACACACACACACACCGACATACATACTAATTAACATTCTCTACATATTAAAACAAAGTAAAAAACTAACAACTTTAGAAAAATACGAGATATACAAACACTACACAACTGATAAAGAAATCATATTAAATGACCACATACATTTTGAAGCCAACACCCTGTTCCATTACATAGCACAAAATCAAAATAACCCACCTTTTCCACAGTCATAAATCTCATCCCTATAACCTTTGTACCTAATGGGAGGCTGCCAGTAGATAGAGGCTTGGCTTCCTAAAAGGAAAGATTATAAACAAGAATGTTCATTGCTTGTTGCTGGTTTTTCCATAAAGTATATAAAAGTGGAAAGGGGATTTATTGCTCTTTTTGTAAATATAGACTGTAACTATTTTTATTCCACTAACTCTTCAAATTGTACTTATTTGATAACTGTAAAACATTTCAGTTGTGTTCTTTAATTTTTTTTTGTAATAGTACTAAATATTAATACTACAAAATTCCAGAATATTAAAAACCAAAGAAATTACAGCAACACTCATTAAACTCTTAGACTGGCTTAGTTTGTTTGCACTTGACTAACTTTGAATACTTAATATGGTCAAAATTTGTACAGATTGTTTACAATAGGTAGTAGCATATTTACATTTACTATAACCATTGGTTTCCACAACTTCTAGCAGTTATGGATTGGGTTTTCCTCAAATGCTCCAATAATAAATTTGACAGATAGAAAAGGCTGATAAAACTGAAAAAGGTTAATTATAGCTGCACCATGTCAATACTCTAAATTCACCTTAATTGATCAAACTCTATATTCTTTTAGTATAAGTTAAATTACTTATGTTTTTCTTACATTGAAGATATCAAATTATGGAAATGTAAAGGAGTCCTGACAGCTTTAGACCTTGAAATATTGTTGTCTTTCATGACGAGCTGGTTGTTAATCACACATAACATTTTGAAACTAATTGCGACTAGACTGAAAAGTCGTAAGACGAAAACGTTTCCTCCAAGTGTAAGTTAACAATTTAATAACTTTTAGTTAATAGAATGTCTGGTTGCAAGTAATTTCAAAGTGTAATAAGCTTTCGACCATCGGAAGGTAGACTATTGCTCTTTTTTATTTCTCCGGCACAACTCTTCTATTGATAAATATTTTAGGAAATCCCAACCATGTTGGACCCGTCAAATTGTTAAAGGGACATTTTGACTCTAGACTCTAGTTTTACAGTGGACTTGGTTTTCTGTTATATAATGCCGGCAATATGAGATGAAATGATTCATATTTAGCATACTTTTGAATGACTGTGCAAGATATTTTTGTATTTCTTAGCCGTTTCAGATAATATGGAAAGATAGTAATTTTTTTCAGCAAAAGTGAGAAGGTCTTAGTGCTGTTGATTTATTGCTAACTTTATATTAAAAATCTGTAAAATATTTAATAAATGTTAAATCTATAGATAACAATATAAACAATAGGCGACCTTTTGCCTGAAGCAAATAGTAAAGTAGGATGCCTTTTGTTTCCATAACCCAATTAATTATCTTTAACTTTTCTTAAACAAATGATTTTGAATAGATTTTTATTTTGAGGTACAAACCTGTCTTACAAAATTAGAGTAAATAAAAGACAAAATATGTAAACAAAACATAGTGCTAATTCTGATAAGTGCAATCCATCTATGGCTGCCAAAGTAAAACATTAAATACTTTTATTTATGGTAAATATGGAATGACCATATTAATTTGTTTCTTCTGAGGCAGACGTTTTCTTGAACTTAGTAATTTGATGAAATCAATATCCTTTTTGTAACGCAAAGGCTGTCGATTGTAATGTTTGGAAGGTTTTACATTTCCTTCAGTTCTGGAAGTTTTCCTTAGAAAAAAGTAATATAGCAATTCAAATATACTTAAAACACTGGCTCCAAGGAACAACCCTATTGTTCCACCCATGGATACTGAAAAAAATAACGAATTGTTTAAAATGGCTCTGAAGTCAATGACCGTGTCAAATTTAATAAATATAAATTAAATATATAATAATATATATTAATAAAATATTATGATTTTAGTTATTTAAATTAGATTTGTTGTTTTATATACATGTTTTTTTATATATTTTTTTTGTTTTTATATCGCTACATATTTACTGTTAATTATTTATTGTTGTATCTTTGTTTTTGAATATTTATTGTCATATAGTTGCTATAACTTTAGTTGAAATAACATTTGTGATAATAAATTTGGTTTTTGTTCACAGATACAGTGTATTGTTTCTCATTATGCCTGTTTTGGCTTAAATATTAACCTTTTATTAAAAATTGGGTGGGCAAATTTATATAAAGGAACATCTAAAGAAACTATTTCAAAATTTATTAACTGAACTGGAAATAAAAATTCCATTTTATCCTGAGTATAATACTATGTGAAAATTCAAAACTTGAAGCAAATGTTTGGTTAAATGTATGCACAAATACACTTACATATCATTGGTTCTCTTATGGTACAGAGTAGCCTAAGCATAAGTTCTGTCACCTTTATTCTGTAATCCTTGGGTCAGATTCTTTCTTTCCTTCTCTATGCTGTGTTATTGGAGTATTCAAAGATGCCTCCAAAAGATGTGGATATTTTGTTAATACAGAATTGGAAAAAAGAAGTAAAATGTTCAGGCTGGGATATGTAGGATTATATACAAAATCATTTGCAGTGTTGTATATGAGAAGTAGACCTAATGTATGTCAGAGTCAGAGGGAATGTTAGGAAGACCAGGTGATATAAAAAAGGAGAGAGATATATGAAGTATAAAGGTGCTCCCCTGGAACTAAACTTAGGGGAAAATTATTTCTTACCTGGGTGGGCTAAGACAGGCCCATTTCTTATCTGGGTGGGGTAAGACAGGCCCATTTCTTACCTGGCTTACAAAAAGTAGACATATATAAAGTGGTGATACAATTATGTGGTCACCTGCTATAAATAAAGGATATGACTTTTTACCTTAGACCTCAAGTAAAACCACTCATATATTTACTGTATTGAAGCTGGAATTAATTTATTTGTTGCCAAATTATTCCTTATTGTTTTTTATATTTTTCTTTTTCTCCAATGTATCCCATACCACTACTTTCTTGCGTTTTTGCATAAGATGTATTTTCAACAAATTTTTGTTTTTTTTACAACCCTGATTAAATATTGCTTACAATATCAAGAGCACAGAGGTACAATATATTACAATGAAAATATTGGAAACAACCCCAATAACCTAGTTGGTCACTAGTTTGTAACTTCTTGTTTGCTAGATTGTATTTTGATATAAGACCCTCTGATGATGATGATGATGATGATGACATGGTCATCAAAATGTACATAAGGGTTTAATTCTAAGTAACTTGTATTATTTGTTATTTTTGTGGTATTGGGGTATTTCCAATACTTTTGCTGTAAATATTGGTTACTTTCTTTACTTTTGCCAATGCCTGCACTTGGCTGTTGAGCTCTTCAGCGTCGAGCCTTTGTTCTAATTCGAGGTTTGTTTCTAATTCTGTATTATTTTCACTATTCTATCATTATTTTCACTATATTTCTACAACTTTCTTTCTTGTTTTATATACTCCTCTTGCTTTTCTTTACCTCTTTATAAAGCTTTACCCTCCATCCTTGCTTGCTCTTTCGTTCTGATACTACGGCTTCCCGCTTTACTAATCGGAACTAACTATGCATAGATAGTTGTAATCGAATACTTAGTCAATATTTGTTCAGTAACTAAGTTTATTTTTATTACCTTTAAAGAACACAATTTATTTTGTCAGTTATACTTGCAAATGGTTTTCAGGAACACATTCCTTCAGTTTTCATCTTTCACTTGCGGCTTCGACTTGAAAAAGACACAGGCCGAATTTCTAAAAAAAGAACTCGTCGACTCTATCCTAAATGTAAGACAATTTAATAATTTGAATTCAATCATTGTTTACATTTAAAGGATGTTTAGTGTTAATATCTACTTTACTTTACTTTAGCCAATGCTCGCACTTGGCTATTGAACCATTCGACATCGAGCCTCCAAGTAACAACCGATTCTGGACAGCTGGTCGTCCAGCTCAGGACAGGTTGAAATGTGGTCCCCATTCATGACACCATCGAAACCGAGCGGGCACGTATCGGATTCTGCTAGGCCAAAACTGTAGAGGTGGGCCTGGAGATAGTCGTGTCCCGTCAGGAGTCAAAAGTCAGCCACGGCAGTTATCCTATCGCTTGTGGGCACCAGAGGATCGTGACTGCTAAGTGGTGCCCACTGTTTTCCTCTAATGGCTTCCTCTTGCCCTTGTTTCATGGAGTGTTTCAGGGCTGTATCGATAAGGTGTTTGGAAGAGGTGAGGTTGGCTTCTGTGTAGGGTTGTTACATCTGTGCTCCATTTTTTGCTAGGTCGTCTCCTCATTCGTTACCTTTTGCAAAGGATGTGAGATCGCTTCTTGGCAGTGGAATATGTTAGAATAGTCTGTTGAAGAGTTGTCGGCTATTCCAATTATGCCAGCTTGGGAGTCTATAAAAGAAACATCTTGTTGGTGGGTCGCTGCTAAGTGTTGAGCAGCAAGCGCTCCTCTATGGCTAGTGGCACAGCCCCTATTTTCCCCATCAAAATTACTTGCGTTGTCCCCAAGGCCCTGGCTGATGAAACAGCTTCGAGAAAGCTCCAGTGGGGAAAAGTTTAGATCCATCGGTGTAGACATGCAGTCAGTCTGGTTTAGATTATAAACTGTTGATTGTCTCAAGGGCAGAAATCTTTAGTTCTTCGATATGCCAAGTGTTCTTATGATGGCGGCTGTGAGGTCATCAACCATTATGTTGAAGAGAAGGCAGCTGAGCACAGTTGCTTGAGGTAAGCTTTGTTTTTGGGCTTTAAAATTGGAGACAGTATTCAGGAACCTCATCCGTTTCAGGCACTGGGTTAAGAAATTCTTAATCCACTTCGTCATTTTGTTTCCCACCCCTAGTTTTGCTTGTTTTTTGATAGTAACAATTGCTTCCACACCCTATCATATGTAGCTTTAGAATCAATTAGTAAGGCCAGGACAAGACTGTCTTCTATGGAAACCATCCTTTAGTGAATTTCACCAGTTGCTCAACAGTAGCATGGTTTTGGCCAAAACCTTCGATTATTGCTCCTTTTTTTTCTAATACGTTTCTCAGTCTTTGCTCGATCATCTTTTCAGCTACTTTTGAGCAGACACTGGTCATCGATATCGGCTGGAAGCTCTCGAGGTAGTTACAGAGTTTGCCTTTCTTGCAAATGGAGATAATTTCAGCTCTTTTCCACTTTTCCATTGGTGGGGAACCCATTTCATCCATGTCAAGTTTATGAGTTTGAGGAGGCACTGCTCTACTATTTCACCAAGGTGCTTTATAAATTCAGGAAAGTATCTGTCAGGTCCTCTACAGCTTCGTGTTTATCGATTTCGGTCATACTGTGAAGCACCTCAAATTTGTATGCTGTGTTGTTAATTACACCGACAACAATTCCTGAGGCCACTTGTCTTGATCTTGGTAAAATAAAATTGGTGAAATTCACAGTGTTAAAATTATCTGGAGAGTCCGTTGAGACTCCAGCTTTAACTACAATGAAAACATCTGCATCCAGTTTATAGATGAGAGTCTTGAATTCTGTGAACTTTGCGTTATTAAGGCCACCGGCGTTTCAAAATAGTAGCGGACCCCATCGTTCAACCCCTTAAATATAGCTGGTTTTACGATTCGTACTTGATACTTTCAATTTGGTCATCTCTAAAAGGTTCTTTTTGGCAGTGATTTGTCGTAGCAGATTTAGCGTTACCCAGGGTGCTCCACGCCTGCTACATTTACACCCCCTGTAAATATTGGTTGCTGCATATTCCAAGATCTAATGGAATGTTATATCTGTAAATAAAATAGTATTGCTTCAGATCTGTCATGAAAACTTATTTTGTGCCTAGTCACGAGCTCATATCTATAAAACAGCCCTTCTATTGTTCCAGAATAAATTTTAAACAGTCTATGCAATATTGAGTCACCCCTGAGGATTTTATTGAAAGGGATAGATAAATTAGCACTGTTACATGTTAAGACTTAAATTCAACCCCTTACGTAATTTAACCCCTGTATGTTAAGACTTTTGCTTGGATTCATTTCTTGATTACAGCTGGTACCTAACAACACTTTCATTTTTACAAAGTAATTCCATTTTACTGTATATAATTGAATGGTTTCAACTGCATTGTCTTATAGCAGTAGCTACTGTGGTCCTTAATACTCAGATTTGCCAACTTTGCAATTGGTTTCATTTCCTTCAGATGATCTAGTTTAGCGAGATTGTGAGAGAGGTGTACTGTAAAACTCACCAACAAGATCCAACTGTGTGCGCACTACGTTCCGTTTGAACCTTTCTGTAGGCAATGATTCCATGACCAATGTAACTTTTGATGTCAAAAGACCATTGGAATTCACATTTCTGAAACAAAACAGCAATAAAATCATGAGTAAATAATAAAAACAAGTTAATAATAATTGGTTCCATAATCACGTGAGATACTAGTTTTCAACTAAAACACTTGTAAATAAGTTACACTTGCAGGTTGTAGCATTTGCTCAACAATCATAAAGTAAGTCTTACTATAGGCATATGTAACATATTCACAAGTGTTTAAGTTAATATTTTTTTTACAGAATATTTATGAATTAAACAACTGTAAATGAAATAATTTGTTTTCTCAATAGTAATTCTTTAAATGACAGGCCTTCATTATAAACAGTTTTTTAAATTAAACAACTTTAATGCAGTAATAAGATGTTATAAATTTAAATCAACCAATATTAGGGGAAATATGATTGTAGCAGAAAATGCAAAAAGTCAATAGGATAGCCAGTTGGCCACCTCAGGATTCAGAAAGATTTCATGCTAATATTTTTGTGAATAATTTTTCTTCATTTCACAACTGTTATACAAAAAGTGTAAAACAAAAAGTAAACATTAAATTAAGCATTTAAATTATTATTACTCGAAATATTGTTGCTGTTCATGACGAGCTGGTTATTAATTATTATTACACTGTTTGCATTTACTTGCGACTAGACTTTTTGTTAACTAAAAGTTGTTAAATTATTAACTTACACTTGGAGGAGCCTCTTGGAGGCTGAAGAAGTCGTAAGACGAAAACGTTTCCTCCAAGTGTAAGTTAACAATTTAACATCTTTTAGTTAACAAAAAGTCTGGTTGCAAGTAAATGCAAAAAGTGTAATAAGTATTTCCTTATTTTCATCCCAAAACAATCTCCAGTTAAACTGTTTCCCCTTATTAGTTCATTACATCTTCACTAGTTTTTAATTAAAACAGTTGTAAATATGTTACACTTGCTTATAGTAGCACTTACTTTTATAATTGTTACATTTAAAATGATTCACATCACAAAATTACTTACCTACAAAGACACAATACCCAAAATGATGGCCTAGCTATAGGATCTCATATTCAGGCCACATAGCATCTTGTTTTTCCTTGCTAAATATTAAGTTGAACCTTATTACTAAATAATTTACTTGCATGAGAAACTTTTAAATTTGAACTGTATACAAAATGAGAGGCTAGGTTTATAATTTAAATAAATTTAATAATTTTCATAGAATCTGATGAAGAATGTTTAGTGCAATTAAAAATGATATGTCTCACTTAGTATTTTATAAAGTTTGCTTTTATGCTCTTTGAAACTGTGGGAGAAAATTTTTTGAAAATCATATCTATTCTCTTTATATTTCATTCCTTAGATCAGGGGTTCTCAATCGTTTTCAAAGACTACGCTTTAATGAAAAATTAAAATTTTGCCTATTCCCTTGTTGTTGGGGGAGGGGGGATTGAATTAAAAATACTTTTTACATCAAAAACACAATATATTTGTAAATATATTTGAAATGCATTAAAAAATATAATGAGAAGGACGAGCTTGCTTCTTTTTACATACTTCGCCACAATGTTCGGGTCAAGTTTTGTTACGTACAACCTTAAATCATTCTCAACAGTAATCTTGTTTCTGAACTTACTTTTTAGATATGTTGAACTAGAACACCCTCTTTCACACAGGTATGTAGTTGTAAACTCAATTAGAATTTTTACAGCAGTATTTGAAAGTTCTTGGTACTCTTTTTCAATACCGATCCAAAATTCTAACAATGTAGCACTAAAATATTTTTTTAAACGTCAGATTACATGATAGTTTAATCAGTTGTCCCTTCTGGAATGTTGTCAGGCTGCTCAAAGTTTCAATAGCATCAAACGAAAAGTGGTCACGGACCTAATAGAACATTTTGTCTGTAGGCGGAAAGTATTCTCTTATATGGGCCTTCAATGTTGGTTCTAAGTAACTTGACCACAAGTATTCAATTAGATTTGGTTATTAAATTATAACCTTGCGTTATTACAAAACAGGAAAAAAATGGTTTAATTTTTCATTAATCTGCCCCACATACTCTCTGAAAAGTTTCGTGTACCCTAAAAGGGTATGCTTACCACAGTTTGAGTGCCCCGGCTTTAGATGGTTGCTTCACTGCAATACTCTTACCAGTTTCCATCTGACTTCATAATCTGCCTACTTCAGTCATTTATACGTAACTACCCCTATATTTGGTGAGTGTATAGTTGTATATGGTGAGCGTATAGTTGTATATGGTGAATATATAGTGTATATAGTGAGCGTATAGTTGTATATGGTGAATATATAGTGTATATAGTGAGCATGTAGTTGTATATACATATCTCGCTATGACTTCATCATCAATTCCCATTTCTCTTTAAGCCAAATATTTACCTTAGAAATTTATACTAAAGACTTTATCTGTTTTATCTGTACTTTACACTGTACTTTTATCTGTTTTAAAAGGAAGTGACTATTTTATGGTAACACTATACTAGATATTTAAGAATTTCCATGTTCATTTAGACAGAGGGTTAATAGTGAATGAAGGAGTGTTTGTGTTGACAAATGAACTTAAAGGCATGGACAGCCTGAAGTGTTTCTACAGACTTGCAGTATGTCTAAACCTTGTTTGTAAGTATTGTTTTGTCATTTGAAAAGTCTAATTTATAATTGGTTTTAAAACTGTGATGAAAAATATCTATATTGTGATCTTGGTTAGTTGAAAACAACTTTTGCAAAACTATTTCTGTGTTGGACCTTACAGGATATGCACCACCTAATGGAAGGTTAGATAAATTTATAATTTTAAAACATATAGTTGTTGGGTTTTACATCTTGAGGTGCAGTTATTTTTTAAATTCATTCTATTAGCTTACACTCTCCTTATATGTATCTTGTAAAATTTTCCAATCGTTCATAAAATACGTTTTTATTAATCCAATCTAGTTTAAATATATTTTTAAAAAACCTATAGTGGATGACAATTGATGTTAATACAGTTTTTTCAAATATTTATTCAATAATTTAAAACTAAAAATTTGATGTCAAGAGGTGGATAGAATGAGAATTTGTAGACCACTGTCAGCTTCTTAGAAATTCCCTTTATATTTTGCCCCTTAATATTGTGATTCTATTATCTGTATTTATATTTATAATAATTGTAATTATATAATAAAAAGTCACTAAAATAAAATTTTTCTTCATCAACCTCAGGAAAGATTTACTTAAAAAATTTTTTTTTCTATATTATTTGTTAGTGATGAATTTCTTGTCAGTGGATTGTCAATACTGCGAGTTACTGTCTTGACTGTCCATGTGTCATTTGTGTGGTATAAATTGTATTTGAGGGTCTTGTTAATTGGTTAAATTTATTGTTTATTGCATTTTACTTATGAAGTGTTGACAGTAGGCTTGTGTAAAATCTATGTGTGCAGTCTTGACAAGGTTAGTCTTGTTCATGACTTACAGCACTGAACAATGGACTGACCAAGCGTGAAGAACGTTAGTAAGAAGTGGTTTTCGCCAAGTGGTTTCAGTAAGTAAATATTATACTAAAGTTGTACCTACTGTAAAAATGTTTGTAAAGTGCAAAATATCAATTGACCTATTATTACTAATGTACTTACTCATCTTCTTCACTGTACAATATCGTGTACTCAGGCTCGTTGCAACTAGGTACACAGTCACACACCAACCCTTTCTTCTCCACATAATCATCTGTCCTCAAAGCTCTTAGAGTCTCTACAACTTCAAGAGAAACAATAAATTATGAATAGAATATAAAGGCCAAGAAGTAATCTAGAAATTTAAGTGTCACTTAGAATGAAAACTTTATAAACTGATTGTAAAAATCACTAACCAATGGTGGATGTCATATTGCCAAGATAGATTGATTTAAAGGAGAGGTTTATAGCATCAGAGATTCAGAACAGAAAAAAAGGCAAAGACGTTGTTGAATTAATGAGTATTGATCCGTGTACCCTTGGTTTGGGAGAGTGAAGAGGCATAGTTACGGATGGGAGATGGGGGAAGCCAGATAAGCAAAGCCAAATTAATGGTTTTTTGAGCTGGAGAGTAAGTAAAGGTAATTTGAAAACAAGAGAGGATGTGAGTTATTTGAAAAATTGTAATATTTTTGAACTATTGTAAATTTTAAAACGTCCACTTGGTTACTATACAATGGCCATGTCATGTTGCTAGTGTTAACAAGTTCAGGATATGAAACAAAATTTAGATGTGACTATAGTTAAAAAAAGAACAAAAGAGAGTCCATGAACATTTGTGCAGTGCTACTAGAAAGTTTGGCGTGGGAGAGTAAAGAGGGTGTTTTAGGGTGGAAATGCTGTTCAAACAAAAGCATATAACATCGTAGAATTTAAAAATGGAAAATGAATAAATTAACAATTTAATAGGTAACAATCTCAACAATTTAAAAGTATATGATACAACTCTTTTCGCTTTATGTATTGAAAATATTTTTATTGTTACTATTTTTTAACTTGTAATTTCATATAAGATAACAAATAATTATTTACCAGTTAAGTTATTCAAACAACGTAGCCCTTCCATATCACAAGACTCCACGCCATCTGTAAAAAAATTAGCTTCATTTCTTCTTTTAATCATTAATTATTATGGAAGTAACTTATTTTTTACAAATTCAATATAATTATTAAGTTGTTTCAAAATACAAGGTATCCTATGAACTTAATTAAAATTTTAAAAAATGAATACTTTTTGAGAATAATTCAAGAAATAATTTAAAATACGTTTTTTAAAAATAAACTCCAATTTCATACACACACACACACACACACACACACACACCCACACCCACACCCACCCACCCACCCACCCACACACACACACACACACACACACACACACACACACACACACACACACACACACACACACACACACACACACACACACACATATATATATATATATATATATATATATATATATATAGATATACAGTATATATATTTATTTAAAACAACATAGGTTATTCAAATACAAGAATATTTATTAATTTATATCCAAAGCTTTTCGTTGGTAAACAGTACCAACATCATCAGGAATGAAAATTACAATAATGTAAGCTGGCCTAAAACATATCATGTTTTAGGCGTATATCATCAGAATGAATGGCCACAGACATGACGTTGGAACCATGAACATAGACAAGCCAACTGCTCAACACGCTGCTAGTCACAACACCATATTTTCCAATGATTGTTATACCACCAAAATAATTAAGGCTCTCCTCCCTAATTGCAACCCTTCAGGATTTGAGAAACGGGAATTGTCATACAGTGATACACCAAATCTAGAGAACCTCCCTAGCCTCAACACCAGATAAAACTCCTATTACCTTCCCCCTAACTTCTACCATTTTTAACAACTTCATTTACCTTCCTTCTGACAGATTATTAATATCTAGTTTCAAATAATCAATATTTATACAAATAACATATAGTACTATATCATAAACTATAAATCTGTGATATTAGGATATTTATACACATCTGTGGTTAATTCAGTCTTTTCATTTTGTGTTTTCTCTTTTGATTGATAAAAATCATTGTATGATCGAAATATTTCAATAGTGTGATATTTTAGTGTGATTTTTATAAGTGTATATTTATTTATTTCCAAGAGATTGTAGCTTTGGACTCATGCTAAGACTATTGGTAAGTCTGTCAGTCTAATATCTAGTCCAAAAATTCCTAAATAAGCTCTAAGCTCTACTAAAACTAAACACACACACACACACACACACACACACACACACAAACACACACACACACACACACACACAAACACACACACACTGTAACTGTAAATTATTTTTGGTAGCTCTAATTCTTATGAGTTAAAGCTGATTTTAAATATTGCAGCTTATAGTTACATATTTAGAAAATGTCCTGCAAAGTCTTATTAAATTATTGTCTAAAGCCTTATTAAATTAAGATGTATGGGATTTGTGTGCTCGTTAAATAATTGCTCTTTTAAACCTCAAATAAAACAAATCAAACACATTTTATTTAGCCAAAAAAAATTATAAAGTTACAAACCAAAATACATATTTCTGAAACATTGCGCTAGTTACTGATTAATGAACATTTAACATTTGACTTATGAGGAAATTCATATTAATAAATCAATGGCTGAAATGGCTCTGTTTTCGAGTTTGCTTGCTTGTTATTTTCATAATTAATTCTTACTGATAACAAATGCACCAAATAACGCATAAACTACATTTATGTACGTATTGAAAAATTTAAAGTTTATTAAATTTGTATTAAACTGTTTAGGTATTTAAATTTTATGATAGTTCACCATAGTTTGAATTTGTTCACTTAGCTGTTTTAACAAGGTGTAGCCTCGCATCCTTCTATTGGAAAAACCTTACAAGATTCCCTCGGTCATGATTTTGAAAAAGGCTTCAGTAACTCAGCGTTCCATCTTAGTACTTCACGACGTGCGCTGTCTTCTACATTATGATTACAAGAAATTAAAAAAATGACTGGTACATTAAAAATTGAAAACTATACATTTTCTCGCTCTTGGAGACGACCGTTGCCTTCTACATCCCGATTGTTAGAGGGTTAAATTATCAGAAACAAGCAGGCGTCCTAGTTACCGCGCATCGTATGTGCGCATATTACTTTAATTTTTGTTTTAAACTATTTCAACAGATGCCACTACCAACCAGAGATTTGATTTAAATTAAAACAAATCACAATTTTTGATCTGTTATATATTGTCAAATTTTCGAATACATCTCGTTCGTTTTCTGAAATTTCCTTTTTTAATATGTAACACCATCTAAAGTGTGTTACAACACACACACACACACACACACACACACACACGCATACACACACACACACACACACACACACACACACACACACACACACACACACACACACACACACCCACACACACACACACACACACACACACACACACACACACACACACACACACACACACACACACACACACACACACACACACACACACACACACACACACACACACACACGCACGCACACACACGCACGCACGCACACACGCACGCACGCACACACAACATATATACACACACACACACACACACACGCACGCACGCACGGACGCACGCACACACACACACACACACACACATATATATATATATATATATATATATATATATATATATATATATATATACTTATACCGATGTATGAAGCTACATATGTGTATGTATGTATCTTACGGACGCCTAAACAGCTGAACAGAAGTTAATGAAATTTGGAGGATTGTATATCATATTCCTAGGATGGTTTGTGTGAAGTTTGGTGTAACCTTAGAATCAAGTCCTTGTGGAAAGGTAAACGTTAATTTCGCTGAAAACATCGGCCACATCTACTTTTAATTACACTGACACAAATCGTGAAAATTTATTTCCAACTATCGACTTTATCTGTGATTTTAGTGAAAATGATTACAGTGAAATTCAAAATGTACTATCTATTTTAACTTATATATTTCGCTATTGTGCAAAAAGTACCACATCAAAAATATCCTTCACTAATTGCAGATCATACCTAGTCGTAGATAGGGGTCTGCAAGTTACAAGATGTGAGCGATTCTGTTTCATTAGAAATATCTGTATAGGTAGGGGCGGATTGAAATATCCATCTTCTGATGTTGTCAATGTTATATGCACTTACAATGTAGTGCAAACATGATTGTGCAAGGAATAGGAAAATAAATTTCCGCATTGCTCAGATCAAAGGAATGTTGTTTTGATTTGACGTATGGAATTGTCAAAAAACATGTTTTTTCTTAAATAATTCGATTAATTGTAAGCCCAACTATAAGGATCTTCTTTAAAATAATATTAAATCGACAGGTACAAATATTTTGTTAAATATTTCTGTTAAAATGAAAATTGAGTCTATTAAAACGAATCGATCTAAAAAAAGGAAGTTTACAACAGTTAAATATCACAACAATTAGCGACAAAACTATTCTTAGACTGGTTAGTACTAATAAAAGCAAAAGTAAATATCAGAATTATTATTGCAAAAGCAATAGAAGTTTCCAGAACATAAATAAAAATAGTTGAATACCATGTATATTTATGTAAATACTGTAATAAACTTTTGTAAATGATGTAAATATTTATTACGAGTACCATAGACGTATGTGATCTATATCTGTGGGAGCCTCTTTTCCAAAAAGAGTGCCAACCGACTTTGTGGAGGGATTGACGTTTCCTCAGAGGCTTATCACTAACGTCCACATACCACAAAAATACTCGATATACATGGTAGCAAGTTTCATTTACCTGTTAATTACGAGTACGAACACCGATAGATTTTTGTTAGGAAATTGTAAACACAGTAGGCAGCTGTAAGTCCTGTAGTAGTAGTAGGTAATGTGTAGGCCTGCGGTTCGTGACGTCACACCTGCAATGCCTAGGCCTTCTGTCTAGGTCCTAGGTGGTGTTGGTACCAAGCAAGCTGTCGCTACTTCGACCAATATAGACTCTCCCATAGAGATAATGAAACGATTTCATACTCTTTGTCACCTAAGAGGCAACTTCAAAAGGTTTTACATTGGTGTTATGCGTATTATATCTTTATATTAGAACTCAACCAGATCTAACGTCCATGCGTAACTGCATTGTACTGTTTTTTTCACATATCTTTATGGTTCTAATATAGTTCTGCATATAATTATACGGTCGTTTAAAACTTATTTTGCTTACGTATTTTTGGAATTAGGGGCTGTGTACAGTTGCAGTACTTGACCTGAGCTCTTGCTCTGCATTCAACCACGCACGCTGAATAACTGTAAACACTATATACGTCAAGGTCACACTCGTCAGGGAATCGGCAGTTACGCTGATGGACTGACACAAACCTGAGGCTGGGATCATTGTCTATCTCCTTCACCTAAACAATAAATACAATATTTAAGAGTTGAATTGTTCATTTAGTCAATTTATTAAGAGTAGGTTTTTATGATTTACCTGAAAATAAATGTGTTTGTTCACACCCAATGGGATAACCATGTGGTCTTGATGGTTGAAAAATGGCACGTCTTCCGATGAATGCAGCAAGATCTAATACACCACAAGCCATTTATTACAAGGTAACAAGAAAATGACTAACGTTGGATGAATTTATAAACATATTCAAGGTTTATTTGAATTTTTTATTTATTTATATTTTTAAGGACATCTACCATTTTTATCTAATATTAGGATAAAGAAAAATTGTGAGCATAGCTAGAGACATAAACTATCTGCTAAAGAATATACGGGAGATATATATAGAGAATATATGTGTGGTGTGTTGCATACTTGAAGTATATGTCGTGATGTAAGTGATGGGACCCTCACTGCGCATTGGAGGGTAGAAGAAATAAAGTGATTGATAGCATTATGTGTGGAGAGTTCCATACTTGAAGTATAGGTCGTGATGTAAGTGATGGACCCTCACTGCGCGTTGGAGGGTAGAAGAAATAAAGTGATTGATAGCATTATGTGTGGAGAGTTCCATACTTGAAGTATAGGTCGTGATGTAAGTGATGGACCCTCACTGCGCGTTGGAGGGTAGAAGAAATAAAGTGATTGATAGCATTATGTGTGGAGAGTTCCATACTTGAAGTATAGGTCGTGATGTAAGTGATGGACCCTCACTGCGCATTGGAGGGTAGAAGAAATAAAGTGATTGATAGCATTATGTGTGGAGAGTTCCATACTTGAAGTATAGGTCGTGATGTAAGTGATGGACCCTCACTGCGCATTGGAGGGTAGAAGAAATAAAGTGATTGATAGCATTATGTGTGGAGAGTTCCATACTTGAAGTATAGGTCGTGATGTAAGTGATGGACCCTCACTGCGCATTGGAGGGTAGAAGAAATAAAGTGATTGATAGCATTATGTGTGGAGAGTTCCATACTTGAAGTATAGGTCGTGATGTAAGTGATGGACCCTCACTGCGCATTGGAGGGTAGAAGAAATAAAGTGATTGATAGCATTATGTGTGGAGAGTTCCATACTTGAAGTATAGGTCGTGATGTAAGTGATGGACCCTCACTGCGCGTTGGAGGGTAGAAGAAATAAAGTGATTGATAGCATTATGTGTGGAGAGTTCCATACTTGAAGTATAGGTCGTGATGTAAGTGATGGACCCTCACTGCGCATTGGAGGGTAGAAGAAATAAAGTGATTGATAGCATTATGTGTGGAGAGTTCCATACTTGAAGTATAGGTCGTGATGTAAGTGATGGACCCTCACTGCGCATTGGAGGGTAGAAGAAATAAAGTGATTGATAGCATTATGTGTGGAGAGTTCCATACTTGAAGTATAGGTCGTGATGTAAGTGATGGACCCTCACTGCGCATTGGAGGGTAGAAGAAATAAAGTGATTGATAGCATTATGTGTGGAGAGTTCCATACTTGAAGTATAGGTCGTGATGTAAGTGATGGACCCTCACTGCGCGTTGGAGGGTAGAAGAAATAAAGTGATTGATAGCATTATGTGTGGAGAGTTCCATACTTGAAGTATAGGTCGTGATGTAAGTGATGGACCCTCACTGCGCATTGGAGGGTAGAAGAAATAAAGTGATTGATAGCATTATGTGTGGAGAGTTCCATACTTGAAGTATAGGTCGTGATGTAAGTGATGGACCCTCACTGCGCGTTGGAGGGTAGAAGAAATAAAGTGATTGATAGCATTATGTGTGGAGAGTTCCATACTTGAAGTATAGGTCGTGATGTAAGTGATGGACCCTCACTGCGCATTGGAGGGTAGAAGAAATAAAGTGATTGATAGCATTATGTGTGGAGAGTTCCATACTTGAAGTATAGGTCGTGATGTAAGTGATGGACCCTCACTGCGCGTTGGAGGGTAGAAGAAATAAAGTGATTGATAGCATTATGTGTGGAGAGTTCCATACTTGAAGTATAGGTCGTGATGTGAGTGATGGGACCCTCACTGCGCATTGGAGGGTAGAAGAAATAAAGTGATTCATAGCATTATGTGTCTAGAGTTCCATACTTGAAGTATAGGTCGTGTTGTGAGTGATGAGACCCTCACTGCACATTGGTGGATAGAGATTTAAATGTGGTTCTTAGCAGTATGTGTGGAGAGTTGTATATTTAAAGTATAGGTGGTGATGTGAGTGATGGGACCCTCACTGAGCAGTGGAGGGTAGAGGAAATAAAGATGTTCATAGCAGTATGTGTGGAGAGTTGTATATTTGATGGCATAGGTCGTGATGTGACTGATGAAACTCTCTCTGCGCATTGGACTGTACAAGATATAATGTTGTGGTGTATAGCAATATGTCTGGACAGTTGCATACTTTAAGTAAAGCACGTGATTTGAGTGATGAGACTCTCACTGCGCATTTTAGGGTAGAGATTTAAATGTGGTTCATAACATTATGTGTGGAGAGTTGCATACTTGAAGTACAGGTCGTGATTTGAGTGATGAGACGCACGCCGTGCATTGGAGGGTAGAGGATATAATGTAATTCATTGCATTTTGTGTGGACAGTTCTATATCTGAAGTATAGATCGTGATGTGAGTTATGATATGCACTTTGTTCATTGGAGGGTAGAGTATTATGTGTGGAGAGTTGCATACTTGAAGTATATGTCGTGATGTGAGTGATAAGGCCCTCACTGCGCATTGGAGTGTAAAGTAAATGTAGTTTATAACATTATGTGTGGAGAGTTGCATACTTGAAGTATATGTCGTGATGTGAGTGATAAGGCCCTCACTGCGCATTGGAGTGTAAAGTAAATGTAGTTTATAACATTTTGTGTGGACAGTTCTATATCTGAAGTATAGATCGTGATGTGAGTTATGATATGCACTTTGTTCATTGGAGGGTAGAGTATTATGTGTGGAGAGTTGCATACTTGAAGTATATGTCATGATGTGAGTGATAAGGCCCTCACTGCGCATTGGAGTGTAAAGTAAATGTAGTTTATAACATTATGTGTGGAGAGTTGCATACTTGAAGTATATGTCGTGATGTGAGTGATAAGGCCCTCACTGCGCATTGGAGTGTAAAGTAAAATGTAGTTTATAACATTATGTGTGGAGAGTTGCATACTTGAAGTATATGTCGTGATGTGAGTGATGAGATTCTCACCGCGCATTGGAGTTTAAAGTAAAATGTAGTTTATAACATTATGTGTGGAGAGTTGCATACTTGAAGTATATGTCGTGATGTGAGTGATAAGGCCCTCACTGCGCATTGGAGTGTAAAGTAAAATGTAGTTTATAACATTATGTGTGGAGAGTTGCATACTTGAAGTATATGTCGTGATGTGAGTGATGAGATTCTCACCGCGCATTGGAGTTTAAAGTAAAATGTAGTTTATAACATTATGTGTGGAGAGTTGCATACTTGAAGTATATGTCGTGATGTGAGTGATGAGATTCTCATCGCGCATTGGAGTTTAAAGTAAAATGTAGTTTATAACATTATGTGTGGAGAGTTGGATACTTTTAGGTATAGGTCGTGATGTGAGTAATGAGACTCTCTCTACGCATTTTAGAGTAGAGGATATAAAATGGTTCATAGCAATGTGTGTGGAGAGTAAAATATTTGAAGTATAGGTCGCGATGTGAGTGATGATATTCTCTTAGCGCATTGGACGGTAGAGAATATAAAGTGGTTCAAAGCAATATGTGTGGAGAGTGGAATGCATTTTGTGCTTGTACCTAAAGGGTTTATGCCTGCTCAAAATGTTTTAAATATATTTTATATCTCCTACAAAAAAATGTATTTTACTCAAACCGTGAAATGAATGAAGCTCTGTATGTTATATGTTGTTCTCCTGGCCCTTCTTAACGACTTAGGGTATAATGGAATAATTATTTTTCACAATATCGCCTTGAAAAATGTATGAAGCTAATTAAAATAGTTAATGAATTTTTGCGATTTTTTCAAAAATAATAATTTATATTTAAATAACGTAAATGACACAGACTAGACCAGAGATTCGAATGGTGTTCAGAGAATTTATCTATTGTTTGTCCTTAAAAAGTTATAATAATTTAACATTATCGAAATAAAAAATGCACGAACGTTCTATGAATTTCACAGATTTCCTTAAAAAAATAGAAATCATATTTAGATATCTTAAATCATGCAGAGTGTATCATTGATTCTTGAGGTATGTGTTGATATTATTTATTGCTTGTACATATAGAGTTGTGTCTGCCTAAAGTTTGTGTTGTAATGTATTTAATTACTTCTACAAAAACGTGTATATTACTTAAACCGTAAAATTTATGAAGCTCAGATGTTAAATTTTGTTTCCCTGGCCCTCCTGAATGTCTTAGTCTATCGTGCGTGGAATACGCTTTAACCTTTTCACATTTTTACACTAACAAATGTATTAACTCTTGGATTTTAGCGAAATTCCGCCTAGTTGTTCCGCGCATGCGCTAGCTTTCTCTTTGACCCTGTCTATTTCAAGAGAGTTCCATAGTCTTTGTCACTAACTGTACTACTCTCTACGTGTCCGACCAGGAGGGATCAAAATAGAAGTTGAATAGAATCAAGTATTATAAAAAATAGGTTTAGAAACTCTATAGTAACTTAAAAATATCAACATAACTCACTATTATCTTTTCGTGTGCAGTGAACTCCATTTTCCCCGGTCCCGTCACTCGGTTTAAAGTCATGTCTATCCTTTCTTTTCTGCAAAGTGTAAATCGGAAGGTAACCAAGTGTAAAGAATTATAGCGACGTTATAGAAACGGTAGCTAAATATTGCGTTACCTCTCCGTCAGGTCTGAGTTGATAGTGAAACATGGTCCCATCTCGGTCCGGAGCAGGAGAAAATGATCACAACATTCAAATGGCTTGCCGTTGTACGAACAGTTGTCTATTAGGAGCTTGCAGGGACTACGAACCTGAAACATAACTCAGTGTTTGCAAGCGTTATTGCTTAATACTTCTCTGTAAAAGGATAAAATAACTATTTTAATGGTAATTAAAGAAATCACGATCTTCACCAAAACTGCACAAAAACATACCTGGGGATGTAGAGTGTCTCAGGAACATAGAAGATATTCAGGCATCGAGAATCCAAATCATATAAGGGACATTTGCACTTTTTGTGTTTATTGCAGATTTATAAAGTTAAAATGTAGGAATATTGTAGCAAAGGAAATTACTAGTTCTTTAATTGGTGCCAAGATCTAGTAGTAAATATATTTACAATTACCAAGCGAGTTATCACAAGCATTATACTTAAACCTTTATATTTCCAAAACAGTAAGAATGTCATTTATCTCCTTAATCTTCTCCGTGACTCTATGACGAAAAGTCAAAGTTTTGCAGAAAAAAAAAATGACTTCACACACACACACACACACACACACACACACACACACACACACACACACACACACACACACACACACACACACACACACACACACACACACACACACACACACACACACACACACACACACACACACACACACACACACACACAACACACACAGATTCAAAGTTATACTACATTACAATATAGCTTGGTATTTTCCGGTTAGGATTGATTCTCCCTTAAAAACAAAATAATGCCTTTAAAGACAAGGTCATTTTGTTGGTAAGGAAAGGGCCTCCATTTTGGTGTATGTTTTTGAAATATGGAAATGCTTTTGTTAAAACGCTATTATAATAGGATACGTTGGAGCTTAATTATAATGAAAAAAACTTAAAACTCTGTTTTATAGAAAAAATCGTGATTTGAAAATGTTTTGTTTTTGAAGTAAGCATGAAAGTAAGCGTGAAAGTAAACGTGAAAGTAAGCGTGAATGTAAAAGTGAATGTAAGCGTGAATGAGTCTATTTAAAAATAAAATCCTAAATTTTGTCTTTTCATGACCAAGTTTTAATTCTTCAATTGTTTTTTTCTCATTCCAATGTATAATACTTGGGCCAAGAGTGATTGAATAGACGTGGGATACCAATAAATAGTAAAAGTTCTCAGCGACAAAATAAATATATAAACGGTCTCTTACAAATGAAATAACACCTCTACATACCTTATGTTTTGTTTTGATCTTAGAATAACTCAATTAAACATTCTTAAAATACCAGATTATTTGTTACTTGAGTGAAAAAAATACAATATTTTTTCGTCAATATGTCTCTAATTTCTGATGCATATCTGAGTAAAGATACTCCAGAAACCAAAATGTAGAGTAAAATAAAATATTATAAGCTCACCATATTCACTACTTCTTCAAAGTTTCCATTGCATTCAATCGCTTTGCCGCAATGGGAGCTGCAAGAGTAGCACACGCCTCGGTAGAAGGCGATCTCGTTTAGGTAGCTGTCGAGATTTAGGTTGTGATCATTTCCGTATATTCTGCCAAAATAAAATAGTATTAATAGTAAATATATTTCTTATAAATCTGTGAGGATGGCAAGAAATATTTACAAATTGGCTTCAAAGTTCCATCGACGGTATAAATATCAAAGTATTTTTGTTATTATTATTGTTAACACTTTAACAAGACGTTATGATGATAATTTACTAATAATTTTATAAGTAAGTTACTAACATCTGATATATAAAAATCTAATAGTATTAAATGTTGAAGATGAATTATTTTCATGAGCTCTGACAATCAAAACCAATAGCGCCCTCAATACACACCAAAAAGCAATCAGGAAGAGAGAGAGAGAGAGAGAGAGAGAGAGAGAGAGAGAGAGAGAGTGAGAGAGAGAGTGTGTGAGATAGAGAGAGAGAAAGATTCTCAAGACATATTGAATGATTACTGTGAATGCGCGAATCACAAAAGGCTGAGGGAAATTAAGGATATCCGTCCGTCCGTAGAGGGCCTTTATTAGTTTGAAACTTAATGTAGAGGTGATGGTTACTCGCCTTCGCATCAGTTACTCTTTTTTAACTCACGTGACGCGAGGATCCACCGTTATGTCAACTATGTGGTAATACCTTTACAGTCAGGCATATAAGGGCTGAATGTGTTCATTTGATCCATGTTAGAGAGGGTTTTCACCTTCAAGGGAAAACAATAAAATATTTCTACTTATAATTGTTACTTTTTCGTCTTACAGAAACTAAAATTTTTAATTTTTTCATTTGATTTATTCCTACAAATTTTATTACGTATAAATCAAATATTTCTTAAATATATTATAATTTTATTTATTTAAATTAGATTTGTTGTTTTATATACATGTTTTTTTTATTAATTTTTTAGTATTTTATCGTTACATATTTACTGTTAGCTATCTATTTTTAAATATATGTTTGTTGAATATTTATTGTCATGTAGCTGCTATTATTTTAAGGATTTTATTTATTTTTTTCTTGCATTCTTCGTGTTTGACATTTATACATTAATTATGTTTTTTTAAGAAAAAATATACATACATATATATATATATATATATATATATATATATACATATATGTATATATATATATATATATATATATATATATATATATATATATATAAAACACACACATACACACTCGCACCCACACCCACCCACACACACACACACACATTTTTACAATTATATATACACTATGCGGCTATATTAATATTAGCCAATATTAGCTAATATTTGAGCTATATTTGCTCAATGTATCCAATATCAGAGAATTAATGTTTATGTAACAAACACAGTGGTAAACTTGAATAAATATTAATAAACTAAAGACATAGGCAAAAGAAGGCGCCGAGTAGGCAATTTAGTGACACGGAAACTGTGAAACCACAGTACAGCGATTACGTTATCTAAAATAGAGCTAGACAAAAAAAGGCATTTTAATTACAACGGGAACTCTGAAACCACAGTACAGCGATTGCGTTATCTAAAATAAAGACTTTGGCAAAAGAAGGCTGCAAGTAGATAATTTAATGTCAAGGGAACTGTAAAACCACAGTACAGCGATTACGTTATCTAAAGTAAAGACTTTGACAAAGAAGGCGCCGAGTAGGTAATTTAATACAAGGGAACTATGAAACCACAGTACAGCGATCAGCAAAGAAGACAAACTGAACATGTGGAATTGAAAGTGCTGATTGCAGTTTTATCTAATGTTTACAAAGCTAACGTACAAAGTATATAGATTTATCAAGACATTATAAAACAAAGAGAAAAAAATTCAGCAACTTACTTCTCTCCTAGTTCCGTGATTCGCTTATTTGTGGGCTCTTCACAGATTGAGAAGGAAGGGAAATTGGTGTTGAACTGCAGGTAGCTAGTATCCATGCCGAAGCTTACAGCGTGGTGTTCAAAGTTGTATAGGTTGCCAAGAAGCACTTGCTCCGTGCAGTAAACAGCAGCCAAACATACGGTTACCCAGAACGCTCTACACCCATTCACATTAGTGTAAAACAAATTGTTATTACAAGATGTAAATTGCAATTAAAGAGGCGCAAAGAATCAATGTTGTATTAAGCACACCAACAGAACATATTGTTGCAATCCACTATAAATACCAACAGAGGAATATATATAGTGTATAAATACAAATGAAACAATCATTTAATTGTTATTACACTATAGAGTAAATATTTGAAAAGAAAGAAGAACAGGAGAATGTATTAATTTTACAGTTTAAAGTATTCATTTTAAATAACGCCTCGTCCATTTAGCTATTTTCTTATCACTCGCAGACCTCGAAGAACAATTGATTCAAGGACTCACCATGGACTCTTTGCATACTCTTATCATGAAACGACTGCATATGAAACAAATGCGTATAAACATACTTACACAATCTAATCGTAAACAAATGCGTATAAACATACTAACAAAATCTAATTGTAAACAAACGCAAATAAATAGTAAACACAATCTACCAGTAAACAAATGCGTATAAATATACGTCCACAATCTAATCGTAAACAAATGCGTACAAACATACTAACAAAATCTAATTGTAAACAAATGCAAATAAAATATAAACACAATCTACCAGTAAACAAATGCGTATAAATATACTTCCACAATCTAATCGTAAACAAATGCGTATAAACATACTAACACAATCTAATGGGAAACAAATGCGTATGAATGTAAACACACTCTAATTGGAAACAAATGCGTATAGATATACTAACAAAATTTTATCGTAAACAAATACATATAAACATACTAACACAATTTAATCGTAAACAAATGCGTATAAACATACTAACACAATTTAATCGTAAACAAATGCGTATAAATATACTAATACATTCTACTAGTAAACAAATGCGTATAAACATACTAATACATTCTACTAGTAAACAAGTGCGTATAAACATACTAGCAAACTTAAATCGTAAACAAATGCGTATAAACATACTAACACAATTTAATCGTAAACAAATGCGTACAAATATACTAATAAAATTCAATCGTAAACAAATACATATAAACATACTAACACAATTTAATCGTAAACAAATGCGTATAAACATACTAACACAATTTAATTGAAAACAAATGCTTATAAAGATACTAACACAATTTAATCGAAAACAAATGGGTATAAACATACTAACACATTCTAATAGTAAACAAGTGAGTATAAACATACTAACACATTCTGTTAGTACCAAATGCGTATAAACTTACTAATACAATTTAATCGAAAACAAATGGGTATAAAGATACTAACACATTCTATTAGTAAACAAGGGAGTATAAACATACTAACACATTCTATTAGTACCAAATGCGTTTAAACTTACTAACACAATTTAATCGAAAACAAATGGGTATAAACATACTAACACAATTTAATCGAAAACAAATGCTTATAAACTTACTAACACAATTTAATCGAAAACAAATGCGTATAAACTTACTAATACAATTTAATCGAAAACAAATGCGTATAAACATACTAACACAATTTAATCGAAAACAAATGCGTATAAACATACTAACACAATTTAATCGAAAACAAATGCTTATAAACTTACTAACATAATTTAATCGAAAACAAATGCGTATAAACTTACTAACATAATTTAATCGAAAACAAATGCGTATAAACTTACTAACACAATTTAATCGAAAACAAATGCGTATAAACTTACTAACACAATTTAATCGAAAACAAATGCTTATAAACTTACTAACACAATTTAATCGAAAACAAATGCGTATAAACTTACTAACACAATTTAATCAAAAACAAATGCGTATAAACATACTAACACAATTTAATCGAAAACAAATGCGTATAAACTTACTAACACAATTTAATCGAAAATAAATGGGTATAAAGATAATAACAAATTCTACTAGTAAACAAGTGGGTATAAACATACTAACACAACTTAATAGTGAACAAATGCATATAAAATGTAATTATAATCTACTAGTAAACAAATGCGTATAAACGTATTACCACCATCTATCCGTAAAAAAACTGCGTATAAACATACTAACTAGGGATGGGCCGATTCCGATTCTCGATTCCAGGAATCGTCGATTCTAGGTGGTATCGAGGAATCGTCGATACTCGATTCTTCATTCATAAAAGTGTCGATTCCGATTCCTATTTTGTTAACTATTAAAATATGCGTGTGGAGTAATTTATTACCAAACAAAATTTATTATATTTGTGTGGAAAAATAATTAATTACCAACTATGTCTTATTTATGTATTAGTTGATTTGAATGAATTAAATGATTAAAGTAAACGAAAATATTATTATTTATGAAGCAACAGCAATCAAGATCGTAACCATTTCTGGTCGTTTGACATCGCTCGTCTCTCTCTCTCACTAGAGTGGGTTCGATACTCTCTTTTGCTCTCTCTCTCTCACCCACGTGTCTTACTGCCACTGATTTATAGATGTCAGAACAAAACACAAAAAAGTACAGTAAAAACTCGATTAACCGTCATCGTCGGAACCGTGGCCATGACGGTTGAGCGAATAGACGGATAACAGAAACACTGTATTATTCCTCCGAAACTTAACCTTAATAAATTATATTATAGACAGATATCACTCTCGCGGTTGACGGTTTTGTGTAGCCTATTACATTAAAACGGAACTTTTAAAATGTTTTGCCATATGACCAAGATGTTAACTAAATTAATTATTAGAGAAGTAGCATGTAAGCTAATATAACTTGAAAGAATCGAGAATCGAGAATCGAGAATCGAAAGGAAAATTTTAGAATCGGAATCGGAATCGGAATCGAAAATTTTAGGAATCGGCCCATCCCTAATACTAACCCAATCTAATTGTAAACAAATGCGTAACAACATATTATCCGGATCTATTTGTAAACAAATGTGTATAAAATGTAAACACAATTAACTTTTAAACAGTTGCTTATAGACATACTAACACGATCTAATCGTAAATAAAGCCTTTTAAAAATTTAACACAGTCTAATCATAAACGAATGAGTATAAACATACTAACCCGATCTAATTGTAAACAAATGCGTAATAACATACTAACCCAATTTAATTGTAAACAAATGCGTATAAACATACTAACACAATTTAATCATAAAAAAATGCGAATAAACATACTAACACATTCTATTAGTACCAAATGCGTATAAACATACTAACACAATTTAATCGAAAACAAATGCGTATAAACATACTAACAAAATCTAATTGTAAACAAACGCAAATAAATAGTAAACACAATCTACCAGTAAACAAATGCGTATAAATATACGTCCACAATCTAATCGTAAACAAATGCGTACAAACATACTAACAAAATCTAATTGTAAACAAATGCAAATAAAATATAAACACAATCTACCAGTAAACAAATGCGTATAAATATACTTCCACAATCTAATCGTAAACAAATGCGTATAAACATACTAACACAATCTAATGGGAAACAAATGCGTATGAATGTAAACACACTCTAATTGGAAACAAATGCCTATAGATATACTAATAAAATTTTATCGTAAACAAATACATATAAACATACTAACACAATTTAATCGTAAACAAATGCGTATAAACATACTATAACAATTTGATCGTAAAGAAATGCGTATAAACATACTACGACAATCAAACTGTACACAAATGCGTATAAACATACTAACACAATTTAATCATAAAAAAATGCGAATAAACATACTAACACATTCTATTAGTACCAAATGCGTATAAACTTACTAACACAATTTAATCGAAAACAAATGGGTATAAAGATACTAACACATTCTATTAGTAAACAAGGGAGTATAAACATACTAACACATTCTATTAGTACCAAATGCGTTTAAACTTACTAACACAATTTAATCGAAAACAAATGCGTATAAACTTACTAACACAATTTAATCGAAAACAAATGCGTATAAACTTACTAACACAATTTAATCGAAAACAAATGCTTATAAACTTACTAACACAATTTAATCGAAAACAAATGCGTATAAACTTACTAACACAATTTAATCGAAAACAAATGCGTATAAACTTACTAACACAATTTAATCGAAAACAAATGCTTATAAACTTACTAACACAATTTATTCGAAAACAAATGCGTATAAACTTACTAACACAATTTAATCGAAAACAAATGCGTATAAACTTACTAACACAATTTAATCGAAAACAAATGCGTATAAACTTACTAACACAATTTAATCGAAAACAAATGCGTATAAACATACTAACACAATTTAATCGAAAACAAATGCGTATAAACTTACTAACACAATTTAATCGAAAACAAATGCGTATAAACATACTAACACAATTTAATCGAAAACAAATGCGTACAAACATACTAACAAAATCTAATTGTAAACAAATGCAAATAAAATATAAACACAATCTACCAGTAAACAAATGCGTATAAATATACTTCCACAATCTAATCGTAAACAAATGCGTATAAACATACTAACACAATCTAATGGGAAACAAATGCGTATGAATGTAAACACACTCTAATTGGAAACAAATGCGTATAGATATACTAACAAAATTTTATCGTAAACAAATACATATAAACATACTAACACAATTTAATCGTAAACAAATGCGTATAAACATACTAACACAATTTAATCGTAAACAAATGCGTATAAATATACTAATACATTCTACTAGTAAACAAATGCGTATAAACATACTAATACATTCTACTAGTAAACAAGTGCGTATAAACATACTAGCAAACTTAAATCGTAAACAAATGCGTATAAACATACTAACACAATTTAATCGTAAACAAATGCGTACAAATATACTAATAAAATTCAATCGTAAACAAATACATATAAACATACTAACACAATTTAATCGTAAACAAATGCGTATAAACATACTAACACAATTTAATTGAAAACAAATGCTTATAAAGATACTAACACAATTTAATCGAAAACAAATGGGTATAAACATACTAACACATTCTAATAGTAAACAAGTGAGTATAAACATACTAACACATTCTGTTAGTACCAAATGCGTATAAACTTACTAATACAATTTAATCGAAAACAAATGGGTATAAAGATACTAACACATTCTATTAGTAAACAAGGGAGTATAAACATACTAACACATTCTATTAGTACCAAATGCGTTTAAACTTACTAACACAATTTAATCGAAAACAAATGGGTATAAACATACTAACACAATTTAATCGAAAACAAATGCTTATAAACTTACTAACACAATTTAATCGAAAACAAATGCGTATAAACTTACTAATACAATTTAATCGAAAACAAATGCGTATAAACATACTAACACAATTTAATCGAAAACAAATGCGTATAAACATACTAACACAATTTAATCGAAAACAAATGCTTATAAACTTACTAACATAATTTAATCGAAAACAAATGCGTATAAACTTACTAACATAATTTAATCGAAAACAAATGCGTATAAACTTACTAACACAATTTAATCGAAAACAAATGCGTATAAACTTACTAACACAATTTAATCGAAAACAAATGCTTATAAACTTACTAACACAATTTAATCGTAAACAAATGCGTATAAACTTACTAACACAATTTAATCGAAAACAAATGCGTATAAACTTACTAACACAATTTAATCGAAAACAAATGCTTATAAACTTACTAACACAATTTAATCGAAAACAAATGCGTATAAACATACTAACACAATTTAATCGAAAACAAATGCTTATAAACTTACTAACACAATTTAATCGAAAACAAATGCGTATAAACTTACTAACACAATTTAATCAAAAACAAATGCGTATAAACATACTAACACAATTTAATCGAAAACAAATGCGTATAAACTTACTAACACAATTTAATCGAAAATAAATGGGTATAAAGATAATAACAAATTCTACTAGTAAACAAGTGGGTATAAACATACTAACACAACTTAATAGTGAACAAATGCATATAAAATGTAATTATAATCTACTAGTAAACAAATGCGTATAAACGTACTACCACCATCTATCCGTAAAAAAACTGCGTATAAACATACTAACTAGGGATGGGCCGATTCCGATTCTCGATTCCAGGAATCGTCGATTCTAGGTGGTATCGAGGAATCGTCGATACTCGATTCTTCATTCATAAAAGTGTCGATTCCGATTCCTATTTTGTTAACTATTAAAATATGCGTGTGGAGTAATTTATTACCAAACAAAATTTATTATATTTGTGTGGAAAAATAATTAATTACCAACTATGTCTTATTTATGTATTAGTTGATTTGAATGAATTAAATGATTAAAGTAAACGAAAATATTATTATTTATGAAGCAACAGCAATCAAGATCGTAACCATTTCTGGTCGTTTGACATCGCTCGTCTCTCTCTCTCACTAGAGTGGGTTCGATACTCTCTTTTGCTCTCTCTCTCTCACCCACGTGTCTTACTGCCACTGATTTATAGATGTCAGAACAAAACACAAAAAAGTACAGTAAAAACTCGATTAACCGTCATCGTCGGAACCGTGGCCATGACGGTTGAGCGAATAGACGGATAACAGAAACACTGTATTATTCCTCCGAAACTTAACCTTAATAAATTATATTATAGACAGATATCACTCTCACGGTTGACGGTTTTGTGTAGCCTATTACATTAAAACGGAACTTTTAAAATGTTTTGCCATATGACCAAGATGTTAACTAAATTAATTATTAGAGAAGTAGCATGTAAGCTAATATAACTTGAAAGAACCGAGAATCGAGAATCGAAAGGAAAATTTTAGAATCGGAATCGGAATCGGAATCGAAAATTTTAGGAATCGGCCCATCCCTAATACTAACCCAATCTAATTGTAAACAAATGCGTAACAACATATTATCCGGATCTATTTGTAAACAAATGTGTATAAAATGTAAACACAATTAACTTTTAAACAGTTGCTTATAGACATACTAACACGATCTAATCGTAAATAAAGCCTTTTAAAAATTTAACACAGTCTAATCATAAACGAATGAGTATAAACATACTAACCCGATCTAATTGTAAACAAATGCGTAATAACATACTAACCCAATTTAATTGTAAACAAATGCGTATAAACATACTAACACAATTTAATCATAAAAAAATGCGAATAAACATACTAACACATTCTATTAGTACCAAATGCGTATAAACATACTAACACAATTTAATCGAAAACAAATGCGTATAAAGATACTAACACAATTTAATCGAAAACAAATGGGTATAAAGATACTAATAAATTCTATTAGTAAACAAGTGAGTATAAACATACTAACCCAATTTAATCGAAAACAAATGCGTATAAACATACTAACACAATTTAATCGAAAACAAATGCGTATAAAGATACTAACACAATTTAATCGAAAACAAATGGGTATAAAGATACTAACACATTCTATTAGTAAACAAGTGAGTATAAACATACTAACCCAATTTAATTGTAAACAAATGCGTATAAACATACTAACACAATTTAATCATTAAAAAATGCGAATAAACATACTAACACATTCTATTAGTACCAAATGCGTATAAACATACTAACACAATTTAATTGAAAACAAATGCTTATAAAGATACTAACACAATTTAATCGAAAACAAATGGGTATAAACATACTAACACATTCTATTAGTAAACAAGTGAGTATAAACATACTAACACATTCTGTTAGTACCAAATGCGTATAAACTTAGTAACACAATTTAATCGAAAACAAATGGGTATAAAGATACTAACACATTCTATTAGTAAACAAGTGGGTATAAACATACTAACACATTCTATTAGTACCAAATGCGTATAAACTTACTAACACAATTTATTCGAAAACAAATGGGTATAAACATACTAACACAATTTAATCGAAAACAAATGCGTATAAACTTACTAACACAATTTAATCGAAAACAAATGCGTATAAACTTACTAACACAATTTAATCGAAAACAAATGCGTATAAACTTACTAACACAATTTAATCGAAAACAAATGCGTATAAACATACTAACACAATTTAATCGAAAACAAATGCGTATAAACTTACTAACACAAGTTAATCGAAAACAAATGCGTATAAACATAGTAACACAATTTAATCGAAAACAAATGCGTATAAACTTACTAACACAATTTAATCGAAAACAAATGGGTATAAAGATACTAACACATTCTATTAGTAAACAAGTGAGTATAAACATACTAACCCAATTTAATTGTAAACAAATGCGTATAAACATACTAACACAATTTAATCATTAAAAAATGCGAATAAACATACTAACACATTCTATTAGTACCAAATGCGTATAAACATACTAACCCAATCTAATTGTAAACAAATGCGTAACAACATATTATCCGGATCAATTTGTAAACAAATGTGTATAAAATGTAAACACAATTTACTTTTAAACAGTGCTTATAGTTGCATACTAACACGATCTAATCGTAAATAAAGCCTTTTAAAAATTTAACACAGTCTAATCATAAACGAATGCGTATAAACATACTAACCCGATCTAATTGTAAACAAATGCGTAATAACATACTAACCCAATTTAATTGTAAACAAATGCGTATAAAGATACAAACACAATCTAATCGTAAATAAATGATTATAAAAATGTAAACAATAACTACTCGTAAACAACAATCAATATTCGCAAATCGAATAAGGCAATATTTCATAGCATGACTCAGTAAAATGTTTAGGTGTATGGCGTGCATATGGATAACTACTTTGAAACTTACCTTTCGCTCCAATGCCGGTCATGATCTACAATATAATGTAGCCCGTGAATAGAGCTATTGGAAAAATATTCTTTCGTTCTTTTTATCATAATTTATTAAGAGAGGTTTTGTTTGTTACAAAATGAATATATAATGCACTGATTGCATTGCTGTAGGGCTGCATTTTATGTTGTCATTGGATGCAATATGATGCTATCTTTTGCATGCAATGTCATGCTGTATTATAAAACTGGATAGATTTTGTTTCAGATAAATTGCAGAAGAAAATTATTGAAATAAAGAGGACGATAAAACTAATGATTAGCTAAATGCTCACGTGAAATGCAATGTTTATTACATATTATTGTAGGGAATATCATAAGATTCATACTTTTACGTTTAACGTTATCAATTGTTAAACTTGTTATTTAAAATTTGAGTTGTTAACATTAGGTATACTCTATAAAAGAAATTGAATTATTTTTCATTTAACAATGTATTTTACCAACAAAAAGATGGTACAGCTATGGGGAATAGTTTATCACCTTTCATAGCCGAACTTTTTATGAAAAATTTTGAAAAGGAATTAAGAAACAAACTCCCGTATTTCCCTAGAGTATGGATTAGATATGTAGATGATGTTTTCGCAATTTTTAATACCAAAGAGTTTAACGTAGAACATTTTTTTTTATCATTAATTAACAATGAACATAAAAACATTAAATTTACTTTTGAAATAGAGCATAATAAATGTTTACCGTTTCTTGACGTATTATGTATTAGAAATAATAATAAAATTGAATTTGATATATATAGGAAACATACAAATAATGATAGATATATCCCGGTAGATTCTAACCATTGCAAATCCCATAAATTAGCAGCTTTTAATACTATGGTTAATAGATTAATTACTATTTCATTGCATAAAAATAGATTTAAATGTGAGTTGGCCAAAATTAAAGAAATCGCTAAATTCAATGGATATGATCCTAAAATAATAGATAGTATAAAATTTAAAAAGTTTAGGAACGATTCTACTACCTTAATAACACAAAAAGAAAGTATTAAAAATGAATTCATTAGCCTACCATTCGATATGGATTTAACAAAAGGTCTTGAAAAAGTTTTTAAACAGGTAAATTTAAAAGTAGCTTACAAAAGCTTAAATAGCTTAAAAAATGTATTAGGTAACCTTAATGATAAAATAAAGATGATAGATAAATCTGGGATTTAAAAAATAAATTGTAATTCATATAGTAAAATTTATATTGGCCAAACAAAAAGGAAAATATTAACCAGATTTAATGAACATATTAGCCATATAAAATTTCAAAGACCTGAAAAATCTAGTGTTGCAGAACATATTCTAAACACTAAACACACTTTAGAATTAAATGATCTAAAATTATTGAAAACTGTTAATTCAAAAGATCTATTGAATAGTTTTGAAAGTTTGTACATTCACAAATATGACGAAAATAATTTATTAAATTGTGATAAAGGGCCTATCCCTAAATTTCAGTTATATTCATTAATTAGGAGATAGTTATAACTTTGTTAATAAATAATATTTTTTGTTTTTTAGTAAAATTGAAATGGTTGTAACTGTAACTCTTCACCACGAGAGTTGGAAGACCGGATCAAGTTGTAGAGGGGGAATTTACTGCAACGTGATTGGTCGTACTAGTTTTTTAAATTTAAGGGGCGTGGCGAAGTAGTTACAGGTTTATGCCTATATATTTGTTGTATTATGTTGTTTAAAGTTAGTTGTATTTTTTAAATACCTCTGAAGATGATTGCTGAGCAATCGAAATGTACATAAGGTTTAAATAAATGTTATTTGTGGTTAATAAAGTGACAAGTTTAATAAATTATAATTCATAGCTTTAAAAATGATCCCCTAAAGTTCGTCTACGTCGGGCGCGCGACCCTGTGCACGTGAACCATGATCGCTCTACATCCTCTGCCACGGTTTTCATGTCGTTACTTCGAGGTGAGAATAGTTAATAGATGAACATATTAAAATTACTAAACAAATTTCTTTGATTTTTGAATCAATATTGATTTGAATATAAATCAAATTCTCCACTTTAAAGGATGAGGTAGGCAGAGTGCGTTCGATTAAATCAAGACGATGGCCCAACACATCTCGTGTTTATATTCTGTGCTTTATTATTAATGATCTACTATTAATGCGGTCGTTACCATCAGAAACGAATGATGACATAGTAGCACGCTATTACTAAACAACAGATCCAGTGCAAACAGTCAAGCAAGAGTCTCGCCATGGTGAGTATCGAAACCAGGTAATGCGGTCATACAATGAAAGTATGCATCTTCCTAAAGTTAATAGCCCATTAAAGCTCTCAACCCGTGCTGACATTATCTCAGTTTATTCACTGCATCTTCTTAAAGTTAACAACCCATCAAAGCTGATAACCCGTGCTGACATGATCTCAGTTTATTCACTACATCTTCTTAAAGTTAACAACCCATCGAAACTGATAACCCGTACTGAAATTATCTCAGTTTATTCACTACATCTTCTTAAAGTTAACAACCCATCAAAGCTGATAACCCGTGCTGACATTATCTCAGTTTATTCAATACATCTTCCTAAAGTTAATAGCCCATTAAAGCTCTCAACCCGTGCTGACATTATCTCAGTTTATTCACTGCATCTTCTTAAAGTTAACAACCCATCAAAGCTGATAACCCGTGCTGACATTATCTCAGTTTATTCAATACATCTTCCTAAAGTTAATAGCCCATTAAAGCTCTCAACCCGTGCTGACATTATCTCAGTTTATTCACTGCATCTTCTTAAAGTTAACAACCCATCAAAGCTGATAACCCGTGCTGACATGATCTCAGTTTATTCACTACATCTTCTTAAAGTTAACAACCCATCGAAACTGATAACCCGTACTGAAATTATCTCAGTTTATTCACTACATCTTCTTAAAGTTAACAACCCATCAAAGCTGATAACCCGTGCTGACATTATCTCAGTTTATTCAATACATCTTCCTAAAGTTAATAGCCCATTAAAGCTCTCAACCCGTGCTGACATTATCTCAGTTTATTCACTGCATCTTCTTAAAGTTAACAACCCATCAAAGCTGATAACCCGTGCTGACATTATCTCAGTTTATTCAATACATCTTCCTAAAGTTAACAGCCCATTAAAGCTCTCAACCCGTGCTGACATTATCTCAGTTTATTCACTGCATCTTCTTAAAGTTAACAACCCATCAAAGCTGATAACCCGTGCTGACATTATCTCAGTTTATTCAATACATCTTCCTAAAGTTAACAGCCCATTAAAGCTCTCAACCCGTGCTGACATTATCTCAGATTATTCACTGCATCTTCTTAAAGTTAACCCATCAAAGCTGATAACCCGTGCTGACATTATCTCAGTTTATTCAATACATCTTCCTAAAGTTAATAGCCCATTAAAGCTCTCAACCAGTGCTGAAATTATCTCAGTTTATTCACTGCATCTTCTTAAAGTTAACAACCCATCAAAGCTGATAACCCGTGCTGACATTATCTCAGTTTATTCACTACATCTTCTTAAAGTTAACAACCCATCAAAGCTGATAACCCGTGCTGACATTATCTCAGTTTATTCAATATATCTTCCTAAAGTTAACAGCCCATTAAAGCTCTCAACCCGTGCTGACATTATCTTAGTTTATTCACTGCATCTTCTTAAAGTTAACCCATCAAAGCTGATAACCCGTGCTGACATTATCTCAGTTTATTCAATACATCTTCCTAAAGTTAATAGCCCATTAAATCTCTCAACCAGTGCTGAAATTATCTCAGTTTATTCAATACATCTTCTTCAAGTTAACAGCCCATTAAAGCTCCCAACCAGTGCTGACATTTTCTCAGTATATTCACTACATCTTCTTATAGTAAACGCCCATTAAAGCTGATAACCCGTGCTGACATTATCTCAGTTTATTCAATACATCTTCCTAAAGTTAATAGCCCATTAAAGCTCTCAACCCGTGCTGACATTATCTCAGTTTATTCACTGCATCTTCTTAAAGTTAACAACCCATCAAAGCTGATAACCCGTGCTGACATTATCTCAGTTTATTCAATACATCTTCCTAAAGTTAACAGCCCATTAAAGCTCTCAACCCGTGCTGACATTATCTCAGTTTATTCACTGCATCTTCTTAAAGTTAACAACCCATCAAAGCTGATAACCCGTGCTGACATTATCTCAGTTTATTCAATACATCTTCCTAAAGTTAACAGCCCATTAAAGCTCTCAACCCGTGCTGACATTATCTCAGTTTATTCACTGCATCTTCTTAAAGTTAACCCATCAAAGCTGATAACCCGTGCTGACATTATCTCAGTTTATTCAATACATCTTCCTAAAGTTAATAGCCCATTAAAGCTCTCAACCAGTGCTGAAATTATCTCAGTTTATTCACTGCATCTTCTTAAAGTTAACAACCCATCAAAGCTGATAACCCGTGCTGACATTATCTCAGTTTATTCACTACATCTTCTTAAAGTTAACAACCCATCAAAGCTGATAACCCGTGCTGAAATTATCTCAGTTTATTCACTACATCTTCTTAAAGTTAACAACCCATCAAAGCTGATAACCCGTGCTGACATTATCTCAGTTTATTCAATACATCTTCCTAAAGTTAACAGCCCATTAAAGCTCTCAACCCGTGCTGACATTATCTCAGTTTATTCAATACATCTTCTTCAAGTTAACAGCCCATTAAAGCTCCCAACCAGTGATGACATTTTCTCAGTTTATTCACTACATCCTCCTATAGGAATCATTATGTTGTAGCTCTAAACATTCTGATATTCTCTTTGTTTATACACCACATTTTTTATAGGGATAAAACCATTAAAGTTCCTAATTCTTGCTGACTTTTTCTCAGTTTATTCACTACATCCTCCTATAGGAATCATTATGTTGTAGCTCTAAACATTCTGATATGCTCTATGTTTATACACCACATTATTTTATAAGGATAAGCCCATTAACGTTCCTATCCCGTGCTGATATTTTCTCAGTTTATTCACTACATCCTCCTATAGGAATCATTATATTTTAGCTCTAGAGATTCTGATATGCGCTTTGTTTATACACCACATCTTTTTATAGCGATAAGCCCATTAAAGTTCCTAATTATTGCTGACCTTTTCTCAGTTTATTCACTACCTTCTCCTATAGGAATCATTATATTTTAGATCTAGAGATTCTGATATGCGCTTTGTTTATACACCACATCTTTTTATAGCGATAAGCCCATTAAAGTTCCTAATTCTTGCTGACTTTTTCTCAGTTTATTCACTACATCCTCCTATAGGAATCATTATATTTTAGCTCTAGAGATTCTGATATGCGCTTTGTTTATACACCACATCTTTTTATAGCGATAAGCCCATTAAAGTTCCTAATTATTGCTGACCTTTTCTCAGTTTATTCACTACATCCTCCTATAGGAATCATTATATTTTAGCTCTAGAGATTCTGATATGCGCTTTGTTTATACACCACATCTTTTTATAGCGATAAGCCCATTAAAGTTCCTAATTATTGCTGACCTTTTCTCAGTTTATTCACTACCTTCTCCTATAGGAATCATTATATTTTAGCTCTAGAGATTCTGATATGCGCTTTGTTTGTACACCACATCTTTTTATAGCGATAAGCCCATTAAAGTTCCTAATTATTGCTGACCTTTTCTCAGTTTATTCACTACCTTCTCCTATAGGAATCATTATATTTTAGCTCTAGAGATTCTGATATGCGCTTTGTTTGTACACCACATCTTTTTATAGCGATAAGCCCATTAAAGTTCCTAATTATTGCTGACCTTTTCTCAGTTTATTCACTACATCCTCCTATAGGAATCATTATATTTTAGCTCTAGAGATTCTGATATGCGCTTTGTTTGTACACCACATCTTTTTATAGCGATAAGCCCATTAAAGTTCCTAATTATTGCTGACCTTTTCTCAGTTTATTCACTACCTTCTCCTATAGGAATCATTATATTTTAGCTCTAGAGATTCTGATATGCGCTTTGTTTATACACCACATCTTTTTATAGCGATAAGCCCATTAAAGTTCCTAATTCTTGCTGACTTTTTCTCAGTTTATTCACTACATCCTCCTATAGGAATCATTATATTTTAGCTCTAGAGATTCTGATATGCGCTTTGTTTATACACCACATCTTTTTATAGCGATAAGCCCATTAAAGTTCCTAATTCTTGCTGACTTTTTCTCAGTTTATTCACTACATCCTCCTATAGGAATCATTATATTTTAGCTCTAGAGATTCTGATATGCGCTTTGTTTATACACCACACCTTTTTATAGCGATAAGCCCATTAAAGTTCCTAATTATTGCTGACCTTTTCTCAGTTTATTCACTACATCCTCCTATAGGAATCATTATATTTTAGCTCTAGAGATTCTGATATGCGCTTTGTTTATACACCACATCTTTTTATAGCGATAAGCCCATTAAAGTTCCTAATTATTGCTGACCTTTTCTCAGTTTATTCACTACCTTCTCCTATAGGAATCATTATATTTTAGCTCTAGAGATTCTGATATGCGCTTTGTTTATACACCACATCTTTTTATAGCGATAAGCCCATTAAAGTTCCTAATTCTTGCTGACTTTTTCTCAGTTTATTCACTACATCCTCCTATAGGAATCATTATATTTTAGCTCTAGAGATTCTGATATGCGCTTTGTTTATACACCACATCTTTTTATAGCGATAAGCCCATTAAAATTCCTAATTATTGCTGACCTTTTCTCAGTTTATTCACTACCTTCTCCTATAGGAATCATTATATTTTAGCTCTAGAGATTCTGATATGCGCTTTGTTTATACACCACATCTTTTTATAGCGATAAGCCCATTAAAGTTCCTAATTCTTGCTGACTTTTTCTCAGTTTATTCACTACATCCTCCTATAGGAATCATTATATTTTAGCTCTAGAGATTCTGATATGCGCTTTGTTTATACACCACATCTTTTTATAGCGATAAGCCCATTAAAGTTCCTAATTCTTGCTGACTTTTTCTCAGTTTATTCACTACATCCTCCTATAGGAATCATTATATTTTAGCTCTAGAGATTCTGATATGCGCTTTGTTTATACACCACATCTTTTTATAGCGATAAGCCCATTAAAGTTCCTAATTCTTGCTGACCTTTTCTCAGTTTATTCACTACATCCTCCTATAGGAATCATTATGTTTTAGCTCTAGAGATTCTGATATGCGCTTTGTTTATACACCACATTTTTTATAGCGATAAGCCCATTAAAGTTCAAAATTCTTGCTGACTTTTTCTCAGTTTATTCACTACATCCTCCTATAGGAATCATTATATTTTAGCTCTAGAGATTCTGATATGCGCTTTGTTTATACACCACATCTTTTTATAGGGATAAGCCCATTAAAGTTCCTAATTCTTGCTGACCTTTTCTCAGTTTATTCACTACCTTCTCCTATAGGAATCATTATATTTTAGCTCTAGAGATTCTGATATGCGCTTTGTTTATACACCACATCTTTTTATAGCGATAAGCCCATTAAAGTTCCTAATTCTTGCTGACTTTTTCTCAGTTTATTCACTACATCCTCCTATAGGAATCATTATATTTTAGCTCTAGAGATTCTGATATGCGCTTTGTTTATACACCACATCTTTTTATAGCGATAAGCAAATTAAAGTTCCTAATTCTTGCTGACTTTTTCTCAGTTTATTCACTACATCCTCCTATAGGAATCATTATATTTTAGCTCTAGAGATTCTGATATGGGCTTTGTTTATACACCACATCTTTCTATAGCGATAAGCCCATTAAAGTTCCTAATCCTTGCTGACTTTTTCTCAGTTTATTCACTACATCCTCCTATAGGAATCATTATATTTTAGCTCTAGAGATTCTGATATGCGCTTTGTTTATACACCACATTTTTTATAGCGATAAGCCCATTAAAGTTCCTAATTCTTGCTGACTTTTTCTCAGTTTATTCACTACATCCTCCTATAGGAATCATTATATTTTAGCTCTAGAGATTCTGATATGCGCTTTGTTTATACACCACATCTTTTTATAGGGATAAGCCCATTAAAGTTCCTAATTCTTGCTGACTTTTTCTCAGTTTATTCACTACATCCTCCTATAGGAATCATTATATTTTAGCTCTAGAGATTCTGATATGCGCTTTGTTTATACACCACATCTTTTTATAGGGATAAGCCCATTAAAGTTCCTAATTCTTGCTGACTTTTTCTCAGTTTATTCACTACATTCTCCTATAGGAATCATTATATTTTAGCTCTAGAGATTCTGATATGCGCTTTGTTTATACACCACATCTTTTTATAGGGATAAGCCCATTAAAGTTCCTAATTATTGCTGACCTTTTCTCAGTTTATTCACTACATCCTCCTATAGGAATCATTATATTTTAGCTCTAGAGATTCTGATATGCGCTTTGTTTGTACACCACATCTTTTTATAGGGATAAGCCCATTAAAGTTCCTAATTATTGCTGACCTTTTCTCAGTTTATTCACTACATCCTCCTATAGGAATCATTATATTTTAGCTCTAGAGATTCTGATATGCGCTTTGTTTATACACCACATCTTTTTATAGGGATAAGCCCATTAAAGTTCCTAATTCTTGCTGACTTTTTCTCAGTTTATTCACTACATCCTCCTATAGGAATCATTATATTTTAGCTCTAGAGATTCTGATATGCGCTTTGTTTATACACCACATCTTTTTATAGGGATAAGCCCATTAAAGTTCCTAATTCTTGCTGACTTTTTCTCAGTTTATTCACTACATCCTCCTATAGGAATCATTATATTTTAGCTCTAGAGATTCTGATATGCGCTTTGTTTATACACCACATCTTTTTATAGCGATAAGCCCATTAAAGTTCTTAATTATTGCTGACCTTTTCTCAGTTTATTCACTACATCCTCCTATAGGAATCATTATATTTTAGCTCTAGAGATTCTGATATGCGCTTTGTTTATACACCACATTTTTTATAGCGATAAGCCCATTAAAGTTCCTAATTCTTGCTGACTTTTTCTCAGTTTATTCACTACATCCTCCTATAGGAATCATTATATTTTAGCTCTAGAGATTCTGAAATGCGCTTTGTTTATACACCACATCTTTTTATAGCGATAAGCCCATTAAAGTTCCTAATTCTTGCTGACTTTTTCTCAGTTTATTCACTACATCCTCCTATAGGAATCATTATATTCTAGCTCTAGAGATTCTGATATGCGCTTTGTTTATACACCACATCTTTTTATAGGGATAAGCCCATTAAAGTTCCTAATTCTTGCTGACTTTTTCTCAGTTTATTCACTACATCCTCCTATAGGAATCATTATATTTTAGCTCTAGAGATTCTGATATGCGCTTTGTTTATACACCACATCTTTTTATAGGGATAAGCCCATTAAAGTTTCTAATTCTTGCTGACTTTTTCTCAGTTTATTCACTACATCCTCCTATAGGAATCATTATATTTTAGCTCTAGAGATTCTGATATGCGCTTTGTTTATACACCACATCTTTTTATAGGGATAAGCCCATTAAAGTTCCTAATTCTTGCTGACTTTTTCTCAGTTTATTAACTACATCCTCCTATAGGAATCATTATATTTTAGCTCTAGAGATTCTGATATGCGCTTTGTTTATACACCACATCTTTTTATAGGGATAAGCCCATTAAAATTCCTAATTATTGCTGACCTTTTCTCAGTTTATTCACTACATCCTCCTATACGAATCATTATATTTTAGCTCTAGAGATTCTGATATGCGCTTTGTTTGTACACCACATCTTTTTATAGGGATAAGCCCATTAAAGTTTCTAATTATTGCTGACCTTTTCTCAGTTTATTCACTACATCCTCCTATAGGAATCATTATATTTTAGCTCTAGAGATTCTGATATGCGCTTTGTTTATACACCACATCTTTTTATAGCGATAAGCCCATTAAAGTTCCTAATTATTGCTGACTTTTTCTCAGCTTATTCACTACATCCTCCTATAGGAGTCATTATATTTTAGCTCTAGAGATTCTGATATGCGCTTTGTTTATACACCACATTTTTTATAGCGATAAGCCCATTAAAGTTCCTAATTCTTGCTGACTTTTTCTCAGTTTATTCACTACATCCTCCTATAGGAATCATTATATTTTAGCTCTAGAGATTCTGATATGCGCTTTGTTTATACACCACATCTTTTTATAGGGATAAGCCCATTAAAGTTCCTAATTATTGCTGACCTTTTCTCAGTTTATTCACTACATCCTCCTATAGGAATCATTATATTTTAGCTCTAGAGATTCTGATATGCGCTTTGTTTATACACCACATTTTTTATAGCGATAAGCCCATTAAAGTTCCTAATTCTTGCTGACTTTTTCTCAGTTTATTCACTACATCCTCCTATAGGAATCATTATATTTTAGCTCTAGAGATTCTGAAATGCGCTTTGTTTATACACCACATCTTTTTATAGGGATAAGCCCATTAAAGTTCCTAATTCTTGCTGACTTTTTCTCAGTTTATTCACTACATCCTCCTATAGGAATCATTATATTTTAGCTCTAGAGATTCTGATATGCGCTTTGTTTATACACCACATCTTTTTATAGGGATAAGCCCATTAAAGTTCCTAATTCTTGCTGACCTTTTCTCAGTTTATTCACTACATCCTCCTATAGGAATCATTATATTTTAGCTCTAGAGATTCTGATATGCGCTTTGTTTGTACACCACATCTTTTTATAGGGATAAGCCCATTAAAGTTCCTAATTATTGCTGACCTTTTCTCAGTTTATTCACTACATCCTCCTATAGGAATCATTATATTTTAGCTCTAGAGATTCTGATATGCACTTTGTTTATACACCACATCTTTTTATAGGGATAAGCCCATTAAAGTTCCTAATTCTTGCTGACTTTTTCTCAGTTTATTCACTACATCCTCCTATAGGAATCATTATATTTTAGCTCTAGAGATTCTGATATGCGCTTTGTTTATACACCACATCTTTTTATAGCGATAAGCCCATTAAAGTTCCTAATTCTTGCTGACTTTTTCTCAGTTTATTCACTACATCCTCCTATAGGAATCATTATATTTTAGCTCTAGAGATTCTGATATGCGCTTTGTTTATACACCACATCTTTTTATAGGGATAAGCCCATTAAAGTTCCTAATTCTTGCTGACTTTTTCTCAGTTTATTCACTACATCCTCCTATAGGAATCATTATATTTTAGCTCTAGAGATTCTGATATGCGCTTTGTTTATACACCACATCTTTCTATAGCGATAAGCCCATTAAAGTTCCTAATTCTTGCTGACTTTTTCTCAGTTTATTCACTACATCCTCCTATAGGAATCATTATATTTTAGCTCTAGAGATTCTGATATGCGCTTTGTTTATACACCACATTTTTTATAGCGATAAGCCCATTAAAGTTCCTAATTCTTGCTGACTTTTTCTCAGTTTATTCACTACATCCTCCTATAGGAATCATTATATTTTAGCTCTAGAGATTCTGATATGCGCTTTGTTTATACACCACATCTTTTTATAGGGATAAGCCCATTAAAGTTCCTAATTCTTGCTGACTTTTTCTCAGTTTATTCACTACATCCTCCTATAGGAATCATTATATTTTAGCTCTAGAGATTCTGATATGCGCTTTGTTTATACACCACATCTTTTTATAGGGATAAGCCCATTAAAGTTCCTAATTCTTGCTGACTTTTTCTCAGTTTATTCACTACATCCTCCTATAGGAATCATTATATTTTAGCTCTAGAGATTCTGATATGCGCTTTGTTTATACACCACATCTTTTTATAGGGATAAGCCCATTAAAGTTCCTAATTCTTGCTGACTTTTTCTCAGTTTATTCACTACATCCTCCTATAGGAATCATTATATTTTAGCTCTAGAGATTATGATATGCGCTTTGTTTATACACCACATCTTTTTATAGGGATAAGCCCATTAAAGTTCCTAATTATTGCTGACCTTTTCTCAGTTTATTCACTACATCCTCCTATAGGAATCATTATATTTTAGCTCTAGAGATTCTGATATGCGCTTTGTTTGTACACCACATCTTTTTATAGGGATAAGCCCATTAAAGTTCCTAATTATTGCTGACCTTTTCTCAGTTTATTCACTACATCCTCCTATAGGAATCATTATATTTTAGCTCTAGAGATTCTGATATGCGCTTTGTTTATACACCACATCTTTTTTTGGGATAAGCCCATTAAAGTTCCTAATTCTTGCTGACTTTTTCTCAGTTTATTCACTACATCCTCCTATAGGAATCATTATATTTTAGCTCTAGAGATTCTGATATGCGCTTTGTTTATACACCACATCTTTTTATAGGGATAAGCCCATTAAAGTTCCTAATTCTTGCTGACTTTTTCTCAGTTTATTCACTACATCCTCCTATAGGAATCATTATATTTTAGCTCTAGAGATTCTGATATGCGCTTTGTTTATACACCACATCTTTTTATAGCGATAAGCCCATTAAAGTTATTAATTATTGCTGACCTTTTCTCAGTTTATTCACTACATCCTCCTATAGGAATCATTATATTTTAGCTCTAGAGATTCTGATATGCGCTTTGTTTATACACCACATTTTTTATAGCGATAAGCCCATTAAAGTTCCTAATTCTTGCTGACTTTTTCTCAGTTTATTCACTACATCCTCCTATAGGAATCATTATATTTTAGCTCTAGAGATTCTGAAATGCGCTTTGTTTATACACCACATCTTTTTATAGCGATAAGCCCATTAAAGTTCCTAATTCTTGCTGACTTTTTCTCAGTTTATTCACTACATCCTCCTATAGGAATCATTATATTTTAGCTCTAGAGATTCTGATATGCGCTTTGTTTATACACCACATCTTTTTATAGGGATAAGCCCATTAAAGTTCCTAATTCTTGCTGACTTTTTCTCAGTTTATTCACTACATCCTCCTATAGGAATCATTATATTTTAGCTCTAGAGATTCTGATATGCGCTTTGTTTATACACCACATCTTTTTATAGGGATAAGCCCATTAAAGTTTCTAATTCTTGCTGACTTTTTCTCAGTTTATTCACTACATCCTCCTATAGGAATCATTATATTTTAGCTCTAGAGATTCTGATATGCACTTTGTTTATACACCACATCTTTTTATAGGGATAAGCCCATTAAAGTTCCTAATTCTTGCTGACTTTTTCTCAGTTTATTCACTACATCCTCCTATAGGAATCATTATATTTTAGCTCTAGAGATTCTGATATGCGCTTTGTTTATACACCACATCTTTTTATAGGGATAAGCCCAATAAAGTTCCTAATTATTGCTGACCTTTTCTCAGTTTATTCACTACATCCTCCTATAGGAATCATTATATTTTAGCTCTAGAGATTCTGATATGCGCTTTGTTTGTACACCACATCTTTTTATAGGGATAAGCCCATTAAAGTTTCTAATTATTGCTGACCTTTTCTCAGTTTATTCACTACATCCTCCTATAGGAGTCATTATATTTTAGCTCTAGAGATTCTGATATGCGCTTTGTTTATACACCACATTTTTTATAGCGATAAGCCCATTAAAGTTCCTAATTCTTGCTGACTTTTTCTCAGTTTATTCACTACATCCTCCTATAGGAATCATTATATTTTAGCTCTAGAGATTCTGATATGCGCTTTGTTTATACACCACATCTTTTTATAGGGATAAGCCCATTAAAGTTCCTAATTATTGCTGACCTTTTCTCAGTTTATTCACTACATCCTCCTATAGGAATCATTATATTTTAGCTCTAGAGATTCTGATATGCGCTTTGTTTATACACCACATTTTTTTATAGCGATAAGCCCATTAAAGTTCCTAATTCTTGCTGACTTTTTCTCAGTTTATTCACTACATCCTCCTATAGGAATCATTATATTTTAGCTCTAGAGATTCTGAAATGCGCTTTGTTTATACACCACATCTTTTTATAGGGATAAGCCCATTAAAGTTCCTAATTCTTGCTGACTTTTTCTCAGTTTATTCACTACATCCTCCTATAGGAATCATTATATTTTAGCTCTAGAGATTCTGATATGCGCTTTGTTTATACACCACATCTTTTTATAGGGATAAGCCCATTAAAGTTCCTAATTATTGCTGACCTTTTCTCAGTTTATTCACTACATCCTCCTATAGGAATCATTATATTTTAGCTCTAGAGATTCTGATATGCACTTTGTTTATACACCACATCTTCTTATAGGGATAAGCCCATTAAAGTTCCTAATTCTTGCTGACTTTTTCTCAGTTTATTCACTACATCCTCCTATAGGAATCATTATATTTTAGCTCTAGAGATTCTGATATGCGCTTTGTTTATACACCACATCTTTTTATAGAGATAAGCCCATTAAATTTCCTAATTATTGCTGACCTTTTCTCAGTTTATTCACTACATCCTCCTATAGGAATCATTATATTTTAGCTCTAGAGATTCTGATATGCGCTTTGTTTATACACCACATTTTTTATAGCGATAAGCCCATTAAAGTTCCTAATTCTTGCTGACTTTTTCTCAGTTTATTCACTACATCCTCTTATAGGAATCATTATATTTTAGCTCTAGAGATTCTGAAATGCGCTTTGTTTATACACCACATCTTTTTATAGCGATAAGCCCATTAAAGTTCCTAATTCTTGCTGACTTTTTCTCAGTTTATTCACTACATCCTCCTATAGGAATCATTATATTTTAGCTCTAGAGATTCTGAAATGCGCTTTGTTTATACACCACATCTTTTTATAGCGATAAGCCCATTAAAGTTCCTAATTCTTGCTGACTTTTTCTCAGTTTATTCACTACATCCTCCTATAGGAATCATTATATTTTAGCTCTAGAGATTCTGATATGCGCTTTGTTTATACACCACATCTTTTTATAGGGATAAGCCCATTAAAGTTCCTAATTCTTGCTGACTTTTTCTCAGTTTATTCACTACATCCTCCTATAGGAATCATTATATTTTAGCTCTAGAGATTCTGATATGCGCTTTGTTTATACACCACATCTTTTTATAGGGATAAGCCCATTAAAGTTTCTAATTCTTGCTGACTTTTTCTCAGTTTATTTACTACATCCTCCTATAGGAATCATTATATTTTAGCTCTAGAGATTCTGATATGCGCTTTGTTTATACACCACATCTTTTTATAGGGATAAGCCCATTAAAGTTCCTAATTCTTGCTGACTTTTTCTCAGTTTATTCACTACATCCTCCTATAGGAATCATTATATTTTAGCTCTAGAGATTCTGATATGCGCTTTGTTTATACACTACATCTTTTTATAGGGTTAAGCCCATTAAAGTTCCTAATTATTGCTGACCTTTTCTCAGTTTATTCACTACATCCTCCTATAGGAATCATTATATTTTAGCTCCAGAGATTCTGATATGCGCTTTGTTTGTACACCACATCTTTTTATAGGGATAAGCCCATTAAAGTTTCTAATTATTGCTGACCTTTTCTCAGTTTATTCACTACATCCTCCTATAGGAATCATTATATTTTAGCTCTAGAGATTCTGATATGCGCTTTGTTTATACACCACATCTTTTTATAGCGATAAGCCCATTAAAGTTCCCAATTATTGCTGATTTTTCTCAGTTTATTCACTACATCCTCCTATAGGAATCATTATATTTTAGCTCTAGAGATTCTGATATGCGCTTTGTTTATACACCACATCTTTTTATAGGGATAAGCCCATTAAAGTTTCTAATTCTTGCTGACTTTTTCTCAGTTTATTCACTACATCCTCCTATAGGAATCATTATATTTTAGCTCTAGAGATTCTGATATGCGCTTTGTTTATACACCACATCTTTTTATAGGGATAAGCCCATTAAAGTTCCTAATTCTTGCTGACTTTTTCTCAGTTTATTCACTACATCCTCCTATAGGAATCATTATATTTTAGCTCTAGAGATTCTGATATGCGCTTTGTTTATACACCACATCTTTTTATAGGGATAAGCCCATTAAAGTTCCTAATTCTTGCTGACTTTTTCTCAGTTTATTCACTACATCCTCCTATAGGAATCATTATATTTTAGCTCTAGAGATTCTGATATGCGCTTTGTTTATACACCACATCTTTTTATAGGGATAAGCCCATTAAAGTTCCTAATTCTTGCTGACTTTTTCTCAGTTTATTCACTACATCCTCCTATAGGAATCATTATATTTTAGCTCTAGAGATTCTGATATGCGCTTTGTTTATACACCACATCTTTTTATAGGGATAAGCCCATTAAAGTTCCTAATTCTTGCTGACTTTTTCTCAGTTTATTCACTACATCCTCCTATAGGAATCATTATATTTTAGCTCTAGAGATTCTGATATGCGCTTTGTTTGTACACCACATCTTTTTATAGGGATAAGCCCATTAAAGTTTCTAATTATTGCTGACCTTTTCTCAGTTTATTCACTACTTCCTCCTATAGGAATCATTATATTTTAGATCTAGAGATTCTGATATGCGCTTTGTTTATACACCACATCTTTTTATAGCGATAAGCCCATTAAAGTTCCCAATTATTGCTGATTTTTCTCAGTTTATTCACTACATCCTCCTATAGGAATCATTATATTTTAGCTCTAGAGATTCTGATATGCGCTTTGTTTATACACCACATCTTTTTATAGCGATAAGCCCATTAAAGTTCCTATTTCTTGCTGACTTTTTCTCAGTTTATTCCCTACATCCTCCTATAGGAATCATTATATTTTAGCTCTAGAGATTCTGATATGCGCTTTGTTTATACACCACATCTTTTTATAGCGATAAGCCCATTAAAGTTCCTAATTATTGCTGACCTTTTCTCAGTTTATTCACTACATCCTCCTATAGGAATCATTATATTTTAGCTCTAGAGATTCTGATATGCGCTTTGTTTATACACCACATTTTTTATAGCGATAAGCCCATTAAAGTTCCTAATTCTTGCTGACTTTTTCTCAGTTTATTCACTACATCCTCCTATAGGAATCATTATATTTTAGCTCTAGAGATTCTGAAATGCGCTTTGTTTATACACCACATCTTTTTATAGGGATAAGCCCATTAAAGTTCCTAATTCTTGCTGACTTTTTCTCAGTTTATTCACTACATCCTCCTATAGGAATCATTATATTTTAGCTCTAGAGATTCTGATATGCGCTTTGTTTATACACCACATTTTTTTATAGGGATAAGCCCATTAAAGTTCCTAATTCTTGCTGACTTTTTCTCAGTTTATTCACTACATCCTCCTATAGGAATCATTATATTTTAGCTCTAGAGATTCTGATATGCGCTTTGTTTATACACCACATCTTTTTATAGGGAAGGGCCCATTAAAGTTCCTAATCCTTGCTGACTTTTTCTCAGTTTATTCACTACATCCTCCTATAGGAATCATTATATTTTAGCTCTAGAGATTCTGATATGCGCTTTGTTTATACACCACATCTTTATATAGGGATAAGCCCATTAAAGTTCCAAATTCTTGCTGACTTTTTCTCAGTATATTCACTGCATACTCCTATAGGAATCATTATATTTTAGCTCTAGAGATTCTGATATGCGCTTTGTTTATACACCACATCTTTTTATAGGGATAAGCCCATTAAAGTTCCTAATTCTTGCTGACTTTTTCTCAGTTTATTCACTACATCCTCCTATAGGAATCATTATATTTTAGCTCTAGAGATTCTGATATGCGCATTGTTTATACACCACATTTTTTATAGCGATGAGCCCATTAAAGTTCCTAATTCTTGCTGACTTTTTCTCAGTTTATTCACTACATCCTCCTATAGGAATCATTATATTTTAGCTCTAGAGATTCTGATATGCGCTTTGTTTATACACCACATCTTTTTATAGGGATAAGCCCATTAAAGTTTCTAATTCTTGCTGACTTTTTCTCAGTTTATTCACTACATCCTCCTATAGGAATCATTATATTTTAGCTCTAGAGATTCTGATATGCGCTTTGTTTATACACCACATCTTTTTATAGGGAAGGGCCCATTAAAGTTCCTAATTCTTGCTGACTTTTTCTCAGTTTATTCACTACATCCTCCTATAGGAATCATTATATTTTAGCTCTAGAGATTCTGATATGCGCTTTGTTTATACACCACATCTTTTTATAGGGATAAGCCCATTAAAGTTCCTAATTATTGCTGACCTTTTCTCAGTTTATTCACTACATCCTCCTATAGGAATCATTATATTTTAGCTCTAGAGATTCTGATATGCGCTTTGTTTATACACCACATTTTTTTATAGGGATAAGCCCATTAAAGTTAATAATTCTTGCTGACTTTTTCTCAGTTTATTCACTACATCCTCCTATAGGAATCATTATATTTTAGCTCTAGAGATTCTGATATGCGCATTGTTTATACACCACATTTTTTATAGCGATGAGCCCATTAAAGTTCCTAATTCTTGCTGACTTTTTCTCAGTTTATTCACTACATCCTCCTATAGGAATCATTATATTTTAGCTCTAGAGATTCTGATATGCGCTTTGTTTATACACCACATCTTTTTATAGGGATAAGCCCATTAAAGTTTCTAATTCTTGCTGACTTTTTCTCAGTTTATTCACTACATCCTCCTATAGGAATCATTATATTTTAGCTCTAGAGATTCTGATATGCGCTTTGTTTATACACCACATCTTTTTATAGGGAAGGGCCCATTAAAGTTCCTAATTCTTGCTGACTTTTTCTCAGTTTATTCACTACATCCTCCTATAGGAATCATTATATTTTAGCTCTAGAGATTCTGATATGCGCTTTGTTTATACACCACATCTTTTTATAGGGATAAGCCCATTAAAGTTCCTAATTATTGCTGACCTTTTCTCAGTTTATTCACTACATCCTCCTATAGGAATCATTATATTTTAGCTCTAGAGATTCTGATATGCGCTTTGTTTGTACACCACATCTTTTTATAGGGATAAGCCCATTAAAGTTCCTAATTATTGCTGACCTTTTCTCAGTTTATTCACTACATCCTCCTATAGGAATCATTATATTTTAGCTCTAGAGATTCTGATATGCACTTTGTTTATACACCACATCTTTTTATAGGGATAAGCCCATTAAATTTCCTAATTCTTGCTGACTTTTTCTCAGTTTATTCACTACATCCTCCTATAGGAATCATTATATTTTAGCTCTAGAGATTCTGATATGCGCTTTGTTTATACACCACATCTTTTTATAGGGATAAGCCCATTAAAGTTCCTAATTCTTGCTGACTTTTTCTCAGTTTATTCACTACATCCTCCTATAGGAATCATTATATTTTAGCTCTAGAGATTCTGATATGCGCTTTGTTTATACACCACATCTTTTTATAGCGATAAGCCCATTAAAGTTCCTAATTATTGCTGACCTTTTCTCAGTTTATTCACTACATCCTCCTATAGGAATCATTATATTTTAGCTCTAGAGATTCTGATATGCGCTTTGTTTATACACCACATTTTTTATAGCGATAAGCCCATTAAAGTTCCTAATTCTTGCTGACTTTTTCTCAGTTTATTCACTACATCCTCCTATAGGAATCATTATATTTTAGCTCAAGAGATTCTGATATGCGCTTTGTTTATATACGACATCTTTTTATAGCGATAAGCCCATTAAAGTTCCTAATTATTGCTGACCTTTTCTCAGTTTATTCACTACATCCTCCTATAGGAATCATTATATTTTAGCTCTAGAGATTCTGATTTGCGCTTTGTTCATACACCACATCTTTTTATAGGGATAAGCCCATTAAAGTTCCTAATTCTTGCTGACTTTTTCTCAGTTTATTCACTACATCCTCCTATAGGAATCATTATATTTTAGCTCTAGAGATTCTGATATGCGCTTTGTTTATACACCACATCTTTTTATAGCGATAAGCCCATTAAAGTTCCTAATTATTCCTGACTTTTTCTTAGTTTATTCACTACATCCTCCTATAGGAATCATTATATTTTAGCTCTAGAGATTCTGATATGCGCTTTGTTTATACACCACATCTTTTTATAGCGATAAGCCCATTAAAGTTCCTAATTCTTGCTGACCTTTTCTCAGTTTATTCACTACATCCTCCTATAGGAATCATTATATTTTAGCTCTAGAGATTCTGATATGCGCTTTGTTTATACACCACATCTTTTTATAGGGATAAGCCCATTAAAGTTCCTAATTATTGCTGACCTTTTCTCAGTTTATTCACTACATCCTCCTATAGGAATCATTATATTTTAGCTCTAGAGATTCTGATATGCGCTTTGTTTATACACCACATCTTTTTATAGCGATAAGCCCATTAAAGTTCCTAATTATTGCTGACCTTTTCTCAGTTTATTCACTACATCCTCCTATAGGAATCATTATATTTTAGCTCTAGAGATTCTGATATGCGCTTTGTTTATACACCACATTTTTTATAGCGATAAGCCCATTAAAGTTCCTAATTCTTGCTGACTTTTTCTCAGTTTATTCACTACATCCTCCTATAGGAATCATTATATTTTAGCTCTAGAGATTCTGATATGCGCTTTGTTTATACACCACATCTTTTTATAGGGATAAGCCCATTAAAGTTCCAAATTCTTGCTGACTTTTTCTCAGTATATTCACTACATACTCCTATAGGAATCATTATATTTTAGCTCTAGAGATTCTGATATGCGCTTTGTTTATACACCACATCTTTTTATAGGGATAAGCCCATTAAAGTTCCTAATTCTTGCTGACTTTTTCTCAGTTTATTCACTACATCCTCCTATAGGAATCATTATATTTTAGCTCTAGAGATTCTGATATGCGCTTTGTTTATACACCACATCTTTTTATAGGGATAAGCCCATTAAAGTTCCTAATTCTTGCTGACCTTTTCTCAGTTTATTCACTACATCCTCCTATAGGAATCATTATATTTTAGCTCTAGAGATTCTGATATGAGCTTTGTTTATACACCACATTTTTTATAGCGATAAGCCCGTTAAAGTTCTTAATTCTTGCTGACTTTTTCTCAGTTTATTCACTACATCCTCCTATAGGAATCATTATATTTTAGCTCTAGAGATTCTGATATGCGCTTTGTTTATACACCACATCTTTTTATAGGGATAAGCCCATTAAAGTTCCTAGTTCTTGATGACTTTTTCTCAGTTTATTCACTACATCCTCCTATAGGAATCATTATATTTTAGCTCTAGAGATTCTGATATGCGCTTTGTTTATACACCACATCTTTTTATAGCGATAAGCCCATTAAAGTTCCTAATTCTTGCTGACCTTTTCTCAGTTTATTCACTACATCCTCCTATAGGAATCATTATATTTTAGCTCTATAGATTCTGATATGCGCTTTGTTTATACACCACATCTTTTTATAGCGATAAGCCCATTAAATTTCCTAATTCTTGCTGACTTTTTCTCAGTTTATTCACTACATCCTCCTATAGGAATCATTATATTTTAGCTCAAGAGATTCTGATATGCGCTTTGTTTATATACGACATCTTTTTATAGCGATAAGCCCATTAAAGTTCCTAATTATTGCTGACCTTTTCTCAGTTTATTCACTACATCCTCCTATAGGAATCATTATATTTTAGCTCTAGAGATTCTGATTTGCGCTTTGTTCATACACCACATCTTTTTATAGGGATAAGCCCATTAAAGTTCCTAATTCTTGCTGACTTTTTCTCAGTTTATTCACTACATCCTCCTATAGGAATCATTATATTTTAGCTCTAGAGATTCTGATATGCGCTTTGTTTATACACCACATCTTTTTATAGCGATAAGCCCATTAAAGTTCCTAATTTTTCCTGACTTTTTCTTAGTTTATTCACTACATCCTCCTATAGGAATCATTATATTTTAGTTCTAGAGATTCTGATATGCGCTTTGTTTATACACCACATCTTTTTATAGCGATAAGCCCATTAAAGTTCCTAATTCTTGCTGACATTTTCTCAGTTTATTCACTACATCCTCCTATAGGAATCATTATATTTTAGCTCTAGAGATTCTGATATGCGCTTTGTTTATACACCACATCTTTTTATAGCGATAAGCCCATTAAAGTTCCTAATTATTGCTGACCTTTTCTCAGTTTATTCACTACATCCTCCTATAGGAATCATTATATTTTAGCTCTAGAGATTCTGATATGCGCTTTGTTTATACACCACATTTTTTATAGCGATAAGCCCATTAAAGTTCCTAATTCTTGCTGACTTTTTCTCAGTTTATTCACTACATCCTCCTATAGGAGTCATTATATTTTAGCTCTAGAGATTCTGATATGCGCTTTGTTTGTACACCACATCTTTTTATAGGGATAAGCCCATTAAAGTTCCTAATTCTTGCTGACTTTTTCTCAGTTTATTCACTACATCCTCCTATAGGAATCATTATATTTTAGCTCTAGAGATTCTGATATGCGCTTTGTTTATACACCACATCTTTTTATAGCGATAAGCCCATTAAAGTTCCTAATTCTTGCTGACTTTTTCTCAGTTTATTCACTACCTTCTCCTATAGGAATCATTATATTTTAGCTCTAGAGATTCTGATATGCGCTTTGTTTATACACCACATCTTTTTATAGGGATAAGCCCATTAAAGTTCCTAATTCTTGCTGACTTTTTCTCAGTTTATTCACTACCTTCTCCTATAGGAATCATTATATTTTAGCTCTAGAGATTCTGATATGCGCTTTGTTTATACACCACATCTTTTTATAGCGATAAGCCCATTAAAGTTCCTAATTCTTGCTGACTTTTTCTCAGTTTATTCACTACCTTCTCCTATAGGAATCATTATATTTTAGCTCTAGAGATTCTGATATGCGCTTTGTTTATACACCACATCTTTTTATAGCGATAAACCCATTAAAGTTCCTAATTCTTGCTGACTTTTTCTCAGTTTATTCACTACCTTCTCCTATAGGAATCATTATATTTTAGCTCTAGAGATTCTGATATGCGCTTTGTTTATACACCACATCTTTTTATAGGGATAAGCCCATTAAAGTTCCTAATTCTTGCTGACTTTTTCTCAGTTTATTCACTACATCCTCCTATAGGAATCATTATATTTTAGCTCTAGAGATTCTGATATGCGCTTTGTTTATACACCACATCTTTTTATAGGGATAAGCCCATTAAAGTTCCAAATTCTTGCTGACTTTTTCTCAGTATATTCACTACATACTCCTATAGGAATCATTATATTTTAGCTCTAGAGATTCTGATATGCGCTTTGTTTATACACCACATCTTTTTATAGGGATAAGCCCATTAAAGTTCCTAATTCTTGCTGACTTTTTCTCAGTTTATTCACTACATCCTCCTATAGGAATCATTATATTTTAGCTCTAGAGATTCTGATATGCGCTTTGTTTATACACCACATCTTTTTATAGGGATAAGCCCATTAACGTTCCTAATTCTTGCTGACCTTTTCTCAGTTTATTCACTACATCCTCCTATAGGAATCATTATATTTTAGCTCTAGAGATTCTGATATGAGCTTTGTTTATACACCACATTTTTTATAGCGATAAGCCCATTAAAGTTCCTAATTCTTGCTGACTTTTTCTCAGTTTATTCACTACATCCTCCTATAGGAATCATTATATTTTAGCTCTAGAGATTCTGATATGCGCTTTGTTTATACACCACATCTTATTATAGGGATAAGCCCATTAAAGTTCCTAGTTCTTGATGACTTTTTCTCAGTTTATTCACTACATCCTCCTATAGGAATCATTATATTTTAGCTCTAGAGATTCTGATATGCGCTTTGTTTATACACCACATCTTTTTATAGCGATAAGCCCATTAAAGTTCCTAATTCTTGCTGACCTTTTCTCAGTTTATTCACTACATCCTCCTATAGGAATCATTATATTTTAGCTCTATAGATTCTGATATGCGCTTTGTTTATACACCACATCTTTTTATAGCGATAAGCCCATTAAAGTTCCTAATTCTTGCTGACTTTTTCTCAGTTTATTCACTACATCCTCCTATAGGAATCATTATATTTTAGCTCAAGAGATTCTGATATGCGCTTTGTTTATATACGACATCTTTTTATAGCGATAAGCCCATTAAAGTTCCTAATTATTGCTGACCTTTTCTCAGTTTATTCACTACATCCTCCTATAGGAATCATTATATTTTAGCTCTAGAGATTCTGATTTGCGCTTTGTTCATACACCACATCTTTTTATAGGGATAAGCCCATTAAAGTTCCTAATTCTTGCTGACTTTTTCTCAGTTTATTCACTACATCCTCCTATAGGAATCATTATATTTTAGCTCTAGAGATTCTGATATGCGCTTTGTTTATACACCACATCTTTTTATAGCGATAAGCCCATTAAAGTTCCTAATTTTTCCTGACTTTTTCTTAGTTTATTCACTACATCCTCCTATAGGAATCATTATATTTTAGTTCTAGAGATTCTGATATGCGCTTTGTTTATACACCACATCTTTTTATAGCGATAAGCCCATTAAAGTTCCTAATTCTTGCTGACATTTTCTCAGTTTATTCACTACATCCTCCTATAGGAATCATTATATTTTAGCTCTAGAGATTCTGATATGCGCTTTGTTTATACACCACATCTTTTTATAGCGATAAGCCCATTAAAGTTCCTAATTATTGCTGACCTTTTCTCAGTTTATTCACTACATCCTCCTATAGGAATCATTATATTTTAGCTCTAGAGATTCTGATATGCGCTTTGTTTATACACCACATTTTTTATAGCGATAAGCCCATTAAAGTTCCTAATTCTTGCTGACTTTTTCTCAGTTTATTCACTACATCCTCCTATAGGAATCATTATATTTTAGCTCTAGAGATTCTGATATGCGCTTTGTTTATACACCACATCTTTTTATAGGGATAAGCCCATTAAAGTTCCAAATTCTTGCTGACTTTTTCTCAGTATATTCACTACATACTCCTATAGGAATCATTATATTTTAGCTCTAGAGATTCTGATATGCGCTTTGTTTATACACCACATCTTTTTATAGGGATAAGCCCATTAAAGTTCCTAATTCTTGCTGACTTTTTCTCAGTTTATTCACTACATCCTCCTATAGGAATCATTATATTTTAGCTCTAGAGATTCTGATATGCGCTTTGTTTATACACCACATCTTTTTATAGGGATAAGCCCATTAACGTTCCTAATTCTTGCTGACCTTTTCTCAGTTTATTCACTACATCCTCCTATAGGAATCATTATATTTTAGCTCTAGAGATTCTGATATGAGCTTGGTTATACACCACATTTTTTATAGCGATAAGCCCATTAAAGTTCCTAATTCTTGCTGACTTTTTCTCAGTTTATTCACTACATCCTCCTATAGGAATCATTATATTTTAGCTCAAGAGATTCTGATATGCGCTTTGTTTATATACGACATCTTTTTATAGCGATAAGCCCATTAAAGTTCCTAATTATTGCTGACCTTTTCTCAGTTTATTCACTACATCCTCCTATAGGAATCATTATATTTTAGCTCTAGAGATTCTGATTTGCGCTTTGTTTATACACCACATCTTTTTATAGCGATAAGCCCATTAAAGTTCCTAATTCTTGCTGACCTTTTCTCAGTTTATTCACTACATCCTCCTATAGGAATCATTATATTTTAGCTCTAGAGATTCTGATATGAGCTTGGTTATACACCACATTTTTTATAGCGATAAGCCCATTAAAGTTCCTAATTCTTGCTGACTTTTTCTCAGTTTATTCACTACATCCTCCTATAGGAATCATTATATTTTAGCTCTAGAGATTCTGATTTGCGCTTTGTTTATACACCACATCTTTTTATAGCGATAAGCCCATTAAAGTTCCTAATTCTTGCTGACCTTTTCTCAGTTTATTCACTACATCCTCCTATAGGAATCATTATATTTTAGCTCTAGAGATTCTGATATGAGCTTGGTTATACACCACATTTTTTATAGCGATAAGCCCATTAAAGTTCCTAATTCTTGCTGACTTTTTCTCAGTTTATTCACTACATCCTCCTATAGGAATCATTATATTTTAGCTCAAGAGATTCTGATATGCGCTTTGTTTATATACGACATCTTTTTATAGCGATAAGCCCATTAAAGTTCCTAATTATTGCTGACCTTTTCTCAGTTTATTCACTACATCCTCCTATAGGAATCATTATATTTTAGCTCTAGAGATTCTGATATGAGCTTGGTTATACACCACATCTTTTTATAGGGATAAGCCCATTAAAGTTCCTAATTCTTGCTGACTTTTTCTCAGTTTATTCACTACATCCTCCTATAGGAATCATTATATTTTAGCTCTAGAGATTCTGATATGCGCTTTGTTTATACACCACATCTTTTTATAGCGATAAGCCCATTAAAGTTCCTAATTTTTCCTGGCTTTTTCTTAGTTTATTCACTACATCCTCCTATAGGAATCCTTATATTTTAGCTCTAGAGATTCTGATATGCGCTTTGTTTATACACCACATCTTTTTATAGGGATAAGCCCATTAAAGTTCCTAATTCTTGCTGACTTTTTCTCAGTTTATTCACTACATCCTCCTATAGGAATCATTATATTTTAGCTCTAGAGATTCTGATATGCGCTTTGTTTATACACCACATCTTTTTATAGCGATAAGCCCATTAAAGTTCCTAATTTTTCCTGACTTTTTCTCAGTTTATTCACTACATCCTCCTATAGGAATCATTATATTTTAGCTCTAGAGATTCTGATATGCGCTTTGTTTATACACCACATCTTTTTATAGGGATAAGCCCATTAAAGTTCCTAATTCTTGCTGACTTTTTCTCAGTTTATTCACTACATCCTCCTATAGGAATCATTATATTTTAGCTCTACAGATTATGATATGCGCTTTGTTTATACACCACGTCTTTTTATAGCGATAAACCCATTAAAGTTCCTAATTATTGCTGACCTTTTCTCAGTTTATTCACTACATCCTCATATAGGAATCATTATATTTTAGCTCTAGAGATTCTGATATGCGCTTTGTTTATTCACCACATCTTTTTATAGGGATAAGACCATTAAAGTTCCTAATTATTGCTGACTTTTTCTCAGTTTATTCACTACATCCTCCTATAGGAATCATTATATTTTAGCTCTATAGATTCTGATATGCGCTTTGTTTATACACCACATCTTTTTATAGGGATAAGCCCATTAAAGTTCCTAATTCTTGCTGACTTTTTCTCAGTTTATTCACTACATCCTCCTATAGGAATCATTATATTTTAGCTCTAGAGATTCTGATATGCGCTTTGTTTATACACCACATCTTTTTATAGGGATAAGCCCATTAAAGTTCCTAATTCTTGCTGACTTTTTCTCAGTTTATTCACTACATCCTCCTATAGGAATCATTATATTTTAGCTCTAGAGATTCTGATATGCGCTTTGTTTATACACCACATCTTTTTATAGCGATAAGCCCATTAAAGTTCCTAATTATTGCTGACTTTTTCTCAGTTTATTCACTACATCCTCCTATAGGAATCATTATATTTTAGCTCTAGAGATTTTGATATGCGCTTTGTTTATACACCACATCTTTTTATAGCGATAAGCCCATTAAAGTTCCTAATTCTTGCTGACTTTTTCTCAGTTTATTCACTACATCCTCCTATAGGAATCATTATATTTTAGCTCTAGAGATTTTGATATGCGCTTTGTTTATACACCACATCTTTTTATAGCGATAAGCCCATTAAAGTTCCTAATTATTGATGACCTTTTCTCAGTTTATTCACTACATCCTCCTATAGGAATCATTATATTTTAGCTCTAGAGATTCTGATATGCGCTTTGTTTATACACCACATCTTTTTATAGGGATAAGCCCATTAAAGTTCCTAATTATTGCTGACCTTTTCTCAGTTTATTCACTACATCCTCCTATAGGAATCATTATGTTGTAGCTCTAATCATTCTGATATTCTCTTTGTTTATACACCACATTTTTTATAGGGATAAGACCATTAAAGTTCCTAATTCTTGCTGACATTTTCTCAGTTTATTCACTACATCCTCCTATAGGAATCATTATATTGTACCTCTAAATATTCTGATATTTATTTTTTATTCATTTCTTCTTCTTATAGGGATAAGCCCATTAAAGTTCCTAACGCGTCTGATATTCTTTTCGTTTAATAATTACACCTTCTTATAGAAGTTCGTCCATTATAGATTTTAGAGGGTTCTGAATTCCGTTTTGATATTCACTCTATCCTCCTTTACAGGTTTAAACATTATAGTTTCGAACCATGCCAATATTTGTCATTGTCCATACACATGATCCTGTAATTATAAGCATCTTGTAGCTCCTAAACCTTGCCGATATTATCTTTTACTATTTGTGATATCTTCTAGTTTTGATAAAACGTTTCCCAACCTTTTACAATCGATATTGTACAAAACAGATTGTAGTTCCCCATCCTTGAGGACTACCTTTTCCTTATATCCGTTTAGATATGTTTACCATCTATACCCTGTAAGGATAACTAAATTGTAATTCCTCATCCATGAGGATAATTCTTTTCTTACTCTAGTAGAGGTACTGTATGTGTTCCCTCTACACCCTTATGTAAAGACCATCAGATTGTAGTTCCTCACCCATGGGGATAATATCTTGGTTTACCCTTGTATAGATGTGGCTACCCGCTACTCTACCGTGTAAGGGTAAGCAAATTGTTTGCACTATGTGCAGATGAGGGTAAGAGAACATGAACTCTCGCAGTGTTGTCAGAAGGAAGAACAAATATAATCAGGGCCACTTCTCTGACGTAAATGTGGTCTTACAGAACTCAAGAAAGTTATATAGCATTTATGCCATATTGATTTCAGTTTGAAAAAAAATTCTTCTAGTCCTTTACTTACTCCTTCCTTTATGTTTATGAATTCTTTCACCCTACTCCACGCCTATTATGTCGGTACACAACTTATGACTGTTCTTTATTGTTTTAATGTTTTAGAGTTTGTAATTTTCAACTTTCTACAAATAGTTGAACAATTTTTCTTGTTATGTAAAAAGTTACATTACTTTCTTGACTTATCACAGATTGCAAATAAAATTAAGAAAAACAGAAACTGGTGGGACTACGTTCCTGCGGGGGAGAAGCTGAAGGAGTACTGCGACGTGACCACGCTGCATGGCTTCACCTATTTGGGAGAATCCGGTCGTTCCCTGAGCGAGAGGTTAGTTTATCTTTTTCAAGTGTGTGGACATGTAAGTATGATATTGTTTCGTTTCCTATTAAACAAAAATAATTTTATTTTTGAAAATAGCATACATATACAACAAACTAAATGTTTACAAGTTTCCAGAGAGAGATTTTTTTAAAAGTATGTAGTTCTATATATCAAAAAATAAAAAAAATTGTAAATAATAATAGATGTCACAATCTGCAATAACAATCTAATTTAGAATATGCGATGCTCCTCTTAAGCTTACATTTCATGCCCATTGTATGGTACATTTTATGGTACACGTGTTACAATTATACAAAAAATATATAAAGGGAAAACCCTTTGGCCACAAAGGAAATGAATTCGATAGTCACAAAACCTATATACATATTTTGTTAACACAATTATAATCGTAGGGTCAAGATTCTCTCCCGTTCACTAGTGACAAGATCCGACTTGTAGCTACTCAAGAACATTCCAGAACCAAGAAAAAGAATAAGGTTATGTCGACAAACAAATTACATCTTATAGTTACAAATTTACATGTCTAGCTTACATGCTTTTACTTAATGAAAATTTTGATTAAACAGTGTTAAAACCTTTTCAAAACAAATAAGTAAAATATTAGAGTAGGTATACCACAATAATAATTACATTTTTACAAGAATGAAAACAAACAACTAGGAATCGGCCACCAATTATTAACGTGTAATAACTTAACAATTAAGTTATCGAAATGATTGATCTAAGATTAACTAAAAATAATATTAATTATGATTATTAGTTTATTATAATTATTTAGTCATTTCAGCTGTTTTATGTATAGTATTATACAAGAAATATATGTAGTAAGTTCGTGTTATAAATTATCATGAATAACCTTTTTGTTTGTGGGTGTTTTAAAATAATTGTATTGAATATTGCTATTCTAAATGAATATCGTTAATATAAATAAATGTGAAATAAATCAAAATAACCCCAAAATATCTCATTAATAACCAACGAATTATAAAAAATATCAAATAAATAGATTATAAATCAATTAAAAATACTAAAAACAACCCACAAAAACCATTAATAACCTATAATTACGTCTATAAGTCGTACGATGATCTCATACAACGCTGTGATATAAATTTGTATAAATGACTTTATTGTATTGTTAGTGAGGTTATTATAGTATTTATATCAATTGACAGCCTTCGACGCTAATCAAGGATGTTGAAGATGATTTAATGCCTATACTCAATGTTCAAGGCCAGATTAAGCACTTACTTTGAAACCGGATGAAGAAGAAGATGCACATGGTATTTAATTCGAATATATTCTGTAGGTGAAGACGAGAGTGACCGGAGAAGACGAGAGTTGAGATGATCCGGGAGAATCCGTTGGAGAATTCTAGTTTTACATAAAATTAGATAAAAGTTGTGAGATAAAAATTAAATATTTTGCAGAATATTTTGGATATTTGCGATACTTCTTGTGAACACACTGTTGGCTCTGGCAGTGTACGACCAGTACCAGGACCTCACCCACGCCACGGTACTATTGTCTCCCGAGAGCACGTCCACTCCAGCTTCTAATATCCCCTATCCAGCTGTGACCATCTGTACAGAAAATCAATTCGGACCATCTGAAGTAAATTTCACGGAACTCTTCAAGAAAACAAATATCACGGAAAGAGAGTAAGTTGTATGAAGCTGTAGTAGATGCCAAGTTGCGGAAAATATACTTATTTATTGTTTCTATGAGTGTGTGTGTGTTTGTGTGTGTGTGTGTGTGTGTATGTGTGTGTGTGTGTATGTGTGTGTGTGTGTGTGTGTGTGTGTGTGTGTGTGTGTGTGTGTGTGTGTGTGTGTGTATGTGTGTGTGTGTGTCTCTTAGTCCAAAGCCTCTTGTTGTTTTAATCCTTCCTGGATTTATAAGTACCAGTAGGGAGTATTTAATTTTCGCTTTTTTATCGTTGTCATTAGCTCGCATTCTTTCTTCACTTTTGCCAATACCCAATTATGTTTTACTCTTTCTATCCATGATACCCCTCATTCTTCTACAACACTACACCACAAGCCCCTTCTATGATGTTTTTCTGATTTAAATCCCAAGCTTCTACATCATATAATAGCACAGAGCAAATATACAAACGTACAGATAAGGCGTTAAACAAATGGCGCCAGAGAACAAATTAGCGCTCTGTTATAAAGAGGGGAATACTGTCAGAGCTTAAGGAAACTGAAACAAATGATTTTACAAAACTAAAAATTTTACTAGACATATATTTAAAACAATATTTCTTGTATAAATTTGGCCTATCAGAATTTACTGCTAAGTACAATTAGTTATGATGTTTAGACTTCCTTCAAGGAACAATGAAGTTTACTTTAATTCTTACTACGAAGGAGGGGACGTTCCAAGAAGTAAATATCTGGACGAGCGCAGATGAGGAGGGTATCGGCTAGCGCTCAAAATCATATGACCAAATCCTATCTCGCTCAGCTGAAGAAGCTGAGTATTAAAATGGAAAACAAGACACTACTGCGGACTTCTTTAGGGATGAATGACAAGATCAAGGAGCAAAACTGGATATGGCACAGTTATTGAGAGTATCCAAGAGCTTTAAGCAGACACCTGGAGAACTGAAGACCGCCGAAAACAAAAGGAAAAGAAGTTGGGAAGGAAAAGGCAAGTAATTGGCAGAGTATTGAAACATCGTCGACCCCCTTTGGAATTAGGGTTTTCTATTGTAAATAAACTTAGTATTTTGTCAACTTATTTTTAAAACCTTTTGAATATATTCTGAATAAATCTAAATGTCTCAAATATAAATAAACGTAAAAGATTTTTAAACGGATGGGAAATAATTTTGTTTGAAGTAAATATTGACAAACAACGAGCCGCACGCCACTGAAATTGTATATTTAATATTAGGATCAGTAGAAATAATAATTTCCAAATCTTTTTTAAAATCTTTTTTTCGGAATGTGTACATTCAGATATAATGATACACACCCGAGTGGAGAAAAAAAAATTATTTTCCAATAGAAATCGATTTTCCAGAACTTTTCCCAAAAAAATGTAAACCATCTTTTTGTATTCTTTGCATTACACATTTCACGTTATATTCTAGTTAATTTCTTAAAAATAGATCCTTATTTCATATTAAGACAGATGCTCTGATCAAATCTAAGTCTAATCTACTCACTATCTCTTTGCACACTTCTTGTAAAAATAGTTTGCAGTTCTACTCTTGTTTACTTCTTTGACTCAGATCTTCTTACTGTTATCTTCTTCCTTTCCTACTTACATTGAATTTTTAATCCGTACGTGCTCTTTACTCAAGTGTTAATCCTTTTCTATTTTCTTACAGTTTTAGAAGCTATTAAAATCTTTCCTTAACTTGTCTTTACTTCTTAAGGTTTCTGATTCGGTATTATTTTCACTATTCTATCATTATTTTCACTATATTTCTACAACATTCTCTCTTGTTTTATATACTCCTCTTGCTTTTCTTTACCTCTTTATAAAGCTTTACCCTCCATCCTTGCTTGCTCTTTCGTTCTGATACTACGGCTTCCCGCTTTACTAATCGGAACTAACTATACATAGATAGTTGTAATCGAATACTTAGTCAATATTTGTTCAGTAACTAAGTTTATTTTTATTATCTTTAAAGAACACAATTTATTTCGTCAGTTATACTTGCAAATGGTTTTTCAGGAACACATTCCTTCAGTTTTCATCTTTCATTTGTGGCTTTGACTTGAAAGAGACGCGGGCCGAATTTCTCGAAAAAGAACATGTCGACTCTATCCTAAATGTAAGACAATTTAATAATTTGAATTCAGTCATTGTTTACATTTAAAGGATGTTTAGTGTTAATATCTACTTTACTTTACTTTAGCCAATGCTCGCACTTGGCTATTGAACCATTCGGCGTCGAGCCTCCAAGTAACGACCGATTCTGGACAGCTGGTCGTAAAGCTCAGGACAGGTTGAAATGTGGTCCCCATTCACGACACCATCGAGAAAGAGCGAGCACGTATCGGATTCTGCTAGGCCAAAACGGTAGATGTGGGCCTGGAGATAGTCGTGTCCCGTCAGGAGTCGGAAGTCAGCCACGGCAGTTGCCCTATCGCTTGTGGGCACCAGAGGACCACGACTGCTAAGTGATGTCCACTGTTTTCCTCTGCTGGCTTCCTCATGCCCTTGTTTAATGGAGTCTTTCAGGGTTGTATTGATAAGGTGTTTTTCAGAGGTGAGGCTGGCTTCTGCGTATGGTTGTTGCATCTGTGCTCCATTTTTTGCTAGGTCGTCTGCTCTTTCCCGGTCATACCAACGTGACTTGGGATCCACTGAAGGGTAATTGGCTATTCATTTTGCAGAAGATGTGAGAATGCTTCTCGGCAGTGGAATATGTTTGAACAGTCTGTTCAAGAGTTGTCAACTATTGCAATTATGACGGCTTGGGAGTCTATAAAGAAAACATCTCGATGGTGGTTCGTTGCTACGTGCTGAGCAGCAAGCGCCTCTGTGGCCAGTCGCACTGCCGTTACTTCCCTATCAATATTACTTGCGTTGTCCCCAAGGCCCTGGCTGATTTCAAACAGCTTCGAGAAAGCTCCAGTGGGGAAAAGTTTAGATCCATCGGTGTAGACATGCAGTCAGTCTGGTTCAGATTATAAACTGTTGATTGTCTCAAGGGCAGAAATCTTTAGTTCTTCTGGGAGTGCAAAATACTTGGGGGTCTTGAAGTTAAGTAACGATAATCTTTTGAGAGGCATGGCAACAGTCGACCTGTTGAAAGTTTTGAGCCCGGTTGGGTTTGATTCACCGATGTTATACTTTCTTCTCAGTTCTTCAGCCTGTTGTAGTGGGCTCAGCTGGGTTTTCAGTCTCTGTGCAGACTTTCTATAAATAGTCCAGTATCGGTGATTTACTCTTCTTGACCATTCACAAAACTTAAGGGGTAAGTTTTTCGCGCCTTACTTGTAATGGTTCTATGCAGGTTTGCATTTCCATCGCACAAATGGATGTTGGGAAGGCTGCGCCGGTGATGATTCTGAGAGGACTGTTCGGGATTTTATCCAACTTTTGTAGATTCGGTTGACTGGCCAGTGTCATAACATCCGAGGCGTATTCCATGGAGGGTCTGACATAGGTCTTATAAGCGGTGGCAAGAGCGTCATGCGTGCATCCCCAATTTGTACCAGGTAGTCTTTTGAACACATTTGTCCTCTTGCTTGCGCGCTCAGCAACCTATTGTATGTGGTTTTCTTATGAGAGTTTAGTATCCAGATTAAAGCCTAAGTATTTGTACAACTTAGATTCTGGTAAGTAACTCTGTTTATATTTGAACTCAATAGTGTAAGGCTATAGTGTTAAGTTTAGTGTTAATATTATAGACGGTATTTTCTTTTCGAATTTCAACATCATTGTTACCATCCTCAGTGATACACTAGATACAAGCATTAAATAATAAAAAGCTATAAATAAATGTATAACTATGAAATTATAAAACTATTAATTTATGAGCAAAAATTACAGTTTTTTCTTACAAGCCATGCAACAGTTTTTATTTATAAAAATGGTTCTTCACAAAGTATCACACACAAACTTTGAAATTTGGAAAATATATACCTAATTCTGTTTTCACTGTTTATACAAAGGAATCAGGCCAATACATTTCATATATATATATATATATATATATATATATATATATATATATATATATATATATGTATATAGGCCTATAAACACACAAGTTTTGAATATATAAAATGTTAAAATTATATATTATAATATACATATGTCATATTTGTATGTACACTAGGTGTATTTAATATATTTAGTATATTACGTGTATGTGTCTGTGTATGTATGTGTGAGTTTTTATGTGTGTATAGTCTCTCGCTCTCTCTCTCTCTCTCTCTCTATATATATATATATATATATATAAATACATATAAATATATATATATATATATATATATATATATATATATAAATATTTGTGTGTGTGTGTGTGTGTGTGTGAGTGTGTGTGTGTGTGTGTATGCGTGCGTGTGTGTGTGCTTGTGCGTGTGCGTTTGCGTGCGTGTGCGCGTGTGCGTGTTCGTGTGCGTGTGCCTGTGTGTGTGTGCGTGTGCGTGTGCGTGTGTGTGTGTGTGTGTGTGTGAGAGAGAGAGAGAGAGAGAGAAAGAGAGAGATTGTTTGTTACGTATATGTGTTACTTAAAAAAAGTTTTCATCTTAGGATAAAATAAATACTATAAAATATAAACACTTTATAATGATTTGTATGTACCAAATAATAGAAATTTACAAGCTGTATTTATGTAATATATTATAATTTATAAGAAAATACACTTTATCATGCAAACTTTTGTGCTGTGTTAACAGCAAGGGATTTCGAAGTTCAACAAGACTTTTACGTTAATCAGGTGGTCGTTTCAATTTAGTAGAAACATTTCCCACTACTTTCAACCAGCCATCATCAACTTGCAAGGGGTCTGTCATACGTTCAACTCACTTCCTCCGGAACATCTCTACACCCCAGTTACTTATCAAAGGTAAATAACACTTTGCACTAAAGCATAATACATATTTAGATAATGCAGAAAATGGGGAGACATACTATCGAAAGAGCAATGCTGACCTTTTTCTTAAATAATCATCCTTATCATCATATATCCCCTTTCTGGAGCTATTTCCAGTTCTGGATCTGTAATTAGTTTTTGTTCCTTCCAAACACTCATGTGTGGCTACTTCTATTTTCTCTCTTTTCTCTATAATATTTCTATCATTGTCCATACTCCTTCTTCCATGACTTCCCATTGATCTCTTTTCTTCCATTAATAATTTTGTCAAACTACCACGAACCATGCTTTTACAGCTCGTACTAACAGCCCACTCTCCTTTTCTCTAGTCTTTCTCCTTTAATTTTTTGTCTCCCATTTCACGTTTACACCCTATAACATTGTTTTGGGAATAAAATGAGCAGCACGCCAGAGGTAACAACCATATCCCAGGTGGTTACAAGTAAATGCTTACTCAATCCCGATGTTAGAACTTTCGACAAACGTTAAATAAATTTTACAAATAAGCTAATAAATAAATATATTTTAAGAGAAATAATTTTGAGTATTTTCCAGTATACTTTCCTACAAAAGTATTAAAATAAAATTAAAAACTTCGTGACTAGCATTTTTCTTTATTTAAGATATCTTTTCCTGAATCACACAACGAGGACTACCTTAAGAGAAGAAGACATTGTGTGGACGCCTGACACAGGCTTCAAGGACCATCAGTCAAAAACAATGCCCTGGGCTTCTTTAAGGTCAAGACAAGGTCAATTACTTTTTATGGGCCTGGATCTGAATGTGGAAGACTTTGATGACAGATGTTTTTCAGGTGGACGGGGTTTTGAGGTATGTTGAACACAAAGAAACAATGATTTTTATTCTTTTTATCTCTTAAAGAACACGAATGCACATTCATTGCAGAAAACCGTTTAGGTAAAAATTTTATTTTTTTTACAAAAATAATGAGGAAATATTTACTAGTAACTGTACTAAATATGTAAATGTTGACTGTTCATGTTTATGTTCAGGAAACGTTTAAAGGAAATTTTGCCAAAAACAATTTTATGCAATAAAAGATTAAACAGTAAAATTAATTAGTTAAATACAGTTATTTTTATGGCGAATAACCTAATAATGGTAATAACATGTAATTAATTTTAACATGTAATAACATCTAGGTAGGGGAACCTGCTGTACCCACGGAAGTTGTACAAACGGACATTGGTTGCTAAATTCCGGGTATTGTTGGGAGAGATGGAGTTGGAGGCTCAACAAGTGTCCTCTCCAGTGCACCACAAAGTTTTAAGGCTGTCAAATAAAAAGATAAGATTTTATCACAGTTTTTCGATTTTATTAAGGTGCAAGTGAAACAAAAGTGTATAATATTTTTTTCTCTTCCTTGTGGTTTGTATTATTTATTATAGGTGTAGGTACCGTATTATGTTACCTTATGTTTTCAAGGTACTGATTTTTATTAAGGTCCTGTTGATGAGTCAGGATTGTAGAACAAATATGGCGTACCTCTATACCCAAGAATACATAACCATGTGTATCCACGGACGACGAATTTTCAGTGTCCTCGGGTACAACGGCTTCAATTTTTGTTTAATATTATTCATGCACCTATTTAATAATTCGTTGTTCAATTATACAAGTCATAAAATGGAACCATTAGACAGAACGATGTTTGCTTCGTTCCAAATCTTTTACAGTCAGGCAATGATTGGATGCCGACATCCAGAGATCCTAACAACAATATTACGGCAAGCCAGTCACACGTTATGATGCAGCAGGATTTGTAGGGGAAGCATTTCTTTCTCCATTAACACTGAACAACATACAAAGTGGGTTCAGAGTTTCAGGGCTTTACCATTTAGATTATATCTTATGAAACATGAATTTTCACCTTTCAACGTAACTGATCGTCGTTTGGAAACTACACCTGAACCATCATCTTCTGCTGAACCGATTCTGCCTCCAAACACCTCGAGTATGCTAACTGAGCCTCAGTATCATGTGGCAACCAGAATGTTCACTTAATATAACCCACTCTGAACAAACAATTATTGGGAAAGGGAGCGTCACGTAGGTTCAGCACTGACTCCAGAAATGGCCTACAGCTGCTCCTCGGACACAACCTGCTGGCCGTGGACGGAAAAGGGTAAATCTAGGGTTCTGACGGACGCGCCAGAAAAAAATGCATTGCAAACCGCTTATGAGATTAAAGAAGGAAAGAAGGGGGAACAAGTACCAAAGGTGAGCAAAAGAAAAAGCAAGTGTATCTCAAAAGCTTTTCGACAAAAGAAGACTGAACGGCTACTTTTCAGCACGAGTTCTTCAGATAATAAAGAAGTGGACTTCGGTAATGGTTTTTTTTTTTAATTTACTGATACTCTCAGTGGTTGTTTGGAATATTTCAATAATAAATGTATTATCAAAAAGTATTGAATAAATGAAATTCCTCAAACTACTTTTTATGTCCTTGGGTACCAAGACTTCTGTCCGCGGGTACAACAGGGTGTACCCAATAGTCTTTTGAAAAAAACATGTTTTTCTATTAAAAGTTTTAAAGTTTTATACTGACAAAAATTGTCAAATTGTATTGTAAGCTGTATTTACTGAGAAAAATTTTCTCGACCGATTCTCCTTTCACAGTGACCACAAAAAATTGAAAAGTAAATTTTGTTCGTGTATACAGCAGCTTCCTCTAATTAATATGCATGTATAGGTTTATATTCACAGTCCAGCGGAACCACCTTCAAACACAGATGTAAAAGCTTACGCACAAATAAATAAACTCACTAAACTTGCAATAGTCCCGCAAGTGCAAAGCACTCACGAAGACCTCAAGGCTTGGACGCCGGAGCGAAGGGGCTGTTACTTCGAGCGGGAGAGGCGGCTTTTGTTCTTCACGTTCTACACGGAGAAGAACTGCGACATCGAGTGTGAGGCCAACGCGTCCGTCAGTCAGTGCGGCTGCGCTGCGTTTCACCAACCACGTTAGTACTACAATATTGTATAATAAATTGCAATTATTTTATGTGGAAAACTCTAAAGTAACATTAGAAGAAGTTTTCTACTGTACAAGTAGCGTAACAAAATTTTTGTTAAAGTCAATTTTTTCCTAGGTCAACCAAGAAAAAATTCATTGTAGTTTGTGGTAAATAATTAAAACTAATATAAATAATGTAACATAACCTATGCTTTAAAACAGCTGTTCTACTACGTAAGCTCTAACATCAAATCATCTGTTTTATGAAATCATATGTTATGTTATCACATATTTTAAGCCAGATGGGACGCAATAAGTATATTGCATACCTTGCCCTTTTGTGAAAATGTTTCTCTCATATAACACTTAAATTAATTTATGAAATTTAATTAACGAATTAGTATTTGAAAAACTTTTGTAACATCAATTGTCATTCCCAACAAGTTAAAAAAAATGTATTTGAGCTTGAGTTAATGAGTAAAAAGTATTTTATTAACCATTTGAACAAGATGTATTTAAGGAGAGTTTGTACTAATAGAAGGAATTGAAAAAAGCCATTATGAGTTCGTTAGAATTTGTTGAGAATATCTAACACTTTTCTCCTAATGACAACTTCCTAATACTGGTAAAGAACAAGACCAATTCTTGGACCAAGTAATGGACAACCTCAAACTAGAAAAGTGTCGCTCGCTATTCTAATATCAGAGGGACATCTGATCCCTACTAAGGTGTAGGGAAGATTGAAATTTCCCTACTACCCTTAAATGCCTAGGGGTTAAAGCTCGTTTATAAGTGTACTTATACTGGATTTCTTCTTTAACTTATGATAAGGATCCATGATGCAGTTACAAATATCTCTATATGAAACTGTTTTGGACTAAAATATATATTTCTGAAATATTAAATCAAATTGTTTTAAAACACATATTTCAAACCTCGTTATAAAGTCAACATTTTGTTTGCTTTCAGGTTTAAACACAACACCAATCTGTGGACCTAAGAAAAGCCAGTGTATTCAAGAAAGTTTAGGTGAGTTTACGCTTGGAAAGAAAAACCTCAAAACCAAAAACCTTCATCTTACCTAAATAATAGTTTAAATTTTTGAAATAAATGTGTGTGTTGTAAGTTACTGATTGTATTTATGGCGTTGCCGAAAGTTGGGGACATTGTGAGAGTGAAGGTTAGACGTGAAATTATTCTGGACTGGGCAAATGCCGGGTTGATTTTGTTGCCCATTCTATCAGGTGCACAGAGAAACGTCTAACCTCTACACGCCATGGAATAGTGATGAGTTTGGAGTTTGTTGGAACCAGGACTCTATATCATAATCATATTGTGATAAGTCATTCATTAATTGCGAGGGTAGAAAGATATGTAAATGCCTGGTATAAAGGTTTTTCTTTGCTTTCATGTAACAACCAATATCAATAGTTTAAGGAAAGCTCATTATGTTCACCCCTATTGTTAGTTTAGTGAACGAATAAAAGGGCCTACATGGTTAATAATGTAAAAGTTGTATGCGACATAAACAACAATAAATGTCTAAATAAAAGTCAAGATTTTAAGCAAATCAAGATAAACAAGATATATTCAACATGTAATCGGAATCACAGACCCGAATATAGAACATAATGTCCTTAACCTATCGTACGATATCCAAGACGTTTCAATGGCGGTGGTAAAACTAAATTGCCACCATCTTGTATCACTCCAAGATCGCTCTAGAGCAGCCTTTCTCAACCTTATTTCTGTTGGATACCGCTTACTAAATTATTAACTTAAATTGTAACCCTGGATTAGATTCTATTCTAGAGACAATAGTAAAAATTAAATTTGGAGGAAAAATAAAGACAAACTAAAATAGGCCTAAATATGAGTATCCTACTATACTTCGTGATTACATGTTAGCATTGCATTAGAGTTGTAACAGGAGTTACGTATAGAACTAAAAATCTTTTAAAATTTAATTTGTCCATTAGTTTTGTCATTTATACAGAGCGATTCACGCAGATATGCAGAACCTTTGGGAGCTTATTTTTTCTGCATGTAAAAATAATGAAAAAGGTTTCTGAAAAAAAATAATGAGCTACCAAAGTTTTTGCATATCTTCATGAATCACCCTACAACAAAGTTTATGAAAAAAATTGAAACAATTTACGTTTTGGTATTTTTTTACTTACACAGTAATAGGATCCTTGACCTTGTTTTCCTTTTGACTCGAAAGAAGCCAAGTACAGTTTCAAATCTGGGGTTGAAAGGTTTCTGCATTTGTTTTTGATACAAGCATAGGATAAATTTTATAGGTGGATAAAAAGCATAGGATGAAAATGCTTTTTCCACCAATACAGATGATGGAGAATGCAACAAAACCTTCAGTGCCATGTCAAACACGTGTTCATATTCACTGTAGAGGTTCAACCAAAGGCTTATGAGAAGTTTTGTCTTGAAAAATGATTTCAGTGTGCTGTCAGCAGGTATTTCAATTGGGTTTTTTTATGTAAGATCTAACTATGCGTTTTGAAAAAGGATTGAAGAAAACTATGCTCTTTAGAAAACGGATTTTGAATCCAAAGGATACGTTCATCAAGCTTTAGAAAGAATCTCCCAAAGGATGATTTTAATCCTACTAATGATCAGATATTTGTCGTTTAACATCACTAGAAAGTTGGAAGTCACTGAAAGTTTCAAAAAGTCTCAGTTACGTCGGTCTGGCCTTGAAGAATATAATACGTCCATTTGTCAATCAGAACTTCTATCTTCTCAGATACTCTGAGGATTGTCAGAACCAATCTGGAGGCTAATATTAACCTTATTGATTTGTTGAATGCCAGATAAGTAAGTTAACTATTGCAGCCAATCGATGTCATGTAACGTGTAAGGACTACATTAGAAAAGCAACTGCAAAAGCAAGCAATATCTAAGGGAAAAATCAACATACCTCTTTGTGTTAAAGGAGCTACTTTGCTATGATTTGACAGTATATAACTCCATCGACGTTGTTGTAACATTCCACCTGACTAATATTTGTATTTTATGAGCTGATTGTTCTGAAGCTCTTGTATAGATGCTGTTTCTTTAGTTACTAGTTCGTTCATTTAGCTCACTAGTTTCTAATTCTTTATATATATATATATATACCCCTAGCAAACCATTGCGAATCACCAGGGGTTTGCGTATCCCAGGTTGGGGTACCACCCCTCTCAAAGTTACTACGTTGAGGTTATTCTACATTTTGTGGCAGTAAAGTGACGAACATTAGGATCACGAAATCGTTCCACATACTGGTTCTAAGCAGAGGCTTAACGGATGCGACAATGGCCGGATATGAGTACCTTTGTCCAGTCAAACAAACGAAGGGGAAATTACGTATTAAAAAAAAGGTAATCAACGCTGTTCTGGGTCAAGTGAAGCGTTGCCATATTACAATAAATAGAAGCCAGCTTTCTGAGATAGAATTGTAAGACTTACATAGAATCTAATGTGATATTTGTGTCTGAAGTATTTATTTTGATTTAAATAAATATATAATAAATTAAAATTAGGTGCTGACTAAGATCTGTATTTAACTTTTCAGTTTCGCTAAATGAAGAGCGCCTGGATTTGTATAGAGCTTGCGGATGCTTACCGTCCTGTTCCGAAGTGACTTACGGAATTACAACGACTACTATAAACAAAAATTTCACAATCTTCACGATAAAGAAAAAGTTTGCAATGTTTAACGACAAAGTACAAGAGGGGTGAGTCTTTCCAATTATAGATTATTTAGGAGAATTTACAATTAAAAGTAAGCAATTACCGTTAGCATTAAAAGTATAAATAATTGCAACAGGAACTCGGTTTTAAACGAAGATTTTGAGGTTAATGGTCAGTAATAAGGACACATCGGGCTAACTAATCAGGATTTAGCTAACTGTGTGTCGGTCTAAGTGAATTTAGTTGTATTGAAATACTTTCTGAAATTATACATCGATGTTAAAGGAAATTGAAAACTAATAACAAATGGCTACCCTATTAAATAGACAGATTAAATGAAAAAAACAACACCAAATTATTATGTGTCACATAAAAACTAATAAAGAAAATTGCAAGCGGTTTCCAAACACGAAGAGTATGGATAAACTTGGAACAACAGGAAAGACCAATACCAGCCGAAGGAGGTCTCAGCTTCGAATAGTACATTCATAGAGGTTTAAAAAAACACACACACACTATTATAGCGGTCTATAGGTAGGCAGGGACTATCCCGAGATGCAAAGATCCCTGACGCTAAACGAAGAGACCCATAAGAGCTGACAGATGTCTCTAGTTACAAGGAGTGCATTAGGAAGTGCAGAGGTATTTAAATAACAATAATACACAAATCAGAACGGACAGAGTTCTCTAGCTAGGTAGTTAATTAGGAGTCGGTAAATCAGTTCAATTAAAATAGTTTCTATATTCATACATTCGACAAAATAATAAATTCAAAATTAAAAACAAATGGCTACTCCAAAAAATTAATAGGCAAAATAAAATTATTGTGCCACATTAACGTTAATAAACGACACTTCAAGACCTGATAACGGTTTCCAAAAACGTTTCCTGAAGGAGTTCTCTAGTTACGAATAGTAAATTCAGAGATCCAAAGGATTTTAAATAGCAGGAATATACTAATAAGAGCTGATAAAGTACTCGAGCTAGCCAGGGAACATCGAGAGATGCAGTTATCCTGAACACAACAGCAAGAGATCAAGAAGACTGAGAGAGGTATCTAGTTATGATGAGTACGTTCAGAGATGCAGATTGTTATAAATGCCATCAAAATACTAAGAGCTGACAAAGTACTCGAGCTAGCCAGGGAGCATCAAGAGATGCAGATGTCATGAAAACAACAGCAAGAGATCAAGAAGAACTGAGAGAGGTATCTAGTTATGATGAGTACGTTCAGAGATGCAGATTGTTACAAATGCCATCAAAATACTAAGAGCTGACAAAGTACTCTAACTAGCTAGGGAGCATCGAGAGATGTAGATGTCTTGAAAACAACAGCAAGAGATCAAGAAGAACTGAGAGAGGTATCTAGTTATGATGAGTACATTCAGAGATGCAGATTGTTATAAATCCCATCAAAATACTAAGAGCTGACAAAGTATTCTAGCTAGCCAGGGAACATCGAGAGATGCAGTTATCATGAAAACAACAGCAAGAGATCAAGAAGAACTGAGAGAGGTATCTAGTTATAATGAGTACATTCAGAGATGCAGATTGTTATAAATGCCATCAAAATACTAAAAGTTGACAAAGTACTCGAGCTAGCTAAAGAGCATCGAGAGATACTGCGAGAGAAAACAAGAACAAAATTTCAACTGACTGAAGTCTCTAGTTAGGAAGAGTAGGTTCAAAGATACAGAGGTTTTCAAACATCAACAATATAATGATAAGAGCTCATAGCGGAGGGTGACAATACATTACAAAGAAATGTAATTTGATGTAACAGTGATTCAGGTTGTCTTCATGCATTTAAAGGTTTCCTGAAGATACGCTGTTCTGACCTTTAGCCAAATCTTGCTCGAAGTTGTTGCAGTTGATAATCAGATATTTGTTACACTTCTGTACTGTATAGATGCACAAGGAAACAGACCGCATTGTTTGCAACGTCACGACTTAACAATTATCGCAATCATTTACTGAGTAAGCAAGAATAATAGAATTCGTTGAAATTGAAGAGAATACTGGAAATTCAAGAAATAAACAGAAAACTTCTTATTAACTCTCCTTTTCGTTTAATGTGGTTTTAAAACTTAATTAACTAATGTTAAGTTAACCTTAAAGAGTGAATCTCTATGGTGAAGCAAGATCATAAGAATAAGATTTCGTCTTATAAAAAATAAATAATTAAATAAATATAAATAAAATTAAAGATTTAACTTTTATTCAATAAATAAATATTGTCCTTACTAATATTTGTCAGATGCTTTGGAATTAAAAGACCAATTCTATAAATTAAGATGTTTCCTTCAGTAATTTAAATTTGTTCCTACAGGAAAGAATATGCTGTTTTGCTTGCGCAATACAAAACTAGAAATGTTGTTGCACTGAGTCGAGTAGCTGCTTTTGGACTTAGTGAATTTGTTGGTAGGTTACGTTTAGTAAACTATTTTATTATATGTTAATAATGCTGTAATTATTATACAGAAAGTCTTATAACAGAGGTGACGATTATCACAAGACTTGCAAACAACATAAAAGTCTCTACCTTAAACATAATTTACTCTGATTATATAGATTCTAAGGTTGCATACTGTAAACCTTGATATGTTTAAATTCTAATCATCAAGACAAAATGATAATCAAGTTTGTTACTTAATCCTACCATGACTGATCGCACACCACTCGATACCACTCCAGGAGGTAAAGCCAACATTTTTAAGGCTTACTTTTAAAACCAAAACAACATCTGCGAGAAAAATGTCTTTGATTTTACTTGGTCATGAACGTAACAGTTTATCTATTTAGACGTAGTCACACACACGCACACGCATAGACCCCACAGACACACACAAACTCACACACACACACACACACACACACACACACACACACACACACACACACACACACACACACACACACACACACACACACACACACACACACACACACACTCTCACGAACACTTGGCTTCTGATTGATTGTAAAACGTTGAACATTTTTATCTTTTTGAAAAAAAATTGTACGTTCTAAGTTGTAATAATTAAAATATTATTTTATTATAAACTTAGTGAAAATATGTATTTATGAACTTTGTTAATTCCCTTCTCAATTGTTTTGTTTCAGCCAACATTGGAGGGCTTCTGGGGCTGTGCTTCGGCTTCAGCATAATCAGCTTTCTAGAAATTATTTATTTCTTAACTCTGAGATTTTGTAAACGCCCGCAAAATATAATCAGTCCAACAATAAATGTTTCACAGAATGTACACCAAAGGTTGGCGGGTTTCTAATAGCCCACACCTATACAACATTAAGGCAATTTTACCAAACTCGGCGTTTCTATGTTGCAATGGGCTTAGATTACACAAACATATAAATATCTCGAAACATTTAAATCACAGCCATTGCTTGGCAATAATAAGGGGAGCCGAAACATGGTGGGCTTTATATATTTCTATTAATACAAACATAGTTTTATTGTTTATGGAAATTTCTTTATTTACCGTATGCGCCAAAACAAACAGTACTGAAGCTGACTCAGCTGTAGGTTGCCTTCTAGATCAGCTCTGACGACTTTAGATTATCGCCGCGTAATCGAGTTGACGCATTTCATTTGAGGTTAGTTTTTGCTAACATGGTGTTAACTACTGGAGAAAAAACTATGTAAATAAAATAAAATGAAATAAGATCTTGCAACTGTTTATTTGGGAGCATACGGTATTACTCCATACTCAAAATAAAAAAATTATAATAGCGTCTGTATTGAATATAAGCTACGTATAAAAAAATAGGCGCCTGGTTGAAGAAGTATTAATTTAGTTTCAGTTTGTATACATTGTAAATAAGTCAACGTAAGAACAATATGACAATTTTACGTTTATTAAATTCAGTTGTAGAAGCTTAGAAGAGTAAATCATATTGACTTTAAGCCTTCCATTTTATATTCCTCTCTCATTAATTGAACGGCGATATGATTCATAGGAACATTGTTAAACGAACTTCCCAAACAGTATCTCTTCTGTGTTGAGTTATTTTTTATCATTTCAAGAATATATTATAAAATTTATTTATAAATGCTGAATGTGAAGTTGTCTTGTGGACCATAACCTTTGATTGTTTTTGTAATATTTCTTATATTTTATAATCTAAATTGTATAGCTTTCGAAAGAAACCCTCATGATTAAGAGGTGTACCTTTTATAACAGGTGTTATATGAGTACTTTACTATCTCTTGACACATTTTGGAACACTCCATTGATGATAAGGTAAGGATTGGCAAATATATACAAAACGGTATTTTGGGTTGACAGGTATAAAAAGAACAGCTTTTAGGGCCGGTGGTTAGAACAAAAACAATTATATTTTAGATCATATATATTTAAAATTTGTTACATATTTTATTAAAATTATATGTTGCATAATATTCCTTTTAACTCCATCTAAATTTGAAAATAATTGCTTGTTTAATATGTACTGCACAATATATTTGGAAAAGATCAAATACAATTAGGATGTAAAGACATTAACGAGTTCAGAAAATGAGCTACGAATTCAAATAAAACAAGTTAAATACATTTAGCGTTTTGCGTAGTATTGAGTAATGGCTTAATAGCATGCAATGCAATGCAATGCACGGCAGGTAAAGAGCTTTGCCATGGCAACAGAAGAATGCTTGTAACTATAGGCATGCGTTCATGCTTAGAGTCAGGTTCCTGAAGGTTTAGATAGATGTCGCACCAAACAATGCTGACTTCTCAGGACGACCTTGACTAGTAAATGTTCCTCGGAAAATGGCCATCGGAAAATAGCCCCGAGGTACCGGTAGTTTGTAGAACTGAAACAAATATGAGGTCGTTCTTTCAAAACATTTAACCATAAAGAAATATGTTATATTCGAGGTCACCCATAGCACCCCTAAAAGAATAAATAGAAATGTTTCCGTGTACAACATATAAGACTGTATAGGAGGAATAATGTAACGTTCCAAAATTCGTAAAATATAAAAAGGTTTTCATTTTATTTAACAGATGGCGTTATTATTTTACACAAAACAAAGCTTCTGAAACGTAAAACTAAAGTATTACAATAACGTTCACCATAGTCTGCAAATAGGTAAAGCTTAAACCGCATCCATGAGTATGAGACGTCCGATTGGAATAAGACTAGTTGTTATTTGGCTTTCAAATGGCGTCTAGTGTTACGCTCTTGCAGATGAGTTACAGGCTCCAATAGGATAATATGACTTGTGGGACGTGTTCATTATCCCGGTGAGCGAGGCGATGAGCGGACACGGTTTCGTGCGCTGCTACCACAAAGACATTTGACACCAGAACTATAGGAAGGAAAAGAATAGTAAAAAGATACAAAATTTTAAAATAAAAAGTGGTCTCTATAACAGCATGAGGTAGATTTGAATAGACCAAAGAGCTTCTATGGACTAAAATCTTAAATACACGAACAAGTATTTTGTAAGAATTTACAATTTACGGAAAGAAAAAGTAACACACACACACACACACACACACACACACACACACACACACACACACACACACACACACACACACACACACACACATACACACACACACACCTATACGTGTTTGTGGACACTTGGAGGGACGCAAACTCTACACGCATCTTGTGGGAGCTCTTAGATCTAGTGATTTAATCAACTTGAAATTTTGTAAATAGCTGTTAAATTTTGTTATTAGTAAACGCACAACGTGTCCTTTTATGTAACTTGAAATTTAAATTCACGTTTTATAAATTTCTTTTGAGGACGCAGTTACAGTGTGCACACTTACTTGTCCATGGTATGTGAGGGCTCTCTGCCTGAATTATCGACCTGAGTCATCATTACGTACGAGCCGGTCCCACCGATGTTTACGTCTATGATCATAAGAAGTTGAGATAAGGCCTAGTAGTATGATAAAATGACGGCTAGATTAGTCTGATCTGCAACTCTTACAGATGAAGCCAAAGTGTGTTACATTTGTGTGATCAATCGGAACGTTTCACCAGGACATTAAATGCTTTTGCTTTCAGGCACTATTAAGTTTTGCAATATTCTCAAAAAAATTGATGCATTTTAAAAAATAAATTCACTCTATAAGTTTAATAATGACTGAAATTTTGTTCTATATATATTACAAAGTTTTACATTTTAACTCTTTAAAAAAATAATTATTTGTTAAAAATAGTAACAATAGTAAATCATTAAAAATATTTTTTCTTGATTTATAAAAACAAGGTGCTATAAAATTCCGTCAAAATTATTTTTTATAAAAATGAAAATAATAACTAGTTTTATCTGTTAAAGCAATGCAAAATATTTAAAGCCTCCATAATATTATGTTCCTTCCTGGAACATAATATAGATTATTTTGTAGAAAAAATCTAAAATTTTATTCCACAGTACCATATAATTGTATATATATCAATTGGCGGTTTTTATATACATATATATCTTGAATGATTGCCAAAATTGTAGGCTGCTTATTTCTGACAAATAAAAACAAAATTATATCAAGTTTCATCTATCTATACAAATTCAATTATTAAAAAACCAAGGTTTTACAGAATATTGCAAATTTTAATTATGCCTCCCAAAATATATGGATTGAATGTGTGTGTATGTAAAATAAAACACAAACTCGTTCCTACAAACACGGCAAAATAACAACGGATACTCCAAAACAAGTTAGGCAAGTGTGACTGAATAGCCTCGCCTACACAATTTAATCAAAAATAACTTTATAGCTATGTGCTAGTTTTGATAGGTGTAAAATAACTAATTAGTTACAACACCAATTACCTAGAACTAAATGAAATAAGATTTACAAAACGTATACAAATTCAACACGACGAATAAAAATGTATGAAATTGCCGATGGCAAGTTGAATCGTATGTAAAAGTTTAGAGCCTCCTTTCTCGAATAGTGTCACTGTTCGATTAAGCAACTAAAACATCATTATAACCAGTGTAACACAGGTCTTCAAGTTGCACGTTTAAAACGTGTGTGGTCATTTTAGGGTAATTGTGGAAATAGTTGTGATAAACCTAACTTCGCTACCTTCTTTCATAAGCTGGGGATGACTCTGGACATACCTTAGTATTAGTAAACTCACAGCAATTGAAAACGTGATGTAAATCCCGTGGTAACATAGACTCCCCAGAATCTTACTTTTATGTGTTCCGAAACCATAATAAATTTGTTGAATCGAATTTTTACTTTTTTGACCTAATTCTAAACATGGAAACAATGATACTCCAAGCGGATTTTCCGAACCTAGAAACAGAACCAGTAATATATATTTGTATTGTTTTATTATTTACATGTCTTCACCGATTATTATTAAAATAATATATATAATTTAATTTTAGGAAAATATTTTGAAGAAAAACTATTATCTCGATTTAAATTACCCTCGATATTTTATTTATTTACGTAAAACTCACAATATGACAAGGTCCAATTTTATCCTAGAAGGTTGCAAAGATATAAACAATATTTTTCTCTTTTCCGTTTACTGTGAATTATTTCTACACTAGCCTTCGGTTATATAATAACATGATTTCATTTGTTCTCTGGAAGCAATTTGTATAATTCTATTTAAACAATAAGTAAGAGTTTAGCAGCCTATTTAAAGACATTTACCAAATCTACACGTGCCATTTTCAAGTCTTACGATTTGATAGCTATTATACCACTATTTAGTCGCCATAATTCATCCTTTCATATTTGAAAAATACTGTAGACATGTGTGACTCTAGACGTTGCGGGACCATGGGCAATTCATTATTACTTTCTAGTGCTGGGGATTTAATAGGATAAATGATACAGTTACTTAATGCTGATTCAGGACTTTACGTATATTCTTGAAATTAATTTAATATGCCTAAACCATTACTGTTTACTAAACCATTCATGTTATAATGGGGTATTTATAAGTTTATGTATCTTATAGAAAAGTTTTGAAATAAACACTTATTAAAAACGAAGTGAAACAATATGGAAAATAAACAACCAACTATAAATATAGCTTTTACTATGGAATTAAATTCAATATATTACATAGATAGTTCAACTCGTGTAACATAATGTTACGGTTTCCGGAGGCGCAGAGATACTGATAGAGAATTGTTAGTTAGTTCAGTCTTTTCATACATAAACTTAAAATGTTAGGCTATAATTTGATGACCTAAATTAAAATCTATTTTTAAATCATGATTTTGTTTTACATTTCCATTGATTGTGGTTCAACCTTGCGTCGTTAAACCATAATCCATAATTGGTGGATTAGTGACATTGTATTGAACAGAAGTAAGGAGCTATGGCGCCCACAAAATGCGGTGATCAGGTTCAGGCCTTTATATTGGAGAATAACAATTAGCTTGATATGGTATCATAAACAATAGTGTTCCTTAACATAAATGAATGAAACATCTATACCACAAATGACATTTTTCATTTATTTAAAACCTTATGTACATCTCGATTCCATAGTAATATATTTACAATATATTATTTTTTAATTACCTATGAAGATGATTGCTATAAAATCGAAATGTACATAATAAAAGAAAAAAGTCATTTATGGTATAGAGGTTCCATTTATTTATAGTACACATTTCGCTACAGTTGTTTTATAAAGTTAATAGAGTCCCTTACGTTCAATGTAAAATTACTCTGATACTAACTATAAATGATTGTTAATTGATGAAAGATAAAACAATCTCTCTAAATTATAATAACCTCTGTTTACTTAGTTAGACGCCCATAAGATACATACATATATACATCGGTTTTTGAACCATCCTAAGCCACTGGGGCAGAGCCCTGTTAATAGATATATTCCAAACCTCAAACGAACCATCCTGGGAATGTGTCAAACAATTTCATAAATTTCTGTTTAGCGGTTTAGGCGTATATAACATACATACACACATACATACATACAAACATTCATTTATATATATATATATATATATATATATATATATATATATATATATGTGTGTGTGTGTGTGTGTGTGTGTATATATATATACTATCTATACAAACATTAATTCTAACTGTATCAAAACTCCAGGGTCTACAGTATATTCCAAAATACCTCCAAGAAATTTCATTCATACCTCCCAAAATGTATAGATTGAATGTATTTGTAAGTAAAATAAAACACAAACTCTTTTCTACAAACACTGCAGAATAGCAACGGTTACTCCAAAACAAGCTAAGCAAGTGTGGCCGAATAGCCTGGCCTACCCTTTTTTTTAAAAAAATAATAACTTTATAGCTACATACTACTTTTGATAGCTATAAAATAAATAATTAGTTACAATACCAGTTGCCTAAAGGACATACTAACTAAAGGAAATACCAGGGCGATTTCTTCAAAATCTTCCGTTTTATGTTTGAAACGCGAACAACTAAAGTTAATCTATAAGATTTAAATCATAATATGATTTATGTTTAAAATCTTCATACGGTTTAATACGTTTTTCAAAACGTATACAATTGTAACACGATGTTTAAAAATGTATGAAATTACCGATTGTATGTATTTAAAAGCTTGGAGCCTCTTTTTTCGAACAGTTTCACTTTCGATTAAAGCTACTAAAACATCATTATAACCCAGGACTTCAAGTAGCTTGTTTGAAAACGTTGGTGGTCATATTCGGGTAATTGTGGAAATAGTTGTGATAAAACTCACTTCGCTACTTTTTTTCATAAACTGGGGATGACACTGGACATACCTTAATATTAGTAAACTCACAGCAACTGAAAACTCTATTTAATCCCGTGGTAAAATAAACACAGAATCTTACTTTTATGTGTTACGCAAACATTATTAATTTGTTGAGCCTAATTGTGACATTTTGACCTAATCCTAAAAGTGAAAACGATGATAAGCCTAGCGGATTTCGCTAACTTTGAAACAGATCCACTAATATCTATTTGTATTGTTTTATTATTTAAATGTCTTCACCGATTATTATAAAATAATATGTAAATTTATTTTAGGAAAACCTTTGAAAAAAAAACTATTACCCTCAATGATTTCTTTGTTATTCTACAACTCACAATATGACAAGGTTCAGTTTTATCTGAGAAGGACGTATAGATATAAACAATATTTTTCTCTTTTCTGTTACTGGGAAATATTTATACAGTAGCCTTGGTTCTGTAAGAAGGGGCTCAGTAAAGTGGTTTTATACTTAGTTGCCACAATTCATCCTTTCATATGTGAAAAATACTCTAGGCATTTGTTCGGCTCTAGACGTTGTGGGTGAATGGGCGATTCATTATTGCTGACTAGTGCTGAGGATTTAATTGGAAAAGAATGATAGAGTTACTCAATGCTGCTTAGGGCTTTAAAATACAGTATATGTTCTTGAAATTATTCTAT